>CM035281.1:5291433-5331855 GCA_020226075.1 Hydropotes inermis | reverse complement strand
GAGGGATGGGCCAGCTGGGAAACGAGGCGCGCCCAGCCAGGGCACTGAGCTCTGTGGGTGTTTTTAGCAGGCTGCTAGTTTTATTAGTGAGACGGTTACAATGCGAGGCCATTCTGCCCTGAATCCTACTTTTCTTGTAAACACTTTAAAAAATTGTAGTGTGCGATTTTGCAGAACCCAAGATTTTTCTAGAGTGCGTTCTAGTGAAAGTGCTAGGATGCACATAGCTGTTATGCATCACTTCAGCTGCTTCTTCACACAGCCCTGAACGGGAGGGAGGGCATGTGCGTGTGGCAGGTGAGGGACCTACGGAGCGTCAGGGGGCTCAGGTGGGGATTGTCCAGCTTCTAGCTACTCCTCGGCCAGCTCAAATAGGGAGACCTAGGTATTGAATTTGGGCAATTTAGTTTAAGTGAACTCAGCCCAGGTCAATTCCATCCCAGACCATTCAGTCTGATCCCATGATGTACCATGGTTGGTGCAGTGGAGCAGGATTGTACCAGCTCATGAGAGCAGGAATTTTGCAAGCCCGTTGTTCAATCCAGCCATTGTTGAATATTAAATCATATAAACATCAGTAACATAAATGATAGTTTAAAAAGGTAATGCATATTCAACACTGTCACCTTCTTATTATTTTATTACCTTTTGCTCTTTTCTATGCTCTGGAGGATATTTCCATCTATCATAAGCGAATGATAGAAATACTGAATTATGGGACTTTCCTGGTGGTCCAGTGGTTAGGAACTTCCACTGTGGGGTCTTGGGTTTGATCCCTGGTCTGGGAACTAAGATTTGCCAGCCTCATGGTTCAGCCAGGAAAAAAAAAAAAAAAAACACCATCACCACTCCCAAACAAAAACTCTGAGTGATGTGTGCGTCTATCCCCATTTTCATGTTATCCTGGGCCAACATGTTGGTAATTTGGGTTAAATGGGAGAATTTACATTACAGAAACTGGCAAACAGACATGTCAGGGCTTTCTCTCTCCTCTCCAAAAAGCTAGTTCTTGAAACTTCACCAGCACAGCCCCGGGCAGAGCCGTAGTACGTTGGGGACTGAATGGCAAGGTGGGAGAGGAAAGCCTGAAGGCTCAGCCCAGAGGAAAAGGACTCCTGAGAGCGACCTTTCAGGACAAAGTTAAAAACAGAAATGAAAGTGAGTGATTCCAGGATGCTTGGAGCATAAGGACACACTTTCGGGATGATCCGGGGACCTTGTCACAGACATCCATGCTTGTGGCAAGCAGTGACTGCTTTTGAAGGCTGGCAACCTAGAAGGACAGGGCTCTGTGTGGTCGCCGCTGCCAACCAGTGCCTACTCAGAGCCTGACACCTGGCAGGGGTTTCATGAACATTCGTTGAAAGAAGGAATCAGGTTTAGGGCTATTTGTTGTTTTATTTCCATACAAAATGGCTCTGTGGTCTTTGACGAAAGCCTGGGCTTAAACTATGGCAGTTGGAATGAAGGAGGGGGATGGATGTGAAAGCAATGTAGAGAGTAAAATTAAACAGACAGGACTTAGATGATGGGTTAGCTAGGGAAGGTGAAAAAGAGGAAGGTGTATATCAATTTCCTAATTTTTAATTAGTAGAATTTCAAACATCTAGTAATGAGGATGGTATAATGAAATCCATCACCTAAACTTTACAATCATTAACATTTTACCATATTTGCTTCATCTGCTTTATTGAAGTATTTAAAGTAAATTACACTCATCACGACATTTCAACTGAATAATTCAGCACACATCTCTAACAAATTTTCTAATATCACCTAAGACAAGTTCATAGTAAAAACTTCCTAATTATTCCCAAAATGTATTTTACAGACTGTTTGTCAAACCAGGATTTTATCCAGGATCAAACGCTACCCGGGAAAGGTCAGCATTTCTCTGAAAGGGACAAGATAGTAACAGTTTTAGGCTTTGCAGGTCAAGAGATGAAATCAAGTAAGCCTAAAGGTTTTAAGCCCCCAAATTAAAAAATCCCCAGATCTTTCTTAGCTCATGGACTGCATAATAGGTGGTGAGCTGGCCTTGGCTTGCCAGAGCCTGTTCCTGCCTGTGGACCCCATGGGGAGTGAAGGAGCAGGCTTGGCTGGTGTGGAACTTTGTAGCCAGAGGTGTTGTCATCAGAGGAGGGTGTAGGGGGCCCCATGGCTGAGGTTCAGATGGAAGATGGGGTGCCTCCCACAAGGGGCTTCACGCCTCCTTGCTGTGGCATGTTGGGCCCTAGGAGAGGACCACAGCCTCCCCAGGCAGCAATGGGAGGGGCATCTGCCTTCCTTCACCCTCTCACCCCAACTCCAGATGGTTGAACATGAGGAGAGGATGGGTGAATTCAGTACCTCCATCCTTACTCGTCTCCCTAGCTCCAAGGTCTGTGATCTTGGCTTCTGCTGGAGGAGTGGGTGTCTGTGCCTTGAATTGAAAATGAAACTGAAGCTCTAAGATGAATAAGATTGAGCCTTAAAAGCCAGACCGCCTGCTACTGTAATTAATTGCAAATGACCACAAAATTAGGGAATCCAGCTGGGATGTCATCATGGGAGCTGCTCCCCAGCTGGAATTGGATGTGGAGGTTGTGAGTGAACTCAGCAGGTCAGGGGAAAATGAAAGCACCCTGTGTATATCCTCACACACTGAGATTCCTCCCTAAGCCACTGCCAAAGTGCTGGGAAGCATCTCACTCGAGTTTCTCAGTGATACTTTTGATATTTTCACAGTGGAGAATAGGCAGAGCCTCCAAGATAAGGTACGGTTGGCCTGACAACAATCTGATCCATCACATGAGAGTCTGACTAATGTTGCCAGGTAATATTCAGGATGCCCAGTTGCCTTTGAATTGCAGATAAACAATGAATATTTTAAAAAATACACATATGTCCCATGCAATACTTGAGATATAGTTACACTAGAAATTGCCATATATCTGAAGTTCAAAGGTAACTGGATATCTTGGGATTTATTTGTGATGGATCTGGCAACACTTAGTTTCAGGGCCCTTGCAAAGCATCCATCCCCAAATTCCAATTTGTCCCTCAAGTTACTGGTCAGAGATGGGGTGACTGAATAAGACTGTAGACTGTGTATTCCAGGGGGGATGAAGGTAACAACTGTAAATCCCACTCACCTCACAGTACCACGTGCTAGCCACTGGGGTTGGCATTTGGCTATGTTTCCACCCTTCCCAAGAGCCCTGGAAGACAGACAGTCCCAACACTATCTCTGTTGTGAAGCCAAATCTGGCCTCTGCACCTCGACACTGAGTTAAATCTCGAGACAGAGTTTGGGATGAAGTAAAAAAGAACAAGTTTATTGCTTTGCCAGGCAACAGGGGCCACAGCTGGCTAATGCTCTCAACGCTGTGTCTTGATCTGGAGGTGGTAGTGAGGACTTTTATAGAAAAGATTCAAACAGGAGGGTGTGATCAGCTCGTGGACATTCTTTGGATTGGTTGATGGTGAGGTAGGTGGGAGTCTGCGTCATCAACCTTCAGGTTCCGGCCTGTCTGGGAGGTCTATGTGCTTGTGGGCGGCATACAGTTAACTTCTCCTGCTGGGGGTTTCAGCATCTGCAAACAGTTCAGAGAGATCTTTAGGGATCTCCCTTGGTGAGGAGCCAGGACTTTGGCCCAAGGCTGCACTGTTGTTACTTGGCTGTTCCTCCCTTGTCACTGCATCTCTTTCCTTCCCTGATTAGCAGCTGAACCCTTGGAACTTGAGGAAGGTCATGAAGGCTGAATGAAGCCTATTTCCTGTAATCAAGAAACACGGGACACAGAAAGGCTTCTGCACCCAGGAGCCCCACAGGGTCCTGCTCAGTTTCAATTCTGCAGATGAAAAAGCTGAGGCTCAGTAACTCATCTCAGGGTCGCACCAACGCTGTCTGTCCTCAAAGCCTTTCTGTCCTTTTTGGGGTGCTGCCCCCTCTGCAGTTGGATACATATAAGAATGAGAACCCAGGAAACCATCTGGGATGCAGGAGAAAACATTCTGGGGGCTGGTAGCAGAGAAGGCTGAGAGCGCAATGCCCCCTGAGCCTCAGATCACACAGCCTCATTTGGGGTGTCTGTTTGGAAGGCTGTCAAGGGCTGGGGATCCAGGTATAATAGGAGGGGGACCCCTGTGGGGGCCTGAGAGTGGGCTCTTGTCAAACACTCAGAAATGTACTGTCTGAGGAGACACATGTGCTGACAAAGCAAGAGACTGCTGAGAAGGTGCTCCTGGGGGCAGAGCCCGGGGTGAGGGAACTCAGGAGAACTGCTCTGCCATTTGGCTCACAGTCTCTGGTTTTATGGTCATGGGGTTAGTTTCCAGGTTGTCTCTGGCCAATCATTCTGACTCAAGATCCTTCCTGGTGTCATGCATCACCAGTCAAGGTTGATGCCAGCAATAAGGATTCTGGGAGGTTGGTAGGACACATGGCATCTCTTCCCGCCTTTTGACTTTTCCTGAATTCTTCTGGTTTGTGGTTCAGTTCAGTTCAGATCAGTCTCTCAGTTGTGTCCGACTCTTTGCAACCACATGGACTGCAGCACGCCAGACCTCCCTGTCCATCACCAACTCCCGAAACTTACTCAAACCCATGTCCATTGAGTTGGTGAAGCCATCCAACCATCTCATCCTCTGTTATTCCCTTCTCCACCTGCCTTCAATCTTTCCCAGCATCAGGGTCTTTTCAGATGAGTCAGTTATTCAAGTCAGGTGACCAAGGTATTGGAGTTTCAGCTTCAGCATCAGTCCTTCCAATGAATACTCAGGACTGATCTCCTTTAGGATGGACTGGTTGGCTCTCCTCACAGCCCAAGGGATTCTCAAGAGTCTTCTCCAACACCACAGTTCAAAAGCATCAATTCTTTGGCACTCAGCCTTTTTTATGGTCCAACTTTCACATCCATACATGACTACTGGAAAAACCATAGCTTTGACTAGATGGACCTTTGTTGGCAAAGTAATGTCTCTCCTTTTTAACATGCTGTCTAGGTTGGTCATAGCTTTTCTTCTAAGGAGGAAGTGTCTTTCAATTTCATGGCTGCAGTCACCATTTGCACTGATTTTGGAGCCCAGGAAAATAAACTCTATCACTCTTTCCATTATTTCTCCATCTATTCGCCAAGAAGTGATGGGGCCAGATGCCATGATCTTAGTTTTTTGAATGTTGAGCTTTAAGCCAGCCTTTTCACTCCCCTCTTTCACTTTCATCAAGAGGCTCTTTAGTTCTTCTTCACTTTCTGCCATAAGGGTGGTATTATCTGCATATCTGAGGTTATTGATATTTCTCCTGGCAATCTTGATTCCAGCTTGTGCTTCATCCAGCCCAGCGTTTTTCATGATGTACTTTGCATATAAGTTAAATAAGCAGGGTGACAGTATACAGCCTTGATGTACTGCTTTCCCAATTTGGAATCAGTCTGTTGTTCCATGTCAGGTTCTAACTGTTGCTTCTTGACCTGCATACAAGTTTCTCAGGAAGCAGGTAAGGTGGTCTGGTGTTGCCATCTCTTTAAAAATTTTCCACAGTTTGTTGTGATCTACACAGTCAAAGGCTTTTGCATAGTCAATGAAGCAGAAGTAGTTGTATTTCTGGAATTCTTTTGCTTTTTCAATGATCCAGCGGATGTTGGCAATTTGATCTCTGGTTCCTCTCCCTTTTATAAATTCAGCTTGAACATCTGGAAGTTCTCTGTTCACATACTGTTGAAACCTAGCTTTGAGAATTTTGAGCATTAATTTGCTAGCATGTGATATGAGTACAATTGTGTGGTAGTTTGAACATTCTTTGACATTGCCTTTCTTTTGGATTGGAATAAAAACTGATCGTTTCCAGTCCTATGACCACTGCTGAGTTTTCCAAATTTGGTGGCATATTGAGTGCAGCATTTTCACAGCATCATATTTTAGGACTTGAAATATCTCAGTTGGAATTCCATCACCTCCACCAACTTTGTTCATAGTGATGCTTCCTAAGACCCATTTGACTTCTCACTCCAGGTTGTCTGGCTCTAGGTGAATGATCACACCATCGTGGTTGTCTGGACCATTAAGATCTTTTTTGTATATATCCAGTCACCAGATGGTGGAGTAGAAGGATGTGTGCTTGTCTTCTCCTGTGAGAACTCCAAAATTGCAACTCACTGAACAACCATGGAGAGGAGAATGTTGAATCCCACCAAAAAAAAGATACTCCACATCCAAGGACAAAGGAGAAGCTCCAACAAGATGGTAGGAGGGGCAAAATTGCATTTAGAATCAAACCCCATACCTTCCAGAGACGCTCAGAGGGCCCAAACAAAACCTGGTGCAACCAGGACCCACAGGCCCCGCAGAGACTGGGCCAGGTGTGTTTATGTGTCTCCTGCAGAGGCATGGGTCAGCAGTGGCCTGCCGTGGGGACAGGAGGGACTCTGGCAGCAGCCGACCTGGGAGGCATGGCGTGTGGCGTAAATCCTCCTGGAGGAGGTCACCATTAGCTCCACCATAGGGCCAACGAGCAGATGACCCAGAAACTGGAGAACAACCATATCAAAGAAATTCTTGCACTGTTGCAAAAGTTCTAGGGCCCACAACAGATTCCCCAACCTGGGGATCTGGCAAAGGGACTGAGAAACCCCAGGGAATTTGACCTTGAAGGCCAGTGGGATTTGATCACAGAACTTCCACAGGACTGGGGAAACAGACTTGGAAGGCGCAGACTAAGCCTTGTGTGCACCACGACCCGGGAGAAAGCGCAGTGGCCCCGCAAGAGGCTGAGCCAGGCCTGCCGGTGAGCGGCAGGGCTTTCTGGCGGAGGTGTGGGTTGACAGTGGCCTGGCACAGGGTCGGGGGCACTGAATACGACAGTCCTGGGAGCCACAGGGCTTGCTGGCATAAGTCCTTTTGCAGGAGGTCACCATTGCCTGGTTGGTGGTAGCCTGTTGTTGATAATTCCGGGTTTATTACCAGGGCCTTATTTTAAGACAACTCAGGCAATTGGTCTCCCTGGTGCTTGGCCAAGGAGGGTGGTTTCAGCCCATGGTTCCCCTAACACAGGGAGAACAACAGGGGGCTGAGGTGAGAGATGGTGAGGGTGAGGAGAGAGTTAGATGGGTGAACAGGATGACTGATGAGCAGGACTGGAGAGGCAGGGCCTGACTGAGCTAATGTGTGTATGAGCTGTGTGTGTTTACATGTGCATCTGGGTCTCCTGGAGGCCCAGTCCTTGAACAGGAAGATCTTTTCTTCTCTCCCCTGGGATGTTGGCTGTGACTACACCTGTTGAACTCAGACTCCCTGAGACCCCGGAATTTAGGAGGTTTCAGATTGTGCAGACTCAAGGTACTATGGGGCTGGGTGTGCTCAATACCTATTCATTTTCTTATCATCTGTGCTGCAGGGGGAACTGGTGGGTAGAGGAGGGCCCCCAATCCTGGTTGTGGGATCCAAGGGATGTGCCTTGCTAACAACAGCAGTTCTGTGACCACGTCAGGTAAGTAGGCACAGGTTTCAGGATGACATTGTTGGGGGTCTAAGAGGCTTGTGAAGCCCTTCTTCCCTGACCTTGGGCTTCCAGCCATTGGGCAGGAAATCACTTTGGGCAGGTGAGTGCCTCAGCCGCTACCTGGGCACACTGCCCTTAAGGAAGAGGGGCAGCCCTGAGAAGTCCCCCTCTTTGGACACCCTTGTTAGCTGCTCTTTGCTCCCTTTGAGCTACGGCCTTAAAATGTGACAGGTGTAAGTCTCAGGTGCCCCAGGAGCCATTCTTGCCCAGCCTTACACGCTGTCCTGCATCACCCCCCATGTGTGGGGACTCAGGCGTGGCTGTCTGTGGTCCTGCGGCTATGCGCATCTCTCTGAAATGCTAGGAGACCCAGGGCTCAGGCAGGGGTCAGGGGATGTGGATTCACTGACAGATGAAGGAGGGGGAGTGGAATGGGGCATCTGTGTGCATGGCACATGGATTTCTCCAAACCAGCCAGTCAGTGGCTGCTGGTATATCCTGAGATGTGGGGAGAAGGGCAGAGATGCTGTGGGGAAGATGGAGGTGAATGATGGAAGGTCTAGTGGGCACAGGTGCAGGAGGAAACAGGTGCAGCGGGAAGGTGACCCTCTCCTCCAAGAGGCCTGAAAAATGATGGTTTCCACTGGCTCCGTAGGACATGATGGTGCAGTTTAGAAACACAGAGGAGAGGCAGTGAAGGGTGAAGACCAACAGCATCTGTCATGCGGGGGCAGCTGCGGGACCCTGCGTCCCTAAGCCACATTATTAATGACCCGGGAGAGACCAGTAATGCCTTTGTTAAAGTCACGAACGATTCTGGACTGAGAAGCCCTGGGAACCACCGTAGGGCGAAATTAATACGGACAAATTAATACCCAAATTAGAAGCTCGAAAATATATGGCAGCAAATAAGAAGAAACTGCCCTGGGATAAAGAAAATCCAGTAGAGATTTAATGACAGAGTCTGTTGCCTATTTAGGAGAAAAAAATTCTCCTAGCTGATTTCGGTGCTTTAAAAAGTGCGTGGTTTTTAAATTAAATTATTCCAAATTTTTCAAAAAGAATTGATTTTTGGCAAAAATCAATTGGGTGCCTCCCCCCCCCCCCCCACCTAAAGTCAGTATGTGTAGACACTCCACTCATCAAATACAATCCTGGGAAGGATTGCTACTGACAATGACCTGAGTTCCAAGGCTTCATAAAATCACAGACTGGAACTAACTAACTCATTTAGATATGCAGGGGCCTCAGAGTTAATGGGTCTCAATTCTTTACCATAAAAGTGAGGTGTGCAGAGCCTGGCCTGGTGTGACAGCCCCTGGCAGGGTCAGGCCAGGCCATCTGTGCCCTGTCCTGCACCACACTGGCATGACTTTTTCTTTCCTGTCTGCGGCGTGATTTCTGGTAGCCCATAAAAGGGAGTGACACCACTTCTTTTTTTTTTTTTTAATATTTATTTAACTAATTTGGCTGTGCCAAGTCTTAATTGCAACACTTGGGATCTTAAGTCTTCACTATGGCACACAGGATCTTAAGCTGTGGTATGTGAGATCTACTTCCCTGCCCGGAACCCAGGCCTTCTGCACTGGGAGTGTGGAGTCTTAGCCACTGGACATGCAGGGAAGTCCCAGGAGTGACCCCACTTCTGACACCAAACATGTTTTTCCCATGTTAATTCTGCCATTCTCCAACACCACGTGGGTGTCCAGCCATGCATTTCCATCCTGACCACCTTCTGGAGGTGCCACAGACCCCACAGGTGAAGGACTCAGTCCCACGAGACTGCCTCAGTTTCAGATGCCACCTGCAAGTCCCAGAGACCACCTGTACTTCTGAACAGTGGTACCAGAAGTGGTCTTACCCTGGGATGTTCTCACAACTCCTTGTCAGGTTCAATCGCTTGCTAGAGTGACTGGTGGAACTCAGGAAAACCTTGTGCTTAACTTTACTGGTTTATTATAAAGGATACCACACAGGAATCGTCAAATGAAAGAGATGTGCAGAGTGAGGTATGGGGGGCATATATAGGGCTCCTGTGCCCCCTCAGGACACAGCAGTCTCCCAGCACTCCACCTGCCCCCAAACTGGAAGCTCTCTGAACTCCATTGTTTAGGGATTTTTTTTTAATGGAGGTTTCATATGCAGGCCTGATTGATAAAATCTTTGACCATTGGCAATTGATGAACTCCATCTCCATATTCCCTCTCCTCCTCAGAGGTCCAGGAGGGGTGGAAAGTTCTAACCTTTTAATCACTGGTTGGAATTTTGGGGCACCAGCCTCCATCCTGAAACTATTAAGCCCCCCTCCCCAATCCCATCCATCCCACTCACATCAACTCAGAAAATTCCAAAGGTTTTAGGAGCTCTGTCCCAGGAACTGGGACCAGAAACCACATATTTATTTTTTATTATCCCACAGGCCCTCCAGGCAGCTGTAATCTGATAAGGACCTTAAGAGAGAACTAAGGGTCCCAAGAGGGGCTCGGAGGGGGGAAGGCTGATGATGGTGAGTGGGGAATGCTTCCAGGAAGAAGTGGTCCTGAAGCTGTGACTTGGGACGGGAAGGGCTTAGTTATAAGGAACAGAGGAGGGCATTTGTGATGGGTGGTCAATGCCATCAAGGGAGGAAGGAAGGAAAAGGAAGTGTGCCAGAAATAGCTGGAGTGCAGGGTTGAGGAGGAGGGACAAGGGTTGGATGTTAGGGTGGTTTGTTGGGGTCAAACTTCGGTAAGCCTAGAATATCAGGATTTTGGTATCAAGAGGGGGTTATTTAGGGAATTCTCTGGTGCTCCAGGGGTTAGGACTCTGCACTTCAACAAAGTCAAGGTAGACCAATGGGGTCATTTTAGTCAGGATGGAGGCCCCTGGGAAACCATTTCTGTCTTGTTTGGGAAAGAAGAATAGAGAAATCAGGGTTTAGAGAGGGAGGAGAGGCCAGCTTCCAAAGGAAAATAAAGTCAGGAGGCCCCTGGCCCCAGAAAGGGAGAAACCCAAGACAGGGCTGCTCAGGGCTCTGAGCAGCGCTCAGCTCTGGGGCCCGGGGCCTCAACCTGCTGCCGTCAGGTCCTTCTCATTGCTTTACGTTCTTTTTAAGGATCACTGTTGTGCCTAAGTGTCTGTCGACAGAAGAGAGGATAGAGAAGGTGTGGTATACATAAACACATATATATAAATATGTGCACAATGGAATATTACTCAGTCATATAAAGGATGAAATAATGCCGCTTGCACCAACATGGTTGGACCTAGAGATTCTCACATTAAGTGAGTAAGTCAGGCAGAGAAAGGCAAGCATCACATGATATTGCTTATATGTGGAATCTAAAATATGACACAAATGAACTTATTTACAGAACAGAAACAGACTCACGGGCACAGAGAACGGATTTGTGGTTGCCAAAGCGGAGGGGGGATGGGGAGGGATGGACTGAGGATTTGGGTGAGCAGATGGGTGCTATTATACACAGAATGGATAAAAACTAGTTCTTACCATATAGCACAGGCAGCTACATTCAATATTCTGTGATAAACCATAAGAAAGAATATATAAAAATGCATCTATTTGTATAATGGAATCACTTTGCTGTAGAGTGGAAATATATAACAGTGTAAATCAACTATACATCAATAAAAGATAAAGAATTAGAAAAATAAAGCCGTACTCACACATACATACACCCACACATACACACACAGACACACACATACACACACATACACACATACACACATACACATACATACACACATATACACGCACATGCACACACACATACACACACACACACACACAAAGAATTGCTGTTGTGTTGTTTGCTCATTTTTAAGAAAGGGGTTCTCAAAAAACTTTTGGTCTCAGTATTCCTTAACACTTTAAAAAATTGTGGAGGATACCCCAAAATATTTTGTTTCTGAGGATTATATTTATGGAGATTTACTGAATTTAGAATTTAAAATTGAGACATTTAAGAAATATTCATTCATTCTCAGAAAAAACAGCAACAGTAACTCTGTTTACAAGTCTCTTGAATGGCAGGCTTCCTGGAAGAGGAGGATGCCTCTCTCTGCTTCTACATTCATCTGTTGTCTTGGCATGTTCACACGGCCTCTGGAAAACTACCTTGCACTTGTGAGTGAACGGGCATGGTAGAGAAAATAAAATCATGGACTTAGATTCTTTTGAAGTAGGTTATTTGACTAAGCAAAAGGTCTTTCTTTTGGATTTAAAAAAATTGAAGTTTAGTTGATTTACCATGTTGTGTTAGTTTCAAGTGTATAGTAAAGTGATTCAGTTACACACACACACACACACACACACACACACATAGCATTGTTGTTGTTTAGTAGCTAAGTCGTGTCTGACTCTTTGCGACCCCTTGGACTGCAGCGTGCCAGGCTTCCCTGTTCTTCACCAACTTCTGGAGTTTGCTCAGACTCATGTCCACTGAGTTGGTGATGCCATCCAACCATCTCATCCTCTGTTGTTCCCTTCACCTCTTGCCCTCAATCTTTCCCAGCATCAGGGTCTTTTGCAATGAGTCAGCTCTTTCAATTAGGTGGCTCTTTCAATCAAAGCCTTGGAGCTTCAGCTTCAGCATCCATCCTTCCAATGAATACGCAGGGTTGATTTCTTTTAGGATTGACTGGTTTGAATATATATATTCAATATAAAATATATAAATATATAAATATAAATATATAAAATATATATGGGCTTCCCTGGAGGCTCAGTAGTAAAGAATCTGACTGCAATGCATGGGATGGAAGAGATGAGCATTTGATCCCTGGGTTGGGAAAATCTCCTGGAGGAGGGTATGGCAGCCCACTCCACTATTCTTGCCTGGAGAATCCTATGGTCAGACGAGCCTGGCAGGCTACAGACCACAGGATCACAAAGAGTCAGATATGATTGAAGTGACTGAGCATGCATGTATTCGTATATATATATATATATATATATATATATATATGTTCTTTTTCAGATTCTGTTTCATTATACGATATTGAGTATAGTTCCCTATAGTATATGGCAAGTCCTTGTTAAGACCCCAAGGGTCTTAACTAACACAGTGATTGTCCTGTCAGCCTCAGGCATATGAATTTGACTTGCTAACAGTTCCTGATGAAATTATTTATGAATAAATGAATAATCTGGTTAAGAATGTAGCTGTTACCTCAAACACCGTCTGCTGCTTTCCTGATGTTTTAGTATACATGAGTTTGAGTGTCAAAGACTTGATGGTTTTGAATTTTGACTCTGGAGAAGACTTTCGAGAGTCTTGCTTGGACTGCATGGAGATCAAACCAGTCAATCTTAAAGGAAATCAACCGTGAATATTCATTGAAAGGACTGATGCTGAAGCTAAAGCTCCAATACTTTGGCCACCTGATGCAAAGAACTGACTCACTGGAAAGACCCTGACTCTGGGAGAGATCGGAGGCAAGAGGAGCAGAAGTTATGAGAATGAGATGGTTAGACAGCTTCACAGACTCAACGGACATGAATTTGAGTAAATTCTGGGAGATAGTGGAAGACAGAGCAGCCTGCTGCCTCGGTGCATGTGGTCGCAAAGAGCTGGACATGACTTAGCGGCTGAACAACAACAAGCGGACATTACTCACTTACGGAGGCAGCATACACATTCACACAAACATAGGACGAGAAGATGAAGAAATGGTCAAGGTGGCCATGAATGCAATGTAATGCCTTCTTTTAAAAATATTTCTCACCAAATGACTCACGCTCTTTGCAGAGAAATTAGAAAGTGCCAGTAGACAAAGACAAGATTACCCTTAATTCCACTATTATCAATACAAGGTCATCTCTGATAGTATCTTGGCTACAGCCTTCTGTATGCTTGTTTTAAAACAAAAGTAGAAACATGCTTCACTTAATTTTTATAGGCTTGCTTTTTAATGTTTTATAATACATTAAAAATGTCTATCCCTGTAAGTAACATATATTTGAATAAACTTTTTTTTAAAAAGACTGCTTTGTATATTCTCTATTATAACTGTATCATAACTTATTTAACAAAGCTCTACTATTGCACATTTAGTTTGTATTCTGCTTTGCTATGAATATACATCTTTGCACCCGTTAACATTTCTGTTTTTGAACTTTAGTTTTAATTTTGTTTATTTTTAAAATTGAAAAAATATTTTTGTCTGCACCTTATGGCATTGGGTTCTTAATTCCCTGACCATGGAAGCACAGAGTCCTAAGCACTGGACCACTAGGGAATTCCCTAAAATGTTTTTTTAATGAAAGATTTCAAGCTAACACAAGAGTAGAAAATAGAGTGGCAAACTCCCAGTTACCCGCCACCCAGCTTTGGTAATTATATAAATGCTCAGTTTTGTTTCCTCTCACTCCTACTGCATCTATTGCAAATTTAAACTCTTATAATTTCTTCCATAAATACTTCAGAATGTATATCTAAGAGACCAGGGTTCTCTCTTGTTTTAGTTACATCTCCACAATTCCATGATCAAAATTAGGAATCATTTTGCTCAAAAGAATTGAATGCAGGGTCTCAGAGAGATATTTGCATATTCATGTTCACAGAAGTATTATTCACAAGAGTCAAAACAAGGAAGCAACCCAAGTATCCACTGACGGATGGATAGATAATATGTGGTGTGTACATAAAATGGAATAGTGATATTGTGACTCATAAATAGAACGTATTTATGGTTCTATTTCTGGCACAGAGCTTCTAGAACTCTTGAAATTTCCTAAGAGATGAGAGTGATAAAGGTATCTTCTGTTATGTTCATGGGATGACTTGGACCCATCCTATGGATGGGAGCTGACTGCCAGGAGAACCAACTACACGACTGGAGGATTTGAATTTTTAGCCGTACCCCACTGACTTACCGGGAGGAGAGAGGAGCTGTATGTTGAATGAATTGCCAATGGCCAATGATTTATTCAATCCTGCCTATACAGTTTAGGTTTTCCCAGGTGGCTCAGAGGTAAAGAATCTGTCTGCCAATGCAGGAATTGCAGGTTTGATCCCTGGGTTGGGAAGATCCCTTGGAGGAGGAAATAGCAACCCACTCCAGTGTTCTTACCTGGAGAATCCCAGGGACAGAGGAGCCTGGTGGGCTACAGCCCTTCACATAGTCAGATGCTGTTGAGCATGCATGCACACACTCATGCCTATCATGTATAATAAAGCCTTCGTTAAAACAGGAAGGGACTGGGTTTGGGTTGATGAACACATGGAGACTCAGGGAGACTGGTGTCTGGAGAAGACGCCGAAGCTCAGTCCCTTTTCCCCAGGCCTTGCCCTGTGCATCTCCTCCATCTCGCTCTTCCAGAGCTATATCCTCTTGTAGTGAACATTAGTCCAGGAAGTAAGTTTCCTGAGTTCTGTGAGTCGCTCTAGCAAATTAATTGAATCCAAAGGGGGAGGGGCTTATGGGAACCTCAGACTTAAAGCTTTCCCATTCTATTGTTTTCCTCGATTTCTTTGCATTGATCACTGAGGAAGGCTTTCTTATCTCTCCTGGCTATTTGAAACTCTGCATTCAAATGGGAATATCTTTCCTTTTCTCCTTAGCTTTTTGCTTCTCCTCTTTTCATAGCTATTTGTAAGGCCTCCTCAGACAGCCATTTGGCTTTTTTGCATTTCTTTTTCTTGGGGATGGTCTTGCTCCCTGTCTCCTGTATAATGTCACGAACCTCTATCCATAGTTCATCAAGCACTCTATCAGATCTAGTCCCTTAAATCTATTTCTCACTTCACTAATATAATCATTAGGGATTTGATTTAGGTCATACCTGAATGGTCTAGTGGTTTTCCCTACTTCAATTTAAATTTGAATTTGGCAATAAGGAATTCATGATCTGAGCCACAGTCAGCTCCTTGTCTTCTTTTTGCTAACTGTATAGAGCTTCTCTATCTTTGGCTGCAAAGAATATAATCAATCTGATTTCAGTGTTGACCATCTGGTGATGTCTATGTGTATAGTCTTCTTGTGTTGTTCCAAAGAATAGCAAGGAGAGATAAGAAAGCCTTCCTTAGTGATCAGTGCAAAGAAATCAAGGAAAACAATAGAATGGGAAAGACTAGAGATCTCTTCAAGAAAATTAGAGATACCAAGGGAACATTTCATGCAAAGACTGGCTCAATAAAGGACAGAAATGGTAGGGACCTAACAGAAGCAGAAGATATTAAGAAGAGGTGGCAAGAACACACAGAAGAACTGTACAAAAAAAGATCATCATGATCCAGAAAATCACCATGGTGTGATCACTCACCTAGAGCCAGACATCCTGGAATGCAAAGTCAAGTGGGCCTTAGGAAGCATCACTATGAACAAAGCTAGTGAAGGTGATGGAATTCCAGCTGAGCTATTTCAAATCCTAAAAGATGATGCTTGGAAGTGCTGCACTCAATATGCCAGCAAATTTGGAAAACTCAGCAGTGGCCACAGGACTGGAAAAGGTCAGTTTTCATTCCAGTCCCTAAGAAAGGCAATGCCAAAGAATGCTCAAACTACTGCACCATTGCACTCATCTCACATGCTACTAAAGTAATGCTCAAAATTCTCCAAGCCAGGCTTCAGCAATACATGAACCATGAACTTCCAGATGTTCAAGCTCGATTTAGAAAAAGCAGAGGAACCAGAGATCAAATTACCAACATCTGCTAGATCATCGAAAAAGCAAGAGAGTTCCAGAAAAACATCTATTTCTGCTTTGTTGACTATGCCAAAGCCTTTGACTGTGTGGATCACAATAAACTGTGGAAAATTCTGTAAGAAATGGGACTACCAGACCACCTGACCTGCCTCTTGAGAAACATGTATGCAGGTCAGGAAGCAACAGTTAGAACTGGACATGGAACAACAGGCTGGTTCCAAATAGAAAAAGGAGTCCATCAAGGCTGTGTTTTGTCACCCTGCTTACTTAACTTCTATGCAGAGTACATCATGAGAAATGCTGGGCTGGACGAAGCACAGCTGGAATCAAGATTGCCGGGAGAAATATCAATAACCTCAGATATGCAGATGACACCACCCTTATGGCAGAGAGTGAAGAGGAACTAAAGAGCCTCTTGATGAAAGTGAAAGAGGAGAGTGAACAAGTTGACTTAAATATCAACATTCAGAAAACAAAGATCATGGCATCTGGTCCCATTATTTCATGGCAAATAGATGGAGAAACAGTGGAAACAGTGGCAGAATTTATTTTTTTGGGGGGGCTCCAAAATCACTGCAGATGGTGACTGCAGCCATGAAATAAAAAGACACTTACTCTTTGGAAGGAAAGTAATGACCAATCTAGACAGCATATTAAACAACCTAGACGGCAGAGACATTACTTTGCCAACAAAGGTCCATCTGCTCAAGGCTATGGTTTTTCCAATAGTCAGGTATGGATGTGAGAGTTGGACTACAAAGAAAGTTGAGTGCCTAAGAATTGATGCTTTTGAACTGTGGTGTTGGAGAAGACTCTTGAGAGTCCCTTGGACTGCAAGGATACCCACCCAGTCCATCCTAAAGGAAATCTGTTCATTGGAAGGACTGACGCTGAAGCTGAAACTCCAGTGCTTTGGCCACCTGATTCAAAGAACTGACTCACTGGAAAAGACCCTGATTCGGGAAAGATTGAAGGCGGGAGGAGAAGGGGACAACCGAGGATGAGATAGTTGGATGGCATCACTGACTCAATGGACATGAGTTTGAGTAAACTCTAGGAGTTGGTGATGGACAGGGAGGCCTGGCGTGCTGCAGACCATGGTGTTGGACACGACTGAGCGACTGAACTGAACTGAATTGACTTAAAGCTGGTTAGTCAGAACAACAGTGATAACCTGAGCTTGTGATTGGTGTCTGAAATAGGAGGGAGAGCAGTCTTGCAGGATGGAGCCCTGGACCCATGGAATCTGAAGCCATTACCAGGTAGGTAATTGGGTTGAACTGTATAGTCTCATAGGAAAAATGGGGCAGGAGAGGATGGTCATGTCCTAGGTCTCAGGTAAGTCCCTGGCGTGGGCCACTCAGTGAGGGTCATTGGCTTCTCACAGGATGAATTCAAGAGTGAGCTATAGTTAAGTGAAAGCAGGTTTATTTAGAGAGATGCACACTCCATAGACAGACTGTGGGCTGTCTCAGAAGGTAAGAGGTGGCCCCAGGGCATGGGGTTGTCTCGGAAATTGAAAGCAGCTCTAAGATGTAGGGGTGGTCAGTTTTAATGGACTGGGTAAGTTCATAGGCTAATGAATAGGAGGAATGTTCTAACTATCTTGGCGAAGGAGTAGGGATTTCTAGGAATTGGACCACTGCCCACTTTTTGGCCTCTTATGGTCAGCCTTGGATCTGTCGTGCCACCAGTGGGTCTGTCATTTAACTAATGTTTTATAATGAGGGTACGATGAGACTCAAGGTCTATCAGGAGCTTAATATTCCACCATCTTGGGTCTAGTAGGTTCTCACTGGTTTTCTTCATGTCCTGTTCTTAATGGATGGGTAATTCTTTTAATGGCTGTGCCCTGCTCTCTTCCCTCAGTAGGACACATAGCTAGTGTCCTAAGAATGGCTTGTTGTTGGTGTGGAGGAAACCTCCATCTCACACATTGAAATTGGGTCTGCTGCTGCTAAGTCGCTTCAGTCGTGTCTGATTCTGTGCGACCCCATAGATGGCAGCCCACCAGGCTCCCGTGTCCCTGGGATTCTCCAGGCAAGAACACTGGAGTGGGTCATCATTTCCTTCTCCAATGCATGAAAGTGAAAAGTGAAAGTGAAGTCACTCAGTCGTGTCCAACTCAGCGACCCCATGGACCGCAGCCTACCAGGCTCCTCCGTCCATGGGATTTTCCAGGCAAGCATACTGGAGTGGGGTGCCATTGCCTTCTCCAGAAATTGGGTCTAGTAATCCTAAATAGAATATAATTCAACCTCAAAGAGCAAGGAAATTTTGACACATCCTATGATGTAGATGAATCTTGAGAACATTATGCTAAGTGAAATAAGCCAGACACAAAAGACAAAGACTGTAGGATTCTACTGACAACAAGGCATCTAGAATAGTCACTGCAAGGAGGTCCAACCAGTCCATCCTAAGGGACATCAGTCCTGAATATTCATTGGAAGCACTGATGCTGAAGCTGAAACTCCAATAACTTGGCCACCTGATGCAAAGAACTGACTCACTGGAAAAGAACCTGATTCTGGGAAAGAGTGAAGGCAGGAGGAGAAGGGGATGACAGAGGATGAGATGATTGGATGGCATCATGGTCTCGATGGACATGAGTTTGAGTAAGCTATGGGGGAGTTGGTGATGGACAGGGAAGCCTGGCATGCTGCAGTCCATGGGGTTGCAAAGAGTAGGACACAACTGAGAGGCTGAACTGAACTGAAAACTGAGAATAGTCACATTCATAGTGACAGAAAGTAGAATGTGCTTGCCTGGAGCTGAGGGAGGACAGAATGAATGTTTAATGGGCCTAGAATTTCAGTTTGGCAAGATAAAAAGAGTCCTGGAGATCGACGGTGGTGATGGTTGCATAGTACTGTAATGTACTTAATGCCACTGAACTGTACACCTAGAAATGGTTAAGATGTTAACACATTTTATGTTATGTGTATTTTACTACAGTTAGCAATAACATAAATTAAAGGAATTAGGGACTTCCCTGGTGGTCCAGTGGTTAAGAATCTGCCTGCCAATGCAGGGGTCATGGATTCAATCCCTGGTCTGGGAAGATCCCACACAGTGCAGAGCAACTAAGCCCATGCATCACAACTAGTGAATTTGCGTGCCACAACTAAAGAAGCTACTTGAGTGGGAAGCCAGCGCACCACAGCCAACAGTAGCTCCCTCTTGGTGCAACTAGAGAAAGCCCAGGTTCTGCACTGAAGGCCCAGCACAGCCAAAAGAAAGAAAAAAAAAAACAAAACAAACCCTAAGGCAATCTGAATAAAGTTTAGTTAATAAAACTAAACTCCATAGAATTTAGTTAATAAAAAATGAATAATGATTTCTGAGTATTAGCCAATATCCAGCCAGAAGTCAAACGTCAAACTTTCTTGGTAGTCTCACAAATGTCTTTTTAGTTAGTCTGTTTGAAGCAGAAGTCAAAGTCCCCACATTGCATTTGGCATCACTATCTCTTTGGGATAAATTCTTGGAAATGAAATTGCAGGGTCAAAGTACATACATATTTTAAAAGATTTTGCTGCATACGGCAAAATTGTCCTTCGTAAATTATGTATCGTTAAGTTCCTATGTTCACTTTTGATAAAAGGCTGAACTCTGGAATTATTTCTGGGGAGAGTGCCTCTAAGATGAGCATTTGTTTTGAAAATTGCTCTTTTTCTTGCCCGGATTCAAGAAGCACCTACATTTGCCTTCTTGAGTATGACTCTCAAGTTCTCACTGTCCTGATATTACTCAAACAGGCTACATGGAGAATGTTCCCAGCTCACCACAACTCTCTTTTGTTCATTTTAAGGCTTACCTGTTGCTTGGCATCCTCTCCCTGGAACCTGAAGCAGGCACACCTTGGTGTGCTCAGCTTTGGGGAGAACTGAGGTGACAATCAGTTGTTCAGACAGACACTTCTGTACCTGGAATGCATTACTTCTATTTTGCAGCTTTGGCTGCATAGCTGGGGGATGCAGGTAGGGCCATGAAAGGGGTTGGGAGATAACTTTCACTGCACTGAGCATTCATTAAATGTGGGGATAGAACTGTCTGTCACCTTGTTTGGTCGACTCAAAACCCTGTGAAGTTGACATCACTTTCTGGCTGATAACCTGAGGTCCATGGAGTTCAAGTAAGCCAGCTGGGCTTGTGGATCCAGGCCTGCCCTGGAACATTCACTGCCTGTGCCCCAAAGGACATCTGCTTTCAGTCTGAGTGTTACCCAACTCAGGTTCATCAGCACACAGCTCAAAAGCCAATAGTTGAGAGGTAAAAGTCAGTAGAAAGGAAAGATGCTTGAATCAGCAAAGCCAGCAATCTGGGGAGAAGGTGGACTTGTGTGCCGAGACCAACTCCCAAGATTCTGCTCAGATGAGACAGTTTCTAAAGGAGAAAAGGGGGGATTGGGGAGAATCACAATGACTCATTGAGGCAGGAGGTTGGGTGTACATCCTTGTCCATTGCGTGTGGACTGTCTGACTGCCTTCTTATGTTATCTTGTCTGTGAGATCTGCCTGCAGGATTGCTACAGGGGCTATTGGAAATAGAGAGCTAGTCATTCTTTAAATACTTCATTCTTTATTCTCACTTTCTTTGATCTAGGAAAAGAATCAACAGGTTAGACCAGGCATGGCGTGCAAGTCAGGAGTTAGGTTAAATTGCCTGATCTCATTCCCATAATTAGGTTCTTCCAAGGTTAGAGGGGAACAGAAATGGGCAAACAGGAAAGGGGCAGAAGAGCTGTTTGTGTGAGTGGAGCGCGTCAGTTGGGGCGAGGGGTGATGGGTTTGCTGGGGAGACTCAGTTTGCAAACCAAAGACATGAAAGAAAAAGAAAGTCTTATATATGGTCAAAGAATTCACAAGCTCCTTGAACTTTTCTGAACTGCCCAAATTTTCCACTTGAAAATTCTTTTAGGAGGATAATCTTAAAAAAAAAAATTAGGGTAAAAGGGGGGAAAAAGTCAGCAAAATGGGAAAGAAAGATTTTCCCCTCTGGAGCCAGGAGTAGGAAGAAGCGCTCCTCGGAAGGAAATATCTCCTGGCCTCTCTTTACTCATTCAGAGCCCAGAGGGGAGACCTGATTCAGGGATTAAGGAGGCAGCCTAGAGTCCCGGGGAGAGAGAGGAGGCCAGGATGAATCTCTTTTTCATTGGAGAGGTCTCCAGTGATCTAATTATAGCGGGCAGATATACCAGCGGCAGAACAGAGTCAGAGGCTGGCAGCCTGGCTTGAGTGACGGCGTTATCTTTGCCACTGGGGTCTACCGGACCTGGTGAGGATTGACTCTTAACTCCGCTCTAATGCGGGGGCGAGGGAGAGGAGGGCTGCTCATCCCCGCCACCTGGGGTGGGTCTGGGGGGAGGATGGGGGGCTTCTCTGGCTGAGCATGTGCTCACCGAACTGCTAATGTGGGTCTCCCCTGCTCTCATCCGAGGCTGTTCCTCCTCATCTCGGAAGTTGAAAAGTTCTGTAAAATTCAGCACGAAAATGAAAATGATAGTGAGGAAGACAGCCCAAAGTCTGAGATCTGAGTTCAGGCTGTGAGCCTGATGCTGCTCTGGTTTCAGGAGATTGTGGCTGATGGTGCAGGGGAGGAGGGAGGGAGGGATGGGGAATTATAAACTCATAAATTTGACTTTGGTCATGAAGATCTGGGGACAGAGAGGACAGAGAAGGACCTCGAAGCTTGAAACAGTGGAATTTTAGAAGGAGAAACAAGGAGTTCCTTAATACAACTGGTAAGAAATAGATGCATTTTTCATAACTAAAAACATAAATAGGGAATACATTCATGGCCTGGTATTTCTGTTCCCTGAACTTGTAAGCAGGAGCCTATTTTTATTGGCACTGCTGATATTTAGGTTGTTGTTCAGTTACTAAGTCCTGTCGACTCTTTGCGACCCCGTCAGGCTTCCCTGTCTTTGACCATCTTTTGGAGTTTTGTTAAACTCCATTGAGTTTAAGGTCCATTGAGCCGATGAGCCATCCAACCATCTCATCCTCTGTTGTCCGCTTCTCCTCCTGCCTTCGATCTTTCCCTGCATCAGGGTCTTTTCCAGTGAGTCGGCTTTTCACATCAGGTGGCCAAAGTTATTGGAGCTTCAGCTTCAGCATCAGTCCTTCCAATGAATATTCAGGGTTGATTTCCTTTAGGATTCATTGATTTCCTTGCTGTCCAAGGGACTCAGAGTCTTCTGCAACGTCACAGTTGAAAAGCATCAGTTCTTTGGCACTCAGCATTCTTTATGGTCCAACTCTCACATCTGTACATTCAGGTAGGTCTGGGCTATTTCTCTGGGTCACAAAGCCCAGAGAGGCCGGAACAGAGCCCAGGGAGCTGGTAGCTGGTCTAAGTACAAGGGAGCTGCTCCTAGGAGGGGCCACACGGCCTTCCCGACTTTGTTCTGGGTGTTTTATTTTTTCTCTGAAACCCTGCCCATTTGCCTAGGTTGTTTTAGGAAGGATATCACCTATCAATAGCTCAGGATCTTGCTTGAACCTCTGTTGAGGAGATTATTACTCAACAGTTCAATAAAATCACTCAGTAAATATTTATCAAGTGCCTTCTGGGAATAACTAAGTGAGCAGAAGAGACCCAGTTCCTTGAGGAGCTGACAGTCCAGTGGGGAAGATAGATGTTAGAATAATAACAGAAGTTAGGTAAATAATGACAAAGATGATGCATCTGTTTTTCTCATAAGACTGTGTGCTCTTCAGAGGTGAGGACTACAGGTATTCATCTGTCTGTCTCAGCCCCTGGTGTAGGAGCAATTGCTAGGAAAAGGTGGCAAAGAAATCCTTCATTGTGTGGCTGGCTGTGTCATGCTTATTGAAGCCAAGGAAGGCTTAGGTGGGGAAGGGAATGGCAATGCTCATTTTAAAAAAAATTCTTTTTCTTTGTTTTGGGGATGCTCATTGACTCATGGGCAACAGCGGATGTCTTCAAGTGCTGATAGAGAGCTGTGTGGCAGATAAAGAAGGAACTCCCTCTGAATAGGGGCTGGAGAATCTGATGACCCAGGTGCTGAGCAAAGTTCTGTTTAGACTGTCTGTGATGAACTTGGACATCCTGCCCCAGCCATGACAGCTCTGGTCAACTCTCTGCAACCCCGCTGTTGCTAACCTGTTAACAGCCATGAGCTGTAAATAAGAGTCTGCAAACTGCAGGTCAGGAATCTGAAGGGGACCCTTCAAGAGCACTCGTCTCTCCGCAATGTCAACTGGGAAGACTTGAATGACGGGGGTTTGAAGTCTTCCTCACCTGAGTCTGGATGAGGATGACCTGCATGCTGGCTCAGCTGGGGTTACTGCCTGAACCTCCTCCCAGCCTGGGCCTTGAGGGGGGATCCCAGCTAACAAGGCAGAAGTCACACAGCATCACTCCCAGGCTCCTTTGCTGGTAGATGCTATCATAAACCGTCAAGGGGAAGGGGTATAGACCCCACCTCTCAGTGTGAGAGACATCAAAGAATTTTCAGCCATCTTCTGTTTATTTTTATTTTTTTCCTTTATCCAATGCATACTTTAAAGAAAATTACTTTATTGAAGTATAGTTGATTTACAGTATTGTGTTAATTTCAGGGGTATAGCAAAGTGTCTTGGTTTTGTATTTAAAACATTTATATTCTTTTTAAGATTCTTTTCCATTATAGGTTATTACAAGATATAGTTTTCTGTGCTATATGATATGTCCTTATTGTTTATTTTATATGTAGTATTGTGTATCTGTTAATCCAAAACAGTTAATTTATCCCACCCTCCACCTCCTTTACCCTTTGGTAATCATCATACTAGATTGCTTTCTTTGTGAGTCTGTTTTGTAACTAAGTTCACTCATGTCATATTTTAGATTCCACATTTAAGGACATCATATGATATTTGTCTTTTTTCTGACTTATTTTACCTTGTATGATAATCTCTCGGCCCATCCATGTTGCTGCAAATGTTCTGCCATGCTTTAAAATGGCCACCCTTGCCCCCAAATGTAACTTTTCATCTCATGCAAACTTTAAAAAAATAATTCAGGAAGCCATAACATTCACTCATTTTTTAGTAAATTTGCTGAGTCGTGCAACCATTACCATCATCTGGTTTTAGAACTTTTCCATTCTCCCAATGAGGTCCCTTGGGGCTGTGAGCAGCTAATACTGTTCTCTGCCCCAGGCAACCACTCAGCTACTTCCTGTCTGTCCGGATTTACCCTTTCTTCCCACACAGACTTTTAAGGTGATAGAGCTTGAGTTCTGGGAAGACCGTTCTCCGCGATGGCTCATCTCACAGTGATGACCAGCCCTCATCTCTCCCATCTGTCGAGTTTCCTTTGTTGGGACCCCATAATCCGGGCTCTGGGTACCCACCTGGAGAGAAGTGACAGAGTTTCAAATAAATTGATTTATTTCTGATAAAATAAACTCTAAGTGAACATTTTGCTAGATGGCATATTGCAGTTGAGTCATCTTGCCTGTCCTGGTGCTGGAATTCCCAGCACAGTCTGCACCGTCATCAAGGCTGGGTGGTTATGCCCTGCCCTGCGGGTCAGCTGGAGATGCTCACCCACACCTCCTTTCAATCAGGGCCTTTCTTCTGTGCCTTTGCAGTCAGATGCCCGAAAGAAGGGGCAGCAGCGAGCCAAATCCCTCATTGCCCGCCACAGACCGGCCTCCTCTGGGAAAGATCCTCTTTTCTTTTCAGGGCTAAGGAACAAACACTTTTTTGAGAAATGGAAGCTGGCTGTGGAGAGGGGGAGTGAGAAGAAAAAAAGGATATTCACATATGATGTTACTTACATGTGGGATCTAATGTGACACAATTGGGCTTATCTACAGAATAGAAACAGACTCACAGACACAGGCTGGTAGTTGCCAGAGGGCAGGGGTGTGCAAGAGGGATGGACTGGGGGCTTAGGATTCACAGATACAGACTATTACCATAGAATGTATAAGCAACAGGGTTCTAATGTGCAGCACAGGGAACTATATTCAATGTCCCATGATATGCCATAATGGAAGAGAGTGTAAGAAATAATGTCTATGTATGTCTAACCGAATCAAAACTTCTCTGTACTGCAGAACATAATGCAACATTGTAAATCAACTGTATTTCAATTTCAAAAAAGAGAACAAGTAAAAAGAAAACAAAGAAAAGAAGTGTATTTAGTTTGGTTTGGGGAGCTGAATTTATACCACTCCACCCCGCCTTTGATAACTGGGCTCCTGTATCAGATTTGTCAGTGATGGGGGCTTAAAATGTAACTTCTCAGCCTCTGGTACCCTACCTTCAAATGAAGACTTCCAGGACTAGAGAGAAATGTTCCCTGCTTGAGGAGTTGCTGTTCCCGCGGCTACTGTGCATCCAGCCTGAGCTGCTCCCCTCCAGCCTCGGCTCAGTCCCTGCCTCGTCTGGAAGGAGCCCTGAGACCCTGAGAAGGATGAGGCCAGGCCAGGCCCTCTTTCCCCCCTCCCTTTGGCCTGATGTGTTTTCTCCAGGTTCCTATCACCATCTGTTAATAACAGTCATATTTCTTGCCGTGACTGTTCACAGCTGTGTCCTTGCTGCCAGATTAGTGCCTGGCACTTAACGTTGGGCTTCATATGTGTTTGTTGAATGAATAAACAAGTGAACAACAAAACACTTAGGTTTCATCCTAACTGAGATCTAAGAAAGCTATCTTGATACTAGTGAGTGAGCTGGACCTATTTAAAGATCTCTTTCTCCCTTTTTTCCAATGGCTTTATTGAGAAATAATTCACCTACCACATAATTTACTCATTTAAAACATGCAATTCAATGTTTTTGAGCATATTGGCTGAGCTGTGTAACCATCATCACAGTCAATTTTAGTCATTTTCATCACCTAAAAAGATCATCTTGGTGGGGGGAATGATAAATTGGAACTTTGGGATTAACATATAAACACTGCTATATGTAAAATAGATAATCAACAAGGATCTACTGGATAGCACAGGGAATGATATTCAATATTTTGTAATAACTTATATGGGAAAAGAATCTGAAAAAGGATGAATATATGTGTATGTATAATGGAATCACTTTGCTCTACACTTGAAACTAACACAAATGTAAATCAAATATATTTCAATTAGGAAAATAAAACTAAAAGATATTGTTCACTCTTCAGCCATCAACTTCCAACCTTCTCCTCATTCCCAGTCCCTGGCAACCGGTGTGTTTCTGTGTCTGTGTATATTTATTTATTTTGGCTGCACCGGGTCTTCGTTGCTTTTTTTTTTTTGCACAGGCTTTCTTTAGTTGTGGCGACCAGGGGCTAATCTCTGCTGTGGGCTCTCACTGCTGCGGCTTCTCTGGTTGCAGAGCGTGGGCTCTAGGCCTGTGGGCTCCGGCAGTTACGCATGAGGACTCTGGAGCACGCGGTCAGTAGTTGGCGGCACGTGGGCTTAGTGGCCCCATGGCACGTGGGATCCTCCCGGACCAGCTATTGAACCAGTGCCCCTGCACTGACAGGCGGATTCTTATCTACCACCAGGGAAGCCCCGTATCTGTAAATTTGCCTATTCTGGACTGTTCGTATTCATGAATCGTATGATATGTGGCCTTTTCTGGACATTTTGTATACAGAGATCACATGATGTGTGCCTTTGAGTCTTGCATCTGTCAGCATAATGCGTTCAAGGTTCATCCGTGTTGTGATGTGTGTCAGAACCTCATCATTTTCGTGGTTATAGACCACATTTTGTTTATTTGTTCATCATTTGCTGAGCATTTGAGCTCTTGCTTTTTTTGACTCACAGGAGTAACTCTGTTGTGAACATTCAGTTAAAAGTTTTTATGTGAATTTATGTTTTAACTTCCTTTGGGTGTATAACCTAGGAGTGAGATTGCTAGTTTCTATGATAACTGTGTGTTTAACCTTCAGATGTGCTGTCAGACTGCTTTTCAAAGTGCCATGCTTGTGATCTCTTGTGACTGACCACTCTTTAAAGTCTACCCTTTGCTAAATGAATAATTTTCTAAGACTAATATAATTTAGAGCGGTCTCAATGGATCCTCTAAGATCAGGACA
The DNA here is from genome assembly GCA_020226075.1 of Hydropotes inermis. NCBI lineage: Eukaryota > Metazoa > Chordata > Mammalia > Artiodactyla > Cervidae > Hydropotes > Hydropotes inermis. Next base: position 5,304,673 of record CM035281.1, on the reverse strand, counting down.
TTTCGAAGGGAACGTCAGCAGAGCAGTTAAGTGGCCTAGACTTCCCTGCTGGTGTTCAGTCCTGTGGAATCAATTCAGCCGCCAGGTGTGTGGAGCCCACACTCACTGGGAGGCTGAGTGGGGCCCTCAGTGAATCGGGCATATGTATACATGTGTCCACTGTCTTCTAGACTCCATTCCCACATAGTGCATACAGAGAACCGAACAGAGTTCCCTGTGCCATACAGTAGGTTCTTATTAGTTATCTTTTATGTATAGTACTGTGTATGTATCAATCCCAACCTCCCAATTTATCCTACCCTCTTTTCCCCCTTGCAACCCTCAATTTATTGATTCAAGTTGACCATATGATAAAAACCACAAAAGCACCCCATGTTCACGTATTCGTTGTAAATCTTATATCAACATAAACACAGGATGAAAGGTGGAAATTTCCTTCTTATTCCTTCCTGGGCCCATCTGTCCTCTCCAGTCCCCAGTTGAGTGCCCTGCTGTGACCACTGTTAGCAGAGGAGTGTGCTTCCTGTTACACTCTTCCATGAACTTTCCCATCTGAAGGTCATTTTTTGTGTCTTGTGCCTGGAGGGTGTCTGTTCAGTTCAGTTGCTCAGTCATGTCCAACTCTTTGCAACCCCATGAACTGCAGCACACCAGGCTTCCCTGTCCATCGCCAACTCCCAGAGCTTACTCAAACTCATGTCCATTGAGTCAGTGATGCCATCCAACCATCTCATCCTCTGTCATCCCCTTCTCCTCCTGCCTTCAATCTTTCCTAGCATCAAGGTTTTTACCAGTGAGTCAGTCTTCACATCAGGTGGCCAAAATATTGGAGTTTCAGCTTCAGCATCAGTCCTTCCAATGAATATTCAGGACTGATTTCCTTTAGGACTGACTGGTTGGATCTCCTTGCAGTTCAAGGGACTCTGAAGAGTCTTCTCCAACACCACAGTTCAAAAGCATCAGTTCTTCAGCGCTCAGCTTTCTTTATAGTCCAACTCTCACATCTATACATGACTATTGGAAAAACCACAGCTTTGACTACTTGGACCTCTGTCATCAAAGCAATGTCTCTGCTTTTAAATATGCTGTCTAGGTTGGTCATAGCTTTCCTTCCAAGGAACAAGCATCTTTTAATTCCATGGCTGCAGTCACCATCTGCAGTGATTTTGGAGCCCAAGAAAATAAAGTCTGTTGCTGTTTCCATTGTTTCTCCATCTATTTGCCATGAAGTGATGGGACTGGATGCCATGATCTTAGTTTTTTGAATGTTGAGTTTTAAACCAGCTTTTTCACTCTCTTCTTTCATTTTCATCCTCTTCACTTTCTGCCATAAGGGTGGTGTCATCTGCATATCTGAGGTTATTGATATTTCTTTGGCATTCTTGATTTCAGCTTGTGCTTCATCCAGCCTGGCATTTCACATGCTGTGCTCTGCATATAAGTTAAATAAGCAGGGTGACAACATACAGCCTTGACGTACTCCTTTCCCGATTTGGAATCAGTCTGTTGTTCCATGTCAGGTTCTAACTGTTGCTTCTTGACCTACATATAGGTTTCTCATGAAGCAGGTAAGGTGGTCTGGTGTTCCCATCTCTTTAAAAATTTTCCACAGTTTGTTGTGATCTACACAGTCAAAGGCTTTGGTGTAATCAATAAAGCAGAAGTAGATGTTTTTCTGAAATTCTCTTGCTTTTACCATGATCCTATGGATGTCGGCTATTTGATCTCCTGTTCCTCTGCCTTTTCTAATGCAACTTGAACATCTGGAAGTTCACGGCTCATGTACTGTTGAAGCCTGGCTTGGAGAATTTTGAGCATTACTTTGCTAGCGTGTGAGTGCAACATGCTCTCACACGCCTGGAGGGTGTGCATGTGGGCTATTCCCTGAAGGACCAGCGGGCTGCTGTTGGCTGATCCATAACTTTCAAGTACAGAGATTGATGCAAAATATTTCCTTGTTGTTCTGATTCTGGTCTTTCAGCTCAGTGAGCGAGGAGTCCCCACCCATCGTGTCCCCCACCCTCAGACAGGGTGCTCCTTTTCTGCTCCTCAGTCAGGATGCTTCATCTACTTCCAACTCTAAGTCCAAACCTGAGAGACCTGTACCTGCCTTCATCCTTGCCTGACTGGTGGGTGATGTCCTCCTGTCCATCAGAGAAGAGCACCTATATGTGAGGCAAATCTCTCCTGTGCTACCAATCACTTTTCATACACAACTCTGGTATGTCTTTGAACTAATAGACCCCTTTTCCATTTGGAGTGAGGATGGGGTTGAGCAAAGGGGGTTGAGGGAGCAGACAGCTTCTCGGTCTCTCACAGGTACACACACACAGACACACACACATCTGTATACATTTTTTAAAAACACATAAACGTAATTGTGCTTGAAGTATTGTTTTGCAACTACCTTTCCCCCACATAATAATGCGCCTTGGAGATCTCCCATGTGAGTCCTTACTCTCTGTAAGCACTGCCTAGCTGTCCATCGTTTGGTTGTTAATAATGTTTGTAATTGGTGTGTTGAACAGGAATGAATCGAGGCGTATAACCAGGATGCAACTTCATTATATTTTCATTTTATTATGAGGGCTTCCTTTGTAGCTCAGTCAGCAAACAATCTGCCTGCAATGCACAGGACCCAGGTTTGATTCCTGGGTTGGGAAGATCCACTGGAGAAGGAAATGGCCACCCACTCCAGTAGTCATGCCTGGAGAATCCCATGGACAGAGGAGCCTGGCAGGCTGCAGTCCATGGGTTTGCAAGAGTCAGACACAGCTTTGCGACTAAAACCAAAACCACCTCAAATGGTTCTCCTGAGGAGCTCCTCTCCACGGCTTGGGTAAGAACTCAGGTGGTCCCGTGACTATCTGATTGTTTGTAGGTGCCTTGAAGCGGCAAAGTACATCTTGATTCAAAAATGAGCATGTGTGGTCCAGCACATTAACTCTGGTTTTTTAAAGAATTATTTTATTGAGGTATAGCTGATTTAAAACCTTGTGTTAATTCCTACTGCCTAGCAAAGTGATTCAGTTGTACATATATACACATTCTTTTTCATCTTCTTTTCATCTCAAGATATTGAATACAGTTCCCCCTGTGCTATACAGTGGGACCTTACTCTTATCCATTTTATGTATAATAGTTTGCATCTTTATTTCTAATCCTAAACTCCCAATTCATCCCTCTCCCATTCCCCTTCCCCTTGGGACAGAACAGGTCTGTTCTTATGTCGGTGAGTCTTTTTCTGTTTGGTGGACACAGTTTGCGCTGTGCTGTGTTTAGTTGCTCAGTTGTGTCTGACTCTTTGTGACCCCATGGACTGTAGCCTGCCAGGCTCCTCTGTGCATAGGGATTCTCCAGGCAAGAATACTGGAGTGGATTTCCATGTCCTCTTCCGGGGGATCTTCCCAACCCAGTAATCAAACCCAGGTCTCCTGCACTGCAGGTGGAGACTCAGTTTATTTGTGTCCTATTTTAGATTCCATATATAAGTGATATCATTTGGCATTTGTCTTTCTCTGTCTGACTTACTTCCTTTGGTGTGATAATCTCTAGGTCCATCCATGTTTCTGCAAATGGCATGATTTCATCCTTTTGTATGACTGAGTGGTACTCCATTGTGGGCCTCCCAGGCGGCTCAGTGTTAAGCAATCTGCCTGCAGTGTAGGAGACACAGGTTTGAGCCCTGGGTAGGGCAGATCCCCTAAAGAAGGAAATGGCAACCTACTCAGTGTTCTTGCCTGAGAAATCCCATGGACAGAGGAGCCTGGTGGGCTACAGTCCATGGGGTCACAAAAGAGGTGGACATGATTTAGTGACTAAACAACAAATATTCCTCTGTATATACATATGCCACATCTTCTTTATCCGTTCACTTGTCGATGGACATTTCCTTTAATTCCATGTCTTGGCTATCGTGAATAGTGCTGCTATAAGCATTCAGGTGCATGTATCTTTCTGAATTATGTTTTTTCCCCAAATATATGCCTAGGAGTGGGATTTCAGGATGATATAGTAACTCTTTTTTTAGTTTTTTAAGGAACATCCATACTGTTCTCCACAGTGGTTGCACCAATTTGCATTCCTACCTGCAGTGTAGGAGGACCCATCTATTCTTGTTGTGTCATTCAAAAGAATTGTGCATCTGATCATCAGAAAATACTAAAACAGTAAAACATACATCTATAATATGATCCAGCCATTCTGTTTCTAGAGAAGTGAAAACACATGTCCACACAAAGAGTTGGACACGAATGCTCAGAGCAGCTTTGTTCATAAAGGCTAAAATCTGGAAGCCCTTCAGATGTTTATCAGTGAGTGAATGGTATACAAAATGTGGTCTCTGCATAGAACGGAAAGCTTTCAACAGATCATGTGAGTGATCTACTGGTACACACAGTGGCATGGGTAAATCTCAGAGTGACTATGCTGAGTGTAAGGAGCTGGAGAGAGGACTTCATTCTGGATTATTCCATTTATATAAAGTAGAACCTAATTCTAGTGGAAGGAGCAGATCAGGGCTTGCCTGGGGATGGAGTTAGAGTGAGGGGAGTGCTAGCCACTCAGTCATGTCCTTCTCCAGGGGTTCTTTCCTGCTGAAGGGCTGAACCTGGGTCTCCTGGACTGCAAGCAGATGCTTTATCATCCGTGGTGTGGACTATAAAAGGCATGAAGACGCTTTTAGGGCATGACAGAATGTGCTGTATCTTGATGGGTTCAGAGCTGTAGACAACTGTCACAACTTACAGAATTGAACTCTGTAGATGGATGCAACGTATTGGATGTACATTATTTCTCAATACGTTTGATAAGGACAAAATAAGTAAGATTTTTTCTGAAGTCTCTTAGACTGACTATTCATCTACCTTGAAGTATAATTTAATTATATCTTAACTTGATATTAAAATTAAAGTTCACACCACCTTAGGGGATGACATATGGAGTTGTGGTGTTGGAGATCATACTTAGCCTCTAGAGAAGCATTTTTAACCTGTTGAATTGCTATCAGTTAAATAGCATAAAAGCTATGTATCATAGAATCTTATTTTTAAAAATCATAGGATGAGTAGATCAGAAAGTATTATGGCATATATTGCCAATAAAAGCAAAAAGTAAAAGTAGCCATTGTTTCAAGACATATACACACTACTATATTTAAAATGGGCTTCCCAGACAGCACTAGCGGTAAAGGCGGTGGCTGCCTACTGAGGCAGGAGACATAAGAGATGCAGATTTGATCCCTGGGTCAGGAAAATCCCCTGGAGGAAGATATGGCAACCCACTCCAGTATTCTTGCCTGAAGAATCCCATGAACAGAGGAGCCTGGCAGGCTGCAGTCCATGGGGTCACAAAGAGTCAGTCATGACTGAAGCGACTTAGCATGCATGCATATTTAAATGGATAACCAACAAGGACCTGCTGTATAGCACAGGGAACTCTACTTAATAATCTGTAATAACCTAAATGGGAAAAGAATTTGAAAAAGAATAGACATATGTATAACTGAATCATTTTGCTCTACACCTGAAACTAACACAACATTGTAAATCAACTATAGTCCAATACAAAATAAAAGTTAAAACAAAAATAGAAAGCAAAAGGCTTTGTCTATGATTTGTATATACATGGTCTCTGCATAAAAATGTGCAACACAATATGGGTTGCAATAAAAAAAAAATTAAGGACTTCCCTGGCAGTCCAGTGGTTAAGACTCTGTGCTTCCCATGCAGGGGGCTTGGGTTCGATCCCTGGGAACTAAGATCTTGCATGCTGAATGGTGAGGCCGAAAATAAGAAGTCACACCTGTCAAATGCCCATGACAATGACTGGTATGCAAAAGTTCAGAACATGAGAGATGACAGGTATACTCACAAACACGTCTTGTGTGTATACATGTACTATTTACTCATATTCCCAGCACCTGTCTAGTTTTCTGGCACATTGTTCAGTGAGTGCTTTTTGATGAATAGGAGAGCTTTTAGGTCCCATCAGCCAAAACTTCAGTTTATATCTTGGTTAATGCCTGAAGTCTGGGAAGGACGAGGTTCGGAGTGAAGACACCCAGGAGCAGTGGAGAGCATTGAGAGCACTTCAAAGGCCGCCCTGACTTCCCGTGTGGAGGAGCCTCTCTGCATGCTCCCACCCTGTGATGCTTTGATTCCAGGGCTCATGGGGAGACCTGGAGCGGCGTGAGGGTATCCCCGGCCTTGTGCTCCAGAGCTGCCTGGAGGAGGGAAGAGCTTCTCTGTATGCTACCTGGGCACAGATAATGCATCTGTGTAGCAACTTCATCTCCCAGCCATAAAATATTGATGGTCCTGGTGCTGGATGGAGACCAGGAGATACTCCCTTGGAAGGTGCTGTTTGCCGGCTGCTGGTGAATGATTGATGACTGGGAAGTAAAATATTGATGTTTTGAGCAGCACACCAGGCTTCTTCCCACACAGAGGGGCTTGTGTCTTGTGTTATTAAAGGCAAAAATTCAGAGACTGGGTTACTTTGCTTCTGCTTAGGACCCAACAGCTTTTGGCCAACTATGGCTTGGAGATATTGTAGAATTTTAAGACTAAGTGCCCTTGGAAATATGGGAGATGGATTCTTGGAATTAGTAAAAAGAAACCCTACTTTCCCGGTGTGTGAAAAACTTATAATAGCTTTGTCAATGCATTCTTTTTCTTTAAAAAGTTATGTTTGTTAAAGTTGTTCATGCATAGAACTTAAACAAAAAGATAAAAAAACAGCTCTCTTCTGTGACACCCTGAGTCCCCACTATTTTATCCTCTGCATATGTGAGTATGAATCATTGGAAAAGACCTTGATTTTGGGAATGATTGAAGGCAAAAGGAGAAGAGGGTGGCAGAGGATGAGATGGTTAGATAGCATCACCAACTCACTGGACATGACTTAATGACTGAAAAACACATGAGAGTACTTTCAATCTCTTTTTTTTTTACCTTGCTGCATGGCATATGAGATCTTTGTTCCCTAGCCAGGGATTGAATCTGTGCCCCATGCATTGGAAGTGTGGAGTTTTAACCACTGAACTGCCAGGAAAGTCTCAACCTCTTTTAGCCAATTTTTTTGAGATTACTTCCATATCACCCAGTCAGTTCAGTCCCTTGATTGTGTCTGACTTTTTGTGACCCCATAGACTGCAGCACACCAGGCTTCCCTGTCCATCACTGACTCCTGGGGCTTGTTCAAATTCATGTCCATCCATTTGGTGATGCCATCCAACCATCTCATCCTTTGTTGTCCCCATCTCCTTCTGCCTTCAGTCTCTCCCAGCATCAGGGTCTTTACGAATGAGTCAGTTCTCATCAGGTGGCCAAAGTATTAGAGCTTCAGCTTTAGCATCAGTCCTTCCAATGAATATTCAGGACTGATTTCCTTTACGATTGACTGGTTTGATCTCCTGTAGTCTAAGGGACTCTCAAGAGTTCTTCTCCAACACCACAGTTCAAAAGCATCAATTCTTCAGTGCTCAGCTTTATTTATAGTCCAACTGTTACATCCATACATGACTGCTGGAAAAACCATAGTATTGACTAGATGGACCTTTGTTGGTAAGATAATGTCTCTTTTTTAATATGCTGTCTAAGTTGGTCATAGCTTTTCTTTCAAGGAGCAAGTGTCTTTTAATTTCATGGTTGTAGTCACCATCTGCAATATCACCCAACAACCAGCTATTGTTACTTCTTGATTTAAGACAAAGTTTCTATTGAACTTCCTCTGTAGAAGATAAAGGTTTGACTATTTCACCCCATCATATACATACCCCTTCTCATGTCCTCCATCTTTCCAACATGATTGTGTCAGAATTTGAATTACATCATTATTTCGTATTTCTACTATTATGGAAATGTAAAGATAGCCATGGCTGATCAAAAAATATTGCTTTTGTTTTCCTTGTTAGGGAGGGTCTTGCTCTTGGTTTATTTGCCTGATTTTCTATCCCTTCATTGTTTGTTTAACCTCAAAATGCTTTGCCAATTATCTAAACATTTTCCCATTATATTCAGATACATTGGCCATCTGAACAGGTTGGTTTTCTGGAAAGACTCTCTCCTGGAGGCTGCTCATCTGCTCCTGGTGCCCTGGTTGCCCTCGGCACCTGTCACCCAACATCATTGTGTAGTCCTTCAGTATCATCATCTGAGGGATTCTCCCCTACCTCTTTCCTGTGCTGTGTCCCAAGTCTTTTCTGTATGTTTACTGCCCTTATTTGATGGAATACAGCCTCCAACAGAGACCTGAAATAGCACAAGGGAGGTACAGCTTTTGGGGAGGGACATTGCATGTATTTATGCAATGGTAGCTGAGTGTGAAATTTCATTTTATTTTTGACTCCTTTCATATTTCATTTATTTTTACTTTTAAAAATTATAACTGATTTATAGTATTGTGTTAGTTTCTGTTGTACAACACAGTGATTCAGTTATACATGCATATATATATATATATACATATATATATATGTATATGTATATATCCTTTTTCAGATTCTTTTTCCTTATAGGTTATTATAAAATATCGACTATAGTTCCCTGTCCTATACAGTAGGTTCTTGTTGTTTGTCTCTCTATATAGCAGATATAAACTACTATATATACACTAGATAGATATACATATCAGCTATGTGAACTACTCTCTCTATATAGCAGATGCATATATCTACTATTCTCTTGTGTGTTACTCACTCAGTCGTGTCTGACTCTTTGCAACCCCGTGGACTGTAGCCTACCAGGCTCCTCTGTCCATGGGATTTTCCAGGCAAGAGTACTGGAGTGGGTTGTCATGGCCTCCTCCAGGGGATCTTCCCTGCCCAGGAATCGAACATGGGTTTTCTGCATTGGTGGGTAGATTCCTTACCGTCTGAACCACCAAGCTACTGTATGTATATAGCAGTTTATGTCTACTAACCCTAGCACCTCATTTATCCCTCCCTGCTCTGGTAACTATAAGTTTGTTTCCTACGTCTGTGAGTATCTTTCTACTTCGTAAGTAAGTCCACTTGTATTTTTTCTTTTTTAGATTCCACATAAAAGTGATGCCGTATGATCTTTGTCTTTCCCCGCCTGTCTGGCTTACTTCATTTAGTATGATAGTCTCTAGGCCCGTCCATGTTGCCACATGAGTCTCAAGTTTTAAATTGGAAAAAGTTTCCTTTTGTCATTTTGAGAGCCTTACTTTATTATCTTCTGACTTGCAAAAAGTTTAAAACTATTTGACTTAAAATTTTTTTTTACTGTGACAAATGATTTTATTCTTTTTTCTTTTTAAGAATTTTATTTATTTATTTGGCTGTGCTCGGTCTTAGCTGCTGCATGAGTTTTTTCTGGGTTTCAGGGAGCAGGGGCTCTTCTGGGGTTGCAGCACTCAGCTTCTCCTTGCAGCGGCTCTTCCTGTTGCAAAGCGCAGGCTCCAGGGCGTCCGGGCCTCAGGCCTTGTGGCGCGCAGGCCCCGCTGCCCTCGTGGAGCAAGGGCTCAGGTGTCCCGAAGCGTGTGGGATCTTCTCGAACTAAGGATCGAAGCCACATCTCCTGCATTGGCAGGCGGATTCTCTACCCCTGAGCTGCCAGGGAAGCCCCTATTTGACTTTTAAAAATCTTTTTAAATTCAGGTTTTTATTCTGTGAAATCTTATAGAATCTTCTCTTGGTATCCAAAGATTTAAAATTTCAGGGTAAATATCTTTGTGTGGGTCTTAGTTCATCCACCAAAATAGACACGACTTGAGATCCCTTTTTAAAAAACATCAACTTTATTGGGGTTTAATTCACATACAACAAGTGCAAACATTTTAAGTGAATAGTTTCAAGAGTTTAGGTAAGTTTATTAAAAAAATGGGCCCTTTTTTCTTTTAAAAATTTTATCATTTTTAATTGGAGTATTTCATCGATTTACAATGTGTTAATATCTGCTGTGCAGCAAAGTGATTCAGTTTTACGTATATATACATCGTTTTTCATATTATTTTCTATTATGATTTATCACAGGATAGTGAATATAGTTCCGTGTGCTATGCAGCAGGACCTTGTTTATCCATTTGATATATAATCCCAAGCTCCCAACCCATCCCTCCTCCACCACGCCTTCCCCTTGGCAATCACAGTGTGTTCTTTATGTTTGTTAGTGTATCTCTTTGGTAAATAAGTTCACTTGTGTCATATTTTAGATTCCACATATAAGTGACGTAGGTTTCCCTGGTGGCTCAGTCAGTAAAAAAATATGCTTGCATCACAGGAGACCCGGGTTCGATCCCCGGGTCAGAAGATCCCCTAGAGAGGGAAATGGCAACCCACTCCAGTATTCTTGCCTGGAAAATCCCATGGACTGAAAAGCCTGGTGGGCTACAGTCCATGGGGTCTCAAGAGTCAGACACGACTTAGGGACTATACCACTACTATAAGTGATGTAACTTGGTGTTTGTCTTTCTTTTCCTGATTTACTTCACTTAGTATAATCATATCTAGGTAAAAAATGAACCCTTTTAATCCTTTAGTTTTGGGATATTTTCCTGAATTATTTCTTTGATGATTTTCTCCTTAAGTTTTCTTTGTTCTCATTTTCTAAGATTACTATTAGTTGAATGCTGGACACTGGAAAGTTTTTCTAAATTTCTTATCTTTTCTCTCTCTGTAAGGTAAAAAGTATACTGAGTATTCTATACAGTGAACTTTCTGAGTTATCGGATTCTGGAAAAGGTCTCTCTCTTTCATTTTCTTTGAGCCATTTTGCAACGTCTGAAGTTGTAGAAAACCCGTAATAATGCAAATGATCTTTTCTACAGAGATGCACATAAATTTTGTCTGGTGTGTATGCAGAATCTTCCCTTTCTTCAAGAAACCAGTTTTATATCTATTAACACATTTTCAGTATTCCTGACTATATATTTATGTGTCTGCTCTTTGGTTTCTCCATTAAACCATTTGTAACATTTTAGTTTTCTCAGTAACTGATGAATTAAATAGAATCTTTGATATGTGGTTATTTTAACATCCTATCTTTTTACATCTTTCATTCTCTATCCTTCTACTGTAATTTGGTATACATCCTTGATTTTGTATTTCAGACCTTCTGTGGAGTTTCTCATATTTGTTTTCATATTTTTAATTTCCAAGAGCTTTTTTTTTTGTTATCTGAAAGATAAGTTAAAAACCGCTCTGATTTCCTCATACATGGGTAATATCTGAGGATATTAATGATAGCTTGTTTTGATGTTATCATCCCTTGTATAGTCTTCTAACTTGCTTTTCTCTGTTTTGGTGTCTGGTGTTCATGTTGGAAACTTTCCTCTAATGTCTGATAATCATTGTTCACACAAAATCCATAGTGAGGCTGTTAAGACTGATAGGCAGTTTGGACACTGTGGGTCATTTTCAACATATGCTAACTGGCTGGGCTGTTCCACAGGGTTACCCCCAAGGTCAGCATCTTTGGGAATTTTCCTGGAGAAGATCTTTCCAGTCTCTGTCTTTGAGTATTTGCATGTAGCCGGCTGGGCTGTTCCACAGGGTTACCCCCAAGGTCAGCATCTTTGGGAATTTTCCTGGAGAAGATCTCTCCAGTCTCTGGCTTTGAATATTTGCATGTAGCCGATAGTGGTCAGTGAGCCTCAGAATTCCATGTGCAAATGTGCTCTTGAACCACGTTTAAAAATTGTTTCCCCAGTTTGGACTGTGCCTGGCATCTCTGGTCCAGACACTGTTTTATCCTCTCCAAAGAAGAAGCTTCTGGTTTTCTGCTGGGTGAGGGGGGAGCAGTCCAACGCTGTGTGGAATTTGGCTTTTATATGGACTTTCTGGGCTTCCCTTGTTGCTCTTCTGGTAAAGAATCTGCAATGTGGGAGACCTGAGTTCGATCCCTGGGTTGGGAAGATCCCCTGGAGAAGGGAAAGGCTACCCACTCCTTTATTTTGGCCTGCAGAATTCCATGGATAGTCCATGGGGTCGCAAAGAGTTGGACATGACTTCAACTTCTGAGGACAACCAGTTCATCCTAAAGGAAATCGGTCCTGAATATTCATTGGAAGGACTGATGTTGAAGCTGAAACTCCAATACTTTGGCCACCTGATGTGAAGAACCGACTCATTGGAAAGACCCTGATGCTGGGAAAGATTGAAGGCAGGAGGAGAAGGGGATGACAGTGGATGAGATGGCTGGATGGCATCACTGACTCAATGGGCATGAGTTTGAGTAAACTCCAGGAGTTGGTGATGGACAGGGAGGCCTGGCATGCTGCAGTCCATGGGGTCATAAAGAGTTGGACACGACTGAGTGACCAAACTGAACTGAACTGAACTGAGTGACTTCCACTATGGACTTTCTATTAATCTTATTTTCAGTCCAGAGGTATTGGATATCTCTAATTCCTAAATCTTGTAGGGCTTGTGTGTGGGAAATTTGGATGCTTCTTAGCTCTCCCTACTGCCAGCAAAGAATTCTGTGTTCTTAAACCTTCTAAATCAGTTCTCCCTCATCCATCTGCATTCCAGTTTCCAAAATTTTGATCTGGAGACTTCATCCTTTATTCTTTATCTCATAGTTTGATGTATTAAAAAATCCGCCCCCCCTTATTTTTGTTTTCAGTGGGGTTCAGAGGGACTGAAAATGAAAGTATATGTTTACTTCCCTTTCTTTACTTACAATTTCAATGCATTTTTATTTTGATTTTCATTTCTTCCATTTACCTGAATGTCAAAAGGTGGTTTTATGTTAAGAAAAACAACAGTCAATGGCAGTAGCCAGTGATAAGGTTGACTTCTTCAATCTCCGCTCATAAGCTGTATGATACCAGCCAAATTACTCCCTATTCCTCACTTCAGTCTCACCATTTGTGAAGCAGTCTTTGGAGGGTAATAATACCTACTGCTTGGGATTGTGACATGGATTAAAGATGATGTGTATAAGTTACCTGATCTTCCAATTATGCTGTTTTTGACATATCCTTTCCTAATATTCCTGAGAACATCAGACTTCAGATGAGCACTCCTCACAGACTTTTATTAATATGTTTCATCTAGAACAGACAACATGTATTTGGTGACTGGTAATAGAAACTCGCCATGAAATTAAAAGATGCTTACTCCTTGGAAGGAAAGTTATGACCAACTTAGATAGCATATTAAAAAGCAGAGACATTACTTTGCCAACAAAGGTCCATCTGGTTAAGGCTATGGTTTTTTCAGTGGTCATGTATGAATGTGAGAGTTGGACTGTGAAGAAAGCTGAGCGCCGAA
>CM035281.1:5190792-5291333 GCA_020226075.1 Hydropotes inermis | reverse complement strand
GAGAAGGGGACGACAGAGGATGAGATGGCTGGATGACATTACCGACTTGATGGACATGAGTCTGAGTAAACTCCAGGAGTTGGTGATGGACAGGGAGGCCTGGCGTGCTGTGATTCATGGGGTTGCAAAGAGTTGGACACAACTGAGCAACTGAACTGAACTGAACTGAATAGAAACTCAGAAGACTCAGTTTCCTAAAGTTGATGTTTTTTAGTTTGGTGGGCATCTGTCAGCTAGCTACAGTGTTTCAATGTTGGAGGATTTGGGGCTTTCCTTCCCAACTTTCCTGGTACTTCCTGGGGTGCAATTGTTTCTGACCATTTGGACTCTGAAATCTGCAGGCGTCCCTGGCTGCCATGTTGTTTTGGCTCTCATTTCTAAATTGAGTGTCTTGTGGAGCAAAACCCATCCTTATTCTATCAAGGTAAGCCAAAATCATTCCCATTTGCTTGAAGTTTTCATTGGTTTCTTGTTTATTTTTTTTCCATTTATTTTTATTAGTTGGAGGCTAATTACTTTACAATAGGTTTCTTGTTTCTTTTCTGATTTTTTTCTTTTTGGCCAGATGCCCCTGTCTTCTGGTGGAAGTTCCATCTAAGCATAAAACTTTGTCTTCACGGGCAACACAACCCAGAAATAAAAGCAGTTACATGAGGCTGGGGTAAATCTTCCAGAGAGAGCAGATTTTCATGCTGGAGGGTTAAGAGAAATCAGGTCTCTGGGAAGCACAAAAGTCCAGGAAGTTTCCATCCTGCCCTTAAGAGAAGTTTTCTAACTCCAGTTAACCTATGTTCTATCTGTTTCCAAGGCTCTTCAGAGTTTCATTCAGACACTGTTACGCCCTTTATTTTCTGGAATTGCCTTTACAGCCCCTTGCCCTTACCCCATCCCTACCATGCACACACACACACACACACACACACACACACACACACACATATCACCCCCCCCACACACACATGTAGTCTGTCTCTTTCTTGCTGTATATTCTCTTTGGGTAGATGCATGGGAAGATTTCTATCAGGTGTGAGCACCAGGAAAAGCTAAACTTCCCCTGAGTATTTGGCTGATTTGTAATCTTACAGATATTTATGAACTAGGTGTTCTTGGTTTCCTTCTTTCATTGGCTTCCTGGAAGCTCAGAAAATATGTTTGACTTGATCCAAGCAAGTACATAGAACCCAAGAGTATGCACTTTGTACAATATCAATGTTCTCAACTTCATCTCATTTTCCCCATCTTTATTTTTCTCAACCCTGATTTTTTCACAGATTGATTTTTAAAACTTATTTTCTAGGTATTTTTTTTTAGTTATGCTGCAGCACATCTTTATAGAAAGGGGTGAGATATAAACATACAAATAAAGAGACAAGCAGCATAAAACTTTTTGCCTGCAGGGGCAATGCAGCCCAGAAATAACTGCAGTTACATGAGGCTGGGGTAAATCTGCCAAAGAGAGCAAATTCTCATGCTGGAGGGTTGACAGTAATCATGTCTTTGGGACCTCACAAAAGTCTGTGATGGAGGTCAGTAAGAACATTTATAGCTTTCTGCAGCCCGGGTACGCCTTCCAGACACTATGTCTTAATTGGCGGGATCCGTAAGTGATTTTGATGGACTTACAGCAGTTATCTTTCAGGATTCCCCATGGGTCATGAACTTTACAGACCAGTTTCTGGTCAGAGCTCTGTGGTTTAGTACAATATTCTTAACCTAATAGAGACCTGGAAGCAACGTTAATTACTCACCTAACATCCAAGTGCTCCTGCACACATCCCCATCTACCTCCTTGTGTTTTAGTGGAAGTTATTTCTTCTGTGTGGAAGTATGGAACAGATGTGAGTTCGCTGTGCTTGACTTTTGCTGCTGAATTATGAGGAAGGCTGAGTTCTAGATGGTGCATCTGTAAGACTGCAAAACCTCCATTAATCTGGGTCATTGAGTAGGTATGGCAAAGTCCCTGCTGATGGCTGTTAGACATTAGTGTGAAGATACTAAGATGTTTGGGTTGTCGCCCAAACTCACTAATACAATCCTCTGTATCCACAGCAGTAAGATGGAAACAGTAAGTAACTCCCTGACGAGTTTCTTTTTTGAAGTTTGACAATAATACAAGTGCACTTTCTGCATAGCATCTGGCCTAGAACAAAATCACTGCTGTTACAATAATGATCATGTTTATTGATTTCTTCAGCAGAGACAGAAAATAAGTTCTGACAGGCTGTGGACTGAGGCTGGGCAGTGTAATAAAATGGAAAGAGCAGGGTTCTGGGGATCAGACAGTCCCAGAGGCATAACCCAAGTGGTGAAATATTCTGTTTCTACCACTATAAAATGTGAATAATTTTACCTAACTTGAAGTCTTATCATAAAGATTAAAAAAGCATGTGCAGGTCCAAGCTTGGGGCATAGATAATTCCTTTCCTCTGCTTCTCTGCATGTCTCCCTAATAGACTGCTGCAGAGCCAGCCTCAGGATCTCTGCCATGGGCATGGCTTCATAGGGGCAATGATGTTGGCTTTCTGCAATGGACTAAGATAGTAGCTTGGCCTTCTCAAGGTCATGGTGCGTTTCTCTTTGCAGATTTCAGTGGGAATGAGGCAGTGAAGCTAGGTTTTACCGGTACAGTGGGAGGTCAAAAAGATGCTAGTTTGGCCATCCAATGGGAGGTGATGGATGAGGATGGGAAGGCAGCAGCAAGGTTAATGGGGGTGTTGGAGAATTTTGAGCATTACTGTACTAGCGTGTGAAATGAGTGCAATTGTGCAGTAGTTGGAGCATTCTTTGGCACTGCCTTTTTTTTAAAATTTTTATTTTATTTTTTTATTTGTAGTGGATTTTGTCATACATTGAAATGAAACAGCCATGGGTTTACATGTGTTCCCCATCCCGATCCCCACTCCCATCTCCCTCTCCACCCGATCCCTCTAGGTTTTCCCAGTGCACCAGGTCCAAGCGCTTGTCTCATGCATCCAACCTGGGCTGGTGATCTGTTTCACCCTAGATAATATACATGTTTCGATGCTATTCTCTTGAAGCATCCCACCCTCGCCTTCTCCCACAGAGTCTAAAAGACTGTTTTATAAATCTGTGTCTTTTTTTTTTCTGTTCTGCATATAGGGTTATCATTAACATCTTTCTAAATTCTATATATATGTGTTAGTATATTGTAATGGTCTTTATCTTTCTGGCTTACTTCACTCTGTATAATGGGCTCCAGTTTCATCCATCTCATTAGAATTGATTCAAATGAATTCTTTTTAATGGCTGAGTAATACTCCATGGTGTATATGTACCACAGCTTCCTTATCCATTCGTCTGCTGATGGGCATCTAGGTTGCTTCCATGTCCTGGCTATGATAAACAGTGCTGTGATGAACATTGGGGTGCACGTGTCTCTTTCAGATCTGGTTTCCAAGCAAGACTCATTAAGAAACAGAGAAGAACCAAATTAACAAAATTAGAAACGAAAATGGAGAGATCACAACAGACAACACTGAAATACAAAGGATCATAAGAGACTACTACCAGCAGCTCTATGCCGATAAAATGGACAACTTGGAAGAAATGGACAAGTTCTTAGAGAAGTATAACTTTCCAAAACTGAACCAGGAAGAAATAGAAGATCTTAACAAACCCATCACAAGCAAGGAAATCCAAACTGTAATCAGAAATCTTCCAGCAAACAAAAGCCCAGGACCAGATGGCTTCACAGCTGAATTCTACCAAAAATTTAGAGAAGAGCTAACACCTATCTTACTCAAACTCTTCCAGAAAACTGCAGAAGACAGTAAACTTCCAAACTCATTCTATGAGGCCACCATCACCCTAATTCCAAAACCAGACAAAGATGCCACAAAAAAAGAAAACTACAGGCCAATATCACTGATGAACATAGATGCAAAAATCCTTAACAAAATTCTAGCAAACAGAATCCAACAACATATTAAAAAAAATTATACACCATGACCAAGTGGGCTTTATCCCAGGAATGCAAGGATTCTTTAATATCCGCAAATCAATCAATGTGATACACCACATTAACAAATTGAAAGATAAAAACCATATGATTATCTCAATAGATGCAGAAAAAGCCTTTGACAAAATTCAACATCCATTTATGATTAAAACTCTCCAGAAAGCAGGAATAGAAGGAACATACCTCAACATAATAAAAGCTATATATGGCACTGCCTTTCTTTGGGATTGGAATGAAGACTGATCTTTTCCAGTCCTGTGGCCACTGCTTCAGGAGCACAGCAAGATGATCCAGTTATACACTGACACATATTTTTTGTCAGATTAGTTTCCACTGTAGATTATCTCAAGACGTTGAATTTATTTCCACATGTCACACAGTAGGTCCTTATTAATCATTTCATATATAGTACTGTGTATATGGGAGAAGGCAATGGCACCCCACTCCAGTACTCTTGCCTGGAAAATCCCATGGATGGAGGAGCCTGGTGGGCTGCAGTTCATGGGGTCACTAAGGGTCGGACACGACTGAGCGACTTCACTTTCACTTTTCACTTTCACACATTGGAGAAGGAAATGGCAACCCACTCCAGCGTTCTTGCCTGGAGAATCTCAGGGACGGGGGCGCCTGGTGGGCTGCCACTTGTGGGATCACACAGAGTCGGACACGGCTGAAGTGACTTAGCAGCAGCAGCAGCGTGTATATGTTAACCCCATACTCCTAATTCATCACCCCCTTTCCCCTCCGGTAACCATAAGTTTGCCTTCTATGTCTGTCAATCTATTTCTGTTTTGTAAGTAAGTTCATATTCATCATTTTTTAAGATGCTGATCATTTCTTAAGGCCCCTTGCATTTGTCTTGCTCGGATGGTCTCGTCTTTGTATGTGGGCTTCACCATGCCCTGTAATCTCCTCTCCCGCCTCCAGACTCCACCAGCTCTACGTGGCCACACAGTTCACACAGCAATCAATCATGTCCTGCCCGGCGGCCGTCTTCTGCTGCTCTCCTGGAGTCTTTTCTCTTGAATTTCTATTTACATTTTCTAGTGTTTGGGTCTCACATCACAGTTCAGGTTGCAAGTGTCCGCATAGCAGGCGGGGGTGAGCTGGCTTTCCAAGGGTCCTGCCGTGCCTTGAACAGTGCCTGGCCTTGGGGAGGACCCAGGGAACATGGCTTTCTTACTGAACTGCATCTTGTTAAGCCTTGGTGCCCCTGGTTTCCAAGTTTCTTCTTCTCTCAATTTATATATTCCCATCAAAGAAGATGGCTGTCATCTTGGACACTTATGTCCTGAGAACTTTACCCTTCCTTATGGGAAGGATCACTGTTAAAGCATCGACTTAAAACAAATTTTTTTTTTAAGTGAAGGATAGTTGATTTACAAGTTGTGTTAATTTTCATTGTACAGCAGTGTCATTCAGTTATTCATACATATATTCTTTTTCACATTCTTTTCCACTATGGTTTATCACGGGATATTGAATATAATTCCCTGTGCTATAATTAGGACCTTGTTGTTTGTTCATCTTGTATATTAGTTTTTGCATCTGCTAATCCCAAGCTGCTAATCCATCCATCTCCCATCCTTCACTTCATTGGCAACCAGAAGTCTGTCTTCTATGTCTGTGAGTCTGTTTCTGTTTCATATTTGGGTTGCATTTTAGATTCCACATGTAAGTGATGTCATCTGGTATTTTTCTTTCTCGTTCAGACTTACTTTTCCTTACTGTGATAACCTCCAGGTCCATCCATGTATTGTTGTTGTTCAGTTGCTCAGTTGTTTCTGAATCTTTGCACCCCATGGACTGCAGCATGCCAGGCTTCCCTGTCCATCACCAACTCTTGGAACTTGCTCAAATTTCTGTCCATTGAGTCAGTGATGCCATCAAACCATCTCATCCTCTGTCATCCCCTCCTTCTGCCTTCAAGCTTTCCAGCATCAGGGTCTTTTCCAATGAGTCAGTTCTTCTCATCAGGTGGCCTAAGTATTGCAGCTTCAGCTTCAGCATCAGTCCTTCCAATGAATATTTAGAACTGATTTCTTTTAGGGTTGACTGATTTGAGCTCCTTGCAGTCCAGGGGACTCTCAAGAGTCTTCTCCAACACCACAGTTCAAAAGCATCAGTTCTTTGATGCTCAGCCTTCTTTATGGTCCAACTCTCACATCTATACATGACTATTGGAAAAACCATAGCTTTGACCAGATGGACCTTTGTCAGTAAAGTAATGTCTCTATTTTATAATATGCTGTCTAGGTTGGTCATAGCTTTTCTTCCAAGGAGTAAGCATTTTTTAATTTCATGGCTGCAGTCACCATCTGCAGTGATTTTGGAGTCCAAGAAAATAAAGTCTATCAATGTTTCTATTGTTTCCCTACCTATTTGCCATGAAGTGATGGCAAATAGGGACTTGAAGCTGTGATCTTCATTTTTTGAATGTTGAGTTTTAAGCCAGCTTTTTCACTCTCTCCTTTTACTTTCATCAAGAAGCTCTTTAGTTCTTCTTCCTTTTCTGCCATAAGGGTGGTGTTATCTGCGTATCTGAGGTTATTGATGTTTCTCCCGACAATCTTGATTCCAGCTTGTGCTTCATCCAGCCCTGCATTTTGCATGATGTGCTCTGCATAGAAGTTAAGTAAGCAGGGTGACATTATACAGCCTTGATGTAACCCTTTCCCAATTTTGAACCAGGCCATTGTTCCATGTCCATTTCTAACTATTGCTTCTTGACCTGCATACAGGTTTCTCAGGAGGCAGGTTAAGGTAGTCTGGTATTCCCATCTCTTTAAGAATTTCCCACAGTTTGTTCTGATCCACACAGTGAAATACTTCAGCATTGTCAATGAAACAGAAATATACGTATTTCTGGAATTCTCTTGCTTTTTCTATGATCCCGTGGATGTTGGCAATTTGATCTCTGGTTCTTCTGCCTTTTCTAAATCCAGCTTGAACATCTGGGATTTCTTGGTTCATGTACTGTTGAAGTCTAGTTTGGAGAATTTTGAGTATTACTTTGCTAGCATGTGAGATGAGTGCAATTGTGTGGTAGTTTGAACATTCTTTGGCATTGCCCTTCTTTGGGATTGGAATGAAAACAGATCTTTTCAGGTCCTGTGGCCACTGCTGAGTTTTCCAAATTTGCTGGCATATTGAGTGCAGCGCTTTCACAGCATCATCTTTTAGGACTTGAAAGAG
Source organism: Hydropotes inermis (assembly GCA_020226075.1). Taxonomy (NCBI): domain Eukaryota; kingdom Metazoa; phylum Chordata; class Mammalia; order Artiodactyla; family Cervidae; genus Hydropotes; species Hydropotes inermis. The sequence continues at coordinate 5,284,159 of CM035281.1, read as the reverse complement.
CTCAACTGGAATTCCATCACCTCCACTAGCTTTGTAGTGATGCTTTCTTAAGACCCATTTGACTCGCACTCCAAGGTGTCTGGTTCTAGGTGAGTGATCACAACATTGTGGGTCATTAAGATCATTTTTTGTATAGTTCTTCTGTGTATTCTTGCCACTTTTTCTTAATATCTTCTGGTTCTGTTATATCCATACCATTTCTGTCCTTTATTGTGCCCATCTTTGCATGAAATGTTTTCTTGGTATCTCTAATTTTTTTTGGAAGAGATCTTTAGTCTCTCCCATTCTATTCTTTTCCTCTATTTCCTTGCATTTTTCACTGAGAAAGACTTTCTTATCTCTTCTTGCTGTTCTTTGGAACTCTGCATTCAGATGGGTATATCTTTCCTTTTCTTCTTTGCCTTTCACTTCTCTTCTTTTCTTAGCTGTTCGTAAGGCCTCTTCAGACAACCATTTTGCCTTTTTGCATTTCTTTTTCTTGGGGATAGTTTAGGACCTCTGCCTCCTATACAGTGTTATAAACCTCCATCCATAGTTCTTCAGGCACTCTGTCTATCAGATCTAATCCCTTGAATCTATTTGTCACTTCCATTGTATAATCATAAGGGATTTGATTTAGGTCATACCTGAATGGCCTAGTGGTTTCCCCTACTTTCTTCAATTTAAGTTTGAATTTTGCTATAAGGAGTTCATGATCTGAGCCACAGTATACATATATTAAAATTATTTTGTTTGGCTGCAATATGTGGAATCTTAATACCCCGGCCATGATTCGAATCTGCACCTTCTGCATTGGAAAATGTGGAATAGGAACCACTGGACCACAGAGAAGTCCCAGCATCTACTTTATCATTAGCCTTTTTCACTTTTCTCTTCACTCTCCTCACCAGCAGACACAGTTGGCTGTCTTTTGGGTGTCATTTTTTGCGAAGAAACAAGTGTTCATCACATAAAAATGATTGTGTATGTTACAATGAAGGAAGAAGACAGGGTCATTTTGGAGGAGCAGATATTGGAGGTCTGCCATGCTCACAAGCCCAGAAACTTCTCTCAAGACAGCCTTGAGGATGCAATGTTCCAATTTGTGACTCTAGAAAATGACAAGAGCTACTATATCAAGTATCTGTAAGGAGCAAAACCGTAAAGGTAGGAGCCGTGAGAGTCCGGAGTTTCTCATATGTTTTTAAGGTTTTTCATTTTTTCTTTTGGCTGTGCTCTGTGGCTTATGGGATCTTAGTTCCCTAAGCAGGGATGGAACCCAGGCCCTTGGCAGTGAGAGGGCAGAGTCCTAACCATGGGGCTGCCAGGAAGTTACCTTTGTTTAAGGTTTGCTTTAGCTAACTTGCTATAAAATACAGCTTCAAAACCATCTGCTTCTTCATCCTCCATTTCCTATGCTTCTTTTCCCATTTTCAACTACTTCGTGTGTATACGCTCTGTCGCTTCAGTCATGTCAGACTCTTTGCGACCCCATGGATGGTAGCCCGCCAGGCTTTTCTGTCCATGGGATTCTCCAGGTGAGAATGCTGGAGTGGGCTGCCATGCCCTACTGCAGGGCATCTTCCAGACTCAGGGGTCGAACCAGTGAGATGTCTCCTGCACTGTAGGCAGACTTTACCGCTGAGCCACTGGGGAAGCCCTTCAACTACTAAACCGACACGTAATTCACCCACTTAAGTATAGACTTCAGTGACTTCTGGTAGATTTTCAGAGCTGTGCGGCCATCACCGCCATCGATTATAGAACAATCTCACTGCAAAATAAACACTCCCTTTAGTATTCAGCCCCCATTTTGGCCCAATTCTCTCTGCCTCAGGGAAACCACAGATCTATTTTTGTCTCTACAGATTTGCCTGTTCTAACACTTCATGAAAATGGAATCATATAACATGTGGTCTTTTCTGACTGGCTTCTCAACACAGTGTTTTCCAGGTTCATCCATGTTGTAGCATGTATCAGCACTTCATTTTTCTGGCCAAGTAATATTCCATTGATTCCAATATCCCATTGGATCAGAATCATTATTTTATTTGTTCATTGATTAACCGATGGACAATTGGATGGGCTCCACTTTTAAAAGTGGAGTAGAGTTAATTCACAGTGTTGCGTCAGTCTCCTGTGTCCAGCACCCTGATTCACACGTATATGTGTGTTATATCCATTTAGTTATTATAGCTGCACTCTTCCCTTATAGGTGACCACAAAAATGTTGAGTATAGTTCCCTGTGCTACAGTAGGCCCTTGTGGTTTGTTTTATACACAGCAGTGTGGATGCATCAATCCCAAACTCCTGATTGATTTCCCCCCTTCCCCCAGTCTCTTTGGTAACCGCACGTTTGTTTCCCACGCATTCTTGTCCATTGTGAAGCGCACTGCCATGAGTGTTCTCACGCACCTTTCCTTGGGCCCGTGCTCCCCGCCTCTCGGGTACACACCCGGGAGTAGAATTGTTGGGTCACACGAGAACTCCGTGCTTGGTGCTTGGAAGCGGCCACAGCAGTTTCCACAGCAGCTGCGCTGTCTTCCAGCCCATCACCTCTCCACATCCTCCCAGCTCCTATTCTTGGTCTCTCTGCTTGGATACAGTCGCCTTGTCTCAGGACTCTCTGATGTTCTGCCTCCTTCCTGGCCCCTCCCTGAGATGGAGTGGATGATCAGGGAAGACTAGGCTCCTGGGTGAGGGGTCCTCTGGCTGTTACAGGGGTGTCTATGGGGCACTCCTTCCAGAGCTCAGCGTGGGGGGTCACACGGACCTCCTCTTGCCCTCAGGGCTCTCCTTGTCGGCTGACCCCGCAGCCTGGAAGGACGAGTCAGGAAGAATGCCCCTCAGCTTTGCTCTGGCCCTCCCTCTTCGATTCTTAGACTTTCAGACTGGAAAGGGGGTGCGGCTCAGCGCTGCTCCTCTCCCCAAGCTGCGACCTTTGGGACTATCTTCCCTCCTCTGGTGGACTGTGGCAGAGATCCCACGTCACAGATCCCCTAGGCTTTGCCCTTGATACACCACGTCAGAGCTAAAGGAATTGGAGACGCTTGCCTCTCTGACATACCTGTCTTTCAAGCATATTGCCTTGCTACAAATCATATTTTGCATGCTAGGGACAGAATAATTACCTCATTCATTTCCTTTGCATTTTTTCTGTAACAAATACGTGCGAATGAATGCATCTGACTAACTAGAATGAAGACTAATCAGGAAGGCAAAAGAGAAAATAATTTTCAAAAATATTTGCAAAATATTATTGTTGTTACATCGCTATCATTTCCGTGTTTGCCAGATGAGTATAGTTACCTGTGCTGTACAGTAGGTCCTTGTTTGTTTTATATACAGTAGTGTGTATCCATTCATGCCAAACTCCTAATTTATCTCTCCCCCTTCCCCCATGACCAGTTGCCTTAAAAGATTTTTTTTAGCCCATGACCCATTGCCTTAAAAACTGTCTAGCTTCAGTATATTTATTTATTAACTTTTTAAAATTAAATTTTAATTACAATAATTTTAATTGAAGTATAATTGATTCACAATGTTATGCTAGTTTTGGGTATACAGCTAAGTGATTTAGTTTATATATATGTATATATATATTCCTTTTCTCTTATAGGTTATTACAGAATATTGAGCAGAGTTCCCTGTGCTATACAATAGGTCCCGTTTGTTATCTGTTTTATATATATAGTGTGTATATGTTAATCCCAATGTCCAGCTTTAATATTGTACTTGTCTTGAGATTATAGTTTTTTCCAAATATAGGATTATGTGATATTACCAAAAATATCTTGAACTACGCAAATATTTCTTGAATATGTTATCATTGTAGGTAAAATTCCAATAAAGCTAAAGATCCTCTTAAATACCACCTTCAAGTCTAAGACCCTCCAAGAGGTAACCATGCTTATCTTTCCAGATCTTTTCCTTATGCCTTTATATGCTGTAACAACTATCTATAGGAATAAGTTGGTCTGCTTTCTTTCTGCATGAACATGCTTATTCTTTGTGCACTGTTTTGCAGCTTGCTTGTTTTTTCTTTAGAAGAAATGTCTTGAAGGTCATACTATGCCAGTGGTGGTAGCTTTACTTTATTTGCTGGTAAACACTACATAGTATTCTATAGCACAGAAATCTACAGGTTATTAAGACATGTCCTTATTAATAAGCATGTAAATTGATTCTTATTTTTTTTACTATTACAAATTATGATTCAAGGAATGTTCTGGTACATGCTACTTTCCCCCCACACAATAGTTTCTTTAGCGAGAGATTGAAAAGAGGAATTTTGGGGTCAAAAGGCATTTATATTTAACATTTTAATAGGCACCAACCAACTGCCCTCTTGAAGTTCTGAACCTAGGTTAGGCTACGGAAGAGGCCTTTAAAGAATTGCGGCTGGTCTAAATCCTCTACCCCAGGAGACTGACACACTCCTCTGTTCCCTTGAGAATCACTGATTTATATTTCAGTATGAGTGCGATCATTGTGTTTTTTCGACCAGAGAAATCTACATTTAAAGGCTTACTTCTAATTGTGGAATAAAGCATGTTGTTTTCTGTGGAAGTAATTTCAGGCATCAGTGAGCAGGTAAGGGAGGAATTTCGGGGTGTGCAAGCTTTTCTGTGCCCCTGAAATTATTCTGTCTTGATTGCTGGCTACCCTGTGAGGTACACAGAAAACCCTGCTCTTCTTTTTTTCCCACTTGCCGGGGGGAGTTGGGTCCACACTCACAGCTTATCCAGAACGGGAATATCTTAGAGAGAAGCCTTTAGCTCCGCATTCTGTTTCCTTTTTGCAGGAGGCCACAATGGCTCTGGCAGAACAAAGCCCCCAGGACCTGCAGGGACACAGTAGAGGAGGAGGGGCGGGGTCTCCCAGCCCCAGGACGGGGGGCAACATCAGGCGGAGGCCAGGAGCCTGACCAAGGGATAGAGGCTCAGGTCCCCCGGAGAGGAGGCAGGAGAGCGGAGTAAGAGGCTGGCTGAGAAGGAAACCAGTCATGACCAAGATGGCAGATGGGCAGCATTATTCTTGTGGGGGCCTAGCCATGAGCTTCAGCTGGGGCTGACTAGCTCAGAGGGCTCTGGAATTGTGTGTGGGGGTGACTGGAGGGGGTGGATCAGGGTCGTAGGATAAACCAGGGTGCATAGAAATCTCAGCAACTCTGAGACGGGTGTTAGCCTTGTCCCTTTCAGCAGATGAGAAAACATGCTCAGAGACACTGCGGAGGTCCAGCAGATGGTTTTCATCTGGATTTATCTGACCTGGAGACGCATGCTCAGTCCCAGGGAGAGAACCTGTCCATGTCTGTCCAACTGGCCTGAGAGGGTCTCTGGGGGCACATCGTGGGTACTCAGCACGCGTTTTGTGCGTGGACGACCCAATGAATGAATGACCTGAAGAGCTTCCCAGCCATGAGGTGCAGCCTGCAAAGATGACGATGAAAAAGTTCATCTTCAGGTTATTCTCTCAGGGACAGTACTACTCAGGGAAGCCCACTCAGGAAGCCCCTCCGTCTCCTGCCAAGAGTGAGAAGAGGAAGGGAGGAGTCCGTGCCCCCCACCCCTACCAGGGGAAGAGAAGCCGGGCGGGAGAGACAGTGCGGAAGTTCTGAGAACCCAGGATCCCTTGTCTCGGGTTCCGAGAGGAAAGGGAGCCCTTCTGGGGAGCAGCCATCCCTAACTGATGGTGATGATGAAATATATCACCTGCGAGCATCTTGAGGGAACTTGGCTCTGAATCAAATGTCAGCCTCATGCCCGGTAACCCCAGGAATAATTGACAGCAGCAAAATGCCCATTATAAATCCCGTAGTGCATGCATTTGCTCCTGGAGAAGATAACTTGCTTTTGGCTCAGGGTGGGGTCCCAAAGATCAAAACTGGGAAATTCCCTGCAGGAGATGATGACGCAGAACTCACCAGAACCGTTCCCGAAGGGCAAGACACTGGGTTTCAGCTGCTTGTTTGCTCCGCCCTTTTCAGGCCTGAAGAGACAACACTTTCATTTTATAGATGATTTCCTCTAGGCTGGGTCTGATATACACACATTTTACCTTACTTTGACCAAACTCTGGTAGGGTTTATACAATACTATTCATTTATTATATATATATATATTCATACATACTATTCATACCTTCATTTTATACTTGAGAACACTGAGTTTTAGAGAGGTATTATTCAGCTAATCGGAGCAGAAGCCAGGATTTCACCAGGCTATTTGGCTCTGAAATCTGAATTTTACATACCAACCCTTGAAGCTTTCTCAAAGTGCTGCTGCTGCTTTAGCCTTTAGGAAAAGTTCAGACTCTTCATACAGGTCAGATATGTGGAACAAAGAGATTTCACATTTATAAGTGTCCATTGTGTGCTTTCCATATATTCTTAATTTCTCCTAACAGCATCTATGAAATAGATGATAGATTCACTTCATTATAAACCTACTTGCTTCAATAGGAAAAAGGATTAGAAGTCAGGAAACTTCAGATTTTCAATAACAAACTTATTTTTAAAAATGTTTGTTTCATGATGAAGGCTAGTTTTTAAAAAAGATTTTATTGAAGTATAGTTGACTTACAATGTGTTAATTACTGCGGTACAGCAAAGTGACTCAGTTACACACATACACATTCTTTTTCGTGTTATTCTCCATTATGGTTTATCACAGGATATTGAATATAGTTCCCTGTGCTGTTCATTCATTGTATAATAGTTTGCATCTGCTAACTCTGAAATCCCAATCCATTCCTCCATGTGGCAACCTCAGTTCTGTTCTTTATATCTATGTGTTTCTTTCTGTTTTATAGATAGGTTCATTTATGTCATATTTGAGGTTCCACATATAAGTGATATCATATAGTATTTGTCTTTTTCTGATTTAATGAAACAGGTTTTTTTTTCTTTCAGATTTATTGAGATATAATTGACAAAAACACTGTATAAATTTAAGATTTACAACAGAATGTCTTGACTTATATACATCATGAAATGATTATTACAATAAGTTTAGTGGACCCATCATCTCACATAGATACAAAATTTAAAAAAAAAATAGAAAAACTTTTTCCTTGTGATAAGAACCCTTAGGATTTACTTTTTAACAATTTGAATATATAACATACAACAGTGTTAATTATATTCATTGTGTTGTACATTGTATCCCTAGTATTCATTTATCTTTTTTTAAAAATTATTATTATTTTTTTATTGTAGTGGGTTTTGTCTTACATTGAAATGAAACAGCCATGGGTTTACGTGTGTTCCCCATCCCAATCCCCCCTCCCACCTCCCTCTCCACCCGATCCCTCTAGGTCTTCCCAGTGGACCAGGTCCGAGTGCTTGTCTCATGCATCCAACCTGGGCTGGTGATCTGTTTCACCCTAGATAATATACATGTTTCAATGCTGTTCTCTTGAAACATCCCACCCTCGCCTTCTCCCACAGAGTCTAAAAGACTGTTCTATACACCTGTGTCTCTTTTTCTGTTCTGCATATAGGGTTATCATTAACATCTTTCTAAATTCCATATATATGTGTTAGTATACTGTAATGGTCTTTATCTTTCTGGCTTACTTCACTCTGTATAATGGGCTCCAGTTTCGTCCATCTCATTAGAACTGATTCAAATGAATTCTTTTTAATGGCTGAGTAATATTCCATGGTGTATATGTACCACAGCTTCCTTGTCCATTCGTCTGCTGATGGGCATCTAGGTTGCTTCCATGTCCTGGCTATGATAAACAGTGCTGCGATGAACATTGGGGTGCATGTGTCTCTTTCAGATCTGGTTTCCTCAGTGTCTATGCCCAGAAGTGGGATTGCTGGGTCATATGGCAGGTCTATTTCGAGTTTTTTAAGAAATCTCCACACTGTTTTCCATAGTGGCTGTACTAGTTTGCATTCCCACCAACAGTGTAAGAGGGTTCCCTTTTCTCCACACCCTCTCCAGCATTTATTGCTTGTAGACTTTTGGATAGCAGCCATCCTGATTGGCGTGTAATGGTACCTCATTGTGGTTTTGATTTGCATTTCTCTGATAATGAGTGATGTTGAGCATCTTTTCATGTGTTTCTTAGCCATCTGTATGTCTTCCTTGGAGAAGTGTCTGTTTAGTTCTTTGGCCCATTTTTTGATTGGGTCATTTATTTTTCTGGAGTTGAGCTGGAGGAGTTGCTTGTATATTTTTGAGATTAATCCTTTGTCTGTTGCTTCATTTGCTATTATTTTCTCCCAATCTGAGGGCTGTCTTTTCACCTTGCTTATAGTTTCCTTTGCTGTGCAAAAGCTTTTAAGTTTCATTAGGTCCCATTTGTTTATTTTTGCTTTTGTTTCTAATATTCTGGGATGTGGGTCATAGAGGATCCTGCTGTGATTTATGTCAGAGAGTGTTTTGCCTATGTTCTCCTCTAGGAGTTTTATAGTTTCTGGTCTTACATTTAGATCTTTAATCCATTTTGAATTTATTTTTGTGTATGGTGTTAGAAAGTGTTCTAGTTTCATTCTTTTACAAGTGGTTGACCAATTTTCCCAGCACCACTTGTTAAAGAGGCTATCTTTTTTCCATTGTATATCCTTGCCTCCTTTGTCGAAGATAAGGTGACCATATGCTCGTGGATTTATCTCTGGGCTTTCTATTCTGATCCATTGATCTATATATCTGTCTTTGTGCCAATACCATACTGTCTTGATGACTGTGGCTTTGTAGTATAGTCTGAGGTCAGGCAGGTTGATTCCTCCAGTTCCATTCTTCTTTCTCAAGATTACTTTGGCTATTCGAGGTTTTTTGTATTTCCATACAAATTGTGAAATTATTTGTTCTAGTTCTGTGAAAAATACCGTTGGTAGCTTGATAGGGATTGTATTGAATCTGTAGATTGCTTTGGGTAGTATAGCCATTTTGACAGTATTGATTTTTCCAATCCATGAACACGGTATATTTCTCCATCTGTTTGTGTCCTCTTTGATTTCTTTCATCAGTGATTTATAGTTTTCTATGTATAAGTCTTTTGTTTCTTTAGGTAGATATATTCCTAAGTATTTTATTCTTTTTGTTGCAATGGTGAATAGTATTGCTTCCTTAATTTCTCTTTCTGTTTTCTCATTGTTAGTGTATAAGAATGCAAGAGATTTCTCTGTGTTAATTTTATATCCTGAAACTTTGCTATATTCGTTGATTAGCTCTAGTAATTTTCTGGTAAAGTCGTTAGGGTTTTCTATGTAGAGGATCATGTCATCTGCAAATAGTGAGAGTTTCACTTCTTCTTTTTCTATCTGGATTCCTTTTACTTCTTTTTCTGCCCTGATTGCTGTGGCCAACACTTCCAAAACTATGTTTAATAGAAGTGGTGAGAGTGGGCACCCTTGTCTTGTTCCTTATTTTAGGGGAAATGCTTTCAGTTTTTCGCCATTGAGGGTAATGCTTGCTGTGGGTTTGTCATATATATAGCTTTTATTATGTTGAGGTATGTTCCTTCTATTCCTGCTTTCTGGAGAGTTTTGATCATAAATGGATGTTGAATTTTGTCAAAGGCTTTTTCTGCATCTATTGAGATAATCATATGGTTTTTATCTTTCAATTTGTTAATGTGGTGTATCACATTGATTGATTTGTGGATATTAAAGAATCCTTGCATTCCTGGGATAAAGCGCACTTGGTCATGGTGTATGATGTTTTTAATATGTTGTTGGATTCTGTTTGCTAGAATTTTGTTAAGGATTTTTGCATCTATGTTCATCAGTGATATTGGCCTGTAGTTTTCTTTTTTTGTGGCATCTTTGTCTGGTTTTGGAATTAAGGTGATGGTGGCCTCATAGAATGAATTTGTAAGTTTACCTTCTTCTGCTATTTTCTGGAAGAGTTTGAGTAAGATAGGTGTTAGCTCTTCTCTAAATTTTTGGTAGAATTCCGCTGTGAAGCCATCTGGTCCTGGGCTTTTGTTTGCTGGAAGATTTCTGATTACAGTTTGGATTTCCTTGCTTGTGATGGGTTTGTTAAGATCTTCTATTTCTTCCTGGTTCAGTTTTGGAAAGTTATACTTCTCTAAGAACTTGTCCATTTCTTCCAAGTTGTCCATTTTATCGGCATAGAGCTGCTGGTAGTAGTCTCTTATGATCCTTTGTATTTCAGTGTTGTCTGTTGTGATCTCTCCATTTTCGTTTCTAATTTTGTTAATTTGGTTCTTCTCCCTTTGTTTCTTAATGAGTCTTGCTAATGGTTTGTTAATTTTGTTTATTTTTTCAAAAAACCAGCTTTTAGCTTTGTTGATTTTTGCTATGGTCTCTTTAGTTTCTTTTGCATTTATTTCTGCCCTAATTTTTAAGATTTCTTTCCTTCTACTAACCCTGGGGTTCTTCATTTCTTCCTTCACTAGTTGCTTTAGGTGTAGGGTTAGGTTATTTATTTGACTTTTTTCTTGTTTCTTGAGGTAGGCCTGTAATGCTATGAATCTTCCCCTTAGCACTGCTTTTACAGTGTCCCATAGGTTTTGGGATGTTGTGTTTTCATTTTCATTCATTTCTATGCATATTTTGATTCCTTTTTTGATTTCTTCTATGATTTGTTGGTTATTCAGAAGCGTGTTGTTTAGCCTCCATATGTTTGAATTTTTAATAATTTTTTTCCTGTAATTGAGATCTAATGTTACTGCACTGTGGTCAGAAAAGATGACTGGAATGATTTCAATTTTTTTGAATTTACCAAGGCTAGATTTATGGTCCAGGATGTGATCTATTCTGGAGAAGGTTCCGTGTGCACATGAGAAAAAGGTGAAGTTCATTGTTTTGGGGTGAAACATCCTATGGATGTCAATAAGGTCTAGCTGGTCCATTGTGTCCTTTAAAGTTTGTGTTTCCTTGTTAATTTTCTGTTTAGTTGATCTATCCATAGTTGTGAGTGGGGTATTAAAGTCTCCCACTATTATTGTGTTACTATTAATTTCCTCTTTCATCCTCGTTAGTATTTGCCTTACATATTGTGGTGCTCCTATGTTGGGTGCATATATATTTATAATTGTTATATCTTCATCTTGGATTGATCCTTTGATCATTATGTAGTGTCCTTCTTTGTTCCTTTTCACAGCCTTTATTTGAAAGTCTATTTTATCTGATATGAGTATTGCAACTCCTGCTTTCTTTTGGTCTCCGTTTGCATGAAATATTTTTTTCCAGCCCTTCACTTTTAGTCTGTATGTGTCCCTTGTTTTGAAGTGGGTCTCTTGTAGACAGCATATATAGGGGTCTTGTTTTTGTATCCATTCAGCCAGTCTTTGTCTTTTGGTTGGGGCATTCAACCCATTTACATTTAAGGTAATTATTGATAGGTATGGTCCCGTTGCCATTTACTTTGTTGTTTTGGGGTTCACGTTTATACAACCTTTCTGTGTTTCCTGTCTAGAGAAGATCCTTTAGCATTTGTTGAAGAGCTGGTTTGGTGGTGCTGAATTCTCTCAGCTTTTGCTTGTCTGTAAAGCTTCTGAGTTCTCGTTCATATCTGAATGAGATCCTTGCTGGGTACAGTAATCTAGGTTGTAGGTTATTCTCTTTCATTACTCTAAGTATGTCCTGCCATTCCCTTCTGGCCTGGAGGGTTTCTATTGACAGATCAGCTGTTATCCTTATGGGAATCCCTTTGTGTGTCATTTGTTGTTTCTCCCTTGCTGCTTTTAATCGTTGTTCTTTGTGTTTGATCTTTGTTAATTTGATTAATATGTGTCTTGGGATATTTCGCCTTGGGTTTATCCTGTTTGGAACTTTCTGAGTTTCTTGGACTTGGGTGGCTATTTCCTTCCCCATTTTAGGGAAGTTTTCAGCTATTATCTCCTTGAGTAACTTCTCATGGCCTTTCTTTTTGTCTTCTTCTTCTTCTGGGACTCCTATGATTCGAATGTTGGGGCGTTTCACATTGTCCCAGAGGTCCCTGAGGTTGTCCTCATTTCTTTTGATTCTTTTTTCTTTTTTCCTCTCTGCTTCATTTATTTCCACCATTTTATCTTCTACCTCACTTATCCTATCTTCTGTCTCTGTTATTCTACTCATGGTTCCCTCCAGAGTGATTTTGATCTCATTTATTGCATTATTCATTTTTAATTGACTCTGTTTTATTTCTTCTAGGTCCTTGTTAAACATTTCTTGCATCTTCTCAATCTTTGTCTCCAGGCTATTTATTTGTAACTCCATTTTGTTTTCAAGATTTTGGATCATTTTTATTATCATTATTCTAAATTCTTTTTCAGATAGATTCCCTATCTCCTCCTCTTTTGTTTGATTTGGTGGGCATTTTTCATGTTCCTTTACTTGTTGGGTATTTCTCTTCCTTTTCATCTTGTTTAGATTGCTGTGTCTGGAGTGGGCTTTCTGTATTCTGCTGGTCTGTGGTTCCTTTTTATTGTGAAGATTTTACCCAGTGGGTGGGGTTGGATAATTGGCTTGTCAAGGTTTCCTGGTTAGGGAAACTTGTGTCAGTGTTCTGGTGCGTGGAAATGGATTTCTTCTCTATGGAGTGCAATGGAGTGCCCAGTAATGAGTTTTGCAATGGGTCTATGTGTTAGGTGTGTATCTTTTTTTAAAATTAGAGTTTAAGTACTTTACAATGTTATGTTGGCCTCTGCCTTACAACAATGTGAATCAGCCGTAAGTAAACATATGTCTCCTCTTGAACCTCCATTCAAGGTTTTCTTTTTTATCATGAGCATCATTTATTATTTTAGTGTTTATAGCATGTGGAACAATTATTTGACGTATGTGGAAATGCGGAGGTTGCTAAGTCACGTCTGACTCTTTTGTGACCCCATGGACTATAGCCTGCCAATCTTCACTCTCCATGGGATTTGCCAGGCAAGAATGCTGAAGTTGGTTGCTGTTTCCTTCTCCAGGGGATCTTCCTGACCCAGGGATCAAACCCCTGTCTCCCATTGGCAGGCAGCTTCATTGCCATTGAACCACCGGGGAAGCCATGTATGTATATATGCAGGTTGTGCCACAAGGCACGTGGGGTCTTAGTTCCCTGACCAGGAATCAAACCTGTGCCCTGCTGCACTGCGATCACAGAGTCTTAACCACTGGACCACCAGGAAAGTCTGCGAAAGTGAGTTTTAATCTTAAGTAGAAAAGCTATGAGTTGAAAGAAGCATTGCCAGGTCAATCCTGGGTGGCTTAAAACCAAACCCAAATGAAAGGGTTTCTAGAACATCAAGTTGCAGCTTGGTTCACATCCTCTAACAGTAACAGAAACGCTTGACATCGGATGGGCCGCAGACTGCTTGGTGAAGAATTCACCAATTCCTAAACTGCACCCACAATTGATTTTCTCTTTTGCCAGAGTGTTGGCTTCGACCGTGAAGAATGATGACAGTAGTCTTCAGGATGCAAAGCGTGCTTCCTGATCAATGCCTTTCCCATTATCCAGTCTCCGTGGGGAAAACTGGGGCATCATATTGCTCTGGGGGCGTCCTTTGGATGGCTTGATCTGAGGCTGACCACGGGTTTTTCCTGTAGGAACTTGCCAGAAAGCTCCGTCTCCCCAGGGCAAAGGGTCAGGGAAGCTCAGAGGGTAGCCTGCCCTTTCCTTTCCAGCCATAGACCTGTGGTTAATTCCATTCCATTACCCTTTGTCTGAGTTGCAATTGAAAAAAAAAAAAACACCAAAGAAAAAAACCCCAAACTCTCTTGGCCTCTCTGCCCTCGAGATAATGTGATGAAATGGGGCAGAACTGCCCACCAGCCACACCAATAACATCTTGAAATTTCACTCTTAACCGATTAGAAAACACAGTGTCTCCGCCAAGAATGGCCTCATTTATCACAGCTCCCAGGATGTTCTCGCTGGACTGCGTGGATGAGCAAGGCTCCCTGCGAGGAAGGACAGGATGAGGGAAGACCCAGTGCACATGTGGAAACACAGATTCTTTTTCCACTCAGCAATTAATCTTCTGCTCTGCTAAATCACAGCAGAGGTGGGCTGTCTCCAGAGTGAAAATCCGAGGTGGATGCGGGCCCTGGAACAGAACAGAGCAACCTTCCTGATGACAGCTAAACACCAGCAGCTCAGGGGTGGCAGCGAGGAGGGGTGTTTGAAGGACGGGAGGAGATCCCATTTTCTGTCAACCATTTTCTCCTTCTTCCTTCTGGGTAAAGTACATACACTACCATTACATGCCAGTCAGGATGGCTGCTATCCAAAAGTCTACAAGCAATACATACTGGAGAGGGTGTGGAGAAAAGGGAACCCTATTACACTGTTGGTGGGAATGCAAACTAGTACAGCCACTATGGAGAACAGTGTGGAGATTCCTTAAAAAACTGGAAATAGAACTTCCATATGACCCAGCAATCCCACTGCTGGGCATACACACCGAGGAAACCAGATCTGAAAGAGACACGTGTACCCCCATATTCATCACAGCACTGTTTACAATAGCCAGGACATGGAAGCAACCTAGATGCCCATCAGCAGATGAATGGATAAGGAAGCTGTGCTACATATACACAATGGAATATTACTCAGCCATTAAAAAGAATTCATTTGAATCAGTTCTAATGAAATGGATGAAACTGGAGCCCACTATACAGAGTGAAGTAATCCAGAAAGATAAACACCAATACAGTATATTAACGCATATATATGGAATTTAAAAAGATAGTAATGATAACCCTATATGCAAATAGAAAAAGAGACACAGATATACAGAACAGACTTTTGGACTCTGTGGGAGAAGGCGAGGGTGGGATGTTCTGAGAGAACAGCATTGAAACATGTATATTATCTATAGTGAAACAGATCACCAGCCCAGGTTGGATGCATGAGACAAGTGCTCGGGCCTGGTGCACTGGGAAGACCCAGAGGGATGGGGTGGAGAGGGAGGTGGGAGGGGGGACTGGGATGGGGAATACATGTGTATCCAAGGCTGAATCATATAAATGTACGGCAAAAACCACCACAATATTGTAAAGTAATTAGCCTCCAACTAATAAAAATAAATGAAAAAAGAAGAAGAAAAAAAAAGAACACACACTATTGACGTGTGGCCGGGGGTCCTCTTCTCCTTTGCCTTGGTCTCTGTCTGTCTCCCCCACTTGCTAAGCTCTGCTGCATTGGCTTTCTTTGGCACCAACATGGCACATACACCCTAAGCTGGTTCCAACCCCAGGGCTTTTGTCCCTCCTGTTGCCTCTGCCTGAAAATCTCCATACCCAGGTCATCCTTGTCATCCTGGTTGCAACTCAAGTCACCTTCACAGAGACACCTCCTGGTCTTTTTCTTTTCTTTTTTTCATTTCAGCCTTATTGAGGTATAATTGATGAATAAAAATTGTATATATTTAAGGTGCAACTTACTGTTTTGATACCTGTCTACACTGCAAAATAATCACCACAATCAAAGTAATTCACAAAGCCATCACTTCACATAGTTGTCTTTTTCTTTTTTCCTTTTTTTGGTGATGAGAACATATAAGATCAACTGTCTTAGCAAATTTCAAGTGTATGGTATGTTCTTCTTCCCCTAGTCAAAAACTTAAAAAAATGGAAGTGTATTTGATTTATGATACTGTGTTAGTTTCAGGTTTATAGCAAAGTGATTCAGTCACACACACACACACACACACACACACACACAGATGTATATATATATATGAATGCATGTATCTATGTTCCTTTTCAAATTCTTCTCCCTCACAGGTTATTAACGATAGTCACATTGCTGGAAATTAGGTCTCTAGAACTGATTCATCTTACATAACTGAAAGTTTGTACCCTGTGACCAAAATCTCCCTTTTCCCCTCCAGCTTCTGGCAATCACCATTTTTAATTCTCTGCTTCTTTGAGTATGATTATTTTCACTTCTATGTAGAAGTGAGTTAAGACAGTATTTGTTTTTCTGTGGCTGGATTATTTTACCCATCACAAAGTTCTCCTGGTTTATCCATGCTGTTGCAAATGGTAGCATCTCCTTCTTTTTAAAGGCTGAATAATATTCTACTGTATACATGTACCACATCATCTTTATCCATCATCTATTGATGAACATCTAGGTTATTGTCTTGTTCACGCTTCTGCCCAGGCCAGTCACAACCATTGGCCTCCTGCTTTCCTGGGAGGGAGTGTAGACTTCTGCTTCCTGGGAACTCATGGTCTAGAGAGGAGGGGAGAGAAGTAAATTGAAAATTACCACTTAGAGGGCTGATTGTGACAACAGATGTAAGCTGGAGATCAGAATGGAGGGATCCTTAGACTGAATCATGTGAGGAAGAGTCAGGAGGACTGCCTGGAGGAAGTGGCATTGGAACAGAATTGCAAGGGATGGAAGACATTTCAAGGCAAAGAAAGTTGAGAATTTGTGTTTTAGGCAAAGGAGATAAAATGTGGGAAGAAATGGAAGTGAGAGAAAATGAAGCCCTAGGGAAATTCTCCAGTATGACTGGAATTAAAGGAAAGAGCAAAGCTGAGAGGGGCAGGATTTTGCTCTGAATGGGTTAGAAAGCACAATGATTACAAGAAGACAACACAAAATAAGTCAATTATCAGAGATTATCTGGGAAGTTTGCTGGTAAACAAGGCTGGAGATTTGGCAGACATGAACTTGGAGGCTCTCAGTGCCCTGCTAAGAGGCAAGTAGCTCATTATGAAGGGCTTGGGTGGCGGGGGGCGGGGGGCCTGAAAGGTTCCTCACAGTGAAATGGTCCATCAGGAGCAGCCCACAGGAACTGTGTCTCCAGGTGTCAGCAGGTGGTATAGTAAAACGGGGTTTCAAGGTTATACAAGTTTGGAAAAGGCAGACTAAAGAAGGTAAATTTTTATTTTTTTGGTAGGATTTTCCAGAGCCTTTAATATCCTGATGAGTCTTTTGAGGTTCTAAGAACAGGACAGAATGAGCAGGGCTTCTTAACTTGGCCATGCAGAATATTGTTCCTCTTTGGGATGTAATTAATCTGGGTCCAGGGATCTGCACTCGTTTAAGCGTGTTGCTTACTTTCTTTTTTATTTGTTAATTCACTGTATTAGTTTTCTACAGCTGCTGTGAAAAATCACCACAAATGTAGTGGTGCCAGTCAACACAGATGTATTAAGATTTTTGAAAGCAGGACATGCTGATTCACTACAGTATTCTTGCCTGAGAAGTCAATGGAGAGAGGAGCCTGGCAAGTTACAGTCAATGGGGTTGCGAATAGTTGAACATGACTGAAGCGACTTAGCACGCATATATTATCTCAAGACCTGTGAGTCAGAAGTCTGACATAGTGATAAAGAGAAATATCGTATGACATTCTTTATATTCAGACTCTATAAAGAAACGATACAGATGAAGTTAAAAAAAAGAAGTCTGATACAGATCTAAAATCAAGAGTCTGCAGGACTGCCTTCCTTTCTGTTGGCACTAGGGAGGGACTGTTTCCTTGTTCTTTTGTGCTGTTGGCAGAATTTAGTTCCCTTGGTTGTAGAACCGAGATCTCTGTTTCTTTGTTGGCTGACAGTTGAGGGCAGGTCCTAGCTTCTGAGGTTCCTAAATTCCTGGGAACAGTGTCTTTTCCCTCCATCTTCAAAACCAGGAATGGTGGTCAAGTCTTTTTGACACTTTGAATCTCTTCTTCTTCTTCCTCCTCTCTTTGACAATAGCTGGGAAATGTTCTCCATTTTTAAGGAAAAAATGTGATTATATTGCTCCCACTAGGTGATCCAGATTAATCTCCCCAACCACAGGTGTATTTGCAAAGTCTCTTTTGCTGAAAGGTAACATTCAAGATGCTGGAGATTGGGATGGGAGCATCTTTAGGGGGGAATACTCTGCCTGTCTCCCACCTTGCCCTTGATTTTCAGTATAATCAAGCTTCAAAGTTGAAGACCATTTTCCCAGGGAGGGAAAATGAAAGCAAGGCTAAGTGTGTAGAATTCTGCCTCTTTTCACCATATAAATTTAATAACATCACTATGCATTGGGACTTCCCTTTCACCGTTCATCTTTTTGCTCTAAACATAGGCAAGTGGGCCAACCTTGTTTCCTCTTGGGTCATGGAGCCTAGTGGTTACCTGGGTCCCTGCCTCTTAGAGATGTGGCTGAACCTAACTGAATCTACCTTCTTTGATCCGTGATGATCCAGAGCTCTTTCTTGGACATCATCAGGGTCCTGTGACTTCTGTCTGTCTTAGCATCCCTGCATCTACAGGACACCCTTCTATCTGGACCCCAACTCTCTGGATGTAGAACTCTGTTTCTTCCGGAGAAAGCCACTTACATCAAGCCCTTCATGAGTTTTTGCAGATTTTTACCTACAGTTTGGGTCTTCCCTCGTGGCTCAGGCAATAAAGAATCTGCCTGTACTGATTCATGTCAATGTATGGCAAAAACCACTACAATATTGTAAAGTAATTAGCCTCCAATTAAAATAAAAAAAAAAGGATCTGCCTGTAATATGGGAGACCTGGGTTCGATCCCTGGGTCAGGAAGATCCCTTGAAAAAGGGAATGGCAGCCCACTCCAGTACTCTTGCCTGGAGAATTCCATGGACAGAGGAGCCTGGCAAGTTATATAGTTCATGGGGTCACAAAGAGTCAGACATGACTGAGTGGCTCACACACACACACACAGACAGACACACACTCACAGTCTGGGAGGGGGCAAGGACTGGTGCGGCCTCCCCACACATTACCCGCTCTGCCTACTTCCTTCTTGCGTGGTTACACGCAGATACTTTTGGCCAACTTGGGAGGTCTCTTTTTGGATACGTGCTAATTCTCTAAAAATCAGTTTCCGGATAATCCAAGTTCAGAATTATAAAGGAGCATGCAGGGTTTCTGCCTGGTATTGGTGCAGGTATATGGGTGTCAAGTGTTGTATGTTTCATGTCCCAGAGCTGACCTTTTTTTTAAAAATAATTTTATTGAAGTGTAGTTGATTTACAAAGTTGTGTTAATTTCTGTTGTATAGCAAAGTAATTCAGTTTTACATATCTACTCTTTTTCATGTGCTTTTCCATTATGGTTTGTCACAGGATATCACTACTCTACAGGAGAACCTTGTTGTTTATCAATTCTATATATAATAGTTCACACCTGCTAATCCCACACTCCCAGTCCATCCCTCCCCCCTTCCTGCTCCCCCTTGGCAATCACAGGCCTGTTTTCTGTGTCTGTGAGTCTGTTTCATAGATAAGTTCATTTGTGTTGTATTTTAGATTCCACATACAAGCGATAACTGAGCTGATCTCAAGTCTAGTGGCTAATAGGTCAAATGGGAACAGGGTGCTGACCCTTGGGGGCAGGGCACGGTCCCTTCTGGTTCTGCGTATGTCTAAATCAGCCTATACAGACTCTGCTTGCACTTACACAGCATCCTCACTTCTGTGGGCAGGCTGAAATCACAGTTCATGAAATAGAGAAGCCCTGAACCAGCATAAAATGGTAAAAAATCAGGGGCATCCTTTCATGTCTGGAGTGATAAGCAGTGCTGCCAAGCATGTGAACCGTGCTTAAAATATTCATTTGCCTCTGATTTAAGTGATATGGAGAAGGCAGTGGAGTGAATGAAAATAAACCAAGACACAGAAATCCAGCCCCCTGGACTCAGGACGAGGTGCTGCACATCAGAGGACACAAATTAGTCTCATCCTGAAAGGTCCTGAAACCAAACTGTGCAAAAGGCCAGAGTACACTTGCTTGCTCAGGGTGTGTGGGGAAGCCGTGTAGCAAACTGATAAGGACCCATCTTACCGTGTTGGTCTGACAGTGTTTGTCAAAGTGGTCATTCAGTGAATTAAACATTCAACCACATGTGTTTTGGAGAATTAATTTTCTCCGAAATGGCTTTCGGCAAATTTGCTACAGTCCACAGCTTCTATCCCAAGTGACTTATTAAGAAATTTCATCTGAACAAGTATGGTGCAATCCCTGGAAAGAATTCCTGTGAAAACAAGTTTTATCTCTTTCTTTAAAAAGCCAACTTTACTGCCCTAATTTATTTTGGCAGTTCCTGGATCATCCTGGGTTTCAGTCTTCCTGATGAAATTATTTTGATGTCATCCCCTGGGGACATTTGCCTCCTGATCTCTGGGGATGCTCCTTGATGTTGATAAACCAGCATTCCCTTCTCTTCCCTAACAGGAAGCTTGAATTTTTAGAGCACTTACTTTGCTTTTTATTTTTTAGAAAAATATGAAGCTGGATTGCTACCTTATTCTTTTTTAAAAATTTATTTCTTATTGAAGCATTATTGGCTTACAGTGTTGTGTTACTTTCAGGGGCACAGCAGAGTGGTTTAGCTACATATATATGTGTTCTTTTTCCTAGCCTTCTCCATTACGGGTTTATCATGGGATGTTGAATGTTGTTGCCCTGGGAAACACAGCAGGGCCTTGTTGGTTATCCAGTCTCTATATAATAGTTGCTTCCCACTTGTTCCGAGCCACAGGATCATCCTGATCTTGTCCCTCAATAAAAATATCCGTTAAAGTTGCATCGATGCTCTCCTGGACCGATTCTCCTGTCCTCCCCTATCAGGGCCCAGGACCACACGGCCACTGAAGGCTGCCGTCCGGGGAATCACAGGCTGCTCTCCTTGCTGGCAGGAATTGGTTGCCTCGCCCCTTGTGGGTTCCTGTCTTCATCAGTGTGGCCTCGGGCCTCCCCAGGACAGTGCCAGCGCATCTTGGTCCCCTCCGGCCCTGTCTGACCCCGAGCAGCTTAGAGACCCGTGTTGGGAAAGCCTTTGTCGAGGGCTTAACCCGGGGGCCCTCCGACAGAGAGGCGGCTCTGTCCTGCGCCTTAGGTAGTCACCCCGCATCTCCACCAGCGGCCTGACGTTCGCAGAGCAGAGCTGCTCTGTCCCCACTCAACACATCTGCGTCCAGGCTTCCGCTGGGCCAGCCCATTGGCGGCCGTGTGCCACTGAGCTTCACTGATGAACGGAGCGTCTTAAAAAAAATTCTCCCGATAGACCCCCATGTGCTTCATTCAGTATTTGTCGACTTTACTGTGGGCCCAGCACCACGCTCCGTGCTGTGAGACGGACAGAAGAGGCTAAGCTGGACTCAGTGGAGGTGGGGTGGTGACCTCGGTGGGGCCTTGGGGCTAGTGCATGGGGGGCTCTATTATAGGAGGGATCGATTAAGAGCCCCAGGCAGAGGTGGAGTTCATGTCGGGGGCTCAGAGACAATATTGCAGGGCTGGCTGGGGGGCCTGGAGGCCTGGTTTGGAGACAGGGACTGAGTTTAAGTCTTGATGGTGGGGTTTAACGTATACACACACTATATATAAAATAACCCCCTAGGACCTACTATTAATATATAGCACAGGGAACTGCACTCAATATTCTATGATAACTTAAAGAATTATTAAAGAAAAGAATCTTAAAAAGAATAGGTATGTGTATATATATATATATAGCTGAATCACATTGCTGTATATTTGAAACTAACATGATATTGTAAATCAACTGTACTTCAAAAAAAAAAAAATCCAAAAAGCAGAAGGATGACACTGGCCTTGAATGGTGGGAAGGACTGGAATAAACTGAAGAGGATGAAGGGGGTTCAGTGGCCGAGAGGAGGATGGCGTGAGTACTGAGAGGCAGGAATGAGGGCAGGGTACCCACCAGACTAAAAACTCTCATTTGACTAAATTGGTCAGGTTGCTCCTCACAGGGATGGATTCATTGAAAATCCATGTCATTTGAAGAGGGACATTTTTGGTAATACTTAAACATAATTGGAGTGGTTTTGCAAAAATGTGTGCATCCTTGAGGATTTTTGGATAGTTTTTCAGAATTTCATTTTTTTTCTTACATTTATCTTTTGTAAAGTTAATTCTTAGCCATTTAGTCCTCCTTCCGTGGTTTTTATAAAAGGGACACTTTGGATGGATTTGGATGGCTGAAAATGCCTAAGGGGATTAGTTGGAAAGATCTATTAGACAAAAAAGGATGCGCACATCTGCATGAGAAAGGGTCTAAAAAGATACTCTCTGAGGTGTTTATTTATTGTCTTTGTGTGGATTACAGATATTCTTTATCTTTTTCTTTTTGCTTGTGTGTATTTTCCCATTTCTTTAATAGGAATGTGTTGCTTTTGTAAAAGGAAATCAAAAACAACAACACTAAATGAGCAAAGGAAATTACAAAAGAAAATTATCAGGAATTTTTCAGGGTTTTGGAGTTTCTTGTCTTAAAGTTCTGAATTCATTTAAAGCCAATTATGTCTGCTCTGGTGCATTGGCCGTGCTTTCGGCTTTGTCTGCTGTTTGAAGGATTTAAAATGTGCATTCTGGCTAGCATGCTTTCAGCCAAATTGTTTTCTGCCCAGTCACCAAGGTTTGTGATGGACAGCCTGAGCAGGCAGCCAGGCATGGACCAACCTGACGGTCACCTCTGTGATGCCATTTGAAAGGTGCCAGCCTTTTCTGTTCAGTCATAGCAATATTCAACCTGGCCGTACATCAAAATCCCCAGGGGAGCTTTCAAAATCTACAGCTGCCCAGAGATTCTGGCCCATGAGGATTTTTAGGCATTAGTGTTTTTAAAAAGATTCCCAGAGGATTCCAATATGCAGCTGGGGATGAGACCCCCTGAGGCGAAATATTCCTTCCTGACCCACTGGTCACCCTCTCCATGGGATAAAGCCACTCTGCCTTCTCTAGGGTATAGTCTTGAAGTGTGGCACAGAGACCTCTGTGCAAAATCATCTGGAAGATCTCTGCAAGCAGATTGCTGGGCCTCACTCCAGAACCACTGACAATGTCTCTGGGCATTAGATCCCAAAATCCAAATTTTAATAAGCTCCTTGGCAATTCTCTGGTTCTGTATTTGAAAATTTGAGAGCTACTGTTGTATCTCTGATGGGCTCTTCTTACTTTCCTTTTGATTCTTATCTTTTATATAATATATATATTTTTTATTTAAGTATATTGACTTACAGTATTGGTTTCAGAAATACAACATAGTGATTTATATTTGTATACATTTGGAAACAATCACCATGATAAGTTTAGTTACCACCTGTCACTATACAAAGATATTACATCATTACTGATTATATTCCCCACACTGTACATTTCATACCTGTGACTCATTTACTTTGAAACTGGAAGTTCGTACTTCTTAATCTCCCTCACCAATTTCTCTCCTCTCCCCTCCTCCTGCTGGCAACCACCAGATTTTTCTGTCTCTATGACTGTTTCTGTTTTGTTTTTCAGATTCCACATATACATAAAATCACTTGGTATTTGTCTTTCTCTGTCTGATTCATTTAGCATGGTGGTGGTTTAGTCAGTAAGTCGTGTCCAACTCTTAGGACTGCACGGACTGTGGTCTGCCCGGTCATCTGTCCGTGGGATTCTCAGGCAAGAGTACTGGAGCGGGTTACCATTTCCTTCTCCAGGGGATCTTCCTGATCCAGGGATCGAATTCGGGTCTCCTGCATGGAGGCAGGTTCTTTACCAACTGAGCTACAAGGGAAACCCAAGATCTATCCATGTTGTTGCAAATGGAAAGATTTTATTCTTTTTTAAAATAGCTGAATAATATTCTATTGTGTGTATACACTGCATCTTCTTTTTTTAAAAAACTTATTTACTTATTTATTTTACTTTACAGTATTGTGTTGTTTTTGCCATATATTGACTCGAATCCTCCATGGGTAAACACTGCATCTTCTTTACCCATTCATTTATCCGTGGCCACTGAGATTCCTCCCTTGTCAAAGACAGAGGGGATCTTTCTCAGATCTCTCCTGTGAGAACCTGGTGGGGTTCCTGGAGGTAAAGTCCACATGACTGTGGGGTTCTCCTAAAACGATGGCCCCAGGAGTCTCTCACTTCCAACCTCACTCACACTCCAGCCATTGATCAAAGTTGCCACGAAAGTTCTCCTAGCACTTGAAGACTGCAGCAGCCTCTGCTCAAGGGAAGGTGATCTCAGCCGAGTTGGTCTGGGCTCACCTGTCTCTACAGATTTAGCAGTGGTGATTTGCCCTATGACCTTAATTCTCTGATAGGTCTAAGAAAAGTCATTGGTGTTCAGTTTGTTAACTTTCTTCATTTTGTAAGGATGGGAGTGGCAACTTCCATGCTCTTTACATATTGAAGTGGATACCAGAAGTCTCTGAAATACAATCTTCAGTATAAAAACAAAAAATGAAAAAGTTGCAGAAAGATGTGGCAATACTTTATTTTTTAAACAATTATTTATTTACTTGGAAGTGTTGGGTCTTAGTTGTGGCTTGCAGGCTTCTCTGATTGTGGTTTGAGGGCTTAGTTGCCCCATGGCACATGGGATCTTAATTGTTTAACCAGGAGTCAAATCCATGTCCCCTGCCTTGAAAGGCAGAATCTTAAGCACTGGAACACTGGAAAAGCCCCAGCACTGCTTTATTTTTGGAGAAAAAAATATATAGAACACATATATGTATTTATATGTTTATACGTTTGTGGATAAAGATTGGAAAGGATGGACACCACCCTGTTAGCAGAAGTTACCTCTGAGGACTGGGGGAGATGAGGGATGGGCTTTCTCTTTTTATACTTCCTGATGAATGACTTAAATCGACAAACAGATATGACCTCAGCAAAGCCATGGACAAATAAACACATTTGGCAGCATGGAAAAAGCAAAGGCTCATGAGCAGCAGAGACCAATTGGGGTAGATTGGATTATTGACTGGAAGACTGGACGATTGCAAGTAAGACTGGGCAGTGAATAATGAGCAGCATTTACTGACTGCTCCGGTAGGAATTTTTGTGTTCATTTTCAGTTTAATCACTGCACTGATGTCCATTAGCCAATAGAGATCCTGAAACTCAAGCTGGTGGAGGAACTTGTCCTGGGTCCTATAGCTGGAAGTTGGCTAAGGCAAGATGGAAACACATTTCTTAGCTCTCTGGAATCCCCTCCAAGGAGAGCTGCCTGGTGATGAGCTTGGGAGAGGGAGGAGAAGGGAATGAAGGAAGGTTGAGGCATCCAGTGGTCTAGAGCAATTGATTCCTTTACTGCAGGGAGTGAGATTTGCTGCCCTTAAAGAGAAGGAGAGTGTGCTGTGAGGTGTGAGGTGGGTTCCATCTGAGCACTAGTGGTGATATTAAGTCCTGGGGTCAGATGTAAATCCTTCAGTGTTCCTGCTGAGGTGGTGTGGCTTGTTGACTGATTTAGAGCTATATCTGATGCAAACAGTTATATTATGTAGAGACTGGGTAAACAACAAGAACCTACTGTCTATCATAGGGAACTATATTCAATGTCCTGTGATAAACCATAATGGAAAAGAATATGAAAAAGAATGTGTATATATGTATGACAATCATTTTGCTGTATCAGTTCAGTTCAGTTCAGGCACTTAGTTGTGTCTGACTCTCTAAGACCCCATGGACTGCAGCACGCTAGGCCTCCCTGTCCATCACCAACTCCCGGAGCCTGCTCATATTCACGTCCATCGAGTCAGTGATGCCATCCAACCACCTCATCTGTCATCCCCTTCTCCTGCTGCCTTCCATCTTTCCCAGCATTAGGGTTTTTTCTAATGAGTTAGTTCTTCACATCAGGTGGTCAGAGTTCTGGTGAGTCAGCTTCAGCATCAGTCCTTCCAATGAATATTCAGAACTGATTTTCTTTAGGATGGACTGGTTTGATCTCCTTGCTGTCCAAGGCACTCTCAAGGGTCTTCTCCAACACCACAGTTCAAAAGCATCAATTCTTCGGTGTTCAGCTTTCTTTATGGTCCAACTCTCATATCCATTTACGACTACTGGAAAAACCATAGTTTTGACTAGACAGACCTTTGTCAGCAAAGTAATGTCTCTGCTTTTTAATATATTATCTAGGTTGGTCATAGCTTTTCTTCTAAGGAGCAAGTGTCTTTTAATTTCATGGCTGCAGTCACTTTCTGCAGTGATTTTGGAGCTTGAGAAAATAAAGTCTGTCAGTGTTCCTACTGTTTCCCCATCTATTTGCCATGAAGTGATGGGATGATCTTAGTTTTTTGAATGTTGAATTTTAAGCCAGCTTTTTCATTCTCCTCTTTGACTTTCATCAAGAGGCTCTTTAGTACTTCTTTACTTTCTGTCATAAGGGTGGTGTCATCTGCATATCTGAAGTTATTGATACTTCTCCTGGCAATCTTGATTCCAGCTTGTGCTTCATCCAGCCTGGCATTTCACATGATGTACTCTGCATAGAAGTTAAATAAGCAGGGTGACAACATACAGCCTTGATGTACTCCTTTCCCAATTTGGAACCAGTTTGTTGTTCCATGTCTGGTTCTCACTGTTGCTTCTTGACCTGCATACAGATTTCCAGAAGGCAGGTCAGGTGGTCTGGTATTCCCATCTCTTTCAGAATTTTCCACAGTTTGTTGTGATCCACACAGTCAAAGGCTTTGGTATAGTCAATAAAGAAGTGAAAATAGCTCAGTCATGTCCGACTCTGAAACTGTACAGTCCATGGAATTCTCCAGGCTGGAATACTGGAGTGGGTAGCCATTCCCTTCTCCAGGGGATCTTCTCAAGCCAGGGATAGAACCCAGGTCTCCTGCACTGCAGGCAGATTCTTTACCAGCTGAGCCAACTGGGAAGCCCAATAAAGCAGAAATAGATGTTTTAGTGGACCTCTCTTGCTTTTCCCGTGATCCAATGGATGTTGGCAATTTGATCTCTGGTTCCTCTGCCTTTTCTCAATCCAGCTTGAACATCTGAAGTTCTAAGTTCACGTACTATTGAAACCTTGCTTGGAGAATTTTGAGCATTACTTTGCTAGCATGTGAGATGAGTGCAATTGTGTGGTAGTTTGAACATTCTTTGGCATTTCCCTCCTTTGGGTTTGGAATAAAAACTGACATTTTCCAGTCCTGTGGCCACTACTGAGTTTTTCAGATTTGCTGGCATATTGAGTATAGCACTTTCACAGCATCATCTTTTAGGACTTGAAATAGCTCAGCTGGAATTCCATCACCTCCAGTAGCTTTGTTCATAGTGATGCTTCCTAAGGCCAACTTGACTTCACACTCCAGGAATTCTGGCTCTAGATGAGTGAGCACAACATTGTGGTTATCTGGGTCATGATGATCTTTTTTGTATTCTTGCCACCTTTTCTTAGTATCTTCTGCTTCTGTTAGGTCCACACCATTTCTGTCCTTTATGAAACCCATCTTTGCATGGAATGTTCCCTTGGTATCTCTAACTTTCTTGAAGAGATCTCTAGTCTTTCCCATTCTATTGTTTTTCTCTATTTCTTTGCATTGATCACTGAGGAAGTCTTATCTCTCCTTGCTCTTCTTTGGAACTCTGCATTCAAATGGGCATATCTTTCCTTTTCTCCTTTGCCTTTCACTTCTCTTCTTTTCTCAGCTATTTGTAAGGCCTTCTAGACAACCATTTAGCAGTAATTAATACAACATTGTAAATCAATTATACTTCAATAAAATAAAAAAATTACAGCTATATAACACTGTTCTGCCAGTGAAAGCAAGGGCAGACATTAGTTAGATCCATTCAACTGTAACTTGTTTAATAAATAATAAACTGTTACCTGCCCTCACTGATCAAGCATGCCTTAATTGTTTTATAAAACCTTGTATGTCCTCCAAGTGCCAAGTAGCCTAAACAGTATGTTACAATATCCCTTCACAACTCCTATAGAAAGCACCTCTGAGGTAAGAACTGTAATAGGGTTCCCTTTTCTCCACACCCTCTCCAGCATTTATTGCTTGTAGACTTTTGGATAGCAGCCATCCTGATTGGCGTGTAATGGTACCTCACTGTGGTTTTGATTTGCATTTCTCTGATAATGAGTGATGTTGAGCATCTTTTCATGTGTTTTTTAGCCATCTGTATGTCTTCCTTGGAGAAGTGTCTGTTTAGTTCTTTGGCCCATTTTTTGATTTGGGTCATTTGTTTTTCTGGAGTTGAGCTGGAGGAGTTGCTTGTATATTTTTGAGATTAATCCGTTGTCTGTTGCTTCGTTTGCTATTATTTTCTCCCAATCTGAGGGCTGTCTTTTCACCTTACTTATAGTTTCCTTTGCTGTGCAAAAGCTTTTAAGTTTCATTAGGTCCCATTTGTTTATTTTTGCTTTTGTTTCTAGTATTCTGGGATGTGGGTCATAGAGGATCCTGCTGTGATTTATGTCGGAGAGTGTTTGTCTATGTTCTCCTCTAGGAGTTTTATGGTTTCTGGTCTTACATTTAGATCTTTAATCCATTTTGAGTTTATTTTTGTGTATGGTGCTAGAAAGTGTTCTAGTTTCATTCTTTTACAAGTGGTTGACCAGTTTTCCCAGCACCACTTGTTAAAGAGGCTGTCTTTTTTCCATTGTATATCCTTGCCTCCTTTGTCGAAGATAAGGTGACCATATGTTCGTGGATTTATCTCTGGGCTTTCTATTCTGTTCCATTGATCTATATTTCTGTCTTTGTGCCAGTACCATACTGTCTTGATGACTGTGGCTTTGTAGTATAGTCTGAAGTCAGGCAGGTTGATTCCTCCAGTTCATGGAAGGCCTTTGTAACACCTGTGGGTGAGATACCCCTCGTTCCCCATGGCTGAGTTCTCCCTTGTTGCAGTCAATCAACAAACCCAACCTGGTCCCCTGTAAGGGGGCTCTTGGTGGCTTAGGCTGGAGGCACCGTCAGGAGGCCCCAGATCTTTCTTGGAGCACTGAGGGTTCAGCCCTGGAGAAGGGCTGAGGTGTAGAGGGGTAGGGAGTTTTGGGGGGGGGCTTGACTAGTCACTCGTTTATTCACTCAGTTCTTTGCACACAGTGGCTACCAGGCACTCTCGGGGAAGTGGACATGACGATCAGAAAGAACGATCCTTACTCTCAATGATGAGGCTCATCTGCAGAAACCAACAAGCAGACGGCAATTTCTACATGGGACCACAGGTGATTTGATAGGGTGAGCAAGGGGACACGGGAGCCCAGGGAGGCTCCTCTGACTCAGTCTGGGTGAGTCTGAATGGGGCAATTTGAGCAACTGTGAGCTCAGGATGGGGTGGAGGGGAGGAGGCGGCCGGTAGAGGGAGAATGGTGTGCACGGGCTGAGCTGTGAGGCGCAAGGGAGCTTTGCAGTGTCAGGGTCTGTGGCCAACAGCTAGAATGGAGACTGGGGTGGGAGTCGGGCCAGACGGGGAAGGGCCTGGGAGGTGCCTGTGCAGCAGGGGCTTTGAGCCACCCTGAGAGCCATGTGAAGCCCTCCGTGCTGTGAAAGGGAAGGGTCCAGGTCAATCTCGCATCTCGGGAGGTTCATTCTGGCTGAGGGGTGGAGGAGCCACTGGAGGAGCAGCTGTGCCCTCCAGGAGATGGGGCCACTGGCCTGCACTGCTGGCTGCGTTTGGGCTGCAGGGCTGTGGCGATGGACGGAACGGAGCAGGCGAGAGAGAGGGACGAGCGAAGGGAGCAAGGGCCCAGGAGGCCACCAGACTTCAGGCTGTTAGGATGAGGTGGGGGCTGAGCTTTCACGGAGGGGCCTGGGATGATGTGTGAACACTTGCAGAGAGAAGGAAGGGCATATGTTGGAGTGATGGGGACCAGGGAGGTCTCTCTAAAGGCAGTCACCCAGAACAGGAGACTGGTGGCCTCAAGCTCAAGGCAATGGACTGAAAGGAGCAAAGCTGTTCAGAGAAGAGCCGGCCCAGCAGTAGCCAGCATGCAACTCCCCCAGATATCTCAGTGGGCCTCAGTTTCTCATCTTCAAGGTGGGAGTAATCATTTCTATGCTACAGGATGTGGTGAGTGTTAAACAAGATCTTCTATGGAAATGATCTAGTGCAAGGTGAGACACCTACTAGGTCCATGACTTTTTGAATATTTGATGGCTTCCTTCCATATTTCCTGATTCTCTGTTCGCATTTTGGGAATGAGAACAAAATCTCCTACTTCCTTCACACTTGAGACACCACTGTCTCTCTTCAGTAGGTTTGTCCAGCACGATTTGGGACCAGCAGTGCCCTGCTCTGGATCAGCTGATCCAGAGCTTCTGTGGCCTCCAGGGGCAGGCCTCTGCCCCTTGGAGCAGGCTGTTTGCTTTGTTTTGATCCTGTTGACATTTCTGTACAGAAACCCTCCCAGAGCAGAAGCAGGGCACGATTCAAACCTCCCCCTCCTCCACCCCGGGGACCCTGACTGTGGTTCAGTTGCGAGTCTGCTCCCGAGACACTGTGAGCAGGTGGACCCAGGAATTCTCTCTCAAGGACAAGCCCTGCAGACTTGGTGCTTGTCATTCTGCTTTCCCTCCAAGCCCCTGGCCCCATACGTTCAGATGCTGGGACCCACGTTCTTTCAGCTGGGTGTACCAGGGTAAGGGTGAGGGCCAAAGGCAGACAGTCTGTAAGCAGTAGAAGCATAGGTTGAAAAGGGTACCCTGCTGGGTGGTGTTGGCTGTATTTAATTTTTAATTATTTATTTTTAAGTTCAAGTAGTTTATTTGGGAAGTTCAGAAAACATACTGCTAGGAGACTCACTCAGTAAGCAAGGGAAGGAACAGTCAGTGAAGAGTGCACTGCTAAACCAGCAGACACAGCGGGCACCTGGAACATCATCTTTGAGGGAGATTCTGAGAAATGCTGCAAAATCAGTTCTGAATTGCCCTATCACAGGGGCAAGGAGAGAGCCAGGGTATTTATACACCACTTCCTAAGCTGAAAGGCTGCTCCTGGCAGCTGTTAAATTCCTGCTATTTCTGCCTTGCTGCATGGGCAGAGTGGCCCTCTATTTCTGGGGAAGCAATCCCTCAGGCCTAGAGATGCAGGTTGTGGTTGTGTTTAAAAGGGGCTGGAGACTGCTTACACCCGTGATCTTGGGCCTCAGCACTTCCCCACCTGCTAAAATTCTCAGCGTCTTCCTCTGCCCTTGCTTTCTCCTCCTGATCTTAGAACCGCCATCCACGAGGCCAGGCTCCGGGGAGGCAGCACGCACTTCCTTGGTCCTCTCTCAGCTCTTTCTGGTTAGCATGGTGAATGTACTGGTGGGATCGGTTTTATTAACACACAGGGAGTTTTTCTACTAATTCTCAATTCACACCTAAAAATAAATGACCCATTATTGATTAAGCGTGGATTCCTTCTGAGAAAGCTGCATTGCTGCCAAAATCTAATGCTTCGTAGCTAACACTTGCTTCCTGGGGCACAAATTCCATCTGAGTGGGCTGTCTGTATAATGGTGGGAACTGTGAAATTGTGTGCAAGCTGGAGTTAGAAAGGGACTGTTAGGAAACCATGGACAGCTTGGACTTAGCTCTAGGCTGGGGATACATCGAAGGAGAGGAAGTCAGTCTCTGTACGGGTAGGATAATCCCTTCCCCAAAAGGGCTTGAATGACAGGGAGTGATGGGGCTGAGGGGAGAGCCTGGGTTTGGTGGCAGAGAAAGGCCAGTCCTGTGGGCCTGAGCTGGACCCAGAAGAGACCAAGTCTCCAGGGAAGGAAGGGAGAGAGAGACCCCATGGAGAGCTGAATGGGTGGGGGGAGCAGAGGGGAGCACAGCGCTGGGCAGGCTTCCTGAGTGCCAGGCCCCCAGGGTCTCTTCTAGTCCCGTGACTTCCACCGGGTCATGGCCTGGAGCCCCGCATCCGAGGATGCGGGACCAGGATCAGAGCAATTATTCACAAGGTTATGTTGACGGGCTGCTCAGAGATGCCTGTGAAAGCGCCTGGTACCTAGAAAACCTGTGGTTCCCAAACTGTAGGGAGCGGGCATCAGAATCACCTGGAGGGCTATTAGACTCATCCGGATGGGCCCCACCCAGTTTCTGACTGGGCAGGTCTGGGGAGGAAGTTGCGTTTCTTTTTTTTTTTTTTTAATTTATCTTAATTTTGTTAATTGAAGTATAGTTGATTTACAATATTGTGTTCCTTTACAGTGGACAACAAAATGATTCAATTCAATTATATGTGTGTATCTATATGTACATTTTCCACTGTAGTTTATTGCAGGATATTGAGCAGTTTCCTGGGCTGTTCAGTGGGGCTTTCCAGGAGGTGCAGTGGTGGAGTCCAGCCGCCAATGCAGGACACTCAGGCTCAGTCCCCAGGTCAGGAAGATCCCCCAGAGTAGGAAGTGGCAACCCACTCTATTCTTGTCTGGAAAACTCCATGGACAGAGAAGCCTGGCAGGCTACAGTCCATGAGGTTGCAGAGTCAGACACGACTGAGCGACCCAGCAAGCATGCATGTATGCTATACAGTAGGACCTTGTTTATCCATTCTCTATATGACTGTTTGCATCTGCTGACCTCGAATTCCTCACTTATCCCTCCCTCTTTCTCCTTTGGTGACCAGAAGTTTATTTTCTATGTCTCCGAGTCTGCTTTGTAAATAAGTTCATTGGTATAATATGCTAGCTTGTTTTTTGCTTTCCTGGCCACACTGTGCAGTTTTGCGAGATCATTGTTCACTGACCAGACATCGAACTTGTGCCCCCTGCGTTGGAAGCACAAAGTCTTAACCACTGGGCCACCAGGGAAGTCTTCTATAATATTTTATTAATAGATTCCATGTGTAAGTGATATCCTATGTTATTTGTCTCTGTCTGACTTACGTCACTTAGTATGGTGTTCTCTAGGTCCATCCACGTTGCTGCAAATGGCATTATTTCAGTCTTTTTTATGACTGAGTAGTTCCATTTCAGGGGAAGATAACTCCCTGGTGGTCCAGTGGTTAGCACTCTGCTTTTCTACAGTCGCGGGCACAAGTTTGATTCCTGGTTGAGAACTAAGATCCCACAAATCCACGTGGTGCAGCCAAAAAAAATCTCTTAAAAAATAAAGTAATATGGAAGGGAAGATTGGGAAGTCGGCAGGGAGAAGGCCAGTCTGGCCTTGAGATGAGGGAAGTCACACATTGTAAGCTGTCTTTCCATCTCCCTTCTCTCCTCCTGCTCTGGAGAGCAGCTTTTCCTGCTTGCCTCCCAGGCTGTGTCATGGCTTCCGGCTCCCAGCAGTTGCCCGCTTTACATCCTTTTGAGAGGCTAGAATCTGTTAGCTCCAAATTTCTGGAAGAGCGATTCTGACTGGCTTAGCTTTGGTCGATTGTCCAGTCTTGGCCCAGTCGCCTGTGACCGCTGAGCCGCCATCGCAGAGCATCACCCACGGGCTCTCACACAGGCCCGGGGCAAACAGAGGGATGAGAAGACGGGACAGATGCAGATGAGGAACCCTCTGGATTCCCACGGAGTGCAGAACTGGGAGCGGTCTTTGTTAAGCGTTAAGAAGATTGAATGAAGTTATTCCTCAAACACTCCTGGAGCTATGCCTTGTGCGCGTATTCAGGGAAAGGAACAATGATTTAGCAACTGTCCTGAACAGATGCATAGATAGAAAGCTCAGAGAGGCAGGCTCTTGACATCCTGCCTTTTTGCTTTCTCTTGAGTCAATTAAATGAATAGGAAGTCCTTTTGAAAAAAGTATTTTGTTTTATTGTTCATAGCTGTTTGACTGATCAGTCAGCTCAGCCAAGCACAGGGTTAGTACCTTTGGGTCTAGAACCCATGTGTGCATTTATAAACGGGCCGCAGCCTGAGCCATACCACTGCTTATGGATCCTTGGCCCTGATCCTTCCACGCAGAAGGATGTTGTGCATGCAGCTGACTGGGGCAACTTGCAATTCCCAAAGGATGCTTTTGGGGGTGCTACAAATTGTGATTTAAAAGTGCATAGGAGAGGCTCCCTTACTAAAAGTGACCTGAGAGCCCTATGTAATTATTTCTGTCTGAAAATAATTTCTTGCATTATGAAACTACCATATGTGTTTGGGTACAAAGGAAATGGGAACTGTAATCACCAACATTTTATTCAAAGTATTTTCTGGCTATTTAATAATTTGGTATTTTCATCATAATTAAATAAGCCGGGTGGATTTCTAATGGGTTCTTCCCCGAGGGGCCTTCTTTTCAAAGGTGGCTGGCAAATTGAGGTCAGTGTTTTCTTCTCTTGGTGCCGAAAGGGAAAATAAGGAAGAGAAATAGAAAATTCCCAAGAAGTGTTTTTAAAATACTTATACATTAGTTCAGACCAGCAGAGGTTTGCTGTACCTGAAGCTATAGGAAATCTGTTAGCGTCTTAAAGGAGGAGGGTGAGGACAGGAGGGCCGGAGACTGGGTCGGCTGAGGCAGCGCCCGCAGAGAGGGACAGTGCTCAGGATTAATAGCCGGACTGTCACAGGGACATTGCTGGACGTGCCCAGCCTGGGGTGGGGCTCGCCTTTAGCCCAAGATCAGCGCTTCATTGCTCCTGGATTTCTTTGGTCCGGGGAAGCTCCCTGGAGGTGACACCTCCCCGAGAGCCCAAGCTGGCCGGTGCGGAAGGAAGTGCCTGGGCTTCGGCTCCGGCAGGGCTGGTTCTGCTCCCGACACTGTCACTTGTCACGGCCGTGACACTTTGGGCAAATCACTGGGCCTCTCTGAGCCTCCCTTTCCTCATCCGAGCACTGGAAATGGTCACGTGTCTCACCTAGAGCATGGAGGAGACGCTGCAGGGATGGCAGCTGTAGCAGGATGATTACCGGCCAGCCCGTCCATCCGTCCTCGTGAACACACCGTCAGCAGGTCTTTGGGCGCCACTTGTACGGGAGGTGGGCCTTTCCAAAGAGCTTTCCCATCTGCTCCCTCTTGTGGGTCCCTTGATGTTCCATGAGGGGTTGAGGCCTCCAGTTTGCAGCTGAGGAAGCTGAGAGGTCACCCTGCTCACAGTGGAGAAGGGCTAGACCTAGGACTCCCTATGGAATTTGCAAGGCCCAGTACAGAATGAAAATGTGGGCTCCTGCTCAAAAGTAATGGTTGGGAATTTCACGGAGGTGATAGCAGAGTATGAAACCAACAGCCAGTCCTGCTGAGCAGCGGCTCTGGATCTTCATGGGTCACTCCTCACGTAGCCGGCTTGGTCAGGCCAAGGGCATCGAGCCACGTGCCTCAACCTGACCCCAAGTCCGCTGCCTCTTTGCCCGCTCCCAGAGCTGTGGGGAGCCTGGTCACCGTGATCACCATGGACTGGCGGATCCTCTGGGTGGGAGGGTCCAGGGCTCCTCCCAGCCCCTCAGCCTGGGGAAAGCAGCATGCTGCCCGGAGGCCTTCTCCAGGGAGCTCTGATCACCATGGAAACGACGTGCTCCTGACTTGCCCTGAAATCTCCCCCTAGAGCTTCAGTGACCAGCTCCCGATGACTTGCAGAAAGCCATGCTCTGCTCCTTTCTGCAGCCATTTGGGTGTTTGAACATAACCCCCTGTCTCCCACTAGTATTTCTCCTGCAGGCCAATGAGCTCCAGATCTCTTTAGCCATATGGTGTCTGAGGCTGAATCTGGGCCTCTTAATGTGGTCAGAGTGGAAAGAGAATTATTTCAGGACTCTTTCAAGTAACAACCTGCACCTACTGTGCTCAGAACTCTATTCCAAGTGACAGGAACCCAAAAGTGAACACGAAACACAGTCCTTGTCCTGCAGTCTGGGGCCTTGGGACGACCTGGGTTCAGGATGCTGGGACATACCATGGGCAGGGAACTTGAGGGGTTGGGAGAAGCGGGGCCCAGATGGCTTGGGGGCTGGCTTCTCCCAGTGGGTGCTTGAGTGAGATCCCCAGGGAGGAGAAAGAGGAGTTCATGGGGGCAGAGCCTTTTAGGCAGTGAGCAGAGGGCAGAAGCTCAGAGCCACCCCTGGGCACAGAGTGTGGCTGAAGCAGTGGGATGTGCAGAGCTGGCCTGGGTGAGCTCCTAGAGGCGGGCTGGGTGTTAGGACCCGGCTGAGGGGCCATCACTGTAGAGCCTGATAGAGCTGGGACTGCCCACGAAAACTGAGGAATTCCCAGGGCCCAAGCCCTGTCCCAGACCGTTGAGACCAGAATCTCTGGGCGTACACATGCCAGGGATGGGGTTTGGAAAACTCCCCAGGTGTCGCTGATCTATGGCCAAGATGAGAGGATGGGTGGAAGACAGGGGTTTTCAGTACGGCCATCTAGACCAGCAGCGCCAGCGTGCCTGGAACCTGGCAGTAGTGGAAGCTCTTGGGCCCCACCTCAGACTGGGGAGCAGAGACTCTGGGCTGGGCATCAGATCAGCCCTCTGTGTGGTTCTGATACCCTATGGGGTTTCAGAACCACTGTCCTAAGAGCTCAGACTTTTGGGACAAAGATTCACAAAGACCTGCTATTTTCTCTTCTCTGCCCTGGGGCGTCCCTTCCCTGAGGCACCAAAGGACTTAATCAGCTACCTACTCTGGGGGTGGCGAGGAAAGGGGGAAAGGCGGGGAGAAGGTACTTCCATCCATGATTATCTCAAAATGTTGCCCAGCCAGACACAAACCTGAGGACCGGGCAAAAGTGGGCAAAGGGGCCCCTGAGGCTCCGAAGGGGTAGAGGTCCCTGCCAGACCCTCGATGGGGGGGCCTGTGGCTGCCAGTCTGACAGGGACTGGAGTGGGGGTGAGTGGGTGCCCTCCAGCCCGTCAGCCTCTTGCTGGTCTGCCGGCTCCCTGTGAGAGCTGCTGGGCCCCGGCTTGGGCTCCCCCATCACTATCCCAGTGTCTGTGGGGCAGGAGTCGCCGGGTGGGGCATCCTCACTGCCCTTGGAGGCTGGGACTCTGAGGGCAGGTCTTACCTCTCAAAGGCTCTGGGGCCACGGGAAGGGAAGGGCAGCATCCCTGAGATGGCTGGGGAGTGGGTACCATGGGCAGGCCGGGAACTCCTACATGGGGACTGGTTACATCAAACCCCTTCAGCCCGTCTGCCCATCCAACACGAACTGGTGCTGCTGAGAGCTGGGCAGAGAGAGCTCCAGACTTCGGGCCAGTGACCTGAGGTTCTCTCGGGGCCTACCTGTAGACAGGGCCTGGGACAGTGACTGCCTTGCTGGGTCAAGAAGCTTCGGAGAGGGGTGAGAGAGTGTGCCGTAAAACCAAGTGATAAATCCAGGCACACCAGCCCTCCTGCCAAGGCTCGCTGACCCCATGGGCTGGGGCAGTGTCCGCTCCGGGCCTCTATGGCCCCCGGGTGCCCTCCGAGACGGCAGTGGTCACAGGTACAGCCAGTCTGTGTTTAGGGCTAGTCTTCTCTGGACCCAGAGCTCTCAACACTAGAGATATCCTCTCTCTCTCTCTTTTTAAATTCTTTTGTTTTTTGGCCACTTGTGCCTGGTGACAGGCAGGGCAGAGCGCACATTTTCGTTCCCTGATGGTCCTCAGGCTTCCCCTGGGGTGACCTTGCTGCACCTGAATGCCCCTCAGACCCCTCTGCTGTCTGTTCATGCAGACTGGTTAGGAAGGGTGTGTTTTCAGGCTTTGGCAACAGCCTGTTCATGGCTTGTCAGCAGACTCTGTAAAGACGGGAACTTTGCTCGTGTTGCTAGCCTCATGTGATGCAAGGATGAGAGCCAGCTTGTTTTGGAGGTTGTGTGAGAAGCTGTAGTCAGGGGCCTGAAGAGTGCAGTATCTGGGACATCAGAGTCAGGATGAGTCATTAAGGTTGCAGAGTGAGGGTCCGGGAAGGCTTCCTGGAGGAGGAGGTGAAGACAGAGACTGTCAAGGGTGGGAGGACTTGAGGACAAGCTCCGAGAGTAATTATGCTGGAGAAAGATATAAATCCCCCAAGTAAAATGAAGCTAATTAAAATGTCAGCACCATCACCTCTGATTTCACACAAAGCCGAGTACTCCACGCCTCATAAGAGCCCCGCCGGAAACTATTGCCGAGAAATGTTTTCTTTAATTGGACAAGGCACCGATTTAGACAATGCCTCTCTGGCAGGGATTAAAAAAAAAAAAAAGGGTAAATGACTTAATCTTGGTTCCCTTGATGAAGCTAAGGTTTCTGAGGGGGCTATTGGAAGAGATAGAATTTCTCTCCACCTCATTGGGCTCATCTAATAAAAAATCAAACTTCATCAAGCCTTAACGTACTGTGGCTGAGGTTCCAGCAAGCTCCCAGGAGCTCCATGTGGCCAGAAGACTTCTCTGACCTTCTAGAGAGGTCAGGGGAGAGGGCTGGAGAAAGTGTCAGTCCTTCGGGGGAGCTGGGGCTGACACCAGGCTCCGGGTCCTCCATCCTGATTGCCTGGGTTTAGAGGCAGCGCTGAGACTTTGGGACCCTGACCTGCATCTGAGCAGAGCATGGACCTCTGAGCGTCTCTAATGGGCTCATGCTGGCTTGGCATCTTGCCGTGGGGCCTGTTTCCTCACCTGGAAAATAATAACCATCACCCACTGGGCATCTGCTCCCTGAGTGACATTTAACCTGTGTTATCACTTCTCACCACCACCCTAGGGGGTAGCAAGGAATTATCGCCATGAACGGATGAGCAACTCGAGGTCTGGAAAGTGAGGTCTGGACCAAGTGAGGCCACCAGTAATCAGTGGAGGCAGTGTGCCCTCAGGATCATCTGTCTTCCCAGAGGTAAGCTTCTTCCTGCTTGCGGGTTGAACTAAATGACGTGTAAGGGCCCCTGGCAGATGGGCCATCTGCCCCTGCGTGGCTTTGGGGGGCCTCTGTGTACCCAGGCACCCGCAGTAACACCATGTCAAAAGGGATGCACGTTTTCACTCCCCCAGTGGTTCATCAGCTGACAGACCATGACACCCCACCACATGCCAGGAAGGGCATTCACTTCCATTATCAGTGAACTTTAAAATCCACCTCTGAGACATACTGATTGTACTTTAGGATTGACTGAAACATTAGGATCCCAGACCTAGGGAATAGGGTTTGTATGGCAGGAATTACTTAGAAGTCTTGATAATAATAATTAGACAATATTATAAATCAAGCCCCCATTTCCCACATTATTTTAGTACCATCAGGTTGGTGAAGAAACCTGTTGGAGGTGGAATTTGCCTCCAAGACAGATGAGAATCATTTCAAAGTAGAGTCCCCTGGACCTGGTTGGCTTGGCTGGGTGTGACCTGTAAGGAGGCAGGCAGTAAATGGAGTGGGGCACTTGCTGTGGATGTGCCCTGGGCTGGATCTTAGAGTTCATGGAGGGAGGGGGCAGGGGTCGCTCAGGAAGAGTTGGCTGCACTCCCGGGCCAGCGGCCCTGGGTTGTGGTGTCCCGGCCTGGGGGTGCTTCTTAGAGGCATCCATTCAGTCACCTCTGACTCAGCAGCACCAGGGCCAAGGCCGTCTGCCTGGCACGTGGTGTCCCCATGTCTCCCTCGAGGGCTCACTCATCACGTCCACTCAGTCTTCAGGCCATGTGCTCATTCAGCAGAGGCCACTGAAATGTACCGTGCACTTGGCACTGTTCTAAGGTGGGCAGAGCGCAGTGGCGAAGACCCGCAGTCCCTTCTCCTATGGAACTGCCATCTCAGGAGGAGTCCTCCCCGAGTTAGAAAGCTCTGATTTCTGGAATGTTCTTTCTTAGGACAAGCAACCCAGCCTTCCTACGGCTCCCCCACCAGCCACCCTCTCTTCTCTGGTGGTGGACCCCCATCCTCACCTCCTTTCTGGCCTAGGCTCCCGCTGCCCGACTGAGCTCCAGGCACCCCTCCCTCCATCATCATTCCATCACCCAATCTCCACCAGTTCTCCACTCTGGACCCTGGGTCCCACCGAAAAGTATTCATGACTCTTCTGAGGGGTCCTGGCTAGGCAAGAGCAACCCCTGTAGATGCCACAGCTGCCCTGGGTTGCTACGCCACCTTTGGAAATGGT
Organism: Hydropotes inermis; assembly: GCA_020226075.1. Lineage (NCBI taxonomy): Eukaryota > Metazoa > Chordata > Mammalia > Artiodactyla > Cervidae > Hydropotes > Hydropotes inermis. The sequence goes on along the minus strand of CM035281.1, from coordinate 5,244,589 downwards.
CCCCCTGAGCTGGTCAGAGTTTGAACCCACTGTGAAAATGTCATTTAGAAACAGCACTTGAGGATGGGGAAGATGGAGGGAAGGTGGAAGATGAGGTTACGGGGCAACAGGGAGACGGGAAGGGGTCAGATGCTCTGTTGTGAGCCTGGTGCAGGACAGAGCCAGCCTCTCCACCCACGTGAATATGCCACATTGGAGGGGTGGGGGGGAATCAAGCTTTTATGAAGGGAGTGCGGATGTAAAGTCCTCCACTGAATTTTCTATAAATGCCTTTTATTAGCCAGCTCTTTACAATGTGAGCACTACTGAATCAAGCATCCATTAGCTTGTGCTCCCGGGGGAAGTGAGGATGGTTCCCTGAGTCCTCCGTGCAGGTGGAGCCACAGGAATGTGAAATCAGGTCCACAGCGAGGCCTGGTTATCAGGAGGGCATGGACAGCCCTCAGAGGACATCTTCCTCAGGAAGCAGGATAATATAAGACATGAGCCCTGAGAGCAGAGCAGCTTCCTTCCTAAACATTAGTGCATTTAAAGCGGCGTCCAAACAGACGAGCGGTTGCCAAGGGGGAGGGGGATGCGGGAAGGGATGGACTGGGAGTTTGGGGTCAGCAGACGCAAACTATCGTATATAGCATGGATAAACAACAAGGTCTTACTGTGGGGCATGGGGCACTATATTCAGTATCCTGTGATAATCCAGAATGGAAAAGAACATGAAAAATATATATACATGTCTAGCTGAATCACTCTGCTATGCTGCAGAAATTAACACACCATTGTAAATCAACTATACTTCAACAAAACAAATTGAAAAAAAAAAAGCAGTCTCTGCTCATTCTGCACACCTATCTCCTCTGCATTTGAGGGTCCTGCTTCCCCTGACCCGGACTCAGTGTTCTCAACCCCAAGAAGGTACAAAGCGAGACCAGCTTTCTCGTGGTTGGACAAGGCGTTCCTGCTGTGGCCAGCTCGGCAGCACTAGGTGTGACCCTGAAACTCTGAGGAGGGTGAGGGACAGGCCCGTCTTTAAGGAGCCTGCCGTCTGATGGGGGTGACAGGCAGGAACAGGACAAGAAGGCGCAAGCTGCTAAAGGAAGTAGTTGAGGTCTGGGGGGGCGGGGGACGTGATCTGAAGGAGGGGCTCTGAGCACCGAGGGGGGCTGGGGCTTGTGTCCTCCCTGGGGGAGGAAGGTGGTCCAGATGGCGAGTGAGGACAGCGGCCCCCAGGGCTTTCCCTGTCGGCAGGAGGGGACTGTGGGAAGTGTAAGGTGGAGCAGATGACTTTAGTGTGGTTGGGCTTGGAAATAAGATGTCCAAGTAGCAACTGGCTCTGGGACTCAGGTGGACAGCTGGCTCAGACATCTTTGTGTGTGTGTAAGAGAGGTTCTTTCAATGACTGAAAGAAGAGGGAAGGGGTCAGGCTTCAGGGTGTCCCTTTGGCATTAGCAGATGCAAAGCTGAGCAGGGGCCCCATGTGCAGCTGTGTGGGTTGTGCACTGCCCAAGGATGCCGCATCTAAGTGAGTACCATTCATATCATGGAAACCCTAGATTTATATGTCAGGTGTGCTAATTCTCAAAAATGGAAGTAAAATGCCTCATTTTAATAAATATCAGAAAATGATGATTTTTTTCTATGAATGGCAAAGAACTATCTTAAGAAGGGGCATTTTTTTTAACCTTAGTTTTTTTTTCAGAAGGGGCATCTTTTTTGATTCGCACAAAGGTATCATGTAGGCTCCCGTCATCCCTGAGGTTAGTCGTGTGGACTAGACCAACCCACGGTGGGCAGGAGAAAGAGGGGTGCCCTGGGCTCCTCTCTGGAACACCCATATCTGGTCCACGGCCCAGCCCCACAAACCTCTGCATCTGGCTTCCTTTAGCAATAATCTTCCTGAATTTTTCATCAGGTATTGGGGTGCCTCTGTCATGAGGACCTACAGGCAACTAGGATGAGAGACAAAAGGGGGAGACCAGTGAAACAAATACCTTGCTGGAGGTACTGAAGATTGTTCAGGTGAGAGGTGGGAGTGGGGCCGAGGGGGGAGGTGGGGCACAGGGTAGGATGCAGTCCAGTGTGGAAGGGAGACTGGGGGCTGGGGGGGACAGGGGCAGTGCCGTGCGACTCTGCTGCTTTCTGCTAGGTCGCTTCAGCTGTGTCTGACTCTGTGCGACCCCGTGGACTGTAGCCCACCAAGCTCCTCTGTCCATGGCCTTCTCCAGGTGAGAATACTGCAGTGGGTTGCCACTTCCTTCTCTAGGGAATCTTCTTGACCCAGGAGTTGAGCCCTTGTCTCTATGTCTCCTGCATAGGCAGGCAGGTTCTTCCCCACTGGAGCCACCTGAGAAGCTAGTCTGTTGCATTGAGCAGGTTTTAAAGCCCAGCGTGGCTTGAGAAAGCCACCAGTTCCTTACTTTGAGGCATGTTGTAACCTCCAAACCAGTTTTGCTGGAACCACTGGTCCTGAAACACCTGTTGCGGATTTCTGGCATCACTTGAACTGTTTCTTTTTCTTCTGCAGATACAACAGGCTATGGGGCTGGGCTATGGGAGGTTTGAACTAGCTGCAAGACTGGGCACGGAATTACTTCTTCCAACTAAAGACCAAGAGGTCTTGTGTTCTTAGGGTGACCCCTTTCCAGGAAGTTCCTCAGTTTCCCAGGACACAGCTGTCTCCTGTTGCGTCAGCCCTTCGGCTTGTCCAACAAGCTGGTTTTACATCCAGCTTGACTTCTGTCTCAGGAACGGCCTCTGTCTCCCAGGATAACACACTGGGTTTGGCAGTCAATTCACTGAACGTGCATGCCCAGACAACCACGATGGCCCAACCCAGCCCTGTGATGAGCTTCTGCTTCAGAGGCTAAGAGAGAAGCTCACACTGGGGACACCTGAGACACCTCTTTAATTCTTTTTAAAAATTTTGTTTTATTAGAGCATGGTTGATTAAAAATGTTGTGCTAGTTTTGGATGTACAGCAAAGTGACTCAGTTATACATGGATACACATTCTTTTTCATATTCTTTTCCATTAAGGTTTATCACAAGATATTGAATATAGTTCCCTGTGCTCTACATAGGACCTTGTTGCTTATCTGTTCTCTATATAATATTTTATATATGCTAATCCCAAACTCCCAGTCCATCCCTTCCCCTTGGTAACCACCTGTCTGTTTTCTATGTCCAACCTCGTTCTTCTTAAGTTTGGGCCACAATCCTTCTGCTCATTCTTTTCCTCCCAACACAGCACCCATATCTGGTCCATAGCCATCCCTGAATGCATAGAGCAGCTCCATGGGCAATATTCCTGCATCCTTATGTACTTATTTGTAGCACCTGAATCCCAGAATAGACATTTCCCCATTAAGGAACACAAATAATGGAAGAAGAACAAAGACACCCACTTCCTGGAGCAGATTGCTTTGCCCAAAATAGTCCTATAACAAACAGGCTGCTGGACTACCTCGTGATGAAACCTAGGAACATTTGTAGTATTTTACATTGAGCTGAATAATTTATTAATGTTTAATATTTCACAACAGTAAAGCAGAAAACCTGATGAAATTTTCATGTCTGCTATTATAAGCTAAATGGATTGAGACGCAGCTGGGTGGTGCTGAGTGCCTGCAGGTAGGTGTGCCCACACTCCCCGTCCCGTTGGCAGACCCACGTGGCCAGAGCAGCTCTTGTCTGCCTGTTACCCCACCGGTCCTGTGTCCTTGGGAGAACCAGGTGCTTGAGGGCGTCTCCAGTTTGGCTGAACAGCAGGTCCTATTTAGGAAGTGATTTCACTAGGGCCAAGCCTCTTCCTTACTCCTTTGATTTTCCTCACTGCTCTGTTTTGGATGCCTGAATTGTCCACCATTGGTACAGATTGCATTCTTTGTGAGATAATCAACATCCAAGGAAAACGTGACTGGTGATTAACAATAGCCATTAAGTAATAATATGATTAATAATCTGACAAAGACTATATATAGTGATAGTGAAATTCACTCAGTCGTGTCCGACTCTTTGTGACCCCATGGACTATACAGTCCACGGAATTCTCCAGGCCAGAATACTGGAGTGGGTAGCCTTTCCCTTCTCCAGAGGATCTTCTCAACCCAGGGATGGAACCCAGGTCTCCCACATTGCAGGCAGATTTTTTACCATCTGAGCCACAGGGAAGCCTGATTAATAATCTGAAAAAGAATATATATATATATATATATTCTTGAAATAATGTGAAATGTGAAATATAATAATATGAAATAATAATAATATGAAATATATGAAATAACTGAAATAATATGGTGGCCTCACTTTGGGGAGAGTTGAAAGTACTTTTGGTATCTTAAAGGATAATTGCATTATGTTAAGGCCTCCTTTAGGAGATTTAAATGTGAGAAGAATAACTTGAGGGAATTTGGGGGAGCCAAAGGGATGCCCTGGAATGGACAGATTATTTTTGACCTACTAGCCTCCAAATAGGCCACTTCAGGAAATGAAGGGGTACAGTTACCATCTCTCCTGGCGTCTTGGCAACCGGGGTGGAGGCAGGTAACCCAGCCTGGGTCAGTTGGATGTTCCTGCCCGGGACACTGAAGTTGCACCACAGGGTTGCTCAGGATAGGAAGACATGGTTCTCTGTAGCTGCGGAAGACAGGAGCCCAGGGACAGTGCAACCAGTGGTGGCAGGCCCAGAAGACTGTTTTCAGCTTGTGAGCTTCTCAAAGTCTTATTTCCCTTCATTTTCATCTCTATTCTGAATCTGATTCTCCAGGCTTCATTGATTCTGTGAGCTAGGCAATGTACTGCAATTAAACTTCATTTTTGCTTCACTTCGCTGGTGGTGTTTTCTGTTATTTGCCTGGCAGAACACAGATTGTTAGAGCTTTCAATACACTATAAATCACTTTTTTGTGTGTGTATGTCTGTGTTTTAGAACTTAACTCAATGTGTTAGAGAATTAGCAACTGGGCTTTCAAAAGCCTTCATAGGGAAAGAAAGTTAATTCACCCACAAACCTCATCCTAAGAAGGCTTGGAGCAGAAATCATCAGTGGGATGAATGAGGTGATTCAGATCTAACCCTTAACCAGAACTAGGATATGGGAGAATTTTGCTTGAGATAGTTTCCACCTTTCACACCTTACATTTGCTACCCAGTGTTTATAGAGAGAGGAGGCTGGAGGAATTTCATGGAAGTGACTTGGAAGATTTTTAAACTAATTGAGAAGATGAATGATTTTGAATAGTGTTTCATTTATTGATTTCCCATTTACTGATGTATACAAATGCCAAGTTCCTAGAGTAGCGTCTGGCCCATAGGAAGAGAACAGAGTAACAGACACCAGGGTCAGGGGACTATAGGGTAAAATATTTACCATCAATGACCTCATTTAACCTCACTTTATAACTTGGTCTAAATCCCAGCTTGGAGGTTCAAAAAGCCACTGAAATGACTGTGTCAGCATGAATGTGGATGGAGGACAATTTTTCTTGGCATTTTTGCCATAAGGATGCAGAGAAGCTGAGAAAGAAATGGTGTTTTATTTGGCATGGTTTCAGGCTTCATGAAAACCAAATCAAAACCAAATGGAAAATAGCCCATCACTCTCAACCAAATATAGAAAGCTTTTTTTCTCATAAAACAACTCCTCTCTGGCATATTGGATTCCTATTTCTTTTGCTCACTGAGTGACCTCTTGTGACCTGACCGGGATGGCTACAGGCTGGGAATTCTTGACCACAGTGTGAGTAACTACAGGCCCTTCAGTCTTCCCCCTTCTCCAAAAGTGCTATCACCCTCACTGCCCACAGCCAGACCAGTGAGAACGCCACATGCAGCCTGTTCTCTGCCAATGCGCCTCCTTCGAGGCCATGATGCTGAGGGCTGACCCCCAAATCTCACATCACATCCCTCCTGAATCAGGCAGCTCTCTTCCAAGGCATGTTGCAGGGATCCAAGCTGCTTCCATCTTATGACTGCAATCTTGTGCTTCTTGTGCTACAAAAAGGCCAGCCTGTCACTTAATGGGCAGATAAGGGAAGAATGTGGAGACTTACGTACCTCATATTCAACCAGATCAGTCTGAAGTGACATGCATCACTTCCACCCACATTCCATTGGCAAGATATATGGTGCCATCCAAATGCAAGGGGAGCTGGGAAATGTAGTCCCTGTGCTGCCCAAATGCAAGGGGAGCTGGGAAATGTCGGCTGGCTTCCAAGCGACAATGTGATGCTGTGGGCCCATGTTGGCCTTCCACCATGTCTACTCTTCTATCCAACACTGAAACCTTCCCCAACAACCAGCCTTTGACTCACTACCTTGGGGAGAGAAACTACATGAATGAATTCACTCTCTGCCATTAATATATGATAGCATTTTATTATTCCCAGAATACTTAAAATTTTAAAAAGAATAGGAAGATAAAGCAGTGAATCTAAAGGCAGAGGAGGTATTTTTGGAATGGGAGATATTTCTGCTATGATATCTTCTGTTAATTTGCAGAGGGACACAACACTCACCTGGGTGCCAGGGGGATTCACCTCCAAACCTCCAAGCCCGCCCGTATCAGAGAAGGGACAGAGAATGTCCCTTTCATAGGTTTTCAAACAAATTCCAGTCTTGCTGTGTCCTTATTGGCTCTGTAAGTCCAGAGGCAGAGCTGCTGGCATCTACTTGGCGACCAGCTTGATAGTTGGTGCTGCCCAGCTCCATTGGAGTGGGAGGGAGATTGATCAGAGCGTCATCCATTTTCCAATGCTGATAGATTTCCTGATTCACTCACTTGGGCCAGACATGCATCTACTGCTAGGCAGTAAAGATGTCAATAACCGCTCTCTTTTTACTCTTCTTCTTTCCAAGCTGGAGACAAGTTTCCATTAAATCCTTAACCCATGCTTTCTTGATTAAATCAAATTTACAGCCAGTGGATAGGGACAGAATTTCAGCCACGTTCACCTTGCCCTCTGTAAAGTACTCTGGACTTGGCTTTTCAACAACTGTCATATTTTATGCCTCACGTATCAGTTTCCAGGCAAGGCCAAGGGCAGGCTCTTGGCTAAGCTTTGGATATGTGAAGCTTTGTCACCTTCTCTGTGAGCCCTGTGTCCCCAAGACACAGGAAGGGGAGGCAGCGCTGCAGGGAGGATGTCTCGTTTGGAGGGAGGGTGGGTGGGCCTGCCTGAGAGTGGGTGACATTGGCGAGAAAGTAGGTGACAACTGGGAGGGGCCAGATTCGCTAGCGTTTTGGTCGTTTAATTAAAGCCGACCATGTTTATGCTTCTGTCATCCTCTAAGGAACTGAGCTGATAGACAAATTCATACCTGAGTATTAAAGACTAGTCAGGGTCAATGTTACTGATGACTTAACTTCATGTCAGTCACTATGCGAACCAGTTTACACATGAGCTCAGCTAATTGTCCCTGTAAGCCTACACAGAAAGTGCCATTACTATCCCCATCTTACAGATGAGGAAATGGGACTTCAGAAGAAGATAAATGACCTTCCCAAGGTCACGCATCAGTAAGTGCTGGAGCTAGGATGGGGATCCCTGAACGTGGCTCCAGGGTCCATTCTCTTGCCTGCTGTCCTATTGTGCAATTGCAAGAGTTTCTTTGGAAAACAATCTGTATCTCTCTCCCTCTACATATGTATACACACACACACACACACACACACATATGTATATCTCCAGGGAATCTTCCTGACCCAGGGATTGAACCCACATATCCTGCATTGCAGGCAGATTCTTTACCATCTCAGTCACCAGCGAAGCCATATATATATATATGAATAACTTAGCTGTTTACTTGAAATGACACAACATTGTAAATCAACTATATTCAATAAAAAAGTGAACTGAAAAAAGAAGAGCTTCTATGTCATTGCTCCCAGAAATGGTTGCATTTTAAAAGGGTCAAGAATGAAGCTAATGGAATAAAGCAATGCTGGTGGTCACTTGACAGGGAAGTGAGGGAGACCTTTTGAGCTGGACAGTCTTCACAACCCGTCTTGCAAATCATGCCAAGCTTTTGGTGCAGTTTGTTGTCTGTTGATAAGCCCAGTCTGTGGTCATGTCCAAGATGGAACATGTTACCCTCAATATTTTTTTTTTAATTGAAGGAGAGTTGATTTACAATGTCATATTAGTTTCAAGTGTACATTGAACTGTTTCAGTTATCACACACACACACACAGACACGGGCTTCCAAGGTGGCTCAGAGGTAAGAATCTGCCTGCTAATGCAGGAAACACAAGAGATGTGGGTTTAATTCCCAGGTCAGGAAGATACTCTAGAATAGGAAATGGCAATCTGCTCCAGTATTACTGCTTGGAAAATCCCATGGACAGAGTAGCCTGGCTGGCTACAGTCCTTGAGGTCATCAAGTGTAGGACATGACCGAGTGACTGAGCGCACACTCACACTCACACACATGCATTCTTTTCATCACAGGTTATTACAAGATATTGAGTATAGTTCTCTGTGCTACACAGTAGGTCCTTATTGGTTATTTATTTTGTATATAGCAGTGTGTATGTGTTACATTACAAAGGTCTGTCTAGTGAAAGCTATAGTTTTTCTAGTAGTCATCTGTGGATGTGAGAGTTGGACTATAAAGAAAACTGAACGCTGAAGAATTGATGCTTTTTAACTGTGGTGTTGGAGAAGACTCTTGAGAGCCCCTTGGACAGCAAGGAGATCCAACCAGTCCATCCTAAAGGAAATTAGTTCTGAATATTCATTGGAAGGACTGATGCTGAAGCTGAAACTCCAATACTTTGGCCACCTGATGTGAAGAACTGACTCATTGGAAAAGACCCTGATGTGGGACAGATTGAAGGCGGGAGGAGAAGGGGACAACAAAGGATGAGATGGTTGGATGGCATCACTGATGCAATGGACGTGAGTTTGAGTAGGCTCTGGGAGTTGGTGATGGACAGGGAAGCCTGGCAAGCTGCAGTCCACGGGGTCACAAAGAGTCGGACCCGACTGAGTGACTGGACTGAACTGAACTGAACTGAACAGAGTGTGTATATGTTAATCCCAAACTCCTAATTTATCCCCCCCACTTTCCCTTTGGTAAGCATAAGGTTGTTCTTTATGTCTGTTAAGTCTGTTTCTGTTCCGTAATAAGTTCATTTATATCATTTTAAAAAGATTATTATGTAAGTGATATCATATAATATTTGTCTTTTTCTGACCTACTTCACTTAGTATGATAATCTCTATGTTCATCGTTTGCTGCAAATGGCATTATTTAATTCTTTTTTATGGCCCAGTAGTATTCCACTGCATATATGTACCACATTTTCTTTACCCATCTGTTGATGGACATTTAGTTTGCTTTTGTTCTTGGCTATTGTGAATAGTGCTGCAATGAACATCAGAGTGCATGTATTTTTTGAATTATGGTTTTCTCTGGATGCATGACCAGAAGTGGGATTGTTGGATCATATGAGAACTTTATTTTTAGTTTTCTGAAGACCCTCCATACTGTTCTCCACAGTGGCTGCACCAAGTCACATTCCCACCAGCAGTGTAGGAGTGCTCCTTTTTTCCACACTCTTGCCAGCACTGGTTATTTGCATACTTTTGGATGATGGGGCGGGCCATCTTCATTCTTTTTATTTTATTTTACTTTTAATCGGAGGATAATTACTTCACAATGCTGGGTGTGGCTTCTGCCCCACGTCAGTATGAATCGGCCACAGGCATACCCATGTCACAGCCTCTCACACCTCTTGCCACCTCCCTCTCCACCCCACCCCCTAGGCGGTCACGGAGCGCTGACCTTGGCTTCCGCGTGTCCTGCGGAAATTCCCACTGGCCTCCTACTGTGCATACGGCGATGTGCACGTTTCAGCGCTCCTCCCTCAGGTCACTCCTCCTTCTCCTTCCCCCACTGTGTCCATAAGTCTGTTCTCTGTGTCTGCGTTGCCACTGCTGCCCTGGAGGCAGGTTCACCAGTACCGTCTTTCTAGATTGCATATATAGCATCCTCCTCAGTCTTAAATCTCGGATGTGGAGTTGGGAGGGTCGAGATCAGTTTTGAGCTGGGCATGAATGGGTTGGAAGGAACACAGAGAGACGTAGGGGAGCCCAGCCACCACCCTTCAGCCTGAGTTTGTGTTTTCCCCACACTAGTGTTGGCGCATTTTCACACTTAAAAATCAGCCTTGAGTCAGATTCTTCAGCCTGTGGTTATGTGGATGTCCTTCCAAATGGATGTGACTGTCGGAGTAAGAGTAGGATATTAGTCTCGCATGGGTGGCCACTCTGGAAAAGCATTTAGAGACCTCACTTGTGCAGAGAGCCTTGGGGGTGGGGGCCACTGGGGTGCTGAGGGTCAGTGGCCCCCCATCTCCCAAACACCCTGGCAGCTTCTTGGGGAGAGCCTCTGCCAGTAACAGCAAACAGATAATATAAGAAGCTCCCTCCTAGGTGCTTCTGGGGACATTCAGTCATCTGCCCCTGCAGCCTTGTAGGGGAGACAAAGGCCCAGGGAGTTAGAGCGGTCAGGGGAGGAGGTTAGGGGAGGACCCAGACTTAGTCTGGGCTGCTTTGCTGGGCGGGTAGTGGGTGTGGAATGTTGCTGCCTATGGGGCCGGGGCTGCAGCTGGTGGTGGGGGACTGGGGGGACGAACCCAGGTGTTGATCGCCCCGTGTCTATGGGTGCTGCCTCCTCCCCCTTAAGTAGCCCCGGGCTAAGGTGAACAGCCTCAGGGAGCAGGATGGGTCAAGGGTTTGGATTGGACCTTGCAGACAGCCATCTTTATGAGTCTTGCCGTGACCTTCCCTCCGTGGAGTACAATTAGAGAGTATCTCTTCCTCTCCCATAAGGACGTGAGTCCTACTGGATTAGCACACTACACTTATGACCTGCATAGCGTTGTGCACAAGGACATCAGGCCAAATAGCGTGGTGACGGGGCTCCGCCGACAGCCTTGCACCTGCTATGAAGCCCAGTCTGCACAGAGGAAAGGGCAAGTGTTTCCAGTTTTCCTACAAGTCCTGGGTCCCCACCTTGCTGTGATCCTCCCACCCCTCCATGGCCTTGACTCAGAGGAGGGCCTTGATCTAATTTCCCCAAAGGTTCTGTCTAGCCCGGGTCTGCTCTGGGCTTGGGCATCCCAGACACCTGACATTTGAGATGGGATCCTGAGAGGTGGTGAGGGGCGACCAAGAGCAGTGTTCACGGCTACTGCTGTCTCTGAGATGGAATGGCCATTCCTGAAAAGGAGGGAAGATGTGTGGAAGTGAATAAATGTGACTTGCCGGGGTCATAGTCTGATACGGCTGTCATAACAGTACACCCCTCACTGGGGTGCCTCCCTGGCAGAAATTCATTTTCTTAGAGGTCTGGAAGCTGGAAGTCCAAGCTCTGGGTGCTACGGGGCTGGTTTCTCTCTCCTCACCTGGCCGATGGCCATCTCTGTGTCCTGACATGACCTTCCTTCTGCGTATGTACATTCTGGCATCCCTTCTTATAAGGACATGGGTCCTATTGGATTAGGACCTCACCCTCATGACCTCATTAACCTTGATGACCCTCTTAAAAGCCTGATCTCTAAATACAGTCACAGTGGGACTAAGGCTACAACGTATGATTTGGGTGGGTGTATGTGTGCATGCTAAGTCATTTCAATCCTGTCCTAGTCTTTGTGATCCTATAGACTATATAGCCTGCCAGGCTCCTCCGTCCATGGGATTCTCCAGGCAAGAACACTGAAATGGGTTGCCATTTCCTACTCCAGGGGATCCTCCCGACTCAGGGATTGAACCTGCATCTCTTATGTCTCCTGCATTAGCAGGCGTTGTCTTTACCACTGATGCCACCTGGGAAGCCCCTAGGTGGGTGGGCAGAGGAGACAGTTCAGTCCATAACAGCAGGGGATACTTGAGATTTTGTTAGTGCTTTTGTAGTGTCAGCAAAGTGTGTGCGTGTGTGTGTGCGTGTGCGTGATTCCAGCTAGTTTCAACCTTCCAAAGCAAGGCTGTGTTTGAAAAGTCTCTTTTTGACCCCTATCCTCATAGACCCCCAACCTTCCACCAGAGGGCCAAGCATAGGAGGCGCTGCATAAATGCATGTGAACCAACCCCAAGTGAAGCTTTCTGGTGGATACTGTTGCCAAAGATGACTCTCGACCAATTGTCCATGGCTTTCTCTAGATGGGATCTGGGAGAACTGGGCTGGCGAGAATGCTCTGATTGGCTCACTCTTTGAAGGAAGGTATGAAATTTTCAGAAGGGAAATGAACTCTCATTTCAGTCAATTCACACTTCAATCTCACTTTGTTAAGCAACATTATTTATTCAGTAGCCTTTGGATTTCGCATGCTTTGTATTTAATGGGTCCAATTATGCTCTTTATGGCATGTCTGTGAAAGGTGCCATTTTTACTATCCGAATGTTGATTTGATGTGATCTCGGATGTTATATTACTCTATGGGGGAGAGGCCCTTATAACCCCCAGACTCTGGTAGTAAGAATGAGCAGAGAAAGAAGCTTTTATCTATCTGCATAATTCATAATTGCTGTCTGCAAAGGTCCTGAAGGACCCAGACCTTTCACTTATTCAGACTGTTCATTTTTCATTTTATTAAATAGGAAAGTAGCTTATTTTTCTGAATGGTAAAAAAACTGGTACACCTTAAAAAAATATAAACAAAGAAGAATATTACAAAAGTTAGTGATGACTCATAACTCTGCCACTTAGGGACAACCTTAGAGGTTTGAATGTGTTACCATTTGATTTTCTTCCTAAGATCATGCACATGTATCTGTGTGTCCGCCCCATGCCTTTTTCATAATAAAGCATAATATATATGATCTAAATGTTTCCTTCCCCTCATTTAAAAAATATTTTTAATTATGAAAAATTCCAAATATGTGCTAAAACAGATTGTATAATATATTGCTTCTCTATTTGTGACTAATCATTAAAAAATTATTTGTCACAAAACATTGGCTATATTTCCCTGTGCTGTACAATATATCATTAAATTTTTTTTAATTTATTTATTCACGTACGGCTGCCCTGAGTCTTCACCTTTGTGTGGGGGCTGCTCTCTCGTAGTGGAACGTGGGCTTCCCATTGTGCTAACTTCTTTGCTGCAGCACGCGGGCTTCAGGGTGGACGGGTCGCAGTAGCTGTGGCTCCCGGGGTCTGGAGCACCGGCTCGCTAGCTGTGGTGCGGGGTCTTAGCTGTGCAGTGGCGTGCGGAGTCTGCCTGGACCGGGGATTGAACCCACGTCTCCTGCATTGGCAGGCTGATTCTTTACCTCTGAGCCACTAGGGGACCCCTGCACGATAGAGTCTTGCTGCTTATCTGTTTCACACCTGTTAGCAGCTTGTATCTTTTAACCCTGTTCTTCTACCTCCCCCCACCCCATCTCCACTGGCAAACACTGGTTTGTTTTCTGTATCTGTAAGTCTGTTTCTGTTTGGCATATACATTGATATGTATTATATACACATATACATTATATACCTATACATTGATGTGTATTATTCTGTAGATTTCACATAAAGAATGATGCCATCTGGTATTTGTCTTCCCCTCTCTGACTTATTTTTCACTCACTTAGGTATCACTAAGCATAATATTCTCTAGGTCCATCCTTGTTGCTGCAAACGGCAGAATTTCATTCATTTTTATGGTTGTGTAATGTTCATTTGTGGCTAATCTTGTTTTGTCTGTATTTTAATTTACCCCCTCCCCAGATTATTTTGAAGCAAATCCTAACCATCATATCATTTGTTCAATAACTATTTCTCCCTAAAAGATAGAGATACTTCAGAAATAACAATATTTTTGTCATACTTAAATAATTAACAGCAATATCTTAGAAATTCTCAAATATCTAGTCACTGTTAAAATGTCCTTGTCTTACAATGATTTGTTTGAATCAGGATCAAGTTTTATACTTGTAACTGGCTGTTTTGGTTATGTCTCTTCAGTCTTTTTCATCCATAGTTTCCACCTCGATTTTTTTCTCCTTGCAGTTTACTTGTCAAAAAAACTCGTCATCTGTTCTATAGAATTTCTCAGCCTGAATTTTGCTGATTTCTTCCCTATGGCAACATTTATAGTGTTCCCTTAAATTGCTAGTTCAATCTCAAACCTTGATCAGATTCAGATTCCATCCTTATGAGTCAAGTCTACTTCATGAATGGTGTTGTGAACACCCCCGGGAGGCACATTAAGTCTGCTGCTATCTCACTTTGAAATACCTAGATCTATTATTTGCAGCTGAATTATTTCCCCCCTCCCATTCATAAGTTGTAGTCCCAACCTATAGAACCTCAGAATGCAACTGTATTTGGAGGCAAGGTGGCTAAGTTGCAATGAAGTCTTTAGGTGTTATGATACAAACAGGGGGCTTCCTTGGAGTTCAGAAGTAAAGACTCCACCTGCCAGTGCAGCAGATGTGGGTTTGATCCCTGGCTTGGGAAGATTCCCTGGAGGAGGAAATGGCAGCCCACTCCAGTATTCTTGCCTGGGAAATTGCATGGACGGAGGAGCCTGGAGGGCTGCAGGCCATGGGGTCGCAAAAGAGTCGGACACAACAACTGTACAACATCAGATGCAAAGCGGAGGTGCGGGCACAGATGCACACAGAGCGATGACCTTGTGAGGACACAGGAGAAGATGGTGGCCCACAGCCGGGAAGGGATGACGAGGCAGACTAGCGCCGCGGATGCCTCGGTCATACTTCCAGCCGCCAGAACTGTGAGAAAGTACATTTCTGTCATTTAAGCACCCCTGCCCCCTGGTCCGTGGTGCATTGTCAGGGCAGCCAGAGCAAACTAATGCATCTATAAATTCATTAGACAATATAAAATTGTTATATTCTAATCCTACCATATCTATTGTTTATCAGCCAAATACTTCTGTAAAGATAAATTTTCCTTCAATCACTATTTGGTCACCCATGGGGAAAATTGGCACAGGAAGAACAAGATAGATGCTTGATTCTTTTCCTTTATATCCCAGTTTTCAAAATAATGGTTTGGTTTCTTATTATCTCCCCAAAGTGAGTGACAGTTTTTTTTTCTTTTTTGTTTTTAGTATCAGATAGATTTAAAAGTATTTGATGTGTTTTAATATACCTTTAATATATCATAAACATTTTTCTATGTCAATATAATTACAAATGATTAGCTTTAGTGACTACATGGTTTTCCCGTATATGAATGCATTAGAATTTATATAACCATTTCTTACTGTTAGACATTTACATTAAAACCCTTTTGATTTAGCGTTTCCACTCAAGTTCAGTCTTGCTCTCACAAATAAATACATTTTTCCCTGAAGCAAGGTAGTACTTTCCCTAATTTATTTGAAAAGGTGAAATTAGTAGATTAATTTTTAATGATGACTATGATATGAAAGGCAGTCTGGTTAGTTGAGTGGCCTTTTTATTGAAGCTTGAAAGATCTTTTCTAGTCTGCCTATTTAAAATATTCATACCATGGGTGAGGAGAAAATCTCTCTCTTTTTTTCTCTCAAGGTTTGAAGTTCTTCATCAAGGACAGAAGATAAAATAAGACTGACAATTAAGCTCAAATAGTCATTAAGAGTGAAAAAATGATGGTGGCAAGTTGCTTTTTGATATTTCCACATTTGCTTGAATATTTTCACTTTTGAAAATCAATGTTCTTGCTTTAAAGAAACCACTGCTACCTTCGCTAATGCTTCCTAGTGGTAGGAACCGAGTCCACAGCCAACTTTGTCCATCAGTGTGAGGGCTGGAGCAACTCTGGGTCAGGTGGAGGCCCACCTCATATGCCTGGGTTGGCTCAGTTTATGCCTGTTCTGAAGCAGCTCCTTGTAATGTCCCCTTTCACTCTCAAAAGAGTCCTGCTGTGGACAAGAAATTATATGCAATCCTCCTAGATTTTAATAGTTTTGTTTCCTTCTACCTGCTCAGATTTCTTCATGTCCCAGCTTCCTTGAAGACAAGACGGTGCAATTGAAGAACCTGTCCACCCAGATATCCCCTCTCCCCACAGACACATGGCTATAATTAGTTTCCCCAACTTTTGCTTATTTTTCATTTAAGCAAATTTCTACCATCTCCCTCCTCATCCCCTATTTTTTTTTCTTTTTTAATCATAGTCCCTTCTATAGAGCACAAAGCTGTCAGAGCAGGGAGGAAATTGCCGTGTAACAGATCTGAATAGGATTGGGTCCATTTGGAAAACTCAGGCTGGAAGAGTTATTGCCTGAGCCCAGGCAACACCACTAGGAAGCGAGAGCAGGACGAGGACCAGGGTCTCCCAATTTTTCTGCCAACTTATCTTGGCTGATCATCCTTTTAATAATTGCTGCCAAATTTGATGTTTTGAAGAAGATGGGACCCTACCTGCTTTCCCCTCACTTTTGCCATCAGGGGGTGAATTAGAATGAAAACATGTTTCACATCTAGTTCTGCTGCTGCTGCTGCTACTAAGTCACTTCAGTCGTGTCCGACCCTGTGCGACCCCATAGATGACAGCCCACCAGGCACCCCCGTCCCTGGGATTCTCCAGGCAAGAACACTGGGTTGGGTTGCCATTTCCTTCTCCAATGCATGAAAGTGAAGTTGCTCAGTTGTGTCCAACTCTTCGCAACCCCATGGACTGCAGCCTACCAGGCTCCTCCGTCCATGGGATTTTCCAGGCAAGAGTACTGGAGTGGGGTGCCATTGTCTTCTCCCTAGTTCTGCTACAGATGCTCTATTTACTACCAAGTTCATATTTACTAGATGCGGGCACAGAAGAGTTCTACAACTTCTCTCTGTTAGCTTGGTCAAGTCCACACCCAATTCTTAGGCTCTTTGACGAGCACCTTGCATAAAATGTTCACTTAGAGGCAGAGGCAACAGTGTTCTGATGGCAAAATCAGAACTTTCTGGTTGGGTCGGGTGACAGCATCTTATGTTGAGGGCGATGAGAGACTGCAGTCTAGACCTGGAGCCATGGGTGAAATCTGCTGAGTTTGACAGATTATTTCTTGCAAGGATGTGAACTTCCACCTACCCTTCTAGCCAATTACAGTCCTTGAGTACCATGCACTGAGCCAGTGAAGGTGTATTTCTCACAGTGGGGAAAGGATGGCTCACAGCAGCCCTTCAGCCTAGTCCTTTCCTTTGAGCAGGGTGCTGGAATGCCTCTGGGAAAGGAAAAAGGAAGGTAAAGGTTCTTGTAAACATGCTAATTTCAAGCCAAGCAGATAACATTCATGATAACTAACAGGGGAGTCCTTGACTGTGGAATGTTGTTAGCAGGATGCACCTGGTCTGTGTAAGGTTGCTTATGATAAGGAAACTTGGAATCTAGGGATTTGTGTTGCATGACTTCCTGGAGAGTGTCGAATAGGCTATGTGACAATTTGAGTGTGAAAACAGAGATGTTTCCTAATTTAAGCATATCCCTTTTGCATGAGAGATGTGACTGCATGCCATACCTCAGAGTCTTGTTAATGTAACAAAAAAGAATCCAGGGAGCTTATTCTGGGGGCGGGGGGTGGGGGAGTCTAGATCCCTCCTTGCATCACTTCTGATTCACAATTGCTTGTATTTTTGAAAGCCAAAGTATCAAAATTTTTGATACTGGGTAAGATTTCTGATTCCTGAGAGCCTTATTTGACACTGTGCTCTCTCTCAAATCCCATGGACAGCGGAGCCTGGTAGGCTGTAGTCCATGGGGTCACTAGGAGTCGGACATGACTGAGCGACTTCACTTTCACTTTTCACTTTCATGCATTGGAGAAGGAAATGGCAGCCCACTCCAGTGTTCTTGCCTGGAGAATCCCAGGGACAGTGGAGCCTGGTGGGCTGCCGTCTATGGGGTCACACAGGGTTGGACACGACTGAAGCGACTTAGCAGCAGCAGCTCTCTCTCATTCCTTAGGCTAAACAGTACATCCATACAGATAAAAACTTCTGAGAGGCAACATCTTACTCTGTCCTGGAGTGTGGATTTATTTGTTTACTCATTTATTGTATTGTGTATTTTTATTTTTTAAAATTTATTTATTTTTAATTGAAGGATAATTGCTTTACATAATTTCGTTGTTTTCTGTCAAACATCAGCATCAATCAGCCTTTTTAAATAGTGATGTCTGTTTACTAAAGTAAAGGAGAACCAAAGGGGAAACAGTATAATTTCACATTCCCTATGAACCATTAATATTACCCAGTGAACGTGAAAGTGTTAGTCGCTCAGTCATGTCTGACACTTTGTGAATCCATGAACTGTAGCCCACCAGACTTCTCCATTCATGGCATTCTCCAGGCAAGAATACTACAGTGGATAGCTACTCACTTCTCCAGGGGATCTTACTGACCCAGGGATCAAACCTGAGTCTCCTGCTTGTAGGCAGGTTCTGTACCATCTGAGCCACTAGGGAATATCAGTGAATAAATAATACTCTTCCCACTTTAAGTAAATGAAAAAAATTAACCCCTGAAAATAGTCCCACTTTCAATTTTTGAAGTTTTGAAAACCTTTTTATTTTATATTGAGTATAGCAGATTAACAATATTGTGATAGCTTCAGGAAGACAGCAAAGGGGCTCAGCCATACACATAAATGTATCCACTCTCCCCCAAATTTCCCTCCCATCCAGGCTGCCACATAACATTGAGCAGAGTTCCCTGTGTTATACAGTAGGTCCTTGTTTGTTATCCATTTTTTAAATTTATGTATTTTTTTAATTGAAGGATGGTTGCTTTACAGCATGTCAGGCCTCCCTGTCCATCACCAACTCCCAGAGTTTACCCAAACTCATGTCCATTGAGTTGGTGATGCCATCCAATCATCTCATCCTCTGTCGCCCCCTTTGCCTCCTGACTTCAATCTTTCCCAGCATCAGGGTCTTTTCAAATGAGTCAATTCTTCGTATCAGGTGACCAAAGAACTGGCATTTCAGCTTCAGCATCAGTCCTTCCAATGAATATTCAGAACTGATTTCCTTTAGGATGGACTTGTATCTCCTTGCAGTCCAAGGGACTCTCAAGAGTCTTCTCCAACACCACAGTTCAAAAGCATCAGTCTTCGGCGCTCAGCTTTTTTTGCAGTCCAACTCTCATATCCATATGACTACTGGAAAAGCCATAGCTTTGACTAGATGGACCTTTGTTGGCAAAGTAATGGCTCTGCTTTTTAATATGCTGTCTAGGTTGGTCATAACTTTCCTTCCAAGCAGCAAGTGTCTTTTAATTTCATGGCTGCAGTCACCATCTGCAGTGATTTTGGAGCCCCCAAAAAGAAAGTCTGACACTGTTTCCACTGTTTCCCCATCTATTTGCCATGAAGTGATGGGACCAGATGCCATGATCTTAGTTTTTTGAATGTTGAGCTTTAAGCCAACTTTTTCACTCTCCTCTTTCACTTTCATCAAGAGGCTCTTTAGTTCTTCTTCACTTTCTGCCATAAGGGTGGTGTCATCTGCATGTCTGAGGTTATTGATATTTCTCCCAGCAATCTTGAATCAGCCAGAGGTATACATCCATCCCCTCCCTTTTGAACCTCCCTCCCGTCTCCCTCCCCATCCCACCCCTCTAGGTTGATACAGAGCCCCTGTTTGAGTTTCCTGAGACATACAGCAAATACCTGTTGGCTGTCTATTTTACATATGGTAATGTAAATTTCCATGTTACTCTTTTCATATGTCTCACCCTCTCCTCCCCTCTCCCCATGTCCATAAGTCTATTCTCTATGTCTGTTTCTCCATTGCTGCCCTATAAATAAATTCTTCAGTACCATTTTTTCTAGGTTCTGTATATAAGCATTAGTATACAGTATTTATCTTTCTCTTTCTGACCTCACTCTGTATGATAGGTTCTAGGTTCATCCACCTCATTAGAACTGACTCAAATGCATTCCTGTTTATGGCTGAGTAATACCTATTGTGTATATGTACCACAACTTCTTTATTCATTTATCTGTCAATGGGCATCTAGGTTGCTTCCATGTTCTAGCTATTATAAATAGTGCTGCAAGGAACAGTGGGATACATGTGTTTTTTTCAATTTTGATTTCCTCAGGGTATATGCCTAGGAGTGGGATTGCTGGGTCATATGGTGGTTTTATTCCTAGTTTTTAAAGGAATCTCTATACTGTTTTCCATAGTGGTTGTATCAATTTAAATTCCCATCAACAGTGCAAGAGCATTCCCTTTTCTTCACACTCTCTCCAGCATTTATTGTTTGTAGACTTTTTGATGATGGCCATTCTGACTGGTGTGAGGTGATATCTCATTGTGGTTTTGATTTGCATTTCTCTAATAATGAGCGATGTTGAGCATCTTTTCATGTGTTTGTTAGCCATCCATATGTCTTCTTTGGAGAAATGTCTGTCTAGGTCTTTTTCCCATTTTTTGATTGGGTTGCTTGCTTTTTTGGTATTGAGTTGTATGAACTGCTTGTATATTTTGGAAATTAATCCTTTGTCAGTTGCTTAATTTGCTATTATTTTCTCCTATTTTGAGGGTTGTCTTTTCACCTTGCTTATAGTTTCCTTTGCTTTGCAAAAACTTTTAAGTTTAATCAGGTCCCACTTGTTTACTTTTGTTTTTATTTCTGTTACTCTAGGAGGTGCGTCATAGAGGATCTTGCTTTGATTTATGTCACGGAGTGTTCTGCCTATGTTTTCTTCTAAGAGTTTTATAGTTTCTGGTCTTACATCTAGGTCTTTAATCCATTTTGAGTTTATCTTTGTGTATGGTGTTAGGAAGTGTTCTAATTTCATTCTTTTACATATTGCTGTCGAGTTTTCCTGGCTCCATTTTTGAAGAGGCTGTCTTTGCCCCAATGTATATTCTTGCCTCCTTTGTCAAAAATAAGGTACCCATAGGTGCAAGGGTTTATTTCTGGGCTTTCTATCTTGTTCCATTGGTCTATGTTTCTGTTTTTGTGCCAGTATCATATTGTCTTGATGACTGTGGCCCTGTAGTATAATCTGAAGTCAGGAAGGTTGATTCCTCCAGCTCCATTATTCTTTCTCAAGACTGCTTTGGCTATTCTGGGTCTTTTGTGTTTCCATACGAATTGTGAAATTTTTTGTTCTAGTTCTGTGAAAAATGCCATTGGTAATTTGATAGGGATCATGTTGAATCTGTAGATTGCATTTAATAGTATAGTCCTTTTCACAGTATTGATTCTTCCTACTCAGAAACATGGAATGTCTCTCCATCTGTTTATGTTGTCTTTGATTTCTTTCATTAGTGTCTTATAATTTTCCGCATACAGTTCTTTTTTCTCTGTAAGTAAGTTTACTCCTGGATATTTAATTCTTTTTGTTGCTATGGTGAATGTGATTGACTCCTTAATTTCTCTTTCTGATGTTGCACTGTTAGTATATAGAAATGCAAGTGATTTCTGCACATTGATTTTATATCCTTCAATTTTGCTAAATTCACTGATTAGCTCTAGTAATTTTCTGACACTATCTTTAGGGTTTTCTGTGTACATGTATAGTATCATGTCATCTGCAAACAATGAGAGCTTTACTTCTTCTTTTCCAATCTGGATTACTTTTATTTCTTTTTCTTCTCTGATTGCTGTAGCTAGGATTTCCAGAACTATGTTGAATAATAGTTGTGAAAGTGGACACCCTTGTTTTGTCCCTGATCTTAGGGGGAACGCTTTCAGTTTTTCACCATTGAGAATAATGTTTGCTGTAGGCTTATCATATATGGCCTTTACTATGTTGAGATAGGTTCCTTCTATGCCCATTTTTTGAAGAGTTTTAATCATAAATGGGTGCTGAATTTTGTCAAAGGTTTTTTCTGCATCTATTGAGATTATCATATGGTTTTTATCTTTCAATTTGTTAATATGGTGTATCACATTGATTGATTGTGTGTATTGAAGAATCCTTGCATCCCTGGAATAAACCCAACTTGATCATGGTGCACGGACTTTTTGATGTGTTGCTGAATTCTGCTTGCTAAAGTTTTGTTGAGGAATTTTGCATCTATGCTCATCAGTGATATTGGCCTGTAGTTTTCTTTTTTTGTGTGTTGTCTTTGTCTGGTTTTGGTATCAGGGTGATGGTGGCCTTGTAGAATGAGCTTGGAAGTGTTCCTTTCTCTGCAAGTTTTTTGAAAGAGTTTTAGAAGGAGAGGCATTAGCTCTTCTCAGCAGTGTGTACATATCTACCCCAAACTCCCTAACTATCTCTTCCCCTCATTCTTCCCCCTTGGCAACCATAAATTTGTTCTCTAAGTCTGTGAATCTGTTTCTGTTCAGTAAATAAGTTCATTTGTATCTTTTTTTTTTTTTTTAGATTCTGCATATAAGGGATGTCATAGCCTATTTATCCTTTTCTGTCTGATTTACTTCCCTCAGTATGATAATCTCTAGGTCCATCCATGCTGCTGTAAATGGCATTAGTTCATTCTTTTTAATGGCTGAGTAATATTCCATAGTATATATATATACCACATCTTCTTTATCTATTTCTCTGTTGATGGACATTTAGGGGCTTTCATGTCTTGGCTATTGTAAACAGTGCTACAATGCACATTGGGGTGCATGTATCCATTCAGGCTGTGTTTTTCTCCAGCCATATACCCAGGAGAGGAATTGCCGTGTCATCTGGTAGCTCTATTTTTAGTTTTTAAGGAACCTCCATACTTCTCTTCGTAATGGCTGCACCAATGGAGAAAGTGTAGGAAGGTTCTCTTTTCTTGGAGTGTTGGTTTATAACTAGGTGGTTCAAATGTTCTTCAGCCATCCCTGGATATAGATTACAGTTAACTTGCTTACGTAAATACAAGATGCTGTTCATATTGAGATACTTTAATGCATCTTACAGATAGCAGATAGGCTACCCTGGTGGCTCAGAGGGTAGAATCCGTTCCAGTGCAGGACACCTGGGTTTGATCCCTGGATTGGGAAGATCCCTTGGAGAAAGGAATGGCAACCCATTCTAGAATCTTTGCCTGGAGAATTCCACGAACAGATGAGCCTGGTGGGCCAAGGTCTATAGGGTCACAAAGAGTCAGACATGACTGAGCAACTAACACAGACAACATAACATTACCAGTGCAGGATTATGTCTCTTATGATCACTAGTGATGGTGATGAATAACAATGACAATCACATTAGTTTTGGCAGTAAGTACCAGTTGCTTTGTTATTGTTCTGTGCTGTGCATATCACATCTATTAGCTATAGTTCAATACACCTGCAAGGTCTCTGTTCTCATTTTACAGGCGAAAAAAACATATTTCAGAGAGATTATGTAACATGCCCAAGGTCACATCAGTGTGACCTCAAGCCTGTTGTACCTACAGCCTTTGAATCTGCTTCAGCTCTGAACTGCCACCCACATTGACCTTAAGAATTGGGATGAATGGGAGCTTTGGTTTTTTGTAGTTTTAGGTTTATAGTGGCTTTAAGGAAGTTAACTGTGCATTTCACTGCAGGATCAGTATGACAAATAATGGTTTCAAATCTGTAATTTGAAAGCTCAAAGTGAAGCTTATATGCCTAGCAACATTATCCTGCCAAACCTAGTGGGGCCACAGACCTATCTCCATAGAAATTTCATTCAAGATTTTTGAGAGTTGATACCAGAGCTTTGAAATGCCAAAGCTAGAGCAGCTGCAACGATAGATGAGACAGTTCACAAAAAAGTTCTCCTTCCTGGCACCTTTGATCTTTACAACTTCCTTTCCCATGCTTGGCTAAAACGGAAGAAGGAACAAAGGTGAAGTACTCCCACAGTGCCTGCCAGGAAATGGTATCTGATAATATGGTTCTGAGGGATTGGCTTTGCATGTACATTCACAAACACATCGGCAGCTGCATCATCTGGATGGTTTCCACCCCCCTCATCGGAAGAAGGTCGGGAGTTTCTTATTCACTGCTGCTGTACCTCTGGTGTTCAGAATACAGTCTGTCTTGTGGCTGGTCACAGTAAATGTTTATTAAGTTACTCATCTTCCACAGGTAGGCATTTTGTTCCTGGCTGAATGTTCCCAAGTCCATGTGTCAAAGCCCTCAGTCCCAATGTGATGGTGTTAGGAGTTGGGGCCTTTGAGAGATAAGTTCAGATGGGATCATGAAGGTGGGGTTCCTCTGATGGTATTAGTGTCCTTATAAGAAGGGGAAGAGGCATGAACATCTCCCCTTCATGCTCACATGCCAAGGAAAGGCCATACAAGGACATATGGAGAAAGTGGTAACCTAGGCTCTCACCGGTCACCTCCTGGTACCTTGATCTTCAACTTCCCACCTCTAGAATTGTGAGAGATAAGTGTTTGCTGTTTAAGCCAACTGGTCTATGGAATTTGTATAAAGCCATCCAAGTGAGGGCACATTTTAAACGCCAGAATTGTTTCACTTAACCCACTAAAAGCCTGTGGGGACTGAATTTTGCTCCAGCCATTTCAGGCATGTGTCAATCTTGTCTTCCAGCCTAGACAGTAGGTAGCTCAAGTGTAGGTTGCAACCTTCTCCAGGATATCCCAGCTATGCCTGCATTTGAGGCACCCCTGACTGCCTGAGCACTCAGGGAATTTGTCCGCTTGCCTGAGGGATGTGTGACTGTGGGCACAGACCTAGGCAGGCTGGCAGAGCCGGGCTGCACCTGCAGGCTCCAAGTTCCAGCTGCCTCAACAGCATCGCTGGAGGAAGGCTCGTTTGGGGTGGTAATAGGGTGACTTTGCTCCCAATAAATAGAAATTCTACTTTCCTTGCTCTGTCTCATTCCTGTTTAATTTACAGCCTGTGCAACGGAGAGAGAGGGCAGGGGATGTAAAACCGTTAATAAATGTGCCTTGCTTCCTTGAGGTGTCAGGGGACACAATAGAAAAGGCTTCATCTTCAGCTCAGGGTCTTCATCTTCAGCTCAGGGTCTTCATCTTCAGCTCAGGGTCCATGCCAATGAGTCTGAAGCGGCATGTAATTTCTGGCAGACCTTTCTGGCTCACAGATGACAAGTGCGGTGGAGTGTATCTTTTGCACGTGTTTTTAAAGCTATGAAGGGCAGAGGGTTAGGAGGTGGGATGAGGGAGTAGTCCCATGTCTAAGTTCTCTCTTGTTGTCAGTGACCTCAGGCTGTCTCTTTCTGGGTGATGTGCCTTGCTGGGACCTGGGAGGTCTGAGTGACTGCTTTTGGATACCAATGCTATGCTGTCACTAACTCTCATTTAGACTGGTTATAAAATGGTCACATGACTCATTTTCCAAACGTGGACACTTTTGAGAATCAGAGTATTAATTATGTGGGACAAAAGGTGAAACCAGGACTGTCCTGGGCAAAATGGAATATAATGTGTACCTTAGCCAGCGACCTCTAACATTTTTCACTTGCAATGAAGTCTTCAGATCATGGGACTTCCCTGGTAGTCTAATGGCTAAGACTTCATGCTCCCAATGCAGGGGCCTGGGTTTGATCCTTGGTCAAGGAACTAGATCCTGCGTGCTGCAACTAACATTGAAGATACTGTGTTCCACAACTAAGACCCGGCGCAGCTGAATAGATAAATATTTTTAAAAAACAAAGCTGCAGGCCAGCTCCCTACTTTCAGAAATTTCCTGCTAGCCACTGTGGCAAAGGAGAAAGTCTTTCCTCTGGGCTCACCTAAGCGCTTTGCTGTTCTAACAGGTACTGACTGAGGACCTCCTCTGGGCTCACAGTTGTAGAGAAGTCATGGTTCTTGACCTTGTGTCACTCAGTCTAATTCAAGTGTGGTCTTGGATGGACAAACGATGGCCATGACATCGTTTCTTACCCACTGAGCCACCAGGCAAGTCCTTTCGGTACATTCGTAAGTGCACTGGGACTCTGGGGGCAAGGAATGGGGTAAGAGTGCTAAGGAAGTCCTCAGAGGAAGACAGCCAAGCTCGGGAGAAAGACATTGGCTCCAATTCTGACTGTCGTGCCTGACTTGGTGCCATGCAGCAAGAGGGCCTAGGCTCTCCAACAAACAGTAACAGCTCCAGAGTGCCTGATGCTGAGTCCTAGCCTGCTCATTCTTTGTCCTCTGAAAGTGAAAGAAAATGTGTCAGTCACTCAGTTGTGTCTGATTCTTTGCAAGCCCGTGACTATAGCCCTCCAGGTTCTTTTCTGTCTATGGAATTCTCTAGGCAAGAATACTGGAGTGAATAGCCATTCCCCTTTCCGGGGGTTCTCCCTGACCCAGGATTGAACCCAGATCTCCCACATTGCATTCAGATTCTTTACCATCTGAGCTGCCAGGAAAGCTTGCTCATTGCTCGTCCTCTGAGTAACACTCAAATAGATAATCTTATCTCCATTTTGCAGTTGAGGCTCAGAAAGAATTAGTGACCTGCCGATGACCCCATTGAAAGTAAAAAGTAAGTTTCTATCAATATTTGAACCTAAGTTGATACTACAGGCTCCCCCACAGGAGCTGCAGGAGACATGGGTTCAATCTCTGGGTGGGGAAGATCCCCTGGAGGAGGGCATGGCAACCCCCTCCAGCATTCTTGCCTGGAGAATCCCATGGGCAGAGGAATCTGGTGGGCTACAGTCCACGGGGTTGCAAAGAGTTCCACACAACTGAAGCAACTGGGCCACACACACTCTTCTCACAACTGTTCCACTATTCCAGTGGTTCGGAAGCCAGCAGAAGCAGCCTCACCTGGAACCTTGTTCAGAATGCAAATTCTTTCTTTCTACTTTATTCTTTTTATTTTAGTTAATTAATTATCTAAAAATTTATTTTATTAAAGTTCAGTTGACTTGCCAAGTTGTATCAGTTTCCGCTGTACCGCAAAGTGAATCAGTTGTACATACATCTACACTCTTTTACATATTCTTTTCCATCATGGTTTATCTCAGGGTATTGAACAGAGTTCCCTGTGCTATACAGTAGGACCATGTTGTTTATCCATTCTATATTCAATAGTTTGCATCTGCTAATGCCAAACTCTCCGTCCATCCCCCACCACTCCTGTCTCCCCTCGGCAACCACAAATCTGTTCTCTGCGTCTGTGAGTCTGTTTCTGTTTCATAGATGAGTTCATTTGTGTCATATTTTGGATTCCACATATAAGTGATATCATATAGTGTTTGTCTGACTTTCTTCTCTTAGTTTGATCATCTCTAGGCTCATCCATGTTGCTGCAAATGGCATTATTTCATTTTTTTAAGACTAAGTAGTATTTCTTTGTATATATGTGTAAAAGCGTATGTGTATATTTGTGTATCTCACATCTTCTTAATCCAATTGTCTGTTGATGGACATTCAGGTTGTGTCCATGTCTTGGCTTGTCAATTGTTAGCCTGGTAAGTATTTGGAACATAGTAAATAGAAGGTTCAAAGAGGGAGGAAAACCATCTGTCTGGGCAGGGGAGGGCATTTTGGATGACCGGGTGCTGCACAACCGGCTGCTAGCCGGGTACGGAGCCGTCCTCCCATTGTCTTTAAACTCTGTCCTTCTTTCCCGTCTGTAGGAGATGATCATGATCACTATTACTGGTGAGACACCTGCTCAGGGTAATGAACATTCAGTTCACTGCAATCAGCAATGAGCGGCTCCTTGTAATTGGCTCATAAGAATGACAAGGTGTTGAAAGCACAGTTAAGGCCTTTCCAGTTCACATGTGCCATTAGCAGGAGCTCGTTAAAGACACGCACGAAGAGAAAGTGTAAACACAGAAGCCTGCTGTTTGTAATTGCATCTGTACATCTGACCGCCTCCTCCCAGGGCTCAGCCGGGAGGGGCTCCAGATGCCGGCACCGCCTGGCTCCTGAGTCTCTGCCCCTTTATTTATGCCATTTCTCGGGGTGTGCATCTCTGTGGAGCTGCAGGTGGGCTAGGATGCAACTTACAGAGTGGCAGTGATACATGTACATGACCCAGCTGGGTAGTTCCAGCCCAGTCTGTGGGGTCCCAATAGCCCCCCTTTCCTGCTGCCTACTGAGGGCACAGCCTGGAGCCTCAGTGTGGGCCGAGTGACCTTGCAGGTCATGTGATGCAGAGTTCTTTGGCTTGTCTTCCCTACTGTAAAAATAAAAGTAACTGACAACCAAGATTACCAAAAAACTGCCTCTACTATATATAAACAGATAATCAATGAGGACCTACTGTATAGCATGGGGAACTACACTCAATATTTTGTAATAACCTATTTTAGGGAAAAAATCTTAAAAAGAATACATATATCTATAACTGAATCACTTTGTTGTACACTTGAAACCAGCACAAATTATAAACCCACTATACTTCAATTAATAAAATATGCTTAATGTATAGTCAAGAAACATCTCCTGAGTGATTCTTCTGTGCCAGGCTCCATTTTGGGACATTCTGCTTTGATTTTAACATGTTTCTAACTAGAGGTATTCCTGAAGCCAGCTGTCTACAAAGGCAACTCAGTAAACCCAGCTGCATGGTATGACCCAAGGTGCAGAGAAAGGCATATTTTCTATATTAAAAAAATCCTACCAAACAATAAAACATTCTAAAGACAACAGAAATGTCTCAGTGTATCCTGAGGGGAAAGAGGATTTTTTAAGGAATCCCTTGAGACTGAGATGAGTTTTTGTATGAACTCCGCTCTTCTGGCAGGCGCTCTGATGGGGGCCGAGTGGTCCAAGACACTGGGTCTGCTCTGCGGTCTTTGTGGTCCAGGGCTCATATTTTAAAAAAATATTCTTTTTCATTATGGTTTATCACAGGATACAGAACATAGTTTCCTGTGCTATACAGTAGGACTTCTTGTTTGTCCATCTTATATATAATAATTTGCATCTGCTAATCCCAAACCCTCAGTCCATCCCCCATCACGCCTACCCCTCTTTGGTACTCACAGGTCTGTTCTCCATGTGAGTCTGTTTCTGTTTTGTAGATAAGTTCATTTGTGCTATATTTTCTGTTGTTTAGTCACTGAGTCGTGTCCAACTCTTGTGACCCCATGGACTGCAGCTCACCAGGCTGCTCTCTCCTCCACTATCTCTGGGAGTTTCCTCAAATCCATGTCCATTGAGTGGGTGACGCCATCCAGCCATCTCATCCTTTGTCACCCCCTTCTCTTCCTGCCCCCAATCTTTCCCAGCATCAGGGTCTTTTCCAGTGAGTCAGCTCTCTGCATCAGATGGGCAAAGTGCTGGAGCTTCATTTTCAGCATCAGTCCTTCCAGTGAATATTCAGGGTTATTTCCTTTAGGATGGACTCGTTGGATCTCCTTGCAGTCCAAGGGACTCTCAAGAGTCTTCTCCAACACCACAGTTCAAAAACAACAATTCTTCGGTGTTTAGCCTTCCTTACTTTAGCTTTCCAACTCTCATATCTGTACATGATTACTGGAAAACTGATAGCTTTGACTGTATGGACCTTTGTTGGCAAAGTAATATCTCTACTTTTTAATATGCTGTCTAGGTTTGTCATAGCTTATCTACCAAGGAGCAACTGTATTCTAATTTCATGGCAGCAGGAACCTTTCATAGAGATTTTGGAGCCCCCCAAAATAAAGTCTGTCACTGTTTTTCTATCTATTTGCCATGAAGTTATGGGACCAGACACCATGATCTTCATTTTTTGAATGTTGAGTTTTAAGTCACTTTTTCACTCTCTTCTTTCATCTTCATCAAGAGGCTGTTTAGTTCCTCTTTGCTTTCTGCCATAAGGGTGGTGTTGTCTGCATATATGAGGTTATTGATATTTCTGCCAGCAATCTTGATTCTAGCTTGTGTTTCATCCAGCCCAGCATTTCCCATGAGGTACTCTGGATATAAGTTAAATAAAGAGGGTGACAATATACAGTCTTGACATACTTCTTTCCCAATTTTGAGCCAGTCTGTTGTTCCATGTCCAGTTCTAACTGTTGCTTCTTATCCTGTATACAGGTTTCTGAGGAGATAGATAAGTGGTCTGGTATTTTCATCTCTTTAAGAATTTCCCACATATTTTAGATTCCACATAAAAGTGATATCATATGCTATTTGTCTTTGTCTGACTTACCTGCCTCCTGAGAAAACTGTGTGCAGGTCAAGAAACAACAATTAGAACTGGACATGGAACAACAGACTGGTTTCAAATCGGGAAAGAAATACATCAAGGCTGTGTATTGCCACCCTGATTATTTACCTTATATGCAGAGTAAATTATACAAAATGCTGGGCTGGATGAAGAACTAAAAAGCCTCTTGATGAAAGTGAAAGAGGAGAGTGACAAAGTTGGCTTAAAACTCAACATTCTGAAAACTGAGATCATGGCATCTGGTCCCATCACTTCATGGCAAATAAATGGGGAAACAATGGAAACACTCACAGACTTTATATTTTGGGGCTCCAAAATCACTGCAGATGGTGACTGCAGCCATGAAACTAAAAGACACTTGTTCCTTGGAAGAAAAGCTATGACCAACCTAGACAGCATATTAAAAAGCAGAGACATTACTTTGCTGACAAAGGTCCATCTAGTCAAAGCTATGGTTTTTCGAGTAGTCATGTATGGATGTGAGAGTTGGACTATAAAGAAAGCTGAGCATCAAAGAATTGATGCTTTTGAACTGTGGTGTTGGAGAAGACTCTTGAGAACTGCAAGGA
This sequence comes from Hydropotes inermis, assembly GCA_020226075.1. Lineage (NCBI taxonomy): Eukaryota > Metazoa > Chordata > Mammalia > Artiodactyla > Cervidae > Hydropotes > Hydropotes inermis. Next base: position 5,214,079 of record CM035281.1, on the reverse strand, counting down.
GATCAAACCAGTCTATCCTAATGGAAATCAACCCTGAATATGCATTGGAAGAACTGATGCTGAAGCTCCAATACTGTGTTCACCTGATGCAAAGAACTGACTCCTTAGAAAAGACCCTGATGCTGGGAAAGTTGAAGACAAGAGGAGAAGGGGATGACAGAGGATAAAATGGTTGGATGGCATCACTGACTCGATGGACATGAGTTTGAGTAAGCTCTAGGAGTTGGTGATGGACAGAGAGGCCTGGCGCGCTGCAGTCCATGGGGTTGCAAAGAGTCAGACACAAATGATTGACTGGACTGATTTACTTCACTTAGTATAATAATCTCTAGGTCCATCCATGTTGCTGTAAATGACATCATTTCATTCTTTTTTATGACTGAGTAGTGTTCTATTTTGTATATGTACCACCTCTTCTTTGCTCAAATTCATCTGTTGATAGACATTTAGTTTGCTTCCATGTCTTAGCCGTTGTTAATAGTGCTGCAATGAACACTGGAGTGAATTATCTTTTCAGATTATAGCTTGTCCGAATATACAGGGCATGACATGACCCTTCAATAGCACAGGTATACTGTCTGTCTGTTCATATATTGTATATGTTTGAGTTTTATATACAAAAAGAGTAAGATGTTTTTCACCTCCTTCAAACATCCCCAATGCAACGCAGACACGTAGATGGAAAATGACGCTGGAGAAGACAAAGAGTCACAGAGGTATTAAGAGATGGCCATAGGTGCCCCTGTGCAGGGCTCACTCTGTGCTGGTGCCATCCCAAGTGCTTTAGACCTGGGGTCCCCACCCCGGGCCTTGGACTGGTATTGGGCTATGGTCTGTTAGGAGCTGGGTTGAAGATCAGGAAGTGAGCGGTGGGTGAGCGAGTGAAACTTCATCTGCTACTCCCCATTACTCGCATTAGCACCTGAACCATCCCTCTGACTTTCCCTGCCCATGATAAAATTGTCTTCCAAGAAATTGGTCCCTGATGCCTAAAAGGCTGGGGGGGACTCTCAAGAGTCTTCTCCAACACCACAGTTCAAAAGCATCAATTCTTCGGTGCTCAGCTTTCTTTATAGTCCAACTCTCACATTCCAGAGGGATGGGATGGGGAGGGAGGTGGGAGTGGGGTTCAGGGTGGGGAACGCATGTAAATCCATGGCTGATTCATGTCAATGTATGGCAAAAATCACTACAATATTGTAATTAGCCTCCAACTAATAAAAATAAATGAAAAAAAATACAAATGAATTTACATATAAAACAGAAATAGACTCACAGACACAGAAAACAACCTTATGGTTACCAAAGGGGGAAGGGGATGAGGAATAAATTAAGAGTTCAGGATTAACCTATACACACTACTATACGTAAAATAGATAACCAATAAACATAGGGAACTATACTTAGTATCTTATAATAACCTATAATGGAAAAGAATAATCCACCTATATTTCAATAAAAAAAATACAAAAACTATGTAGGTGATTAAGATGTATAGTTCACTGGTCTAGCTAAAGCTAGTCAACAATTAAGACATATACAGTCCATATGTACCAAAATGATAACAAAAACATTTGCCTTCCTCCATTATTTCATTGCTAATAATTTATTCAGAGACAATTCCAGATGCACATGACATTATAACTACAGTGCTTATTAAATTTTACTTATAATGGGAAACCTGTGACAAAAACAATAGGCTTTCAAATTACATTTCTTTTGATCAAGACATAATCAGATTTGCCAACAAATATTTATCTAGACCCCAAGGATAGCTGCATAATGGTGAAAAGCTGGAAATATCTTAATTATCACAATTAGGTTGGGTGAATAAAAATGTACTTTATCTACACATGATATATACCATATCATCATTAAATGATGATAAAGATGAATATTAAAGGTGGAGGAACAGTCTTCGTCTTGTGTGAAGTGAATAAAAATACAATCTGAGTCAACAGATCTTTAATGGGTGCTTATTGTGTATCTCCAGGCAGCGCTCTAGGCCCTAGGAAGGTATTAGTGAACAAAAAACAACAAAACCCCGACGTAATCATGGAGATGACAGTCTAGTGTGGGGAGAGAGGTGATTTCATGGCATGTTAGGAGGTTAAAAGTGTGACAGAAAGTAGGTCCGTCTAAGGAAGATAGAGGATGGTGAGGGGTTTGTAGGGGTGGTGAGTGGTGGGTCTAAAAAAAGCCTTGGTCTGGACAGCCTCACTGAGAAGGTAGCATTTGGGTTAAGATTGAGGGAGTGAATAAACAACAGATTCCTACTGTGTAGCACAGGGAACTATATGATAAACCACAGTGGAAGAGATTACGGAAAATAATGTACTGGGTTGGTGAAAAAGCTCATTTGGGGTTTTCCTTAAGATGGTAAGAAAAAACTCGAATGAACTTTTTGGCCAACCCAATATATGTATGTATAACTGAATCACTTTGCTGTATAGAAGAAGTGAACACAACATAGTAAATCAACTATATTCCAATAAAATAAATTAAAAAAAAGATTGAATGTGTGTGAAGGAGTGACCACGGGATAGGAAAGTCCCCAGGTGAAGGGGACCTTGCGGAGGCCCTGGGGCCACGGCTCGTCCAGGGACCCGTGAGGGGCCCCGTAAGGCTGGCGTCAGGCAGAGGAGGGGCGAGGCCCAAACGGTGAGGGCATTGTGATCACAGAGGGTCCCAAGAGCCATCGCCAGCGAGTCTACTTTTGCTTGAAGAGAGATGGGAGGGATGTTTTCTGCTTTTGTAAGATTCTATAGCTGTGCTGTCCAGTACGACAACCTCTAACTCCTCCTCGCTGCGGATAACTTGAATTGTGGCTACTCTGAACTGAGTGCATTGTAATTGTCTTCTGGTCAGCTGTTGTTTTCGCAGCTTTTCTTTGTGACAGCAGCCAGCAACAGTAGGGGGACTTCTGGACTTTGTATTTGTATCCAACCTTGGGTGGATCTGTGATTGTATCTTTTGCTGCTAAAGAAGTGCAGCCTCCACATGTCGGCAGTTTCTCTCATATTGGCCTGATCAGAAAATCTTGGGCAAATTGTGAATTCTTCAAGACAGCTGCTGTTTCTTCATCCATTTCAACAGTTTCATCTATCTTAAATGCGAAATTTGCATCAGATATTGATTTTTCATGTCCTGTGATTCCTCCATTATAACTAACTAGTCATCTTTTGGTTGGTCCTGTCTTAGGGAATTTGAAGAGGTGAAATGTTGCAGAAACAAAGTGGCAGTCACCAATCACACTTTCTAGTTCCTTGTTTTGAACTGTAATGAAATTGGCAGTGACCAAGTGTGGACAGCAGAGCCAATTTTCTGGGCAAGGATAGGAAGGTCTTTCCAGTACAAAGCACCAACGAGGCACTCACCCCATAAAACTTTGCGTATCCTGATTTTTCCTGGCAATTCAAGACTAGCATAGATGTCACTGGAATATAGCCTGCCACCATGCTTTAACACTCAGTATATCTGCTGCAGCACTCACTATTTCTTAGGCATAAGGTTAATGACAGAATTGGATATCACAATATCATAACGCTCATTCTTGATTGCAGCCTCTTCCAGTTTCTCTATGTGGCCATGAATAAAGGTCACATGGGTGCCTGGAAGCCATAGTTCTCCATGTGACATTCAATGTCACTTGTTAGCCACTTCTACCAACCTCCTGTCATATCTATTCCAGTGACATGTCCCTTCTCACCAACCAACTAAGAGCATAGCGATCTCGGTGAGTTCCACTACCCAGGTCCAAAATCCATCAGTTTTCCAGACACTGAGAGATGACCAGGCCCCAGCCATAATAGCTCAAGGATGCTCCCTCGTGTACACGCTGCAGGGCTCCCCGGATGTTTTTGCCTACAGCCTGCTGCAGCGACACAGGCGTTGGTCTGCTGATGTCTTCGGCTCCTGCACGTCCTTCTGGATCTCAGTGTTGTGAGGGGTCACTGCGTCGCTTCTGTCTCCAGGACTTGGGGACCCTGCAGTTGACACTTGAGGCTAGATGCTGTGTGCTGTCCTTAGTTGCTTAGTCATGTCCAACTCTCTGCAATCCCATGGACTATACCCACCACCTGGCTCCTCTGTCCATGGGATTCTCAAGGCAAGAAGACTGGAGTGGGTTGCCATGCCCTCCTCCAGGGATCTTCCCGACCCAGGGGTTGAACTCAGGTCTCCTGCATTACAGGCAGATTCTTTACTGACGGAACCACCAGGGGAGATATATATATATATATAGAATTAAATAAGTATACTGTTAAAGTTAATTGAGCTGTTTCACTCTTCCTTTATGGATGTGGCTAATAGAAAATGTAAGCTTACAGGTGTGATCCCTACCTATTTCCACTGGATGATCCTGCTCCATAGAGAAAAATGGGATTGTTCAGTCACTCAGTCATGTCTGACTCTTTGTGACCCCATGGACTGCAGCACACCAAGCTTTCCTGTCCTTTACTGTCTCCCTGAGTTTGCTCAAACTCATGTCCATTGAGTCAGTGATGCCATCCAACCATCTCATCCTCTGTCGCCCCCTTCTCCTGCCCTCAATCTTTCCCAGCATCAGGCTCTTATCCAGTGAGTTGGCTCTTTGCATCAGGTGGTCAAAGTATTGGAGCTTTGGCTTCAGCGTCAGTCCTTCCAATGAGTATTCAGAGTTGATATCCTTTAGGATTGATTGTTTTCCTTGCTGTTCAGATGACTTCAATTCTATAGATGAGAGGTGGAAGCAAATGGGACCCTCGTGATTGTGTCAGAGGTGAACAGAAATGGTAGGAGATGGGATATAGGTTCACATTTACTTATTTTGGGGCTGTGCTGTGTGGCTTGTGGGATCATAGTTCCCCTACAAGGGACTGAACCCGTGTCCTCAGCAGTGAAAGCTCAGAGTCCTAACCACTGGACCACACGGGAATTCCTAGGACATCTTTTGAATCATAAATGATACAGTTTTGGGGGCAGACTGGATGGGAGTGTGAGAGGATAACTCTAGGGTTTTTAACTAGGAAACTGGAAGGGTGGAGCTGGGACTGCTCAGGTCTCAGCATCAGGTATTGAATTTGAGGTGTCCACAGCACAGCCAAGGAGAGATGCTTGGTAGAGAGTTACAGAGGGGAGTCTGGAGCTGGGGGAGAGGGCAGGGCTGGGGAGTGAGCTTGGAGGGGCTGTTTCAAGCCCTGAGTCTAGACAAGGACCCCAGGGAAGAGAAGAGGACTGAGCCCCTAGTGCTCCAGCTCTGAGCGGCTGGAGGAAGAGGAGAAACTGCAAAGCCAGCCAAGAATGGATGGGGAATGGGGGGCTGGAGGACTGACATCCTATAAGAAGAGCAGAGAGAGAGCTTTCGGGAGGAAGGAGAGGGAAAGAGAGGCAAACACCAGAGAGAAGAGGGCTCTTTTAGTGGAAGGTGATGGGAATGTCTGAAGGCAGACCCACCAGGGAGGAATTTGGAGGAAGCAATTGCTGCAATTTTTTTCAAAGAAATTAGTGTAAAAAGGAGCAGAAAACTGGGAAGATAGCATTAAGATTAGACTATGCTTCCAAATGTGAACAGTTGCACCCTTGGGATGATGAGTGTGCTTCTTAAAATTTTGTTGTGACTTAGGAAAATAATTCCTATAACAGCCAGGTTAATTTTGAGCAGAAAATGTTCTAAAATCAACAGTGGAGTTTGTATAATTTCTTAATAGCTAAACCCTCTAATCAGCTCAGTTCTTAAATACAGAACTGGAAGTTGGGAGCTCCCTATGGATGTTTTCAAATTTCCCCTAAAAAATGGAGTGACGGTATCTTTTTTACTTGTACTGAGACACAATATTGAATTTCTCCTTAAATTACTAGGAGTTGGCCTGTCTCTAGAACGGACCTGGACAAATTGATCTACCCTCTGTCAATGAAGGGCTTTTAAAAGGATCTTCTTGCCTTTCAGCCCTTTTCAAACAAGTATTTTTAATTGAAGGATAATTGCTTTACAATGTTGTGTTGGTTTCTGCCACACAGCAGCATGAATCTGCCATGGGTGCACGTATGTCCGCTCCCTCTTGACCCTCCCCCTGCCTTCCACCCATCCCAGCCTCTAGATTGTCATAGAGCCTGGTTTGCTTTCCCTGAGTCACAGAGCAAATTCCCACTGGCTACTTATTTTGCATATGGTAGCGTATATATTTCCATGCTAACCTCTCCATTTGTCCCACCCTCTCCCCCCACCCCCTCATCCTGTGTCTGTAACTTTGTTCTTTATGTCTGTATCTCTTTTGCTACCCTGCAAGTAGGATCATCAGTATCATCTTTCTAGATCTCATGTGTTAAAATGCGATATTTATTTTTCTCTTCTGACTTACTTCACTCTGTATAATGTGCTCTAGTTTCATCCACCTCATTAGCACTGACTGTATTTGCTCCTTTTCCTTTTTATGCCTGAGTAATACTCCACACGCGTGCGCATGCAAGCGTGCGCGCGCACACACACACACACCCATGAAGTGAAAAGTCTCTCAGTCATGTCCAACTATTTGCAACCCCATGGACTGTAGTCTGACAGGCTCCTTTGTGCATGGAATTTTCCAGACAAGAATACTAGAGTGGATAGCCATTTCCTTCTCCAGGGGATCTTCTCGGCCCAGGGATTGAACCCAGGTCTCCTGCACTGCAGGCAGACTCTTCACTGTCTGAGCCCCCAGGGAAGCCCATATATATACACCACAGCTTCTTTATCCATTCATCTGCTGATGGGCATCTATGTTGCTTCCATGTCCTAGCTGTTGTAAACAGTGCTGCAATGAACACTGTGGTATGTGTGTCTTTTTCAGTTATGATTTTCTCAGTGCCATTTAGTCTTTTAGCGTGACAATCAAGGGGAAATTCCCCATGTCAGGGCTATTCCCATGTGAGTGGCACTAGGCTAGTATTTGGTGCAGCCCATTTTCACTTGAGAAGTGATTATTTACAGTGAAATAGTGATAGCCACTGCTGCATTCAATACAGGCCAGATATGATGTTAAGAACTTTATCTACACTTATCGATATTAATATAATCAGCACACAAACCTACGAGTTGGATATTCTTACTACGTCCTTTTTGATGGCTAAGGTAGCTAAAACTCAGAGATCACATGGGTGGTAGAGTGCTCACTTCGGCAGCACATATACTAAAATTGGAACGACAGAGGTGGTAGGGCCAGATTTGCTGATCAAAGTTCAAGTTCCAGCCTACTCTCTGGTGTGAACAAAACTGGGTGAAACCTCCCTTCCCCCTCCAGGCCTTGCTACCTATGGTAGGTAGGGAGGCAGTGCAGTGGGGACTCCACTCGGGCAGCCTTTTGGAAGTTTTCAGTCAAGATTTTAGAATAAAAAGATGTATTTTCTTACTGAAGGAAGAGTTTTTCTGCCTTCAGAGCTTAAAAACTAGTCAAGAAAAGTGCTCAGTACTGTCTGTAACCTTGGCCTGTGATAGAGTTTTGGCAAATCCAGTCTCTGGTATCACTAAGAGGTGGTCAAGCCCCCCATGTATCTCTATAGCAGAGAGAGTTGCATCTTAGCAATGGGAGAAAGTGTCTTAAAACAAATTCCTTCAAGAAGACAAACAAAGAAACTGAAATAAATAAAGAAAGAAAGGGAAAAAAAATCCCAGAAACAAAAAGAAAACAAACTCTTTTAGGTTGTGTATCCAAAAATTATTCCTGTGATATTTTTATTCCCCAAATAAAAGAGCCTCACACTATTGAGTTCCATTAAAAAATGTCCCTTGTGAACCACACTGTTGGTGGAAACGGAAGTTGGCGCAGCCACTGTGGAAAAACAGTATGGAGGTTCCTCAGAAAACTAAAAATAGAACTATCATATGATTCAGCAATTCTACTCCTGAGCACTTATCCGCACAAAACTCTAAACTAAAAGGATACGGCACCTTTATTTTCATAGCAGCACTATTCACAGTAGCCGAGACATAGAAACCACCCAAATGTCCATTGACAGATGACTGGATAGAGAAGGTGTGGTACATATACACAGTGGAATACCACTCAGCCATAGAAAGAATGAAACAACGGCATTCGCAGCAACGTGGATGGCCCTAGAGATCATCATACTAAGTGCAGTAAGTCAGACAGAGAAAGACAAATGCCATTTGACATCAATTATATGCGGAATCTAAAATATGGCACAAATGAACTTAACTGCAAAACAGAAACAGGCTTAAACACATAGAGAACAGACTCGTGGCTGCCGAGGGGCGGGCGTGGGGAGGGGTAGATCAAGATTAGTGGGTGCAAAGTATTATGTAGAGAACGGATAAGCACCAAGGCCCACTGTACAGCACAGGGAGCTATACTCAACAGCCTTATGAAAAGCCAAACCGAAAAGAATATGAAAAACAATGTGTATATATATATATACACACATTATATATATATATAACTGAATCACTTTGCTGTACTGCAGGAATAAACACAAGATTGTAAATCAGCTGTACTTCATTTAAAAAAAGAAACAAAATGTCCACAGATTTGATTGTTTTGCTAGCTAGTGACAACCCTATAGAGTGTAAAAATTTTCTACAGTGAGTTCAATAGATAGAATAAACACTTCCACTGTTTCTTCTAGTCTCTGCTTTATGAAAGGGAGTAATAACATCCCTCATAGTCTGGAGCTAATGTAAGTGTTTAGCATGTTGGCCGCCCATAATAAAGTCTTGGTAAATGTTAGCTGACATTAATAATAAATTCATACTAGATGACTGACATAATTAGCATATCAAACACTGGCCTAAGCATCACACCCTACTTCTTGATCTAAAATACCTTCTTCGTAGGCAAATTGTGCTTGGGAGATGTTTAATAGTTTTATTCTCTTAAATAGGTAAATATTTCTCCCATAACTTGATTCACTCTGTAAGATGAACCCAGTTAATTATTTGTCACTCTGATGGAGGCATCAATTTTATATATCTAAATTTGTACGGATTCAACATTAGTGGATAAAATCTGAGTTGACTGAAGTGGCTGTAGGTTGCGGACTGCAAACATACTCAGGCATCTAGAGAAAGTAGAGTTTCTTTATGCTGTCCACAAATTTAGTGTTCCTCTAAATTAACTTTAAGTCCTTCTAGGTTTAAAATTGGAGAAGGAAATGGCAACCCACTCCAGTACTCTTGCCTAGAAAATTCCATGGATGGAGGAGCCTGGTGGGCTATAGTCCATGGGGTCATAAAGAGTCAGACAAGACTGAGCGACTTTCCACTTTCAGGTTTAAAATAGTATGGCCTGATTAATTTGTTAGGTAACCTATTCAAAAGATTTTTGGGTGCTTTTCAACGTTATTTTCTTCTTATTATTATTATTAGCAACATTTTTGCTGCCCTGTGGCATGCGGGGTCCTGGTTCCCTGACCAGAGGTCGAATCCTAGCACCCTGCAGAGGGAGTGTGGAGTCCTAACCACTGGACCACCAGGGGAGTCCCAACGTATTCAAACCTTTAAGGAAAAAAAATGTCAGCCTTTTAATCCCCACCTCTCTCCCCTCCCATCTCCTCTCCAAGGTGGCATCTGACATCCTGGGGTGAAGGGAGTCATGTTGGATCCCTGCCCCTCACCTGACACCCACTCCCCTTGTGCGCCCATCACCTGCCAGAAGCCTCCTCTCCCCAGGACTCCCTGGGCCAGAAGGGGGGCTTTTCCTTCCTTTTCTGATCAGATCTCCTACCCAGGCCTGGCTTCTAACATATCAGATAGATTCTAAAGAAATGTACTCAGACATAAGAAAGAACAAAGCAATGCCATTTGCAGCCACAAGGATGGACGTAGAGACTGTCATTGTGAGTGAAGTGAGTCAGAGAGACAAATGTCACATGATATCACTTGTAAGTGGAATCTAAAAAACTGTTTGTAGATAGGTACAAATGAACCTATTTACCAACGGAAATAGACTCACAGATGTAGAAAAGAAACTTAACGGTTATTAGGGGGACAGCGGGTGTGAGGTGAGTGGGGAGGTAGGCACTGACATATACACGTTACTGTGTGAGAAATAAAGAACTACAAAGGACCTACTGCATAGCACAGGGACCCTTACTCAGTGCTCTGCGACGGCCTATATGGAAACAGAATCTGAAAAAGAGTGGATGTACGTATATGTACAGCTGACTCACTTTGCTATACATGGGAAGCTAACACAACAGTGTAAATCAATGGTTGACTTAGAAAAAATGCACAGGTGAGAGTTGTGAGTTAGATTTTACTTGGGGCAAAATGAGGACCTCTGCCCGGGAGACAGTACCTCAGTTAGCTCTGAGAATCGGACCCAAAGAGGCAGTGGGGGAAAGACAGCATATATGTGATTTTGGTGAACGGGGAATACATGCAAGTGAGTACATATTTTTCCGGAAGGTTTTTGCCAATCTTGTGACGCTTTGCTAGGAACAGTCATTATCATGAATGATTTTAGTGCTTTTCTAGATATGGGGAGATACAAGAATTGGGCTCATGCAATCGGCTCCTGAAAATAGCTAACTAATAGCTAACTGTCTATCTGGCGATCTGTTCTGCCAGGTTCTTTCCCGCCCACTCCGCTCCCCTTGAGCACAGGGTGCCTCACTCACTTCTGCTCCCCACCCTGAAATCTTCGTAGAGGTGCTGAAGATCAACAGCTACAGCAGCACATGATTTAATCCTGCAGAGGTAGATGGCAAGTGCCCATTTGTAGCGGACACAACTATACTCCAATAAAATGGAATTGAAAAAAAGACATGTAGCAAATCTTTTCTTCTCTTTTTTTTGCAATGCCTGACTTCTAAGCCTATTGTTTTGTTAAAGAGTTTGTGGCCTGGCCACCTTTTGCCATGGAGCAGTGAGCCCCAGCCCAGGAAATGGGGGGTTGCAAATGGAAAAGGAGGAGATGGGGTTAAAAAGCCTTGATGGAATATTCACACGATGTCATCCCTGCAACTGTGTCTAGGATATGAGCGAGGAGCTGGTCATCCAAATGGCCACATTAACTTGGGTAATTGCCATCTGTAAGTAACATGTGAAAATGGAAGGATGTACCAGATGGTTCATAACTGCTGTGGCGATAGAATTAACAATGATTAGAAAGCTGACGGGTGGTACACCAAACACCAGAAGTTGCAGTGAGCAAACTCAGTCATCATCGGAAGAGGAAGAACACCAAGAGGGGATGCATTCACTGAAGTTCCCCTATGGATCCAAGATTTCACCTGTGAATATTTCTGCTTCACGAAGACTATCTGCTTCCTCATACTAGCATCATTTAATATTCCAAGGACAAGGTGTCAGGCAAATTCAGAGAAAAATGAGCAGTTACAATTAATAAGGGGAATGTTGATTTTTATTTACTAGTTTCCATTCTCCTTGTTATTCAAATAGACCCAGGTACTCTAACCTCCCTACTCACCTTTGTCTGTTCTGGCAGCTCTATCCCGCCCCTCTCTCCCTTCCTCCCCACTTCCCTCCCTCCATCCATTCTCCTGACTAAAGCCATTCATCGCCAGGGAAACACCCCCTCGGAAACGTTGATTCCCCATCCTCAGCGTAACAGTAGACCATGTTGGAAGGTGTTGCTGGTCTGTAGCCTGTGTCATTGCGTATTTTGGAGATGAACACTGTCTCAGGACACAAGGAGGGTTTGAGTTGTAGAAGCACTTGGAAAGGAAAAGAGAAGCTAGTCAAGTCGTCAAATTTTCCCTTGAAGACAGACTAATTAAACTGTCAAATTCTCTCTCTCAGAACACGTGAATACTACAGTCTTACAAAACTGTGTCATTTTCCACTAGAGTCCACACCCATTTTCTTCTTTTCACGTTCCAATTAGAAGGACTCACCAATCAGTCCAGTACTCACAAACATTGCATGTGATGGCTGATGAACATTTTGCAATATTGTATGTATGTCTAGATATAACACTGCAAAACATGATACTCTTCTGTACTTTGGCATTTAGATAGACAGTGAACACCAGAATCACAAACCATTTTATATTTAGATGAATCATTAGATGAATTTAATTAAATTTTGAAAAAATTAAAAAAGGCTTTAAGTACTTTTGATTTTAAAATTTGGTATTTGTTACTTATAATTTTATGTTGCCCTAGCTTCAATAGATAATGTTACCTATTTTTGAAGAAAAAGAACTTCTTGGGAAATTTAGGAACAATAAGTTAAATTTTTCATTGACATGTTTGAAGAAAATAGATTCAAATTTTGTGTACATTGAATACAATTCCATTAAAAAAAATTCCTTCTATCATTGCTGATGATGGAAAACAAATGATGTGTAAACCTTTAACACATGATTTTAATAAAATAGAATTAGAAAAGTAGAAAGAGGCAGGATTAGGGGTGAATGGTGGAGGCTTTCCATGTTCCACCAGTCAGAGTATTCACACAGTTATTTTTTAAAATTGAAATATACTGGGACTTCCCTGGCAGTCCAGTGGTTGGGACATTGCCTTCCATTGCAGGGGGTGCTAGTCAAATCCCGGGTTGGACAGCTAGGATCCCACATGCCTCACGGCCAAAAAACCAAAACAGAAGCAATATTGCAACAAATTCAATAAAGGTTTAAAAAATGGTTCACATCAGAAAATAACTATAAAATAAACAAAACAATATACTTGATACACAATATTATGTTAATTTCAAGTGTACTACATAGTGATCTGACATTTGCACACATTATGAAGTGATCACCATAAGTCTATTAATCATTTGTCTCCATGCACAGTTATTACCGTATTATGAACTGTATCCCTTACGCTGTGTGTTACATCCCTGCAGCTTATTTATTTTATGATTGGAGGTTTGTACCTGTTAATCCCCTTCACCTTTTCACATCCCTCTCCCTACTGGTTTGTCCTTTGACCTGTATGTTTTTATTTTGTTTCATTTAGATTGTTTTATTTTTTAGATTCCACATAGAAGTGAGACCCTTTCTTGTTTGTCTGATTTCCTTCACTTAGCATAATATCCTCTAGAATTACCCGTGTTGTAGCAAATGGCAAGATTTCATTTTTTATGGCTAATATTCCATTGTCGACATATACCACAAATTCTTTACCAGTCAGACACTTAGGTTCCTTCTATATCTTGGCTTAGGCTCAGTGGTAAAGAATCGACCTACCAATGCAGGAGATGCAGGAGCCTCCAGTGCGATCCCCGGGTGGGGGAGATGCCCTGGAGGAGGAAACGGCAACCCACTCCTGTAGTCTTGCCTGGGTGATCCCCTGGACAGAGGAGCCTGGAGGGCTACAGCCCATAAGGTTTCAAAGAGTCAGACACAACTTAGCACCGATGCATATCTTGGCTACTATTATGAAGAAGACCGCGATAAAGATTGATATGCATATATTTTTAAAATTAGTGTCTTTGTTTTCTTCATGTAAATACCCAAAAGTGAAATTGCTGGATCATATGGTAGCTCTAGTTTTAGTCTTTTGAGCAGCCTCCATACTATTTTCCATGGTAGCTGGACCAATTTACACTCCCATCAATAGTACATGGTTCCATTTTCTCCATGTCCTCAACAGTTCAGTTCAGTCGCTCAGTCGTGTCTGACTCTTTGTGACCCCATGAATCGCAGCACGCCAGGCCTCCCTGTCCATCACCAACTCCAGTAGTCCACCCAAACCCATGTCCATTGAGTCGGTGATGCCATCCAACCATCTCATCTTCTGTCGTCCCCTTCTCCTCCTGCCCCCAATTCCTCCCAGCATCAGGGTCTTTTCCAATGAGTCAACTCTTCTCGTGAGGTGGCCAAAGCACTGGAGTTTCAGCTTCAGCATCACTCCTTCCAATGAACCCCCAGGACTTATCTCCTTTAGTAGATAAGTTGGATCTCCTTGCAGTCCAAGGGACTCTCAAGAGTCTTCTCCACACCACAGTTCAAAAGCATCAATTCTCCAGTGCTCAGCCTTCTTAACAGTCCAACTCTCATATCCATACATGACCACTGGAAAAACCATAGCCTTGACTAGACAGACCTTTGCTGACAAAGTAACATCTCTGCTTTTTAACATGCTGTCTATGTTGGTCATAACTTTCCTTCCAAGGAGTAAGTGTCTTTTAATTTCATGGCTGCAATCACCATCTGCAGTGATTTTGGAGCCCCCCAAAATAAAGTCTGACACTGTTTTCACTATTTCCCCATCTATTTCCCATGAAGTGATGGGACCAGATGCCATGATCTTAGTTTTCTGAATTTGAGCTTTAAGTGAACTTTTTCACTCTCCTCCTTCACGATCATCAAGAGGCTTGTTAGTTCCTCCTCACTTTCTGCCATGAGGGTGGTGTCGTCTGCATATATGAGGTTATTGATATTTCTCCCGGCAATCTTGATTCCAGCTTGTGCTTCCTTCAGCCCAGCATTTCTCATGATGTACTCTGCATATAAGTTAAATAAGCTGGGTGACAATATACAGCCTTGACATACTCCTTTTCCTATTTGGAACCAGTCTGTTGTTCCATGTCCAGTTCTAACTGTTGCTTCCTGACCTGCATACAGATTTCTCAAGAGATAGGTCAGATGGTCTGGTGTTCCCATCTCTTTCAGAATTTTCCACAGTTTATTTTGATCCACACAGTCAAAGGCTTTGGCATAGTCAATAAAGCAGAAATAGATATTTTTCTGGAATTCTCTTGCTTTTTTGATGATCCAGTGGGTGTTGGCAATTTGGTCTCTGGTTCCTCTGCCTTTTCTAAAACCAGCTTGAACATCTGGAAGTTCACAGTTCACGTATTGCTGAAGCCTGGCTTGGAGAATTTTAAGCATTACTTTACTAGCATGTGAGATGAGTGCAATTGTGCTGAGGTTTGAGCATTCTTTGGCATTGCCTTTCTTTGGGATTGGAATGAAATCTGACCTTTTCCAGTCCTGTGGCCACTGCTGAGTTTTCCAAATTTGCTGGCATATTGAGTGCAGCACTTTCATAGCCTCATCTTTCAGGATTTGAAATAGCTCAACTGGAATTCCATCACCTCCACTAGCTTTGTGTGTAGTGTTGCTTCCTAAGGCCCACTTGACTTCACATTCCAGGATGTCTGGATCTAGGTGAGTGATCACACCATCATGATTATCTGGGTTGTGAAGATGTTTTTTCTACAGTTCTTCTGTGTATTCTTGCCACCTCTTCTTAATATCTTCTGCTTCTGTCAGGTCCACACCTTTTCTGTCCTTTATTGAGCCCATCTTTGCATGAAATATTCCCTTGATATCTCTAATTTTCTTGAGGAGATCTCTAGTCTTTCCCGTTCTGTTGTTTTCCTCTATTTCTTTGCACTGATCACTGAGGAAGGCTTTTTTTTTTTTTTTAAATTTCTCCTTGCTGTTCTTTGGAACTCTGCATTTAGATGGGAATATCTTTCTTTTTCTCCTTTGCCTTTCAGTTCTTTTCTTTCACAGCTGTTTGTAAAGCCACCTCAGACAGCCATTTTGCTTTTTTGCATTTCTTTTCCATGGGGATGGTCTTCAACAACACTTGTTATTTCTTGTCTTTTTGATAATAGCCGTTGTTTTAAATCTGCATTTCATTAATGATTAGTGATGTTGAGCCACCTTTTCATATGCCTGTTGACTATCTGACTGTCTTTGGAAAAATGTCTATTTAAGTCCTCTGCCCATTTTTAAAATTGGGTTGGTTTTTTAAAATTGGTGTTGTTTGTTTGCTCAATATTCAGTTGCATGAATTTTTGTATATTTTGGATATCAGCCCCTTTTTGAATATATCATTTACAAATATCTTTTCCCTTTCAGTAAGCTGTCTTTTCATTTTGGTGTGCAAAAGCTTTTTAGATTGATGTAGTCTTATTTGTTTATTTTTGCTTTTATTTCCCTTGCCTGAAGAGAAAGATCCGGAAAAATATTGCTAAACCATATGTCAAAGAATGTAATACTATGTTTTTCCTTCTAGGAGTTTTATGGTTTCAGGTCATACATTTAAGTCTGATTCATTTTGAGTTTATTTTTGTATATGGTGAAATAGTTTGATTTGATTATTTTTCATGCAGCTGTTTAGTTTTCCCACACCATTTACTGAAGAGGCTGTCTTTCCCCTCTTGTATATTCTTGCCTCCTTTGTCATAGAATTGCTGACCATGTAAGTGTGAGTTTATTTCTGGACTCTATCTTGTTCCGCTGATCATTGTGTCTCTTTGTGCCAAAACCATAGTGTTTTGATTACTGTAACTTTGCATGATACTTTGAAGTCAAGGAGAGTGATATTTCCAGCTTTGTTCTTTCTCAAGATGGAGATGAGTTAGGGATGCAAGGACAGCTTAACATCTGCAAGTCAATCAGTGTGACAGCACATTAACAAATGAAGAATAAAAATTACATAATCTCAATAGATGCAGAAAAGGCCGTTGAAATTCACATCCATTCATGATAAAAACTCTCAACAATGTTGGTATAGAGGGAGCGTATTTTGACATTATAAAAGTCATATATGACACTCCCACGGCTAACATCATACTCTGGTAAAAAGCTGAAAGCCTTTCCTCTAAGAGCTTTCACTGTATTCATCCATCCATTCCCCAAGTTTGGTGAGCATCTTTTTAGTCATTACCTTGAACTCTTTAGATTGCTGTCTCTACCTTGTTTAATTCTTTTTCTCATAGTGTGCTTTATTTTACTTTAACTTTTATTTATTTAGCTGCACTAGGTCTTGGCTGTGGCATACAGGATCTTCCATCTTCACTGTGGCATACCGGATCTTTAGTTGTGGCAAGTGGGATCCAGCTCCCTGACCAGAGATCAGACGACGACCCCCTGCATTAAGAACACAGGGTCTTAGCCACTGGACCACCAGGGAAGTTCTGTTTAGTTCTTTTCTCTGAAGTTATGTCCCGTTTCTCTGTTTGGAACATATTCCTCCTGTCTCTACATTTTGTCCAACTCTGTGTTTATCTTTCTGTGTTAGGTAGGTCTGTTACGTTTCCCAATCTTGGAGAAGTGGCCTTGTATGGATGTCTGATGAGGCCCAGCAGCATGCGCCTCTCTGGTCACCAGAGTGTGTGCTCTAGGGGTGCCCTCTATGCTGGCTGTGAGGGTCCTTCCCTTGTGGCAGGCTGACTGCAGTGGGTGTGTTGGTAGGCAGCGCTGGCTCCCGGCCTGGTTGTCTGTGAGACCATGCCTTGTGTAATGGCCGTGGGCCACTGGAGGGCAGGGTAGGCTTCCTACATGGTTGGCTATGTAGCTCAGGATATCCTGGCGCTGGTGCTGGTCCACTGGAGGATAGAGTTGGGTCTGCAACACTAATTGGCTAGAGAAGAGCTTCCAAGATGGTGTTTGCTAGCCCTGGTGTTTCATAGTAGACTGAACACCCCTCAATGGCTGTTGCCAACATCAGTGTCCATTGGGGGAAATCTCAGTTGCCTCCTGCCTCTCTGGGAGGCTCTTCAAGATCAGCAAGTGTCAGACCCAGGCTACTTTCAAACTGCTGCCTCTCCACTGGGACTCAGAATGGGTGAGATTCTGCATGCACCCTTTGTGAGCAGAGATTCTGTGTTTCCTGTAGTCCTCCAGTTCTCTTGAACATAAGCCCTGCTGGTTTTGAAAGCTAGGTGTTCTTGGGGCTCCTCTTTCTAGTGTAGGGCTGGGGAACCCTCACTCAGAATTCTCACTCCTTGGGGAGGACCTCTGAGATTGTAATGTTCCTCCTTATATGGGTTGCTGACTCAAGGGTGTGAATCCAGATAGGCTCTGTCTCTACTCCCCCCACACATCTCATTGTGTCTTTAATTGTGGAAAATCTTTTCTGCTGGTCAACAGGTTGTTCTCATAGATAGTTGATTTGTAAGCAGTATAATTTTGGCATACACTGATTGGTTGTGGTCTGTTAGTTGCAGGATATTTTCAGTGGTTTGAATGTCCTCAGCAGAACTGCCCAACAGAAACAGAATGGGAGGCACATATATAACCGAAAATTTTATAGAAGTTACATTAAAAAAATAAAGAGAAATATTCAATTCTAATAAAATATTCTATTTAACTTATCAAGTAATGACTACGCTTATTATTAATGAGCTAATTAATCTTTCCTCTTTAGTCTTAGAAATCTGGTGTGTGTCTCACACCGAGAGCATCTCTTCACAGGGGCTGAGCACACTGTGAGCGCTCAGTGGACACATGGCTATGGTGATCGTGGTGGACGGGGCAGGTCTGGAGCCTCGCTTGGGATTCTGGCTGAGAAGCCTGAGAGATTTATGACCCTCTGCAGACAGGGTCCCATGAACGTTGTCCTCCCCGGCTTTCCTCCTGGGCTGACGGTCAGTTAGCTCTCATTCACTGCTGTCACAAGGTCAAATCCACAGGGTGAGTGGCCACCCTGAATTTATTTCTCAGAGGATTTGCAGCTCCTACAAGCTAACAGACCAGAGGAACTGGAGCCCCAGTCACGGAGGAGATAAAAAAGTATCCAAAGACCCTTGGCCCACAGATTTTTGCCAACAGACAATTCTCCATATCCCAGTAATGGTTCCATGGAAGCCAAAAATTGGAAACACTTCGTTTTCACAGTTGGGCTTCCTTGATGGCTCAGATGGTAAAGAATCTGCCTTCAATGCAGGAGACTTGGGTTCAATCCCTGGGTTGGGAAGATCCCCCGGAGAAGGGAATGACTACTCACTCCAGTGTTCTTGCTTGGAGAATCCCATGGACAGAGGAGCCTGGTGGGCGACAGTTCATAGGGTCTCAAAGAGTTGACTGAGAGACTAACACTTTCAGTTTCATTTTATTTTCACAATGACGTTGATTATCTCAAAAGGATAACACCTGAATGAGAGTCTTTACCATCTTGTTGAGATGGAAAAAACAGTACTTCTGAAATGACATTCTAGTAGGAATCCTCTGGTTCTGAAGAAAGTGAATCTTTTCACAGTCAAAGAAGGTGCCAGGAATTGCAATTTTAAACTTGACTGCTGAGGAATAAAGATCAGAATTTCAACTTGGAATGTGCTAAAGCCACCAATGTCTCTCAGCATTTGCTGTGGCCACTTTCATTTTACACATTTAAATCTTCCTTCCCTAATTTTACCTGTGTTCTGCTGGATGATCATATTCCTTGGAGCTTGATTTAGAAATAAATGGAATGGTTAACAACTGGCCTTTGAGTCAGTAGAATTTATTTTTTCTTCTTGTAGTGGGATGATCATGGCAGGATATTTCCTCATGGCCAGGAAATAGGTAAACATGTTTCCCCATGTGTAAGGGAGAGAAATAATCATAGTTCTTATTTCCTAAATTTTCATGAGGATTCAAAAAATAATACACATGATGCATTTAGCACAGTGACTGCCCATGTCAAGTTAAATAAATGTTGACTGCTATTAACATCTCTTGAGCATTTGTATCTAACTGGTTGACCAACTGTAGGTTGATGTAAATCTACTTCTTGGTATATGGAACTGGTTTATTTCTAAGTAAAAATCTTGACATCCCAACAACTTGATTCTGTCTCATCTGAATGAAGGTGGATCAGCCCAAGGTTGACCAGGTTTTGCCACCTATTTGCTTTTTTCTCCCTATTTTCTTTGTTCTCCTTTTCTTCTCTTCACTATTATCTTCTCAGTTTCTCTCTCCTCCCCGCCCCCACTTTTTTTTTAACACTTTAAAACTTTTAATTTGTGCTAAGAAATACCTGCATGCCAGTATTTAAACATTGTAACAAAAAGGAAGTGTCACTCTAAGCTGCACTTCACAGCCCACAGGACATCATGGACCAGCTTGCTTTTTACTCTAGAGTTCACAGTCCTCCTGCCCAACTCCCTCCTTCAGCAACAATTTTCTTCCTTCCAGTCAGGTGGGCAGATGAGAGAGGCAGGCCGTGGCCTACACATTGTTAGTAGCTCTCCTTTCTTTTATGTGCAAAAGGATGGCACAGCCATTTAAACTTGAGCCAGCCTCTTTGTCTCCTGCAAAGCTGAACAGCTGAAAGAGGTAAAATAAGAAGGCATCGCTTGTGGAACATACAGTGGATACTGGCAGCGCATGCCTCATTACGACTTGCCTGCTTGCTCAACCCGTTCAGTAGTTTCTTTTGAAGGCAGGGGATTTTTCTCTTGCATTTCTGCTTTCTTCGATTTCGATTTGTTGGACTTCTCAATCTCAGCCACATTGGGTTTGTCAGACATGGTTTTAGAGGGAGCAGAGCGAGCTGAGAGGGAGAGAAATAGGGTCTGCGATGGCCGATGAGAGCTCTCTTTCCCTCTCTTTCTTAGTTATTTTCAGCGGTGACTTAGGGATACTGGTACCCTCAGTGGGCACTGCCTGCCTGCCAGGGCACGTGCTGAGATGACTCTTAAATGCTGCCTTTGCATGTTGGTTCTTTTGTTTTTTGGCTTGTTTCTTTTCTTGTAGATGATGGCCATGCAGTAATCCTGAGATGAGAGCTGAAACCTGCAGTTGACTCAGTGTGGGTTTTCCAGAAATAGTCCCTGACGATGTGCTCGATGATGATAATTGAAGGCAGGAATGCTCTGTTTATAAATTTGTCGCAGGGCTCACCTGCGCCATCACCCTGGCCTGGCCCCAGCCTCACTGTGAAGCTGTTATAGTCCTCCTCTGCAGGGACACCTGTGGCAGATGTGACGCTGGGACAGGACAATAGAGAGGCTGCTCTGGGAAGAAAGGCAGGGGGCAGGGCCATCCAGAAGTGCTGTCTCAGTGAGACCGCAGGTAATTAGGAGGCTGGCAGGAGTCACAGGCAGCAGAAGTGGGGATGCTGAGGTCCAGCGGGGACTGAAAGGGCAAAGCCAAGGATGCAGGTGAGACTCAAAGCCAAATGTCAGGCTGCAACCAGGGGTGCGAGAGCCCTAGGGATCAGAGGTCAAGGGGAGCCAGTGGTCAGCAGTCAGGGGTGTAACTAGAGATCAACACTTCATCAGCTGTTTCCTTAGACAGGTGGCCTCCATCATGTTTCCTGCTGGGCAAGATGCTGGTCATGCATGCGACAGATCAGGGTATGGAGGTGGGTGGAGTTATCGGATTGAGTGGTATGGGATCGAGTGAAGGCAGAGTTGGACATTTTGGTGGAAGAATTGGTGTCAGATGTTGTTATAGGCTGAATGTTCATGTCTCCCCCAAAATTCGTATGTTGAAGCCCTAAACCCTCATTGTGATTACATTCGAAGATTAGGTCTTTATGGAGGTGATAAGTGTCCTTATAAGAAGAGAAAGACCTCTCCCTCTCTTTCTCCTCCTTGTCAACATATAGCCCAGAGGCAGCCATCTACAAGTTAAGAACAGGGCTCTCACCAGATCCCATCATGCTGGTGTTCTGATCTCAGACTTCAGGGCTCCAGAGCCACCAGAAATACATTTTCTGCTGTGTATAAGTCATCCAGTCTATGATATTTTGTTATGAAAGCCATAGCCCTAGGCTAAAGTAGTTTTAAGGTTTGGTTTTGGGGGTGTGTGGAGAAGGGAAAGAGTGTGCCCTTGGAGACACAGGCAGTGAGGGTGAGCTGTCGTAGAGTTCCAGTCAAGACTGGCATCTCCAGGAAGGGGATGTAGAAAAGCAAGATGGGGTCCCAGCGCCAGAGATATGTGGGAGACCACCAAAGGCAAAACAAATACTCTCCCCAAAGCAACTGCGTTCCCTTGGGACACAAGAGCCAAACAGCAAGATGCCTTGGGCCGATCACTGAGGCCGGTCGCATCTCTGTAAACTTGGACTGGAGAGCCTGAGTGGGAAGGGAAGGCGGGGAGGATAGAGTATGCCCAGACACAGAGAAAGCAGGGCACAGAGGCTGAGCATGAGCAAGGACTGACAGCTAAGGTTTTTGTCTACTGAAGGGTGAAGTTGTAGAAAGGATCTAAGAGAGACAAGCCCAGATCTGTGCATGGCTGGACCCTTCCCTTCCTCCAGGTGTTGTTAAAGTGTCTGTTGATCAGTGCTTGATAAAATGTGTTACCTCACTGTGTATATGTGTATCTATATATAATACCTATATATGTATATATGCACACATAATGTACAGATGTACATATCATGCAGTATATACACAGATTTATTTATTGATATGTGTATATATTTCCCCATCAGGAGGCCCATGGTCTGTGCTCAGGCAACAGTGTAGTCAGTGGATTAATCCCCATATGGAGGCAGAACTTGGCTAATAGAATCCATTGGGATCTACGAGTCTGGAATCTGTTCCTTGTTAAAGGAGAGAGGACAGACTTTGTATTCTCAGAACCTGCGTGTTCCTTGGCTGCTCTCCTGAAAGTCTGGGCTGGAGTTGGGAGGGCCTGCATTTCCATGCAGAGGGCATCTGTGTGCACAGGAACGGGACCCAGTGTTCGCAGGCCACCCCAAGTCCGTCTTTTCTCCCACAGGTTGAGTGGGATTCCTGGGTCTGGGATGTCTCTGCCTAGTCATAGGGTCCCGCCTTCTCTGGGCTTCTCCTTTCCGTGTGTGCGGGCCACCCTTCTGCTCCTGTTCCCGGTCCTATCTCTGGTAGTGCTGAAGCTGAGTAGGACCCAGTGGGGCTCCTGTGTGTGGAAGCTGTTCAACCAGTTGTTAATCAGGGAAGCGAGGGGATGCAGAGAATAGGGAGGAGCGGTCAAGGTGAAATAGTGCAGCTTTGGGGCAGGGTCCCAGTTCCATCTCAAGTGGTACACAGGACAGTATATTCGAGCTTTTTTTAAAAATAGAACTAAAACCCCTGACAAAAGGAAGATGTCAGCATTCTTCATTCCAGAGAAGATCACAGTTTAATCAATTTGAGAACCATAGAAACTCATTAGGAGACCACTTGAGGCCAGATTAAACAGATACAGGCCTTGCAAACACCCTGATCCTTATTAGCAACCCTGCCCTTGAACCATCCTATAAATGATGGTTCATGAACCATAGGATTCATGACCTACAGGTTCATCCTCACCAAATCTTCCTGGGTTGGGACACAGTTTTTTTGGGCAGGAGCCTGCCGTGTCCCTCTCTGCCTGGCAAAGTAATAAAACTATTCTTTTCTACTTTACCCAAATTCTCTGAGTTTTGATTAGGCACCAGTGCAGAGAAGCTGAGTTTTTGAGCTCCATACTGCAGAGCTGGTTTATTGTGAGCCTACCATGCACTGGCCACTGTTCTCAGCATGCGATATGTACTGGAGTGTTTAATCCTTATTGCCACTCAAGAGGCACCATCTTTCCACTCAGAAGAACCTGGGGGCAGGGAGGTGCAGGGCCCGCTGGAGGCTGTGCAGGTAGCCTACCGCACGCTCGTGGGACAGGCAGGATGAAGAAGCATCATGGACCACCACCCCTGTTACTCAGCCCTTCCTGCCCCT
>CM035281.1:5174237-5185792 GCA_020226075.1 Hydropotes inermis | reverse complement strand
TTAGTTTCACTGAGTTAGACACGACTGTGGTCCTGTGATCAGACTGGCTGGTTTTCTGTGATTGTGGTTTCAGTCTGTCTGCCCTCTGATGCCCTCTCTCAGTGCCTACTGTCTTACTTGGGTTTCTCTGACCTTGGACGTGGGGTCTCTCCTCTCGGCTGCTCCTGCTCTGCGCAGCGGCTGCTTCTTGTCCATACTCCATCCAAGTCCCCCTTTCAAATTCCTGCGCCCCTGCCCTCTCACTCGGAGGTGGGTGACTGACCCTGGTCTCGACCATCAGAGTCACAGAATTTGGTCCAGGACTGGGCATGAAATACAAGGCAGGACAAATAGAACTAAATTCTGAAAATTTTGTGGGAGTGACTTGCACAGAGAAGACTTGGTCATGAGCTGCTGGTGGCTGTCTGGGACCCACATAAACAGCTTGCCTGAGAATAAAGCTGACACGTGAGAGAAGAGTATACATCCAGAAAGGGACACAGTCTGATCGCATCCTCAGGCCCAGGACCCAGCTGTGCTGCAGTAAGATATGCCCTTGCATTTCCCAGGAACCTGAGCCAACAACCCCCATTTACCAGCTCAACCACTCACAGCACAAAGTATGGTGGTCCAGTCAGTGTTCAGAACTACTGAAGGGGAAGGGCGAGCTCAGAGAGTCCTTTCCCCACACCCTGCCCTCTGCATCTCTTCCATACGGCTATTCCTGAGTTATACCCTTTCATGGTAAACCAGTAATCTGGTAAATACCACGTTTCTCTGAGTTCTGTGACCTGCTATAGAAAATTAACTGAACTCAAGGAGAGGATCATTGGAACCTCTAACTTAAAACCTGATGGTGAGAAGCGCAGCTGCCAGCCTGTGATTGGCATCTGAGGTAGAGGGAACCGTCTTGTAGGTATGTGCACACGTGTATGCTCGTGTGTCCAACCAACCTCTTTGAAACCCCATGGACTGTAGCCCTCTGCCCATGAGATTTTCCCAGTAAGAATACTGGACTGGGTTACCGTTTCCTCCACCAGAGGATCTTCCCAACCCAGGAACCAAACCCACGTCTTCTGAGTCTCCTGCAGTGACAGCTGGATTTTTTTTTACCACCGCGCCACTTGGGCAGCCTCAGTCTTGTGGGACTGAGCACTTATCCTGTGGCATCTGATGCCATCTCCAGGCATACCTTGTCAGAACTGAGTTGAATTGTAGGACACCTTGCTGGTGCTGGAGTATTTCCTGTTGGGGTGAAAAAATGCATACACACATATTGCAATTGGGTGCAGAACCCTTAGTAGCCAAGCTCGGTATGTTAAATGAAGCGTCTCAGTCCAGTTTTAGAGTAATGTGCTCAGTTGCTCCGTCATGTGTGACTCTGTGACACCATGGACTATATAGCCCACCAGGCTCCTCTGTTCGTGGAATTTTCCTGGCAAGAATACTGAAGTGGGTTGCCATTTCCTCCTCCAGGGGAGATTCCACACTCAGGGATCAAACCCAGGGATCAAATCCTGAATCTCTTGACTGGCAGACAGATTCTTTCCCACTGAGCGACCTGGGCAGCCTCATCTTACAGTAACGATGCTGCTGCTGCAAAGTCGCCTCAGTTGTGTCTGACTCTGCACGACCCCATAGAAGGCAGCCCATCAGGCTCCCCCGTCCCTGGGACTCTCCAGGCAAGAACACTGGAGTGGGTTGCCATTTCCTTCTCCAATGCGTGAAAGTGAAAAGTGAAAGTGAAGTCGCTCAGTCGTGTCTGACTCTTAGCGACCCCATAGACTGCAGCCCACCAGGCTCCTCCGTCCATGGGATTTTCCAGGCAAGAGTACCGGAGTGGGGTGCCATTGCCGCCTCCAGTCTTCGTGTAATAAGGAAGAACAAATTTGACTCCATATTAGCTACGTTTCTTTTACTTTAACCTTTGTGTTCTTTTGCTTTTGCTGTGAATTAAGAACGTTGCCTATAGCCTGAAATTTACAAGATACTCCATTCTCAAGGCTCTGATTTTTAAAGGTATAACATTTTCCCATTCATATAGAGATAAAAAGTTGCAGAATGGGGAATCATACTTGTCTTGTTGTAGGTTTACAGGAACATCGTGACCTGACCTCCCTGGATAGATGCTGGAACAAAGGGTTCCTGCACCAAGAAGTTTGCAAGAACCCACCACACTCCTTCATCTTGCCTTGAAAAGGGCTTTGCTGAAGCTCTTTGGGGAGTTTGGGATTTGTGTGTGTGTGTGTAAGCCCGCATTTTCCTTGTGTCCCTGCAGTAAGGCTTTCTCTGCTCCAAACTCCATCGTTTCTGTTTGTCTGGCCTCACTGTGCTTCGGGCACATGAACTTGTGTCAAGTAACAATTTGTCCATCATCGACACCTGGTCCATCACTGATGGAAGCCCTGGTCAACAGTTACTTTTTCTGGTCTCATCTTCCCATTTGTAAAAGAGGTGGTTGTTCCAGAACAATTTTCCAGGGCTTTTCAGGTGAAACATTCTTGCCTCATTCAGGGGAATTTATGGCCCCAGTTACAGGCAGTGGAAATTTTTCTGGCAGCACCTCTTAGGACCCCCTTCCCTGGGGTTGAGCGCCCCCCGCCCTCTATCTGTTAGCGTCTGCCCCAGTCTCCTGCTTCTGGTTGCGGTGCTGCTGCGTGCATAGCTAGGGGGCCATGTGCTGAATGGGCAGGGCACAACAGTTCCATTGCCCACCCCTGATTAGCATGGCTATGCCCCTTAATCCAGACGCCAGGCAGAGGCTATGTTTGATGGCTGGCATGCTGGTGGGTTGATTGGAGCTGTGTCAGGGATGACCCCAGGAAAGTAGAATCCTCTGGCTCACTGCCTGCTGAGTGGGGATGAAGAAGAGAAGGTGGAGGCCACCTAGATCCGGCAGACTAAGTGACCGGCACGTCCATTACGGTGCCAGGCTTTCAGCTGGAAAGACCTGCACATTGCTCTTGCTACCGTGTATTTGTTTGGCCCGTGGAGACCGTGCAAAGCTAACGGCACTGACACTTGAGTTGAGGGTACTCACGGGGATCGTGACAGCCATGGGAGGGGGTGAAGAGAAAACAGTTCTGAGCACAGACGGTTGAGACTGAGAAGGCTGTTTTTTACCCTCACTAATGGCCCTAAAATTGACTCAATGGTCCAGAAACTCCAAAAGTAAAGCCATTAGTCACAATGTTGTCAGAGTGAAGAAAGAAAGAAAGAAGACGATGTGCGGATCATTTTGGAGCTGATTCCACACACATGCCCATTCCGCACGCCTGAGTGCCCAGGCCAGGCTGCCTGGTATAATTATTGTTTGCTCTGCATGGGATTAAGGCAGGCACATGACCAGCACATCTGAGTGTCAGCCAAGAGCCAGTGCCCAGCTGAGAAGTATGGCTCTCATTTTCTCTGTGGGGAAGGACCAGGCTGGTGACTGTGTTGTTGAGCCATCATCCCATCAGTTTGGAGGGCTGTGGAGTACAGTCACCAACAGTGAGGCAGAAAAGTCCCCAGAGGGTCACAGTGAGGACATCTCTAGGTTGAGAGGGAGAAGAAAAAGAAAATGATAAAACAGGAATGTTGGGGCTCCAGTCACACCCCTTCCCGGGGGCGGGGACCTACTGTCCTATACTTGCTGTGATTCCTCTGAGACTGTAAATTCACAGAGGCAAGGCTCTTATTTTCCCTTTGCAATACCAGTAACAATAACAATAACAACAGTTCTTTAAAAATTTTTATTTTATTTAAGTATAGTTGATTTACAAAGTTGTGTTAACTTCTGCTGTCCAGCAAAGTGATTTAGTCATATATATATATTTCATATTATTTTCTGTTATGGTTTATCACAGGATATTGAACATAGTTCACTATGCTATACAGAGGGATCCATTCTATGTACAATAGTTGGCATCTGTTAACCCCAAACTCCCAGTCCATCACTCCCCAGCAGCCACAAGTCTGGTCTCTATGTCTGTGAGTCTGTTTGGTAGATAAGTTCATTTGTGTCATATTTTAGATTCCACATATAAGTGATTTGAATGAATCACTATTTTGTGATAGCTCCTGGGATGTGCTGGGCCCTGTATGTGAGTTAGTTCTGCAGAGCAGAAACTCATAAACATTCCTCTCAGGTCAGTGGGAGCGTGGATGTATAAACAGATAATTAGAATGCCAGGGGTACCTGCTGGACCACAGGGCCCCAGAAAGCTGAACATGAGTCTACTTTAGTGGCATTCATAAGACTGAGCAGAATCCTTAGTCATTGACTGAAAAACTCTTCCTACGTGATTAAATTCAATTTGTAGGCTAATCACCTATCTACTCACAAAGCCAGTTTTTGGAAAAAGAAGGTGAGAATGTTTCAGTGGGTGAGTGGGAGGTATTGTTTATTAGGTACCTACAGTAAGGGGCCTCTTATAGTACAGATTTTTAACAGTGAACAAGAGACTCAGTGAGGTTAAGTGACTCGCCTAAGGTCACACAGCCAGGAAGTGTGCCAGTCAGAATTTCAGTCTAGGTTGGACTGACTTGAGAGCTGACTTTTGAAAATATTTTTAAGCTTATTTTTAATTGGCGAGTGGTTGCTTTGCAGTGTTGTATTAGCTTCCGCTGCACAACAGTCTGAATCACCTATATGTGTACATATATCTCCTCCCTCTTGCGCCTCCCTCCCACCCCTCTGCCCCATCCTAGCCCACTAGGTCATCACAGAACATTGCTGACTCTTAAGACATGCTATGAAACTGGGCCCGTTGTAAAGGTACACTGCCTCAGGCCAGAGCTCCTAGCCCTATGTGGCCATTGAGCGGTTGAACTGTGGCTACTAAGATTGAACTAAAACTTTACTTTTATGGAATTTTAAATAATTTAAATTAAAGGTAAAAAACCTGATACTTTATTCAGTTACCAAACTTTTATGTACATTTACAATAACTTGTGTATGTGAATCTGTTCTTCTCTATGCAAATTTGATAAATGCTAAATAGGGATCAAGTATTTCTTTTTTAAAAATATTTAGTGTCTATTTATTTATTTTGAATTTATATTAAAATTGAAGTATAGTTAATTTGCAATATGTGAGGATCAAGTATTTCTTTTTTTAAACCAACATCCATTTATTTGAATGAAAAAAAAAACCTCTGTATTCTATATCCTCCAAAAAGATTTACTATAGAAACAAATACACTATATGAACTCTGTCTGCCTATTTTCACTATGATAAAGACAGCATGTGACTTCTAGTTCCTACAGAAGGCGAACTGAAAAGCACAGGTACAAACAGACTGTATGAGCAAGCATAATCATGTGTGCATGTGCACAAATGTGGTTAAAATCTTTAGCAAGTAACTGCATTTAATTTTCTAAGATGCCTGATCCTAGGTTGTGGCAAGCTCTAAGAAAAAGTCATGGGTTGTCACTAGTTTTATCTGCTAAAAAAATTTGCTATGAGGATCAAGTATTTCTGATGCAAATTTAATGTCCCCATGGAGATGTCCCTTAAGTGTAAAATACACCCCAAATTTTGGAAACATGCTGGTTACATGTTGAGATGATGGATATGTAAAGGATTAAATAAAAACTGCTTTAAAGATACATGTCACCACTTGAAGTGGCCATTAGATAGTTTTTAGTAGAAGCTTTCAAAGCCCAGATGATTCACGCCCACATACACATAAGAGCCCAATCAAAAGCTGTAATGTGACTTGAATTCTATTTCTCTCGGACAGTGCTGTTCTAAGCCAGAGTTTTAAGTAAATGAACTCTGTCAGCTCCTCAGGGCTCCTGTATGCAGAACAAGGTAGCAGCAGAAGACATTCCAAAAATGTTTCTATTTTTCTATCTTAGCTGACCTGGCTAAGACCCTTGAGTCATCAGAATTGTGGAGGCCTAAAGAATCCAAAGAGATCCAACCAGTCCATCCTAAAGGAGATCAGTCCTGGGTGTTCACTGGACGGACTAATTCTGAAGCTGAAACTCCAGTACTTTGGCCACCTCATGCGAAGAGTTGACTCATTGGAAAAGACCCTGATGCTGGGAGGAATTGAGGGCAGGACGAGAAGGGGACGACAGAAGATGAGATGGTTGGATGGCATTACCGACTCAATGGACATGGGTTTGGGTGGACTACGGGAGTTGGTGATGGACAGGGAGGCCTGGCATGCTGTGATTCATGGGGTCGCAAAGAGTCGGACACGACTGAGCGACTGAACTGAACTGAAAGAATCCACCTGGAATGCCGAAGACAAGGAGACATTGGTTTGATACTTGGGGTGGGAAGATCCCCTGGAGTAGGAAATGGCAACCCGCTACAGTATTCTTGCCTGGGAAATTCCACGGACAGAGGAACTTGGTGGGCTACAGCCCATGAAGTTGCAGAGTCGGACGTGACTGAGCACACACACGGTTGCAGTGACTGTATACAGAAGAAGAACCAGTTCCCGTCGTGTTTTCTAGAGAGGCCAGCACAAGGCCAGAGGTCTACGGCACAAATTGTAGAACAGCTTAGGGGGATGCCCAGATGGGGAGGGGGGCAGGAAGTAAAAGAAACTGATGATGACTCTCGTTGTGGTCTAAGAGATAGTTTTTAGTAGAAGCTTTCAAAGCCCAGATGATTCACGCCCACATACACATAAGAGCCCAATCAAAAGCTGTAAGGCTCCATATCATCTGAGAGCATAGCTGATTCCAGAAACAATTTAGGCTTCGCTATTCCAGCTGATTTGAGGGTTTTACTTTTGTCTGAGTCTATTATTACAAAGGTTTTCTGTCTGACTTTTCCATTACTACTCTATTTGTGAAGCTCAGATTCAATATTTAAAGCCTGAATTTTCCTTTCATATCAAACTTTAGTGACAGAGTAATTCAGATGGATTTGAGGGGAGAGAGGGAAATGAGATGAGGTAAACCTCAAAGTTAATGAAGGAAACACCAGTGATATTGGGTGAGCGTTGAGTTATTTTGAAAGTTTTGGAAAAAAAAGAATTGCGGTTGGTATTCTGATTTTCTCTTGAGGCTGTTTTTAGTACTTTTCTGAGGTGCTTGCCTCTATAGCATTATTAAAGCTATTGCTCAGGATTTTAATGTCTGCGCATTAATGGTTTTTTCCCCCCCAAGGCTGTGGAGTGGGAGAGGGAGGGAGACACACACACGGACAAAGAGACAGAGAAAGAGAGAGAGGTAAATTAATCTTGGAGTAAGGATGGCTTTAGACTCTTAGCATTGGCCGATTTAATATTTGTGATTTCAAATATTGATTTGCAAAGCTCTCCAGAAGGACCTCCAGCACACAGTGGCTGGTCACTTTGAGAAGCAAACTGTGAATAGAGAGCGGTAGGAAGCTGGCCTGAGGAGCTTGTGAGTGAGACCAGCCAAGCCCTTGTTGGCACAGCCCCCTTTCGTCTTGGTGTTTTTGGAGGACATAATAACCTTCACTGAAGGTTTAGAGAGCCACATAGCGTCACTAGTTATTAGAGAAATGCAAGTCAAAATTACAGTGAGGTACACGGGGCCATCATTAAAAAGTTTACAGTTAACAAATTCAGAAGAGGATGTGAAGAAAAGTGAAATCTCCTACACCGTTGGTGGGAATGTAAATTGGTGCAACCACTATGGAGACCAGAACAGAGGTTCCTCAAAAAACCAAAAATAGAACTACCATATGACCCAGAAATCTCATTCCTGGCCTTGTATTCTGAAAAAAGTCCAATTTGAAAACTTTCACGCAACCCTATATTTATGGCAGCACTATTTACAATAGCCAAGCCATGGAAACAGCCTAGATGTCCACTGACGGATGAACGCATCAAGAAGATGTGGTGCATATATACAGTGATTATTACCCAGCCAGAAAAAGTATGAAATAATGCCATTTGCAGATTGGACCTAGAGATTATTATCCTAAATGAAATAAATCAGACAAAGACAAATACCATATGATATCACTTATATGTGAAATCTAAACTATGACACAAACAAATTTATCTATGCAACAGAAACAGACTCAGAGAACAAAGTCGTGATTCCTAAGAGAGAAGGGGATCAGGGAGGAATGGACTGGGAGTTAGGGGTTAGCAGATGCAAACTATTATATAGACAATGGATAAACAGCAAGATCATAGTATATAGCATAGGGAGCTATATTCAGTATCCTGTGATAAACCAGAATGGAAAAGGATATGAAGAAGAATGTACTGTATCTATCTATCTATCTATCTGAATCACTTTGCTGCCAGCAGAAATTAGCACGACTTTATAAATCAACTATACTTCAATAAAATAAAAAAAGGCCACTTAAGGGTTTTAGTTGCACTTTGTGCATTTAATGGAGATATCTTGTCCTGTGGGTGTTCAGAAATTTGGGGATCACTAAATATCTGAAGAGATCTTTGTGAACGTCAATATCAGATGGAACTGGAAGCTTTGGGGAAACTCAGGTCAGACAGTGTTGCTGAGACAATTCCTTATTTTTCTATCTATTTATTTATTTTAATTGAAGTATAGTTGACTTGAAATATTTATTAGTTTCAGAGAGATAGCATAGTGATTCCATATTTTTATAGATTATGCTCCAATTAAAGTTATTGCAAGAGGATGGCTGTATTTCTCTGTGCTGTACAATATATCTTTGTTGCTTATCTATTTTATGCGTAGTAGTTTCTATCTTTAATCCTACACCCCGATTTTGCCCCTCCTCCTTTCCTTGTCATTTGTAACAACATGGGCAGATCTCTACTGTATTATGCTTAGTGAAATAATCAGACAGAAAAAGACAAATATTCCATGTTGTCACTGATACGTGGAATCTAGAAAACAAAACACCCAAATGTATATAACAAAATGCCAGTTTATTGCTTCTCTAGATGATTTCAGAGCACCTGTTGGTTAAATGGGTGGAAGGCAATGCCACAGGGTGAAAACCGACCCGAGTAACTTGTCAGGGACTGGCCATGCGTTGTGGTTGAATGTGGACAGTCAAGGTCTCTGTCAAGACTTCTGCTACCCTGGTTCTGCCTCCATCCTCCCCATGTCCAGCGGGGCATGCTCTGGGCATTGCCTTTCCTGAGTTGGTCTGAACTAAGGGTGCGCAAAGCTTTCTTCTGTCTACTGGCTGTTTATTTACATTTGTAACAGTGATGAAAGTGCTACTTCCTACTCTGTAAGTCTGCATAGTTCAGTCGTTCCAGATCTTCACCACACTGCTTATTCATTTGCTTAGTCACTCATGTCTTTTTAAATTTTATTTTATATTGGAGTATAGTTGATTTACAGTGTGTTAATTTCAGGTGTATAGCAGCCATTCCCTTCTCCAGGGGATCTTCCTGACTTAGAGATGGGACCTGGGTCTCCTGCATTGCAGGCAGATTTTTTACTGCCTGAGCTGCCAGGGAAGCTCAAACACATAGTTGGTTTACAATGTGTTAATTTCAGGTGTATAGCAAAGTGACTCATATATATATATATATATATATATATATATATATACATTCCTTTTTCATATTCTTTTTCCATGTAGGTTATTACAGAGTATTGAACATAGTTCCCTGTTTTATAAGTAGGTCCTTTTTGATGATCTACTTTAAACATAGCAGTGTGTACATGTAAATCCCAAACCCCCAACGAATCATTCATCTCTTTATTCACCAAACTTTTTATTGATTTCCTACTGTGTGCAAGATCATTCTGAGCACACAAGGGCATATAAGACATTTCTTACCATGTCTAGCTTTGCAGTTCATTTATTCACTTAGTTTAAGTAATTTTAAAAATTCAGTGATATTCAGTGAATTCACACTGTGGTGCTCAGCTCTGCCCAAGGCTTCAGGGTCTCCACTGGGTGTAGATTAGGATTGCCCACTTCCTCATCCATAGTAGCTTTATTTTTTTGACTTATTTTTTAATTGAAGTGTAGTTGATTTACTTCAGATTCTTCTTCAGATTCTCTTTCCTTATAGGCTATTATAGAATATTAAGTAAAGTTCCCTGTCCTATGTAGTAGATCTTTGTTGGTTATCTATTTTCTATATAGCAGTATGTAGATGTTAATCCCATCCTCCTAATTTACTCTCCCTCCCTTCCCCTTTGGAAAACATTAGTGTGTTTTCTATGTCTGTAAATCTATTTCTATCTTGTAAATAAGTTCATTTGTATCTCCCCCGCCCAGATTCCATATATAAATGATATCATATGATGTATGTCTTTCTCTGCCTGACTAACTTCACTTAGTATGATCATCTCTAGGTCCATCCATGTTGCTGAAAATGGCATTCTTTCATTCTTTATTTACGACTGAGTGGTATCCCAACTGTATATATGTACCACATCTTCTTTATCCATTCATCTGAGTTGACTCCTCTTTAATATCATTATTTTACATTTACATTCTTCTAAAAAGTCTGATTAGAAAGATGCATTATAGTTCAAGCACATAAAAAAAATAATAGAAGTGAAAAAAATGGAAAGGAATGAAGTCAGAGAAATAATTCTTACCCATACTATATCCACAGGGCTCAGATAGCTTTCTAGAGATGGACTAAAACTGTCACTCTGTGTTTTCCTGAGTGCTAATGAGATAAAATCATTGACCCTCACTCCAAGGACCACACCATCAAAACCACCGTCCCAAGAATACAGGGAAGAGTGTCTTTTGCAGGATCATTTGTCTTGCATCCCTTGTTTTGCTGAGGGTCCATCATCTAAGCTCAGTACAGTAAAGGCAACTTGTACATGAGTGCTTGCGCATGCCAAGTTGCTTTAGTCATGTCTGATTCTTTCTGATTTTACAGACTGCAGCCTGCCAGGCTCCTCTGTCAATGTGATTCTCCAGGTGAGAATAGTAGAGTGGGTTGCCATGCCAATTGACATGGTAACAAATCAAGGAGCCCCTGGTAAGAAGCAGTCTGTGTTTGAAATTACTCTGACGGTAACATATAAGCCCATGGGAAATAGGAGAGTTGTAAACCCAGGTGCCCTTAGGGTGTGGCAGGTAGTAACTCTGTCTGTGCCCCCTGTGTGTTACAACAGAGAGTGATGGGTAAGGACATTCTGGTCATGCTCCATCTCTGGTCATACTCTTTTCAGTTCAGTTCAGCCACTCAGTCGTGTCCAATTCTTTGTGACCCCATGGACTGTAGCATGCCAGGCCTCTCTGTCCATCACTAACTCCCGGAGTCCACCCAAACTCATGTCTATTGAGTCAGTGATGCCATCCAACCATCTCATCCTCTGTCATCCCCTTCTCCTTCCACCTTCAATCTTTACCAGCATCAGGGTCTTTTCAGATGAGTCAGCTCTTTACATCAGGTGGCCAAAGTACTGGAGTTTCAGCTTCAGCATCAGTCCTTCCAATGAACATCCAGGACTGATCTTCAGGATGGACTGGTTGGATCTCCTTGCAGTCCAAGGGACTCTCAAGAGTCTTCTCCAACACCACAGTTCAAAAGCACCAATTCTTTGGCACTCAGCTTTCTTCATAGTCCAACTCTCATAACCATACATGACTACTGGAAAAACCATAGTTTTGACTAGACAGACCTTTGTTGGCAAAGTAATGTCTCTGCTTTTTAATATGCTGTCTAGGT
>CM035281.1:4987916-5174137 GCA_020226075.1 Hydropotes inermis | reverse complement strand
AATCAGGTGGCCAAAGTACTGGAGTTTCAGCTTCAGCATCAGTCCTTCCAATGAACATCCAGGACTGATCTTCAGGATGGACTGGTTGGATCTCCTTGCAGTCCAAGGGACTCTCAAGAGTCTTCTCCAACACCACAGTTCAAAAGCACCAATTCTTTGGCACTCAGCTTTCTTCATAGTCCAACTCTCATAACCATACATGACTACTGGAAAAACCATAGTTTTGACTAGACAGACCTTTGTTGGCAAAGTAATGTCTCTGCTTTTTAATATGCTGTCTAGGTTGGTCATAGCTTTCCTTCCAAGAAGTAAGCATCTTTTAATTTCATGGCTGCGACTGCAGTGATTTTGGAGCCCAGAAAAATAAAGTCAGCCACAGTTTCCACTGTTTCCCCATCTATTTGCCATGAAGTGATGGGACCGGATGCCATGATCTTAGTTTTCTGAATGTTGAGTTTTAAGTCAACTTTTTCACTCTCCTCTTTCACTTTCATCAAGAGGCTCTTTAGTTCTTCTTCACTTTCTATCATAAGGGTGGTGTCATCTGCATATCTGAGGTTATTGATATTTCTCCCAGCAGTCATACTCTTTACAAAATGCTATAAAGTACAAACTAAACATCCTTGAGGATCAACTTCAGCCTTGGGTTGCTTTTTTATGAGCTCTGACCTAGAAAAGTAAATGCACTGAAATTAGTCAGGTAAGTGCCCTAATAACTATTTTCTATATCTGAGCTATTGATAAACACTGGGCAGAAGCAATTCTTGGTCTTTGACAAGTACTGAGAAATCAGTGGGCACCTGCAGCCTTCTGAAGGATAAGTCCTTGAAATAAATGTCACAGATGTTCCTGGAACAGTGTTATGCCTTGGACTTATACATTGAGTATAGTCTCTGCTTTTGTGGAGCTTCTGTATACAATGAGGGGTGATATAAGCATACATATGTACTAGGGATGCAAAGGGGAGGGGGAGACTGGCCCTGAACTGTGTGTCTGGAGGTCAGGGGGTCAGGAAATCAGAGAGTCAGAAGATCCGAGCATCAGGGATCATGGGTCAGGAACGACTTCATCCAGGAGGAAGGTGGGAGGCAGTTAGGTCATGGTGAAATAAACACCACCGCTTCATAATTTGTTTCCAGTTGTGCCCTGGGTGCCAAGAAGGTGTAGTGTGATTGAGGGGCCGTCATTTGGTGGCAGTCTAGGGCTCTTCCATGTCAACCTTGTCTTTGGGGTGCTGGGCAGTTTGACAGTCCTGGGTGAACCTTTGGGAGACCTGTGGGTAGGGATTCGTGGGGTCCAGCAAACTGAATCATCTCCCCGCGCACGTCTGGAAGATTCCCCAGTTCATGGGTCAGGGACCACTTTCTATAATCGAAACTAAAAATACAGATTCTCATGCTTCTTGCCTCCCTTGGTTCTGGGCAGGACGCGGGACTTAGGGTATGGTCAGTGAGGAGGTGGCCCAGGCTCTGATGGCAAGCAGGGACCAAGAAGGCTCCTCTGGCAGAGTGGAGAGGGCGGGTCTGTGGCGACTGGGTGGGCCCAGCCTAGATCCCTTGTGCACCCGGGCTTTGCTTCCTGTGGCGCAGTCTCGGAGTGGTTCTCTGGCCTCTCCTCACTGTTGGTCAATCTCCTATATACCTGTTTCCCCCCAAAGGGATGCAAAATTCATTAGAGAAGTTAATAAAAGTGTTGCAATTTGAAGAAGTGTTTTAGAACATCCTAATAAAACATGTGAGTAATTATAAACTAATTGGGAGATGTATGAAACGTATCATTTTTTGACAATTTTAAATTTATTTATTAGAGAAAACAGAGAAAATTCTGCTAAAACAACAGTGAATATAAAAATATGATAACAATAGGTTATGAGAGTGACAGGTTTTTTTTTCCCCTGAAGCCAAGAAGTCATTTGAATCCAAACTCAATAACTTTTAATAAACAAGCGGTCTGCCTAAACTGACCCTAAGACTGAGGTCAGTTTCTGTCACTTATAAAACCAGGAACCATGGTTGGTGGTCTCCTTTGTATATAGAGGTTATGGCTGAATGGAAAGAAATCAGTTTTCTCACTGTTAAATGAATACTGCTTCAGAACACAACTGAGAAGGTTAAGTGAGATCATATCTGGAAAGCTTGGGATATGATTGTTCTATAGTAAAGAATGCATATTAACTATTATAAGTATTAAGTTCTGGGGTTCACTTTTACACTTAATCAACAAATATTCAAACAAGCCATTTAACATTTTTGGCCTCACATCTTTGCAAAATAGGAATAATACATGCCCTGTCTAATTCATGATGAATGTGGATGCCAAACAAATTATGACATGGGAAAAGGCTTTATAGAAGTATGCAATTCCATATGAATATAATACATTTCTATTACTTTTATTTAGCTCATCACCTGCTTTTTACTACCTACCCTGATCCCTGGAGACCCTCAGCACATATTCATTTTATGTGATGGCTTAGTTGTGCTGAGAGGGAGAGACAGTCCAGAAAAATAATAGAAAAATTATAAATCTTATGAACTTTAAAGTTTCACAAGTGTTTTACTGTTCCTGTGAGGCCAAAAGGAAATCTAATATCCTATCTTGAAATCCAAAGCTGCCTTATTTTATGTGTCAAAAGCCTTTAGAACATTTAAATCCTGCCCCTACTCCAAAAGTGCCATGAGCTCTGGAAATAGTTGTTAGGCTATTCCTGTTGGATTAGTTTCAAGATGTGCCCATGTGAGAAACCTACCTTCAGGTTCAGAGAACACGTTGGAAGGCAGCTGGGCATCAGTGGGAGGTGGTTGAGCTGGTGACTGGCCAGGCCACGTGGCGTCATTCCAGTGAGCGGGAATGGCTTGAGCTGCTTGTGGAGGTGTGAAAGGGGCCTGTCCTGGGAACAGAACTTACTGACTGAGACTCACCCGTGGTTAAATGGTAAGGAGGTGTGGGGGACAGGCAGAGAGGGTGGTGGTGGAAGCAGAGCGCAGATGGTGCAAAGGGTGCACTCACTTTTGAGGGTGATGGGGACTCAGGGGAGTGCTGTGGTCACTTCTTCGTTATAGAAAGAGTGACCTGCGGCATGGAGGATGTGCTAGAGGGGAGGACATGGGAGGCAGGAGGATGGGCAGGAGCCAGGTGCTCTCCTCCAGATTGCGAGGGTCGAGACTGGCAGCTGGCGGTGGCAGGGGAGTCAAGGGTGGGTTAAAGGTGTATGTGACACACAGGAGACAGCAGGCTTGTTGACTGACTAGGTGAGGGGATCATGTAGGGAGGAGCCCAGCATGGCTTTGTTGATTTGGACGTTGGTGGTACCACCAACTAAAGTGGGGCATGTAGGAGGGGCATGTTTGCAGGCAAGTGAAAAGGATGATGAAGACCAAAAGGGAGCCTATTATATGGAAGTTGTTCTGAGCATAACGTGGTAAATTCTCAAAACACACCATAGCTGTGGTAGCCCAGGAAACTCATGGAAATTGACCCTATTTTTCACCTAATTTTCCTCACCTGCTTAGCTTTACAAATCAGATTCTCAGGGTGCAATAGTTGTTTGTTATATGGAATTTCTCAGCACAAATGTTGGATCTTTTTTAGTTCAGCATTTCCTGAAGACTGTTCTGAGGAACCCCAGGTCAGTGAGGCGAGAGGCCGAAAAGTAGTTCCTTATTTAGATGAATTTGGGATATGCTGATATCCACAAAGTTAAACACGTTCCTTCAGGATTTCTCAGAGCCGTGGATATATTCACATATCTGAGTTCAGGGGAGATTTACTTCCCTGGTGGCTCAGACGGTAAAGTGTCTGCCCACAATGAGACCTGGGTTCAACCCCTGGGTCGGGAAGATCTCCTGGAGAAGGGAATGGAAACCCACTCCAGTATCTTGCCTGGAAAATCCCATGGATGGAGGAGTCGTAGGCTACAGTCCATGGGGTCGCAAAGAGTTGGACACGACTGAATAACTTCACTCACTTTCGAAACATAACTGATGATGGAATCTTTTTATCAGGGAGAACACTGATAATACTAGCTTGCTGCACATGCTGGAAATACTCTGGGGATAGCTGATTAAGACTAACCCCTTCTTTAAGAATGTCATCAAAAAGTTTCAAAGTATTCTGGAAAACATAGAGTTGAGACAATGAATAAGTGTGTACCCATATCCCAGCTTTGATAAATTATAACATTACGCCCTATTCATTCAAGCTGTCTTGAGACGAAATTTGATAGATGCACCCTCTCCTTGATCTTATCTCTTCCTGTCTCACCCCAGATGTAAACCACATGCTACGCTGAACTTACATGCCATGCACATCTTATATACTTGCTAGATATCTATGTATTGCAGACAACATATACCTTTGTTGTAAAACATCGATGTTTAACTGTTGTATACGTGGTAGAACAGAATTGTATCCTTCTGCATCTTGCTCTTCCTCTTCAACTATGTTGTTGGGCTTTCCATTGTACTTGCTGTTGTTTAGCTGTTCAATCACTCATTCGTGTCCAGCTCTTTGCAGCCCCATGGACTGCAGCACGCCAGGCTTCCGTGTCCTTTGCCATCTCCAGGAGCTTGCACAAACTCATGTCTATAGAGTCGGTGATGCCATCCAACCATCACATCCTCTGTTGTCCCCTTCTCCTCCTGCCCTCAATCTTTCCCAGAGTCAGGGTCTTTTCTAATGAGCTGACCATTTGCATCAGGTCACCACAGTGTTGGTGCTTCAGCATCAGTTCTTCCAATGAATATTCAGGGTTGATGTCCATTAGGATGGACTGGTTTGATCTCCTTGCTGTCCAAGGGACTCTCAAGAGTCTTCTCCAATACCACAATTCAAAAGCATCAATTCTTCAGTGCTCAGCCTTCTTTATGGTCCAACTCTCACATCCATCCATGACTACTGGAAAAACCATAGCTTTGACTAGATGGGTCTTTGTTGGCAAACTGATGTCTCTGCTTTGTAATATGCTGTCTAAGTTGGTCATAGTTTTTCTTCCAAGGAGCAAGCATCTTTTAATTTCATGGCTGCAGTCACCTTTCACAGTGATTTTGGGCCCTAAGAAAATAGTCTGTCACTGTTTCCACTGTGTCCCTATCTATTTGCTACAAAGTTATGGGACCAGTTCCATGATCTTCGTTTTCTGAATGTCGAATTTTAAGCCAGCTTTTTCACTCTCCTCTTTCACTTTCATTAAGAGGCTTTTTAGTTCCTCTTCCCTTTCTGCCATAAGGGTGGTGTCATCTGCATATCTGAAGTTATTGATATTTCTCCTGGCAGTCTTGATTCCAGCTTGTGCTTCATCCAACCTGGCATTTCACATGAAGTACTCTGCATATAAATTAAATGAGCAGGGTGACAATATACAGCCTTGATGTACTCCTTTTCCAGTTGGGAACCTCTCAGTTGTTCCATGTCCAGTTCTATTGATTCTTGAACTGTGCGCAGGTTTCACAGGAGGCAGGTGAGATGGTCTGGTAATCCCATCTCTTTAAAAATTTTTCACAGTTCTTTGTGATCCACACAGTCAAAGGCTTTAGCATAGACAATGAAGCAGAAGTAGATGTTTTTCCGGAATTCTCTTGCTTTTTTGTATGACCCAATGGATGTTGGCAGTTTGATCTCTGGCTCCTCTGCCTTTTCTAAATTCAGCTTGAACATCTGGAAGTTCTTGGTTCATGTACTGTCGAAGCCTAGCTTGGAGAATTTTGAGCATTACTTCGCTAGAATGTGAAATGAGTGCAACTGGGTGGTAGTTTATAATCCACAAACCTGTAGAGAAACTACTATTGTGTTTTCAGAGTTTTTCTTTGTTGTTGTTATAAACAAAATTTGTGCTAACATTCTTGTCCACATATCTCCCTGCACACAGAAGTGAGAATTTATCTAGTGAGTATTCCCAGAAAGGAAGTTGCTGGAATCAGATTTTCAGGAGGCAACAGCTACTTGCTACATGGAGCTCCTATCTCTCCACTTTCTCACCAACACTTGTTATTATCATATTCTCCATTCCCCACATTTCTTTTTGTGAAATGGCAGCTCTTGTTTAATTTGCATTTTCTTGATATTTTGCGAGGCTAAATATCTTTTCATGTGTTTACCAGCCCTTTGGTTTCGTCTTCTGTGACTTGCCAGTGTTCCTCTTCTTTGCCTGTTTTTTCTTTATTGTGTCTCTCTTTTTTTTTCCAATGATTTTTTCCCATCAGTCTGTATCTTGGTTTTTTATCTTGTTTATGATGGTGTTTGTGGTACAGAAAAAATTTAAAAGTTTTATGCAGTCAGGTTTATATGGTTCATGCAGTTTGTGGCTTCTGTAATAAAGTTTTCCCTACTCAGGTGTTAAAGGATAGCTTGTATGTTTTTTAAAAAGCTTGTCATTTTGCTTTTCACATTTATGTC
This sequence comes from Hydropotes inermis, assembly GCA_020226075.1. Classification (NCBI taxonomy): domain Eukaryota; kingdom Metazoa; phylum Chordata; class Mammalia; order Artiodactyla; family Cervidae; genus Hydropotes; species Hydropotes inermis. The sequence continues at coordinate 5,167,744 of CM035281.1, read as the reverse complement.
TTTAATTCTGGGTTTATTTTTAAGTATTTTGAGACAGGAATCAGATTTCACTGTTTTCCAATAGATTAGCAAATGTTTCAGCACCGCATGCTGAGTGATCTGTCCTTTGCTTCTTGATTTGTAAAGCCCACTGTGTCCTAGGTCAGGAGTCCACCTGCTTGCCTTTCACAACCACTGTGTTGCGGCTGAAGAAACCAAGTTTCTCTGGGAAGCCAGCAGATTGCTCAATCCCAGAAAAAGTGGTGGCAGGATGGAGCAGCCCAGTTATATAGTCTGAAGTCCATGGATTTCCCAGCCACACCAGTGAGAAGGGCAAACTCACTCTGCTGGTATTTTCTTCTTATTTTTCTCTTTTTTCTTCCCTCCCCTCCTTCTCTCAACTTGTCTTCCCTCCTGCCTTCTTTCCTTCTCTTCTTCTTCTCCTGTATCTCAGTTAGGCTTATGTTTCAGCATTGAGATATATTTTTATGCATGACATAAACATCAGAACACAGCTATTCTTCAAGCACATGTTTTATCAAAAACACGGCTGGGGAGATCACATTTCCTTTTCATGAGTTGGGGCTGGCAAGCCTGAGCTCTTTTCCATTTAGAAGAGATAGATGGTTGGGGCTATTAAAATCTACAGCACTTTGCCTTGGCTTTGAGTGATTCATGGCTACTAATCCCTGTGGATATATTTTTATTTTCTTGGATGTATTGGATGTGCAGGTGGTGTATATTGGAAAAGCCTGTTGTTTATTGACACAAGCCCAGTAAAGACTCTGATTAATCTCAAAAATAAATAGAGAAAAGTGAAAGGTCACACTCTGGATCAAGAGCTCCGATTATAGCACTGATCCCTGAGCTATTTATTTCCAGTTGAGAGTAATCGTCCCCGTGGAGTTGTCGAGATGGATGGAGATGAGCAGGTGAAGTGTGCACGGGGCCCCTCTTGCTCTCTCTTCTCACCCTTTCCCGTCCCCGCTGCTCAAATGTCCTGCTCTAACTCAGCATTTTGGGGAGAAATTCAGCATTTTCTTTGATGACCCTCTTGTTTGGTAGACTGTTTTCAGTTCCTTGGAGGTATTTTGTCCCTTCCCCCGTACCCTTGAGGAACGCAGAGATACACACTTTAGGCTCTTCCGACGTGCCTGGTGAGGCTCCTGTGATAGATTCAAGGCTGTTTCCTGGGGTTGTTCAGAGTGGCGCCCAGAGGCTCCTGGTCCCTGGTGTAAGCAGGAGAATAGTACTGGCTGTGGGCTGGTGCTGTCTCACGTGGGCTGAGAGTGCGCCTGGGAGAATGGAGTGATGGAGGGCACATGAGACAGGAAATTGAATTTTGAGACTGAACGCTGAGGGGGTCTCTCTCACCCGAGCTGGGCGCTCATTCCTCTTCCTCTCCTGATGGCAGTCAGGCTCCTGGGGTCCTGACTCTCCCTTCTCTTCCTCCACTAGTGGAGCTTAGGCCATGTGCTGGTTTAAAATTTTTTTAAAAATAAACTGAAGTATAAGTGATTTACAATGTTGTATTCATTTCAAGTGTACAGCAGAGTGATTCAGTTATACACATATATTCTTTTTCAGATTCCTTTTCATTATAGGTTATTAAAAGATACTGATTATAGTTCCCTGTCCTTGTTGTTTATTTTGCATATAGTAATGTGTATGTGTTAATCCCAGACTTTAACACAATGCCTTTGTCTGGATGATGGAAGGAAATTTCTTGCAAATTTTCCTGGCTCTCATCTGTCTTTCTGACAATTCATCTGCCACACCGGTTGCCAGAGGAAACTTTCAAAACAAAAACAAAAACAAAAAAATGACGCAGATAAATTGTATCGCTTCTTTAGTTCAAACCCTTCCTGAAAAGGTGCTGGTCTCCCGAGTTGGCTGTGACTGAGAAGTTATACACATCACTCCTGTTCACATCCTTTGACCTGAACTTAGATCAGGGGGATGCTGGAAGCGTGGTGCTTCCCAGGGCGGACGTATGCCAACAGTGCTGCAGCTGGGGAGAGGTGTGATGCTTCTGGTGGCCTGCTGCCTGTCTCTGCCACACCACTGGACGCCTTGACACTCCGGTGAAGTCGCTTGTGTAGGGCGCCCTCCTCCCTTTTCCATCCTTCTCGCCATCACTTCCTCCGCGATGCCTTCCTTGGCTCGTCTCAGTGGTTCAAGACTCCTTCCCCTTTGCACTCCGACTGCACCCTCAGCTGAGCGCAGATCCACTGCACCCTAATTCTGTTTCCTGTCTTTTGCCCCCAGGGCACCGTGAGTGCCCCTTGGGAGGCAACTCTATCTTCTCCATCCTTAGCTCTCCTGTGTATAGCCAAGGCACAAAATAGGGGATCAGTTAAAGAATTATGGGTAGGTTGATCCTGCAGTATTTGGGGATCCTCAGGGATACTCAAGACAAAATGTATGAAACACTTCTAAAAATGGCAGAGAAGGGACTTCCTGGTGGTCCAGTGGCTAAGACTCTGTGCTCCCAATGCAGAGGTTCTGAGTTCAATCCCTGGTCAAGGAACTATATTCTGAATCCTGCATGCCATGACTAAGACCTGGTGCAGCCAAATAAATAATTTTTAAAAATGGCAAAGGAAGGCTTAAAATAGGTAGTCTTTATGATGACTTCATGCCTTTCCCTGGTGCAGGGAACTTGCACTTCTGGAACTTGGCTGTTCACCTGAATCACCCTGGAAAGCATGAGAACAACAGTTTATGGGGCCCAGAACCTAGAAATTCTGATGAGAAGGTGCAAGTGTGGGCCTGGGATGTCTGTTGGCGACAGAGATTCCTGTGGGATGGTGCTGCAGCCGGTCCTGGGAGAGGGAGACGTGAGGCTGCAGGAGCCCAAGAGAAGATGAATTATACATCCCTCCATTCAGAGATCGGGGTGGGGGTTAAGTCATTGCCTGTCTGCCTCCTTCCCTCCCCATCTCCCTCCCTCTCTCCATCCCTCCTACTTTCTCCCCCTCTTCTCCCTCCCCACTCCCCCAGAGACAATTTTCATTATACTCGGTAGCTCAGGGCAGGAGAAATTCTAATCAGAAATGTATCCACTTGTCCCACAGCTTCTTAACTCCATCGAGTCCCCATGGATACAATCCGCGGTGATTACATGTGATGAATTGCTAACGCCTTTGTGATCCCCGCTCAGCAGCCTCCGTGGGATCTGAGGCAGCACCGAGGCCGAGCGCTCTGTCCCGAGGCTCTGGCAGTGAGAACGCTGGGGCGGCTCGGAGCTGTGCTGAGAGCTGAGGCTCCCTGGGGTCTTCTGAGGACTCACCAGAGCCCTGCAGTTGCGGCTCTTCTCTCTCCTGCACTTTAAAGCCGCCGTGTGTGATCTCGCCCAAAGCCACCCTTGGAGCCTCCGGGGGAAATGGTTAATGTGAGTGAAAAAAATACATTTAGGAACTTATGGTAAAAACCCAGACCGCCAGAATGTAAAATCATTTTCCTGAACCCTAAGCAACCGGAAGGGGTCTTATTCTCTAAGGCTGCAGTGGCCAGACAGGTGACGTACCTGAGCAGATTGAAGATACGAGGGAGGTGTGGGGATGGGGACAAAATATACAGTGTGACTGAGTCAGGCCTGGCTGCCTGCTTGTTCAAAAATTAGCGTGAGAGAGAAAGAGAGACGTTGGTGGAAAGGAAAGGTGCCTTTACTCAGAATGCCAGTGGGAAATAGAATATTTCTTGCATATCAGTAAACAAGGATGTCACAGTCGTCAGCAATTGCAGCCACTGATGGTGGGCTGGTGAGCCCTGAGGAAACTCAGAGTGTTGGGAAAACACAGAAATCTGGCCTCAGATAGGTGAGGTGCGTAGCAAAGGACTGATCTCAGTGAGTGTAGACTCTTGTATCTTCCCATGTATAGAAAAGCACTAAATTCCTTAGCTTGGGATATCTGCTGCTAAGTCACTTCAGTCGTGTCCGACTCTGTGCGACCCCATAGATGGCAGCCCACCAGGCTCCTCTATCCCTGGGATTCTCCAGGCAGGAACACTGGAGTGGGGTGCCACTTCCTTCTCCAATGCGTGAAAGTGAAAAGTGAAAGTGAAGTCGCTCAGTCGTGTCCAACTCTTAGTGACCCCGTGGACCGAAGCCCACCAGGCTTCTCTGTCCGTGGGATTTTCCAGGCAAGAGTACTGGAGTGGGGTGCCATCGCCTTCTCCACTTGGGATCTCTAGTTTTCTTTAATTAACGTCAATCTTTGATATTTGGACCACTTGCCCTTGGCTGTAAAACTTCTGTATAACCGGGCTCCACCCTTCACCTCCTTGGAGCAGTTCTCTCAGGGTCACTTGAGATGCTGTCTCTTAGGCCTGAAGCCCTAAAAATTCCCACCAATAAAACATAACTCTTAAATTTTGGTGCTAGTGGTAAAAAACCCACCTACCAACACAGGAGATGCAAGAGACACAGGTTTGATCCCTGTGTCGGGAAGATCCCCTGGAAGAGGGCATAGCCACCCACTCCAGTATTCTTGCCTGGAGAATCCCATGGACAGAGGAGCCTGGCGGGCTACAGTCCATGGGGTCGCAAAGAGTCGGACAGGATTGAAGTGACTTAGCACGCACATAGGCACCTAACTTGCAGGTTATGAATATTTTTTAAGTCGACACCGGCAATCTGGACTTAACATCCCCCCAAAACCACCTCCAAAGAGTCTGCTCAGCCATGGAAGTTTTTAAAGGGAAACAGGGAAGTCATCTCAGTAAGTCACTGAGATGAAAGGTCGGAGGGGTTGCATCCCTCACTATGCGCAGGCTTGTTGATTTCTTGTGATATTTCTTTAGAAGTTATCTTCTTCACACAGTTTATCTGGGAGATTACTGAAGGGGAAGCCAGGGAAGAGATCTGGTCATCTGTTAATTACTATTCTTCATTTCTCCTTCTTTGATCTGTGGAAGGAACCCACACACTAGGCAAGGTACTATGTGATTAAAAGATTTAAAAGGTGTGCTGAGGCCAGAGATGAGTGTATCTCATGTTTTGGGCCAGAGGTGGACTGTGGCCCACCAGGTTCCTCTGTCCATGGGATTTCCCAGGCAAGAATACTGAAGTGGGTATCCATTTCTTTCTCCGACCCAGGCATCGAATCTGTGTCTCCTCACCAGCAGGCGGATTCTTCACCACCGAGACACTGGTATTTATTGGGCTGTGACCTTGATCTGAGCCGTGACTTTTCATCCTCAGAACCCCAGAACGAATGGTTCTATTTCTTCTTCCACATTGCAGTTGGGGGTCTGTAACTCTTTTTAAATTAATTTTTATTGGAGTACAGTTATTACAATGTTGTGTTCGTTTCTGCTGTATGGCAAAGTGAATGAGCTGAACATGAACACATGTCCCCTCTGTTTTGGACTTCGTCTCATTCAGGACACCGAGGCTCATTAAGTAGAGTGCCCTGTGCTATACTGTGTGTTCTCATGAGTGATCTATTTTCTACTTAGCATCAATAATGTACATATGTCAATCCTAATCTCCCAATTCCTCCCACGCCCGCTCTCCCCTTTGGTATCCATACATTTGCTCTCTATTTCTTCTCTGCAAATGCAATTGTCTATACTATTTTTCTAGATTCCACATATATGTGTTTATACATGATATTTGTTTTTAAAATATTGAATAGTGACAGCCAGCACTAACTTAGTGCCAGAAACTGCTTTCAGCACTGTATTTATATTTGCCTATTTAGCCTTAGGTAACGGGTTTTTATTATTATTAGTGTCTCCATCTTACACTCCAAGACTCCGAGGCAGAGGGACAGCAAAGAGCTTGCCGCATGTTACCCTGCTGGTGAGGGGAAGGTTCAGGATTGAAACCCAGACAGGCTGGTTCCCAGATTCTCGTCCTTAAGCCCTATACGCTCTCCATAACTTGCCTGATACCATGTGGGTCCTGAATGAGGGGGCGGGGGTAATTTTCAGAACATGAACTGGGAGCTCTGGATACATCTCAAACCACACTCGCCCACCCAAAGGGGAGGACTCGGCTACAGCCTGAGAAGATGTCTTTTTTAAAAAAAAAATTTCTATCCACATATTTATTTATATAAACGTATACTTTCAAGAACTTACATAAATTGTATGGGGAAATTTACTGCAGAGATTTTTGCCATCAATTCTTGTCAGAGCACTTAAAAAATTTTTTGGCCCTGACATGCAACATGCAGGATCTTAGTTCCCTGATCAGGGATTGAACCTGTGCCCCCTGCGGTGGAAGCTTGGCGTCTTAATCACAGGGCCACTAGGGATGTCCTTACTTTTAACAAAGTTATTGGAGTCTAGTTGATTAGCCATGTTGTGTTAGTTTCGGGTGTCCAGCAAAGTGATTCAGCTCTATATGTACATGGATCTATGGGAGGGATTCAGGGCAGGAGGAGAAGGGGACGATAGGATGAGAAGGTTGGATGGCATCACCGACTCGACGGACATGAGTTTGAGTAAACTCCAGGAGTTGGTGATGGACAGGGAGGCCTGGCGAGCTGCAATTCATGGGGTCGCAGAGTCGGACACAACTGAGCGACTGAACTATAACTATTCCTTTTCAAATTCTTTTCCCATTTAGGTTATTACAGAGTATTGAGCAGAGTATTGATACTGTAGGTACTTGTTGGTTATCTATTTTAAATGTAGCAATGTGTACATGTCAATCCCAAACTCCATCCCCATCCCTCCACTCCACCCTTGCCCTTGATCACCATAAATTCATTTTCCATGTCTATGAGTGTGTTTCTGTCTTATAAATAAGTCCATTTGTATCATTTTTTTTTAGATTCCACATATAAGCAATTTCATATGCGATTTGACTTTCTCTGTCTGACTTGTTGCACTTAGTATAATAATCTCTAGGTCCATCCATGTTGCTGCAGATAGCATTATTTTGCTGTTTTTAATGGCTCCATAGTAGTCCATTGTATATATGTACCACAAGAAGATCTCCTTTTAAAATAGAGGCTTAGTTGTAAATGTTTGTCCAATGAAAACCAGAAAGCTAGTGCAGCTAATGCCCAGAAAGAAATAAGACCAGCTCATGACAAGTCAGATGTAAAGTGAGGGCTGTTCAACCCCTAGAAGAGCCAGGAGGTTGGGGTGGGCATAAATGAGGCAGGTGGCAGGAGCCTATGAGGATTTGGGGAGATGCCAGAGTCAGGCAACGGAACGCCACAGTTCATTTGAAAACAGGCATTCGCCTGGTAAACTGATTACAGATTGTTTTAAAATATAGTATATTAATAAAGTTTAATATAGCATATTAATAAAATATAGTGTGTTAATAGAAATTAATATAGTATATTAATAAAATATAGTGTATTAATAAAATACCGTACCTGAGGGACGGTAAGGCCAGCAGATCAGGAGATCGCTGCCATTGAAAGGATGGTTGTTACTCATGGTTCCTAGGCGGAGGGGGCCTGCTGCATCGCCTGGCCACACACAGGCCACAGGGAAGCCCCAGGCTTGGCCTGGAGGCGAGGCGGCTGGGGGAGAACCTGGGCCGGAGGCTTCACTGCGGTTTCCAGGGGAGGAAATGGGCGAGCAGGCTCAGCAGGCTACGGTTTGGCTAGTTTGAGCAGTGATGAGGGCTCTGGGGCAGAGGGCTGTCCCCGGTGGTCTGGCTCCGGGCCCTGGGGTATTCAGGCTAGCGGGACCGTGGCCTGCAAGTGCTAGTCCTGTGAGAAGCCCACAGGGGAGGTGGTGGGCTCCCGCTTGGCTCATTTGAATTTGAAAGGCACACTCAGGCATTTTCTTTAGGAGCTGGCCATGCTTAGGAGGCGCAGTCCCCCCAGAGACGGCACCGGTCCACAAATCAAAGCATCAGAAAACAGAAGGTAACAGACGTGGTTAATATCTGGGCCTGGTGTGACTTCTTTTTTCTTAAACAGTCTTTAAGATAAAAATATAGTTGATTTACAAAGTTGTGTTAATTTCTGCTGTACAGATAAGTGATTCAGTTGTAAATATATGTACATAAATCTTTTCATATTCTATTTCTTTATGATTTATCACAGGATATTGGATATAGTTCCCTGTGCTATACGGTAGGACCTTTCTTTCCCCATCTATTCTCCACCTGATAGTTTGCACCTGCTAACCCCAGGCCCCAGCCTGTGCCTCCCCTGACCCCGTTCCCCTTGGCCACTACAAGTCTGCTCTCTCTGTCTGTAAATCGGGTTTCCGTCTCATAGATAAGTTCACTTGCGCAAATGGCATCATTTCATCCTTTTCTATGGCTGAGTAGTATTTTCACTGTTTTTGTATATGTATATATATATACATATACACACATACCGTATTCTTCTGTATCCATTCATCTGCGGTCTGACCTCTCTCCAGTATATAGCATCATTGGAGTTTTGTGATCTCAACCTATTTAAAATGAACTTTTCCAGGACTTTGTTTTGCAAAGGCTATTTCATACGCACACTCTGAGGACCAGCTCCCTCCACCACCCTCTCCCCTCAGCCGTGTAATTATTATTCTTGGACTCAGCAAGAGTCGGGACACGCGGCAAGGGAATGCTCGCCTTTGCTGCGCCGATGGTCAGGCGCTGAGCCCTGCACACCGGCCCTCCTGGCACCCGCAGCGCCTGTGACTGGGGTCTGTCTTCTGGGATGAAGACAGGTTGTTAGGCTGTTGTGCAGGATGGGGACTGCACAGCAGCTCCACACCTGAGGAGGTGCCATTCACGCCGCAGGTTTGTGTATTTATTATGAATTTCCGGCAGATGGCAGTAAAGTGCTTGACCTAACAAAGTCTGAGCCTGCCTGCCTGCCAAGTTGCTTCAGGCTCATCTGACTCTGCGACCCCATGGCTGCTGCCCGCCAGTCTCTTCTGTCCGTGGGGTTCTCCAGGCAAGAACACTGGAGTGGGTTGCCATGCCCTCCTCCAGGGGATCTTCCCAGCCCAGGGACTGAACCCACATCTCTTATGTCTCCTGCACCGGCAGGTGAGTTCTTTACTATTAGAGCTACCTGGAATGCTAGGATGATTTTTCTGACAAACAGAAATAAAGTGCCTCCAAGTCACACACAGGTGCTGGAAGGGTCCACTGCTCATCAGACCCGGCCTCATAGGCCACCTGCTATACTTTCTCTCTGCAGGGGCTGCAGTCATGCCTCGTCACCAGTCAATAGACAGGCTTCTCAGCTTAGCTCCCAGTGAAGTTCCTTGTGGTTCGAAAGCAGCCTAACTTGAAAAAATGTTAACAGAATTCTTTTACATATTTTCCATTGTGATTTATTATAAGATATTGAATACAGTTCCCTGTGCTATACAGTAGGTCCTTGCTGATGTATTTTATATACAGTAGAGTGTATATGTTGGAGAAGGAAATGGCAACCCACTCCAGTGTTCTTGCCTGGAGAATCCCAGGGACGCAGGAGCCTGGTGGGCTGTCATCTGTGGGGTCGCACAGAGTCAGACATGACTGAAGCGACTTAGCAGCAGCAGCAGCAGCAGATATTTGTTAATCCCAAACTCCTAATGTATCGCTCTCTCCTTTCCCTTTGGGAACTATAAGATTGTTCTCTATCTCTGTGAGTCTGTTTTGTAAATAAGTTCATTTGTGTCATACTTTAGATCCCACATATAAGCAGTTATCACGTGCTCCCTGGTGGTCTAGTGGTTAGGAATCCGTGCTCCCTCCCACATATAAGCGATATTATACGATGTTTGTCTTTCTCTGTCTGACTCACTTCACTTAGAATGATCATCGCTAGGTCAGTCATGTTGCTGCAAATGACATATCTCCTTCTTTTTATGGTTGACTAGTATTCCATCTGTGTATGTCCCACATCTACTTTATCTATTATCCATCGATCGATATTTAGGTTGTTTCCAAGCCTTGGTTGCTGTGAATAGTGTTGCTCTGAGCATTGGGGTGCATGTATTTTTCTGAATTAAAGTTTTCTTCAGGTGTCTGTCCTGGAGTGGGCTTCCTGGGTCATACTGGAGGTCTAAGTTTTAAGTCTGCTACCAGAGCTCTCGGGAGAGAGCAGGAGGTCTGGGAAGCTCAGAGAGGATGCCACATAAGTCAAGGGGGTAGTGCTTGCTGTCAGGGGTCCTGACAACCTGGGAGAGTGGGAGGGCTCGGAGACCCCAGAGTGCAAGGTGCAGGGGGTTTGTGGTCAAAGAGAAAGGCACGGCTTGGGAGGACATACACAAAAATCCTGTGGGATAATTATTTAATAATGCATCTTGTCCTAGGGAGTGACCAGGATACTAAAGATTAGGTTCAATTACTTGGACACAGCATGCAAGGTGAGGCAAGTAAGGTGCAGTCTTGGCTTGTGTCCTTTTCCCTTGGAAAGTCACTGGGCTGGAGTAGGCGGGACAGATACAGGCCGAGGGCCCCCCCAGCTCTTGTGCCCTCCGTCCTAGTAAAAGACCAGACCAGCAGTTATTTTAGCATCTGGCTGGTTTCCTCCTGGCCAAGAACTGTCCTTGGGAAGAGGGTGTGAAAAACCGCGAAGAACGTGAGATCCTAAGGAAATGGGTGACAGGGGGATCCCACTCACCAGCTGGGAGTCTGAGCTACTCTGAGTGAGACAGTGAGAAGGACTTGTTTTCTGTCCCTTGAAAGTGGAGGAAAGAAGTGGAGGGAGGCAGAAGGAGGAGGTGAGGGAAGCAGAAAAGTGGTGAAAACCTGAGTTCCCAGTGAGTGGGGAGCAGTCAGGGGAGGTGCCCCAGGGATGGACTCCTTGGGAGGGAACAGGGATGTTTGACCGCCCACTGGGACTTGGCCTGTGATGGGTTGTGGAGGCTGCCAGTCGAGCGCCACTCTCCCGTCCGCAGTGAACTACGCTGTTCTCATCCATGTTCTGCATGGAAGTGTGTGTGTGTGTGTGTGTGTGTGTTAGAGAGCATAGAAGGAGCAATAGCTGTGTCCCGGTAAGCCCCTCAGGGTTCTATAAAATCGTGGTGAAGGTTTGCACCTTCACAAACTGTGGACTTTGGCGTTTTCTTTAGTTTTCCTAGATGCCAAGAATTTGCATGTAGCAACATGGATGGACCTAGAGATATTATACTAAGTGAAGAAAATCGGGAAGAGAAAGACAAGCACCATATGATATCACTTACATGTGGAATCTAAAATACAACACAAATGAACTTATCTATGAAACAGAAACAGACTCTCAGACAGAGAGAGCAGACTTGTGGTCGCCAAAGAGGACGAGTGGGGGGGGGGGAGGGTCGGTGTTCGGGGCTAGCAGCTGCTAATTATACACATAGGGTCAAGCAGCACAAAGCTCCTACTGCGTTGTACAGCGAGCTGAACTCCACTCAGTATCCTGGGATAAACCACAATGGCAAAGAATATAAAAAAGAACGTGTGCATATGTCTAATGGGGTCACTTTGCAGTATACCTGAAACTAATACAACATTGTAAATCAACTATAGTTCAATAAAAAAGATTTTTCCTCCATTTGTTTATCAGAAGAATTTTTCTGTCTCGCATCTTCACCTATGGCTATGCTGGGAAAACGCATTCAACAAATATATCCTGTTCTTCAATAGATACATTTTTTAAAGAAATGAACTTGGAATGGCTTTATACTTGTTTGTCCATTCATTTATTAATTCAGCCTCATTTATTAGCAGTCTAAAGTATGCAGGGATGTGTCCTGGGTATTGGGGAGCCATGGAGAAGCTGGCTGCTTTAGCAGATTTCAGGATGCAGGAGGGATTGATTAGGGGCATAGGAATATAGCAGTGCAGGTTGCATTTTTTAGTAGCTACTTAAAAATTGTTTTTTTTGAAGTACAGTTATTTTACAATGTGGCGTTAACTTCTGCTGGACAACAAAATGACTCAATTATACATGGATATACATTCTTTTTCATGTTCTTTTCTATTATGGTTTATCACAGTATATCGAATGGACTTTCCTGTTTACGGTAGGACCTTATTGTTTATCCATTCTCTATACAATAGTTTACATCTGCTAACCCTAAACTCACACTCTCTCCCACTCCTTTCCCCTTTGATAATCATCTGTCTGTTCTCCATGTCACTGATTCTGTTTCTGCTTCATAGATAGGTTCATTTGTGTCATGTTTGAGATTCCACATATAACTGATATCATATGGTATTTGTTGTTCTCTTTAGTAGCTACTTTTAATTTGCTTGACAAACTGCTGGGGAAAGATCCCTCGGGTAGGAATTACTCCGTGCTGGTAAAACACAGGCCTCCGTCCAAGTACTGGTCTGATACGAGAGTTTTTGTTGGGATCAGGGAAGGTAGGCAAAAGATGGGTGTGCCCCTGACCTGAAGTCGTTTTTGGTGAGGAGTGTCAGGGACGTCTGGCCTCATCCTCTCTCTTTTCCATCACTGACCTTGTGTGCATTCTTAGTCTCAGGCTGGCTCTGTAAAAGGAGGACAAAATTGTTCTGGAAACCAAAGAGAAAATGGCTTTGGAGAGCTCTCATATTGGTCTCCTGGTGAGTTGTAAGTAAACACATTCTTGGGAGCTGAGCCATGAAACCCTGTTGTTTGAGGCCAGGCGGGCTACACAGCTGCCAAGCGCGTGCTGCCCCGGGCCCCCTAGCCTGTGGGTCTGCTGGAGTGCCTGGTGCTGGGCGCTGCGGGCAGAGCTGGGGAGCCGCACGTCCGTCCAGGCCTCGGCTGGGGCTCCGAGCGTGAGCAGTAAGAAGCAGAAAGGGGGCTGATGCACAGAGTCAGACCCTCCCCCCCTTCTCCCCCTGGAGACACGCGTGTGTTTTCCCATTTTAAAACTTAAGTAAAAATCACCCATTTTATATAATTTTGAGAATCTTGAAAGCAAGATAGAATTGAGTAATTATAATTAGGATGTGAGATAATTCTGCAGTTCTCAAAGTTTCCTCATGTCTCAAGCTCCTGACAAACACTGACCTATGAAATGTCCCTATAGTTTTGTCTTTGCAAAAATGTCATGTATATGGAACCGCACCAGGAGCTGACTGGAGGCCTGGTGGTTAGGACTCGGTGTTTTCACCGGTTTAATCCCTGTTCTGGGAGCTAAGATCCTGCAAGCTGCACGGGACAGCCAAAATAAATAAAGAAATAAACAGACTCATATTTTACACAACCTTTGAAGCCTGCCTTCTTTCCATTGGCAGGATGCACTTGCCACTCATCCATGTTGTATTATTAGCTAGTTCCTTTTTTATTGCTGTGCATTATTTCAACCCTGTGGTTATAGCCAGTTGCTTCTCCATTCACCAGTTGAGAGATGTTTGGGTTGTTTTCCATTTTTGGCAGTTATTGAAAAGTTTCGATAAACCTTTGTGTACAGGATTTTGTGTGAACATAGGTTTTCATTTCACTTGGGTAAATGCTGAACAGTGGAATTTCTGGCTTGTAGATAAGCATATGTTTAACTTCATAAAAGACAGAAATTGTCGGAATGGATAGTAAAAACAATTACCATAGATAAAAAGACACACCGTACAATAATAAAAAGGTCAATTCACCAGAGACATAAGAATCCTAAATGAATATGTACCTAACAATAGAACTTGAAAATATATGTCTTTTTATCTGTGGTTATTTTCTTTGCCCTGAAGTATGTCTTGATGTTATTACAACCACTCCAGCCTTTTTTTTTTCAGTAGTAATTGCAAGAAATACTTTCCCCCATATCTTTAATTTACCTATATCATTATATTTCAAGTCAGTTTCTTACAGAGAATGTGTAGTTTGGTCATGATGTTTTTATTATCTGGTTCTGATAATTTCTGTCTTCTATTTGACATGTTTAGACCAGAGGTTGGCGAACTATGACCTGTGGGGCAAACCTGGCTTTCCTATGGGTTTTGTATTGTTTATGGCTTTTTTCATGTTACAATGGCTGAGTAGAGTGGTTGCACCAAAAAAGATATGGTCCAAAAAACTAAAAATATTTATTGTCTGCCCCCTTTACAAAAAATTTTGTTAACCCTTGGTTAAAACCATGTACTAGTACAGGTAGCTTCGGAGAAAATACCAAATGGATCAGTGTGAGTGCTCACAGTACCTTGGTGTACATTCACAGAGAGGCCTGCTCTGAGAATGGAGACGCAGCAGAGAAAGGGAGCTTCTGAGAACTCCAGCCCCTATTTCAGGGAGTCAGGCACCAGAAGAGTGAATCTGTGCTCTGGTACTGGTGTTGCCATCACCATGAGTATCTCTTGCTTGGCTAAAACTTGGTTAAAGGTACTGATAGGCTCACTGAGACATGAAGATGATGGCTAGGAAGAAGGGCACCCAGAACTTAGTTTTTATCCCACACTAATACTATAAAATGCACTCCAGTTTCCTTGGGCTTCCCTAGTGGCTTAGAGGGTAAAGAATCTGCCTGCAATGCAGGAGACCTGGTTCGGGTCCTCTCTCAATAGCCCATGTTGCCAAAGCAAAAACCTGAGTGGAAACAAATTATTTCAGAATCTCAGTTACTCCAGTCAAGAAGCTTAGAAGACAAGGTCCTGCCTTTATTGGTGAAAAGTGGAGTGAATGGGTAGCGATGAAAAGGTAAAAATTTACCTATGGTTCCCTACAAAAAATAAACACAATAAATATCTTACAGTCTACTCCAAAAGCAAGAAAAACATACACCTTGGGTCCAGAAGTAAGATTTGTAAGCCTGAGGACAACAGAGGACCTTCCAGTGAAGTACAAGGCAGGTGCCCAAGTGAGCTGGTAGCTAATGGTTGCCTGAGGGCAGCGACTGTGTGCAGTCTTATACAGTCTGGGTGGTGGTCACTGTGTCTAAGAGTATTAACAGTAGATACAAATGGAGTCTGGATTTGAGAATTTCCTGAACAGACAAGAATGTTTAAACCATGTAGAAAAACTAAATCTGGCTTATTTCATGAATGTAAGTAAAATTCAACCTAGGTTATTTTTTGTAAATGGCTCTGACAACCATAAAAGAAACATAGTCATTTTCCTAAAAATGACATGAGAAGCTTCCACTGTAATAAGCAGTCATTGTAAAAATTAATAATGTCCTCATTTTTACTGTTCGTCATTCTGTAGCTTCCTGTCCCCAAGCCTCACATCAGGCTTTGAATTTGGAAGCTCCCTGTTTGTGAACTGTTTTTATATCCACAATAAACTCTTACTGAATATTAAAAAAATATACATTTAATGTAATTATTGATAAGTTTAGACCTAGGGATACTACTTTGTTATTTGTTTTCTACTTGTTTCCTCTTTTTTTCTTCCTCTGTATGTTCTTTTCTGCTTTCTTTTGGGTAATTTGAACATTTAAAAATATTCTAGTTTATCTATTAGGTTTTTGACTATTGTCCTCTCTATGTATACAGACATAGAAATATATAAAAAAGTGCTTGCTCCAGGGATTAAAATATATTGTACAATTTATACTTACCTTTTCAGAGTTTATTTAGCTTCACTATTTTGCCACTTCAAATGGAATGTATTAATGTTACCACAATATAATGCCTTTTCCCCTCCCTCATTTGTGTTATAATTTTGCTGTGTATTATATTTATTCATGCTGAAAACTCAACTGTTATTAAATTTTTTTCTTTTAATACTGCAGTATATTTTACCGTCTGAGCCACCAGGGAAGCCTCAATCCTGCAGTATATTTTAAAGAATTCAAAAGGAAAGAATAGTCGTCTGTCTTTACCCAGATATTTTCCTTTTTTCTTTCTTTTTCTTCATCCCTGGTTCTCTAAACTTGACTTCTGGTAGCATTTCCCTTCTGCTTGAATAACTTCCATCAGCAATTAAACAGTTTTAAATTTAGATGTAACTGACATGTAACATTATGTTAGTTTCCGGTGAACAGCATCATGATTTATATATGTATTATGAAATGACCAGCATGATGTGTCTATATATATTATTACAAGTTTTTCTTCCTTGTGATGAGAATTTATAAGATCTATACTCTTAGTGACTTTTAAAATATAAAATACAGTATTATTACTAACTTTATCCATCATGCCCATAATGACTTATTTATTTTATAACTGGAAGCTTGTACCTTTTGACCATCTTCATCCATTTTCCCCACAACCCCCATCTCTGGCAACCGTGAATCTGTTCTCTGTCTCTGAGCTCAGTTTGTGTGGGTGTGTATGGGGGCTTCCCTAGTGATCCAGTGGTAAAGAATCTGCCTGCAATGCAGAAGCTGCGTGAGAACTGGGTTCAGTCTCTGGGCTGGGAAGATCCCCTGGAGCAGGGAATGGTAACCCAGCCCAGTGTTCTTGCCTGCAGAAGCCCATGGACGGAGGAGCCTGGCAGGCTGCAGTCCATAGAGTTGCAAAGAGTTGGACACAACTGAAGTGACTTAGCATGTGTGTGTTTTAGACTCCATATGTAAGTGAGATCATGTGGTATGTCTCTGTCCGACTTATTTCACTTTATATAATGTCCTCAAGGTTCATCCACATTGTCATAAATGGCGGGATTTCTCTCTTTATTACTGCTGAATCATTACTGCATGTCTATTAAATATCTGCAGTAGAATCATATAGATAAAAGAAAGAGAAGATTTTTCTCACAATTCTCAATTATACTTAATACAATAATATTACACAATAATAAACATACTTTATACAATCATAATAGTATTTCAATGTATTGTCTTGATTTTATAGACATATTAACATGTTTTACTAGTTTGGAGTTAGTATTCCTAGGGACTTTCTGTATTTATTTAAAAAATTAATTTGTGTATTTTAATTGGAGGCTGATTACTTTACAATATTGTGGCAGTTTTTTGCCAAACATCGATGCATATTTGCTGTGGATGCACATGGGTCCCCCCATGCCGAACCCCCCTCCCACCTCCCTCTTGACCCCATTCCTGGGGGTGTCCCAGAGCGCCGGCTTTCAGTGCCCTGCTTCATGGATCTAGCTTGCACTGGTCATCTGTTTTACCTATGGTAATATACATGTTTCAGTGCTATTCTCTCAGATCATCCCACCCTCGCTTTCTCCCAGAGTCTAAAAGTCTGTCCTTTATGTTACAATATACTAACACATATATATGGAATTTAGAAAGATGTTACTGATAACCCTATATGCAGAACAGAAAAAGAGACACAGATTTATAGAACAGTCTTTTAGACTCTGTGGGAGAAGGCGAGGGTGGGATGTTTCAAGAGAACAGCATTGAGACATGTACAGTATCTAGGGTGAAACAGATCACCAGCCCAGGTTGGATGCATGAGACAAGCGCTCGGACCTGGTGCTCTGGGAAAACCTAGGGGGAGCGGGTGGAGAGGGAGGTGGGAGGGGGGATTGGGATGGGGAACACATGTAAACCCATGGCTGTTTCATTTCAATGTATGACAAAATCCACTACAAATTAAAAAAAAAAGAAATAAAAAAATAAAAAAATAAAAAAAATGCTGAAGATTTTTATAAAAAAAAATAACTACATCTCTTTTATATAGGGTCATCGTTACTGTCTTTCTAAATTCCATATATATGCATTAATATGCTGTATTGGTGTTTCTCTTTCTGACTTACTTCTCTCTGTATAATAATCTCCAGTTTCATCCATCTTATTAGAACTGACTCAAATATGTTCTTTTCTATGGCTGAGTAATGTTCCACTGTGCATATGTACCACAGCTTCCTGATCCATTCGTCTGCCGACGGACATCCAGGTTGCTTGCATGTCCTGGCTATCGTAAACACTGCTTCAGTGAACACTGGGGTACATGTATCTCTTTCAGTTCTGGTTTCCTTGGTGTTTATGTCCAGCAGTATGATGGCTGGGTCACATGGTAGTTCTATTTCCAGGTTTTTAAGGAATCTTCACATTATTCTCCATAGTGGCTATACTAGTTTGCATTCCCACCAGCAGTGTAAGAAGGTTCCCTTTTCTCCACACCCTCCTCAGCATTTATTGTTTGTAGACTTTTTGACGGCAGCCATTCTGACTGGCATGAGACGGTACCTCATTGTGGTTTTGATTTGCATTTCTCTGATATGAGTGATGTTGAGCAACTTTTCATGTCTGTTAGCCATCGGTATATCTTCTTTGGAGAAATGTCTGTTTAGTTCTTTGGTCCACTTTTTGATTGGGTTGCATAACAATTCTTTTAAAGAAATTCTGTTGGGAATTGATTCTCTCAGCTCCCCCTAATCTGAAGATGTCATTATTTCAGCCTCATTCTTAAAGGATATTTTTATGTATACAGAGTTCTGGTTTGGCAGCTCCTTTATTTTTGCATGTTAGAAGTGGCTCTCCCTGCCTCTGGCCTTCAAGGATTCTGATGAGAAATTTGTATTCATTTGAATACTATTCCCCCATAATTAGCATATCATTTTTCTCTATCTGCTTTCACTTTTTTTCCCTTTAGTTTTCAAAAGTTTGATGGTAATGTATTTTTGGCATGGATTCTTTTAGTTTTACTGAGCTTCTTGAATCTGTGAATTTATGTCTTTTGCCAAATTTGTAAAGTTTTCACCCATTATTTCTTTACGCATTTAACTTACTCCTCTGAGCATTTTCCTAATAGCTGTTTTGAAATCTGTGTCATATAGTTATAATATCTGTGTCATCTTGGTGCTGATGTCTGTTTGTCTTTCCCATGTAAACTGAGATTTTTACTGGTTCTTTCTGTGCTGAGCAATTTTGGGTTCTGGCCTTAATGCTTTGAATATTATGTTATGAAACTCTGGGCCTTATTTAAGTCCTATGGAGAATGTTGCTAGGAGACAGACCTGGCTGGGTTAAGGCTGCAAGTGCTCCCAGGCTTCTCTGGGTTTCAACTGCAGGTTCATCTTCAGAGCCTTTGTGGTGCATTTCACATCTGCCCTACATGTGTGCTATGTACCTGGAGATCCTGGGTGAGAGTGGGGGGTCTATCTGTCAGTGCAGTTCTCTGAGTCTTTGGTTTGCTGTCTAAGAACACATCCAGGCACGTGCAGCGTGATGGTGGGCTTACCTTGAGCGTTTCTGCAGACTTCCCTCTCGTGTGCATCATCTCTCTGGTGTATTCTGGCTGCCTGGGCCTCTTCTTTGTGATCTTCTGGTCAGAAAGTTGTGGTTTTTATTACCTCCTCTGCTGTGTGCTTCCTCTGACTGCCGTTGCTCCTGGGGCCAAGTGGTAGGAATACAGAGAATAAAAAGGCTAGGACAATTTGCTCCCACTTTCTGGGGTTTGTCACTCACCTGACCAGAGAAGAGGTTCTCTTACTGGGGAGTTTTGGATTCCTGTGCAACCCTAGGGCTATGTCTGTGGCTGCCTCTGCCATCTGATCTGATGTATGAGATCGGAGAATAAAAAAAGGGAAAAAACGTGGGAGATTCACCCCATCTCTCGGAGACTTAGGACACCTCTCTTACTGTTTCACCTGGAAGTAGAGGGTTTTGCCTGGCCCCCTCTCTGTCCAGGCCCCAGTGTCTACCTCTGGGTGTTTTGAGCGTAGTGGGGGAAACTGGAGGAAAAATGGGAAACTCACTGCCAATGTGACCGTACTTTGAATTCTGATCTTCTGTAATTCCCCTGCTACTATTTATTTATTTACTTTTTTACAGTCCTCACAAAACTTCTCTGTGAGTTCTGGAAGGTCTTACAGTCTCATTCAACTGGAGAGACATGGCAGAGTGGGTTTACTCCATCTTTCTCTGAAACGGGGGCTGTTGGTTTTTAATACCCAACATTTAAGATGTACATGATTTGAAAGGGTGAAGTAAGCCTTTCCATAATAACATGGAGAGGTCATGATACGTTGAAAAAAGAAACAAGGCGGGTCTCAGGGCACTTTAGGTGCTATGTTCTCACTTCTCCACAGTTGTATATATTTATACATAGAAAATTTAGTGTTTTAACATACTTGCAGTTGCCAGTAAGACAATATCTAATCAAAAGTGCCTTGAACATTAAGGAAAATTTACTGTTGTGTAACGGAAAGTCTGAGCACTGTTGGTTCCAAGGTGGGTCAATTTTCTGGCTAGAGAATGTCAGGGCTCTTGGTTTCCCACTCAGCAGTTCTTCAGACTTTTCTCTAAAGCCTGCAAGATGACCACAGTCCTCCAGTCTTCCTTTCCTTGGGTGGCCACGTCCAGAGTCAGGAAGACCCATCCGTTCTTGTGTTTGTCTTGTATTAAGGAGGGAATGTTTTCCTTCACTAGCCTACCAAACTTCCCTTATGCTAATTGACAAAGATTAAATCACACTTGAGCTTGGCTAGCCTCTAGCACCTATAATGAAATTTCCTGTTTGAACTATACTAGTCCAAATTTATCTCCTGAGCCTGGGAAGGGAATTCTGAAGCCTGTTGGGCTACCAATGCTGAATCAAGGTCAAACTTATCTTCACAAGATGGAAAAGGGGAAAGGAAAGAAGGCAAAAATAAATAGAAAGATATCTTATGTTGGGTTAGAAGACTTAATACCGTTAGAATGTTCATATTACTCAGGTGATGTACAGAGTCAACGCAATCCCTCTAAAATCCCAGTGGCATTTTTTACAGAAATGGAAAAAAAATCCTAAAATTCATATGAGAACACAAAGGACTTTAAATAACCAAAATCATCTTGAGAAAGAAGAACAAATCTGAAGGAAGGCCTCAAACTTCCTGGCTTAAAAACATATTTCAATTAAGAAACAATTTAATTTACAACTGCTTTAAAAAGAATAAAATAGTTAGGAATAAATATTAACAAGGAGATGAAAGACTTGAACACTGAAAACTGTAAGAAGTTGATGAAAAGTATTAAAGAAGACACAAACAAATGTAAAGATCTCCAGTGCTCATGGATTGGAAGCATTAATATTGTTAAAATTGTCCATTCTACCCAAAGCAATCTGCAGATTCAATACAATACTTATTAAAATTTGAACGCCTTTTTTTTCTAAAAATAGAACAAACAATCCTAAAATGTGCACGCAATTGCAAAAGACCTCAAATAAACAAAATATATATGAAAAAGAATAATAAAGCTGGAGGCCTCATTGTACCTGATTTTGAACAATATTACAAGACTGTAGTAATCAAAACAGTATAGTATTGGAATAAAAACAGATTTAGAGTTCAGTGGAATAGACTAGACAGCCTATAAATAGGCTGTGCACATAAGGTCAATTGATTTACAACAAAGGAGCCAAGATTTTACCATGGGAAAAGAATAGTTTTATCAATAAATTGTGCTGAGAAGATTGGACAGTTACATGCAATAAAGTGAACATGGGCCTGTTTCTTACCCCATATGAAAAACTATTCAAAATGGATTAGTGCCTGAATATAAAACCTGATATAAAACTCCTAGAAGAAAATATAGGCAATAAAATCCATAATGTTAATATTAGAAATGATTTTTTTTTTTTTGAACTTGACACCCAAAGCAAGGCCAACAAAAGCAAAAATAAATAGGAGGGATACATTCAACTAAAAAGCTTCTGCTCAGCAATGGAAACAGTCAACAAAATGAAAATCAAGTGTAAGAAAATATTTGTAAATTATATATCTGATAAGGGGTTAATAGGCAAAATATGTAAAGATTTCCTATTTCTCAGTAGCAGAAAGTCCAAAATGGGCAGAGCATATGAAGAGACATTTTTCCAGAGGAGGCATAGAAGTGATCAACATGTATATGAAAAGTTTCTCAGCATCACTAATCATCAGGAAAATGCAAATTAAAATCACTATGAGACACCTCACTCCATTTAGGACAGTCATTATTTAAAAAAAAAGAAATTAACAAGTGTTGGTGAGGAAGTGGAGAAATTGGAAACTTTGTGCACTGTTGATAAAGATATAAAATGATGCAACTGTTACGGAGAGCAAAGTGAAATTTCCTAAAAAAATATTAAAAGTAGAATTACAGTATGATCCAACAATCCTACATCAAGAGGCTCTTGATTAATTTTCCACGGTTTATTGTGATCCACACAGTCAAAGGTTTTGGCATAATCAATAAAGCAAAAATAGATGTTTTTCTGGAACTTTCTTGCTTTTTCAATGATCCAGTGGATGTTGGCAATTTGATCTCTGGTTCCTCTGCCTTTTTTAAAACCAGCTTGAACATCTGGAAATTCATGGTTCACCTATTGTTGAAGCCTGGCTTGGAGAATTTTGAGTTTTACTTTCCTAGTGTGTGAGATGAGTGCAATTGTGTGGTAGTTTGAGCATTCTTTGGGATTGCCTTTCTTAGGGATTGGAATGAAAACTGACCTTCTCCAGTCCTAGGGCCACTGCTGAGTTTTCCAAATTTGCTGGCATATTGAGTGCAGCACTTTCACAGCATCATGTTTTAGCATTTGAAATAGCTCAGCTGGAATTCCATCACCTCCACTAACTTTGTTCATAGTGATGCTTTCTAAGGCCCACCTGACTTCATGTTCCAGGATGTCTGGCTCTAGGTGAGTGATCACACCATCGTGATTATCTGGGTCATGAAGATCTTTTTTTTACAGTTCTTCTGTGTATTCTTGCCACCTCTTCTTAATATCTTCTGCTTCTGTTAGGTCCATACCATTTCTGTCCTTTATTGAGCCCATCTTTGCATGAAATGTTCCCTTGGTATCTCTAATTTTCTTGAAGAGATCTCTAGTCTTTCCCATTCTGTTGTTTTCCTCTATTTCTTTGCGTTGATCACTGAGGAAGGCTTTCTTATCTGTCCTTGCTATTCTTTAGAACTCTGCATTCAAATGGGAATATCTTTCCTTTTATCCTTTGCTTTTTGCTTCTCTTCTTTTCACAGATATTTGTAAGGGCTCCTCAGACAACCATTTTGCGTTTTTGCATTTCTTTTTCATGGGGATGGTCTTGATCCCTGTCTCCTGTACAATGTCACGAACCTCCATCCATAGTTCATCAGGCACTCTGTCTATCAGATCTAGTCCCTTAAATCTATTTCTCACTTCCACTGTATAGTCATAAGGGATTTGATTTAGGTCATACCTGAATGGTCTAGTGATTTTCCCTACTTTCTTCAATTTAAGTCTGAATTTGGCAATAAGGAGTTCATGATCTGAGCCAGTCAGCTCCTGGTCTTGTTTTTACAGCTGTTTTGCTGTATAGAGCTTCTCCATCTTTGGCTGCAAAGAATATAATCAATCTGAGTTTGACATTGGCCATCTGATGATGTCCATTTGTAGAGTCTTCTCTTGTGTTGTTGGAAGAGGGTGTTTGCTATGACCAGTGTTTTCTCTTGGCAAAATTCTATTAGCCTTTTCCCTGCTTCATTCTGTACTCCAAGGCCAAATTTGCCTGTTACTCCAGGTGTTTCTTGACTTCCTACTTTTGCATTCCAGTCCCCTATAATGAAAAGGACGTCTTTTTTGGGTGTTAGTTCTTAAAGGTCTTGTAGGTCTTCATAGAACTGTTCAGCTTCTTCAGTATTACTGGTTGGGGCATAGGCTTGGATTACCATGATATTGAATGGTTTGCCTTCAAAACGAACAGAGATCATTCTGTCATTTTTGAGATTGCATCCCAGTACTGAATTTCAGACTCTTTTATTGACCATGATGGCTACTCCATTTCTTCTAAGGGATTCCTGCCCACAGTAGTAGATATAATAGTTATCTGAGTTAAACTCACCCATTCCAGTCCATTTTAGTTCACTGATTCCTAGAATGTCGACATGCCATCTCCTGTTTGACCACTTCCAATTTGCCTTGATTCATGGACCTGACATTCCAGGTTCCTATGCAATATTGCTCTTTATAGCACTGGACCTTGCTTCTATCACCAGTCCCATCCACAACTGGGTACTGTTTTTGCTTTGGCTCCATCCCTTCATTCTTTCTGGAGTTATTTCTCCATTGATCTCCAGTAGCATATTGGGCACCTACTGACCTGGGGAGTTCCTCTTTCAGTATCCTATTATTTTGCCTTTTCATACTGTTCATGGGGTTCTCAAGGCAGGAATACTGAAGTGGTTTGCCATTCCTTGTCTCTAGTCATCCATAGTTAGCCATAAAAATGAAGGAGATCCTATAATATGGATGAAACTTGAGCACATTATGCTCAGTAAAAAAGAACAGTCATAAGGGGAAATACTGCCTGATTCCACTTATGTGAGGTGAATGGTGGTTACTTGGGGCTGTAGTTGGGGCAAGGAAGAATGGGAGCTTTTGTTTAACAGATATAAAATTATAGTCATGAAAGATGATGAAGTTCTAGTCATCTGCTGTACAATATTGTGGCTACAGTTAATAATACTGTAATGTACATGCATAATTTTTTTGAGAAATAGATTTCATGTTATGTGATTTTTAATGCATGTGTATATGTGTGTGCACAGTGAATGTATACATATAGCTGTTAAACTTCATTGTAGAGCAGAAGCTAATACAATATTGCAAAGCAACTATACTCCAATGAAAAAATAAAAAAAAATAAGGGGAGTGGAAAATGGTTTGGTAGACAATCAACCATCTGGCATGGATGTTTGTACCAATGCTGATCTACTAATATCTCTAGGGTGTGTTTATTGGTGGAAACTTTCACTTTCTTGGTTTTGCTGTTTTCTGCATCATTTTATATAACTACATAAAAATACATGTTTCCATTTTGAGAAAGGATAAAAAAATTCCTTGTTTTATTCATTTCTCCATGGAGCCTGCTGAGACTCTCTCTGCCTGCTGCCTTCTCTGGATGGCTGGAAGCATTCAAGGTCAGTCTCATAGTTTAGGATTTCAGTCTAATCTACCTTGTATTGTTTGCTATTATGACCTCTGCTTTTATTTGTCTTCTACCCCCAACTAGGATGTAAGCTCTTTGAGCTCAGACATATTTCTTCTTCTTTCTTCAGGGCATCCAGGGCTGAGAACTTGGGTGAAGCACACAAAAATTACTTATTAAATGGATTTACATGTATTCCCCATCCTGATCGCCCCTCCCACCTCCCTCTCTACCCGATCCCTCTGGGTCTTCCCCGTGCACCAGGCCCGAGCACTTGTCTCAAGCATCCAACGTGGGCTGGTGATCTGTTTCACCCGAGATAATATACATGACAAAAACCACTACAACATTGTAAAGTAATTACCCTCCAACTAATAAAAATAAATGGAAAAAAATACTTATTAAATGATGTGTAGAGTTAGTCTGTTTCTGGGCAAGCTGTTGGGAAAGGGGTTAATGTGTGGTCATTTGTTACCAACCCATCTATGAAAAAAAAGTATGATCATTTGTATTTGGATCTTGGAAGATAAGGCACAATTCAAAGGACTGAAATTTTTCCAGAAAGATCTAAGTGGGAAGCCAATGATAACCAAAAAGAATCCTACTTGAGTCATTCAATACTGCCTCCATTGAGCAAGCCTGCCTCTTAAAGGATTTTCATGTTAATGGGCCAGGGACTTTGGTTCAGTGGATGAAGAATATCACATATCGGCGAACAGGATTTGTGGCATCAAGCCGACAGCCACTGTGGCCACCCCCAGTTATGCACCCCAGGGGGATTCAGGAGGGAGAAAAGCAGGACACTAGCCCTGGATAGCTAAGGCGCACATCAGAGGAGTGATTTCGCTGAGCCCAGACTCTTGCATCTTCCCATACATAGAAGTGCTAAATTCATTAACTTGAGATGTTGGGTTTTCTCTAATTAATTATCGAATTATCTTTGATGTTATGATTATCTGGTCTTTGTTGTAAAAACTCCTATATATCCAGTCTCCTCCCTTACCTTTTTGGAGCAGTCACTCAAAACTATCTGAGAGGCTGTCCTTTGGCCTAAGTCCTTAGAAAGTTTTGCCAAATAAAGTTTAACTCTCAACTTTTAGGTTTTGCATTTTTTTTTCCAGTTGATTGTTTTCAAATGCTTTACTTTAGATTCACATGTTCTTTTCTGGTGGTCTGCAGGGATGTATATTCAATTTATAATTTCTTAGTTACCCAGAATTTTCTTTAAATTTTCCAGTAATACACCTTAAAAAAATCAAATGATTTCAGCTCAGTTCCGTTGTTCTGTCGAGTCCAACTCTTTGTGACTCCATGGACTGCAACACGCCAGGCTTTCCTGTCCATCACCAGCTCCTGGAACCCACTCAAACTCATTTCCATGGAGTCGGTAATGCCACCCAACCATCTCACCCTCTATCATCTCATCCCTTTTTTCTCCCACCTCCAATCTTTCCCAGCATCAGGGTCTTTTCAAATGAGTCAGCTCTTCGCATCAGGTGGCCAAAATACTGGAGTATCAGCTTCAGCATCAGTCCTTCAATGAACACCCAGGACTGATCTCCTTTAGGATGGACTGGTTGGATCTCCTTGCAGTCCAAGGGACCCTCAAGAGTCTTCTCCATCACCACAGTTCAAAAGCATCAATTCTTGGGTGCTCAGCTTTCTTTATATAAGATAGGATATCTACTTGCACAATGCTTTTTATCTCTGAAAGATAATGTTTTTTTATCTCTTTACATTACAGAATGTCCAAGTGAAAAGTACCTCTGACATGATTCTAATCCCTTTAGATGGGGAAATAGGCTTGAAGAGAGGAAATGCTTTTCCAAGGTGTGCAGTTAATTATTGACCATTTTGAACTAGAATCCAGGAGGAATGAATGATTCTTGACTTTATCCCTTTGCCAGGCTGCTTCAAAAAAACCTCATTTCCTTGAAGGGTTACTGCTTGTTTTGGCCACTCAGTAGAGTTGTCAGTGCAAACTAATTAAGCATGATTGTGAAACAAGTTAGAATTAATGTGTATATGTTTCACTGCAAATGAGTGTACTGATTCTTTCTGGAAGAGATGCTAGAGAGTTCCAGGTGGTAAGCAGTTGACTTTGAGATATCAAAGGACAAACCAAGAGGATAAAGGCACTGGGAAGATGAATGGGCAAAACTTAGGAGAAAAATACCACCCACAGTGAGACTTCCCTGGTGGTCTAGTGATTAAGACTTTGCACTTTAAAGCAGGGGTTGTGGGTTCAATCCCTGGTCAGGAAGCTAAGATACTAAATGCTTTGGGGTCAAAAACCCAAAAACATAAGGCAGAAGCAATATTGTAACACATTCAATAAAGACTTTAAAAAATGACCCACATTAAAAAAACCTTTAAAAAAATATCAGCAACAGCTACAATCATGTTGCATAAAGCAGATGTTGGAGGTGGGCATGTTTCTTGCTATTATTGAGCTAAGACCGCCCTTTTTGCATCTCCTATCATGCAGGAGGTCTAAAGCCTTCACCAGGGTTTTTGTGAATTCATTTTTACTGTTACTTCTAGTTACTTCTGGCTAGGATTCTGGCTTTCCCAGATGGAAACCTAGCAGGACCCTGAGGGATCCTTCTGTATACAAAAGACCCTCCATGTCCCCTGTTTGTTATTTTTAGGTCAAAAAGGGCTTATACAATTAAATGCTACTCAGCCACGGAAAAGAAAAAAAATAATGCCTTTTGCAGTAACATAGATGGACCTAGAAATGATTATACTTAATGAAGTAAGTCAGAGAGAGAAAGACAAGTACTATATGATATCACTTATATGTGGAATCTAAAATATGACACAATGTTTTGTCTATAAAACAGACTCACAGACATAGAGAACAGACTTGTGGTTGCCAAATGGGAGGGAGGATGGGATGAAGTGGGAGTGTGGGATCAGCAGATACAAACTGTCACATGTGGGATGGATAAACAGCAAGATCTTATGTTCGGCATGGGAGCTATATACCATATCCTCTGGTAAACCATATGTAAAAGAATGTGTAGAAGAATATATATATACATATATATATATATGTATATACATATTTGTATATATGTATATATATATACAAATATATGTATATATATATGTATATATATGTATATACATATTATATATGTATATATATATGTATATATGTATATACATATTTGTATATATGTATATATATACAAATATGTATGTATATATGTATATATATATGTATATATATATATATATATATATACATACACACATGTATAACTGGATCACTGTCTGTAAAGTAGAAGTCAACTACACTTCAATTTAAAAAAAGAAAAACAAAAAGAAAGAAAAAAAAGGCTTTGGTCTCATGGGCCTTCCCCAAGTGCCAAAGAGCAGGCTCGAGCAGTTAATGTTTAGGAGCAGAGGGTCACAAGACTCCCAGCTCCTCCTGGATGGGCATGTATAGCCGTGTGCTGCCTATCTCTGGGTTCTGTGGAACTAGGACCTCCAGTCAGATGGGGGCTGGTGACTACACGCTGAACACAAGCAGGCATGCCCCAGCATGATTGGAACCAGAAGGTGGAGATTCCAGAAGAATCACCCTGGTATCTCACCACCAACCAGTCAGAAGGCCCATGAGCGGACCACGCATTCTGGACCCTCTCCCCTTACACTGTCTTTAAAATCTCTTGCCTGAAAACCACTGGGGGGTTCAAGTCTCTTGAGCACAGTCACCCATGCTCCTTGCCTGGCCCCCAATTAAACCCTTCTCTGCTTCGGATTCTGATGGGTTAGTTTGTCTGGCATCATCGGCCTTCAGGCACAGGAGCTTGAGTTTAGTAACAAATTTATCATTTTCTGTTGTGCTTCTGGAGACTGCTCCATTATTCTTGCATTGGCCTTGATCCAAATGTGTGAAACAGATCTGTCTTATCTGTTCATTTCCATTCAAGCAAACTCTCTAAGACTATTGGGCCGTTTCAAAATGGCTCTTAACTGGTTAAATGTAGGTCATTTATCCATCAATAAAAGTAATCACTGGAATATACTGACACATTAAATATGTTTAAATACAGAAGTCCATAGTGATGATTAATACTAATAAATCTCATTTATAACCTTTGGATTCTAGAGAAACTATTCATTATTTTGAAACAGATCGAATAAAGGGAAAGTAACAATTCTTTACTCTGACCTTACCATACTAACTGACTCTCAGAATAATCACATAGTTGACAAGGGGAAATTTCTCTATAAATAGGTACAGAAGGAACAATAAATTAGAATGTCTCTGTTTTGCGAACTCTAGTGAAATAATGATATAGGCATTGATCATCAATAATACTGGTATCATAAAGGGACAAACAGCTGGATATTATGTGCTTCTCCGTAGAAGTTTTCAATGCCATTTATGAAGTAGTCTTGTTAAAGACGTAAAACTGTCTAAAGGGTTGATTGAGTTACAGTTTTATTTCATTTGGCAAGACTCCTTCATAAGTGGTGTTGAATACTTCCATCAGGAAGAATTTGCTTTAGATTTCAAATATCCCAGAGAGGGAAAAAAATGGACAAAGGTGAAGATGAAATAAGATTGACCATGAGTTTGTAATTGATAAATCAGAGTGATGGATACATAGGGCTTTGTTATTTTACCTTGCAAATGTTGAAAAACTTCCCTAATTTATATAATCGTCCTAGTGTAGCATAAGCAAAACAAAATGAGCACACACATAGAGCAGCTCTTTACTGAAAACTCAGCAGTAATAGTGGGGGAGGTCACACCAAGCTTCTTATAGTGGTGAATTTAATACTGAATATTTAACTTCTTTGCATTAAAAATACTCCTCAGCCTTTCCAACAACTCAAAATCTACTGCTGTGTTGGGTTTCCCCTCTGCCTATGATGACTCCTCCATCTCCAGCAGTGCCAGAAAAAAATCCTGCTGCTTTATTATATAGAGATTTGGCAGGTCCTAACCAGGAATTCTGGAGAAGGCAATGGCACCCCACTCCAGTCCTCCTGCCTGGAAAGTCCCATGGACAGAGGAGCCTGGTAGGTTGCAGTCCATGGGTCGCTAAGAGTTGGACACGACTGAGCGACTTCACTTTCACGCATTGGAGAAGGAAATGGCAACCCACTCCAGTGTTCTTGCCTGGAGAGTCCCAGGGATGGGGGAGCCTGGTGGGCTGCCATCTAGGGGGTCACAGAGTCGGACACGACTGGAGTGACTTAGCACACACACACAGAAGCTGGAACTCAAGTCTGAACCTTCCTTGGCAAATCCAATGTTTCACTGATGTGCTAACCCCAGATTTCACAGCTCCCCTCTAGTCTTCGATAGTGTAGAGATGAACCTGCTACCACCAACAAAGCCTTCAGGCATTGCTCTATAAAGAGGAACATATTTCTCCCACAGTGGATGTGGGGATGGGTCATCCAGTTCCACTGCATCAACTAACTCAGGGACCCAAGTTTCGTCAGACTGGTGCCCCAGGCCTGGCCCAGGGAAGTGTCTGGGACGACGAGAGGGAGTGTGGAAGGGGCCACGACTGCTGTCCACAGGAGCAGACCTGGAAGCCACACCCATCCCTCTAGATCACAGAGTGGATGACCCCACCAGCCACACAACCTGGGGATGTAGCCTCTCTGAGACCTTGTGCCCGGCTATAGGTCTGCGTCCGCAAAAAGGGAGAGTGAATTTGGGGGAAGACAACTCTGTTATCAGCATCTGCATGGAGCGCAGAAGTTTAGTCCCCATTAAGATTCTAACCAATATGTTTGTTGCCAAAATTCAGCCTCCGTACACTGTGTGTGTGTACTTAGTTGCCAAGTCGTGCCTGACTCTTGTGAACCCACGGATTGTAGCCCACAAGGCTCCTCTGTCCATGGGATTCTCCAGGCAAGAATACTGGAGTGGGTTGCCATTTTCTCCTCCAAGGGATCTTCCCAACCCTGGAATCGAACCTGAATCTCCTGTGTTTCCTACATTGCAGCTGGATTCTTTACCTGCCGAGCCATCAGAGAAGCCTTCTGTACACTGGTGCTAAATTAAATCTCAGCAACAGAGTTTTGAGTGAAGTAGCTTTGTTGCTTTGCCAAGCAAAGGGGAGCCCTAATGCATACCCTCAAGACTATGTGTCCTGACCTGGAGGGGTTAGTGAGGAGTTCTGTTCAAGAAGCAGGGCATGATCAGCTCATAGACATCTTTCTGATGTTGATGGTGAAGTAATAGGGAATCAACATCATCAACCTTCTGGCTCCAACCTGGCTGGGGTCTGCATGCTTGTGGGCCATGTACAGTTAACTTCTTCCTCCTGGTGGGAGTTTCAGTTTCTGCAAAAAACCTCAAAGGGCATGGCTCAGAATATTGTCTATAGTCCTTGAGGAAGAACTAAGGGTCCTTGACTTTGTTTAATGGCTAAAG
This sequence comes from Hydropotes inermis, assembly GCA_020226075.1. NCBI lineage: Eukaryota > Metazoa > Chordata > Mammalia > Artiodactyla > Cervidae > Hydropotes > Hydropotes inermis. Next base: position 5,136,748 of record CM035281.1, on the reverse strand, counting down.
TATTATTATTTTCTTTCTGCATTTCCTCACTCCTCTGATTAACTTTATTCTTTGACTAAAGTCTTTCTATAGGCCAAAGGCAGGTGGGGGACTTGGGTGGAGATCTATTCTGGGAAGGGCTCGTAGGGTCCTGCTCCTACATGAGCAATGCATGCTGCTGGGGCAAACGCAGCTCTGACTTGGTCTCCTGCTCCCCTTTAAAGGCTGCTCAGTGGTGATTATTTGGCCCCACCCTTTCAGACCCATGGCATTTCTGTTCTCTCATGGGTATGAATGTTTCCCATCATTTCTATGAGAGTGTCTAGTTCTAGACAATGACTCAGTTTAGTAGAGCATACTCTTCTCTCTTCCAGCTTGGTCCAGAGTCAGGGGATATGAGGGACTTGCTCTCAGTTTCTCCATCTCTCCAGATTCCAGTCCCCTGCAGACCCTTCAAAGCAGGAAAGTGGAGGTGTGGGTTGAGGGAGGGAGGCTGCTGTCTCCTGGCAGCTGGCTCTGCTGGGAGCTTCCTGACCCAGAGTCCTGGCAGATGCAGAGCCCTGACTCCCAGGGCTGGCATTTGCAAGGCTCTTCAGAGCCGCTGCAGGGGTCCTCAGTCTATGGTTGTTTTGAGCAGATCTTGCCTCTCTGCTCTGGGCGGTGACTTGAGACATAGCAGTCCCGAAGAATGTCATCTTATATCCAATTTCCTGTTGCAGCCAGCTCTCTCCAGCCCTCTGGGTGGTCCTATTGGCCCCAGGACATCCCACTGGCTTCTCTTCCCTGAGGCCCACGTGGGTCCTTGGGAAGCACCCACATATCCCTTGCTCTCTGGGAGAGCATACTGGTCTTATCTCAGCCCTGCTCTTTGCCCACCTGGACCTCTAGATTTCCCAGGTGGGAGTCAGAGCTCAGCCCTTCCTCTGGCGCTTGGGGGCATATGCCGAGTTCTCTGTGAAGCTCCGTTTGCCCCGCTCCATTAAGTCCTTCCTCCCCACCTCCGCACATCAGTTTTGGAGTGGGAAGTGGGATTTACAGTACAGCTGGCTCCAAAAATGCCTTTCAGTATTCATGGGGTGCGTGAGGGAGTTCTCAGGTTGTGGGTTGAGGTTCTTATCCAACCTCTATAAATTCTGCATTTGGCGATTTGTCTCCCAGGAAGCTTGGTATCGAACATCTATTGTCTTGGTGCTCAGTGGAAACTGAGGCAGGGAGAGGTCCATCCTATCGTCCTAGGATATAAATGAACCACGCTGCCTGCAAAAGGCAGAAGCGGCCACTGTCAGTTTGGGTTTTAGATAATGCTCTTTATCTCTCCACTACAGATGAATGCCTGACTTGCATACAATCCTTTCTATAGAAAGGCGAACCTGAGGGGGAGGCCGGCATGAGTGTTCTGCCTTTGGTCCCTTCCCCCCAACCCTGTGCATGCCCCAGAAAGCATGAACGACTGGGTGCGACGATCTCTTTGAATAGTCTTGATCCCTGGCTTTCCTCAGGCGGGGTCGTCCATCAGGGGAGATCACGTTTTCATATCGGTACGGGTTGCGCATGTTTCCTTTAAACTCAGAGAAACAAAACCTCCGGATACCGTGCATCTTTCCTGTGGCATCAGTTTCGGTGATTAGGTCAGTGGCAAGGTAGCAGCAGGGGGCTGCCCAGGGCTGCGCTTATTAGACTCAATTAGTGTAGACCTTGGATTACTATGGCTCCACCTTCATGCGTCCAAGCCCCTTTCAAGGCTGTGAGTCCAGTGGAAGGATTTATGGTGTGGGCAGTGGGCTGAGTCATGAGCCAGGTACCTGCAGAGAGCAGCCTGTTGTTGTGTCAACACGTCCTTGAGCCTCAGGGCTGAAGGGACGCTCGGCGCACCCTGGTTGGCTGCCTGCTGAGTGCCTGGCACTGGGGACAACGTGCACAGGATGCGGAAGACAGCCCCTGGTTGCAAGGAGCTCAGGGCCAGCGTGCAGAGCGATGTGAGCACAAACAGACCTGCAGCCAGTCATTCTGAAGGCTGGTCCATCCGGGGCCCGGGCAGAAGCATCTTTGTTTGGGGGCTGTTCCTCCAGTCTAGACTCACCCAGCACCGCCCATTTCTAGACATACTCCTCTCCTTCACCTTCCCACCTGGCCTTCAGAATTCATGCCGGCACCCTTTCTTCTGCCCGCCCCGCCCACTGCCTGTACATCTCAGGGTCCTGAACTCCCCTCATCTGAGGTCGATCTTTGCCTCTCGTTATTCTTGAAGTTTCCTTGATTGATGATACAAACTGGCCTGGATTCACCAGCTTTGACCTCCTGCTCTATCCAGGATATGATTTCCAGGGTTCTCCCTTCCATGACCTTGGCAAGGTATCTCCCCATAACAGACATTTTCCTGGGAAATTCTCTGTAGTCTTGGTCCTCCTATGTTCTCTGGGGAAGAGGATGCAAAGTAGGGATGCTAACCTCTAACATCCCAAGAGGGGAATGGCCAGTTATGTGATGCCAAAAAGAGTGACTTTTATTTACAGGAGGCTTCCTGCTTGATATCTGATTATTTAGTTTATCATTTCACTGGGTTTGGGATGCTTCTGATTAGAGAGTTTTGATCTTCCCCCGGGGACTGCATACACCCCAGGCTCCCCAGGACTACACGCACGCGTATCCCCCGGGCTGACACTCGCCTAATAACTTCACACCAAACTGGAGGGCTCATCGGTCGCCAAAGTCTCACAGACCTTACATCTCACTTGGGACCTGCTTTCTAACTGTATCCCTGCCTGTGGTTCCCCAAGTATGATGTGTTCTCCCCACCACCAGCCCTTGGTCCAGTTCTTCCCTCCATCAATAATAATGCTCGCCTTTGGTCAGTGGGTAAGTTTCTGTTGTCTTCTGAAGCTCAGCTCTGGGTTCTTCGAGGGTACATCCGATTCTATATTCCCTTATGGGATCTCTTATACATTTTATTTTCATTCAGCCACAACTGCAATTTTATGGTTTAATTTTTTTAGAGCTCTTCCTTCCCCTGGAAATGTCACGGCCTGCCCTATGCAGGGCATCAATGTGCTGAAAGTGAGCATGAAGTGGGGATGAATAGGGATATGAGGGTGGCTGGGGAGTAGCTGGGTCAGGATCAGGGCTCTTTCTGAATGAGGGTCTGTATGCTGAATTCTTTCAAGATCATGGTGGGACAGAGGCCCAAATGCAAGCCTCTCTGGCCCGGAGAGGATCCGGGTTAGGGAGTGTGTGACTGTGAACTTGGGCTGCTGTCCATGCACATGTGGGGATGGGGAGGAAGGGGCCACATGTGGGGTAGCCCAGGGCCTGGGGAGCAGCGTCCTGAGAGCCACAGAGGGAATGTGCTGGATGTGATGTCACTGGGCTGGGCTCCTGTGCACGGAACCAAGCAGAGATCTGTGGTTGTGCCCCTAGAAGAAAGCTGTCCTCTGCCACAATGCCATCATCGTGGAAACGTGATCAAGCCTGAATTAGAGTTCCTTCCTCCACTTAAAGAGGGGCTCTTCCTGAATCACCCCATATAGGCGAATTATCCATGGGGAAGCATCAGGTATACTGAGAGACCCAGAAAGGTGTCACCAAGGTAATGGACCAGACCTGAGATCTAGGCCCATTGACTGCAAAGCCAACTTTCCCATGTTGCCTATTGTTTATATGTTCTGATTGTTTCTTTTTTTAAAAATGAGACATGATTGACATCTGACATTATATTAGTTTCAGATGTACAACATAACAATTCAATATTTTATATGTATTATGAAATGATAATCACAAGAAGTCTGGTTATCACACCTCATGTGGTTACAAAAAATTGTCTTTCTTGTGATAACTTTAACATCTACTCTCTTAGAAACTCTTGAATATATTACACAGTGTTAGTGACTATAGTTATCATGCTATCATTACATCCCTTGCTGTTGTTCGGTCACCAAGTTGTGTCTGACTCTTTGCAATCCCATGGACTATAGCACTCCAGGCCTCCCTGTTTCTCACCATCTCTAGGAATTTACCCAAGTTCATGTCCATTGAATTGGTGATGCCATCCAACCACATTAGACCCCTAGGGCTTATTTATTTTATAACTGGAAATTTGTACCTTTTGATCCCCTCCACCCATTTCACCCAACCCAGCCCAAACCTGCCTCTGGAAAGGCTAATTTGTTATCTGTATCTATGAGGTTTTTTTTTTTTTTTTTTTTGGTTCCATATGTGAATGGAAGTCATTTAAGTGAGAGTTAATGGTATTTGTCTTTCTCTGTATAACTTATTTCACTTAGCATAGTGCCTTCACAGTCTATTCATATTGGTGCAAATGGCAAGATTCTTTTCTTGCTTATGGCTGAATAATATGTGTATACATTTTCTTATCTGTTCCTCTGTCAGTGGACACTTAGGTTGCATCTGTGTCTTGGCTATTGTAAATAGTGCTGCCAGAGGGTACAGATATCTTTTCAAGTTAGCGTTTTCATTTCCTTCAGACTGATACGCAGAAGTGGAATGCTGTATCATATGGTTGTTCCGATGTTAACTTTGAGGAATCGCCATACTGCTCTTCACAGTGGCTGCATCAACTTACATCCCCACCAACAGTGCCAAGTGCTCCTTTTGTCCACATCCCCCCCAGTCCTTGCTAAGTCTTGTCTTTTTGATAAAAGCCATTCTGACAGGTGTGAGGTGGTATCTCATTGTGGTTTTGATTTGCATTTCCCTGATGATTATGTATGTTGAGCATCTTTTCATGAACTTTTTGGCCATCTGGAGTTTCCTTGTCTGTTCAGATCCTCTGTCCATTTTTTAATAGGATAATTTTTCTTTTGCCCTTGAGTTATATGAATTATTTATATATTTGCATATTAATCTGTTATCAAATATATGATTTGCATATATTTTCTCCTGTTCAGTAGGGTGCCTTTTCATTTGGTTGATGGCTTCCTTTTCCATTCAGAAGCTTTTTAGTTGGATGCTGTCTCTCTTGTTTATTTTTGCTTCTGTAGCCTTTGTTTTGTGTATTAAATCCAAAAAATCATCAGCAAGACCTGTCAAGAAATTACAACCTGTGTTTTCTTCTAGGAGTTTTATGGTTTCAGGGCTTACATTCAAGTCTTTCATCCACTTTGAGTTGATTTTTTAATATATGTACGATAGTGGTTCAGTTTCAGTCTTTTGCATGCGATTGCCAGTTTTCCCAGCACCATCTATTCAGTAGATTGCACTTTAGCCATAATATAGTTTTGATTTTGTTGTAAATTAATTGCCCATATATGTGGGAGTTTATTTCTGTTCCATTAATCTATGTCTGTTTTTAATGCTAGTACATACAGTTTTGACGAGTGTAGCTTTATAATGTAGGTTGAAATTAGGAAGTGTGGTGCTTCCAGTTTTGTTCTTCTTTCTCCAGATTGCTTTGGCTATTTGGGGTCTTTATGGTTTTAAACAAATTTTAGCATTGTTTATTCTATTTCTGTGAAAAACTCTAGCTGTTTCTTACACCTGATTTTTTACATCTCATTTTCTAGCAGTTCGTGTTACTTGAGCTTCAGAAATGGGGTTTAAGAGTGAGGAGTTCATTCAGAAGAGCAAGAAAATGATGCAAAAGATGCAAAAGAGAGTGATTCCTTCCCCAGGGCGAAGGATTTAGGATATTTGTGTTCCATGTCCTGCCTACCACTGGGTGAGTCTTCCAGCCAGAGGTGTTGATTCCCAGATGCTTCTTATCTGCTGTGCAGATGAACAGAGTAGCCTTCCATGTTTCCAGAAAAGCCTTCAGGTAGAGGTGTAGATGCTGGAGTTGGCAGCTGTTTGGAGCATCTAAAATGATGTAGTTTGCAGAAAGGATACAGAGCCGTGACAGTGCCTGCTACACTCCAAATAGCTGTGAACCCTGGATATCACTTCTGGTTCTGTCACGAATAAATTGACTTTGAATAAGTCATGTGTCCCTTGTGCCTCAGTTTCCTCAAAAGCAAAGTGAGGGATTAATAATTTCATCTCTTCAACTAGGATACAGAGTTCTTGGGAGCAGGGACTGTTCTTTGGACACCCTGTCCTTCAGGCATGGGTCCAGTTCATCTGGATGCCTCTTATTGCTGCTTATTCTATCAGTCACTGTATCTAAGACCTTCAGGAGACTCAAAACATGGAGAATGTTTGTGTTTCCAGGAGCCACACTATTAGCATGCGTGGGGCTAGTTCTCCTTCACTAGCCCATCCTTTGATGCTCAACACGAACTTTGGAAGCAGGTAGAGAAGATGGTCCTTGAGCCATCTGATGGAGCAGAAAACAGGAACATGGGGCTCTGGATGGACTAGGTGCTCAGAAATGCTTGCGTAGCTAAGGACTGAAACACTTCCCCCATTTTGGCTGGACAGCAGGTGCTCCACACAGATTTCTATGTACATGTAACTTTGAGTGAATGCATATTCTAAAATGTCACCCACAGCCATTAGGAATGCAGAGGCTCTCCTTGGCATGGGCCATTAACTACCGTTTATGAAATGGTTTAAATCCCATGAACGGTGCGCCCAGGGATGACCTTGGGTCAGGTGACAGTAAATTATGCTGCATAGTGCTTTGGCTCATGCTACCATCCCTGATCTGAAGGTGGCTAATTATTACCCAGGCAGTAGGCATGTCCTTTCCATATTCATGGGATTTCCACTTCTGGGTTGTCTGTTCATTTCCAAATACTTTCTGAATTAGTCTCTGAATCTCTTCTGACTTCTCTAAAATGTAAGGTTTAATTTTCATCAAGAATCACCCATGTCTATAAATAATCTCCAAAGTGACTCTGGATGTTCAGTCTATGGAAAGTTATTTTTGAGGTGCTGAGGATTTCTGAACAGATTGCCTGGTGAAACTGTTTCAAAGTTTGAGGCTTTATTCCTTCTTTACTGTAGTTTCTATTTTGTATAATACTAAGATTACACTATAAGACACATGATTTAAAAAGTAAGATAAATTGATGGCTAGGCTGGTAAATAGCAGTTGATTCTCGAGTTTGGGGAAGGTATTAAAGGTTGGTGCAAATTTGGTTCTGAACTTCCTAGCAGCCAAAGCAAAGAAACTCTATCCACAAAACCCATGGCATCATTAGAAAAATAGAATCCAACAACTTAGCAAAACCTAAGCTTCCTTTTATTGAAGCTTACGGATTTTCACAAAAGGGTGGAGTATCCCACAACTGGCAATGTAACTGCAATCAAACCAATAGGTTTTTGCTAGGGAGCTGAACTTAGTCAAGTGACCACTGCATGTGTATGTGTTAGGATGGAGGTAGGCTTGCGGAGTCTCTAGTAAGCCAAGACTCTGCGTGGAGGTGAGTGGGTTCCCATCTGTAACTGGTTTTCCTGAGTAATTCAAACCTTGAAAGAGGACCTTGGACACCACCTTCCTGTCCAGCCAGCTTGGACATCTGAGCAGACTTAGAAAAGGGCTCCTGGTCTACAGGGATCCCTTAGAAAGCATACTTGCCAAGACTAGGCATGAGCCCTATCTGTCATTGGCAAGAACAAGTCTGACTCCATTATTAGATCCGTTTCTTCTACCTTTGTATTCTACTGCTTTTGCTTCCAGTTAAGAATGTTGCCAGGCTTCCCCGGTGGTTCAGTGGTAAAGAATCTGCCTGCCAATGCAGGAGATGTGGGTTTGGTCTCTGATCCAAGAAGATCCCACATGCCATGGTGCAGCTAAGCCTGTGTGCCGCAGTTACTGAGCCCGTGCTCTAGAACCAGGGAGCGGCAACCACTGAGCCCATAAGCTGCAGCTGCTGCAAGCTGCATGTCCTAGACAGAGCTCCTGCTCTGCAAGAAGAGAAGCTACTGCACTGAGAAGCCTGCATCCTGCAACTAGAGCGGAGCCTCCCGCTCACCACAAGTAGAGAAAGCCCACACACAGCAGTGAAGACCTAGCATGGCCAAAAACAAATAGGTAAATAAAATTGTATGTATAAAAAAGTGCTGTCTATAGCCTGAAATCTACAGGGCAGCTCATTCTCAGGACTCTGAGCTTTCGAGGGATAACACTTCCATCCATGAGTATGTGCTCAGTCATGTCTGATTCTTTGCGTCCCTACAGGCTGTAGTCCTCCAGGCCCCTCTGTCTATGGGACTTTTCCCAGCAAGAATACTGAGGTGGGTTGCCATGTCCTTTTTCATTTCCATTCATATAACAATAAAAGCTTTCAGAATAAAGAAACATTTGCCTTGGTCATTTACAGGAACACCACGACCTGACCTACAGGGTCAGCTGTGAGAACAAAGGATTCCAGCAAGCAAGAGGCGGGCAACGGCCGATGATGCTCTTCCCTCACTTTGCCTTAGAAAGGTTTTACTGAAACCCTTCAAGGAGTCTGGAGTTTTGGGGTACATGTGCCACCCACCTCCTTCCAAGTCCTTGAAATAAAACTTTCTCTGCTCCAAACTCCAGCATTTGGTTTGTTTGGCCTCACGTGCATTGTGGCCACAAGAACTTGTGTTTGGTAGCATATCTTGCCTAGCAGAGCACACCCCACCCCCCCGGGGGTCTTTTGTTCTAGCCTTGAGCAGCATGGAAGAGCTGAAGACCTTCCCCTGTACTTGGATTCCTCACTGCGTGCAGCCTTGGACCCCCTAGGTAAGGAGCGAAGCAGTTGCCAGCCACCTCAGGAAGACTGTGTTCTCTGAACACACAGGGTGCTGTTTACTCAGGACCAAATGTATCACCATGTTGATAAGATTTTTTAGGAGATGCATCCGGTTGTGAAATAGCCATGTGGATGGACTTATCATTTCAGCCAGAGAGAAGAATCCTGTATTCTGACAATCACTCAGGACGCCCTAAACACCTTTGGCTCCCGGAGTCGGTGTGTGTGGAATTCTGTCCCCCAAAGATGAGAGTGCCACATGTGCTCTCTGACGGCCACCCTCCTACCGCTGGTACCTGCCTTGCTCTGATGATTGGCCTCAGATTATTTTCAATTTCAGGAGCCGTGTCCTGAGGTCACGGCTCAGTTCCTCACACTGCAGATAAGCCTCTTCTCCTGGGGCTGGGAAATTTTCACACGTGCATGAATGGTGGGACACCCATGGCTCTGACTCATGATATTCCTGTGGTCTCAGTAGCTTTAAACAACAGCTGATATGGAAACTTCTGGTTCAAAGAGATATGTTCCACTCAGAGATAATTTCTCTGCAGGAGTGATCAGGCCTTAAGATATGAAAAGTGTTTATTGGGCTGAGTACTTTCTGCCGCATGACATTACCTGGGGTGTGGAGAGTTTTTGAGTGTTTCAGAGTGTTTTTCCTCACTTAATTCTCACCATGCGTCTGTGAAGAAGTATACCAGTTAGCATGTGTCTGGTTGCAAGTGACATAAAATACTCCAACTGGCTTGATCTACAAAGGGGATTTAGTGGCTGGTTCACATAACTAATATGCTCAGATGTGGTCAGTATTCAGGGAAGCCTGATCGGGCCTCAGAAGGGATCCTTGAGAGCTAGGGCCCCCTGATGCTCCTGCTCTGTCTTCCTGGCTGAGGCTCACCTTCAAGTTTACATTGAAGGCCTCTGGCAGCTCAGGGTACCATGCGGTGTCAAACAGTTGATGGAGTTCTATCCCTTGCAGCCTCTTATTGTGCTACCCAGTTGTCGACTGGAAAAAAGTGCACAACTTAAAAGTCGAGAATTATGTTTTATTCCATGGACTTCCTGAGAAGCTAAGTCTGGGAAACAGCTTCTCACATAACTCTGAGGGACTGCTCTGAAGAGGCAAAGGAGGAGACAGGATATTAGGGGTTTTAGCCAAAAAAAAAAAAAAAAGAAGAAGATAGTTGGAACGTTAAAAGATGACTGTTAAAGAAAGTCAGACATCTCAAGGTAAAAAAAATTAGCACTTTTCTTTGTATAGGGAGATGTAAGAGTCTGGGTTCTTTGGAATCATCCCTTTGGTCTGCACCTTAGCATCTAGGCCAGTGTCCTACTTTTGTCCGTCTGGAATCCCCTGGAATCCCTCCGGGTGCATGGTCGGGGGCGGGGGCGGAGCGGGGGGCAGCTGCAGTGGCTACTCCTTGATGGCTGCAGCGTCCTCTGTTTACTGACGTGGTGCGCGACATTCTTCATTCACACAGTGGAAGAGAAAAGTTCTCCTATACCAGATTTACAGAACAAGGAGAGATGTTTGACTTTCCCACAAGCCCCAGCTCCTTGCCTCTGGCTAACTTATGTGTCCATCCTTGAACCAGTTCTTGATGGCCAGTGGCCATTTCATGACTGATTCAAGAACATTTTCTGGGACCTGGGATGGGTTTCAGCCTCATCAGGTTGATCTCTGAGATATAGCAGTGAGTGGTCCTGGAAAAAGATCTTAGTTCCCTACCCAGGAATTGAATTTGGGCAGCTGGTGGAACAGATGGTAAAGAATCTGCCTGCAATGCTGGAGACCTGGGTTTGACCCCTGGGTCAGGAAGATGCCCTGGACAAGTGGCATACCCACTCCAGTATTCTTGCCTGGAGAACTCCATAGACAGAAGAGCCTGGAGGGCTACAATCCATGGGGCAGCAAAGAGTTAGATACAGCTAAGCAGCTAACACCTTCACTTGGATGAAAACTAAGAATCCTAATGCTAGACCTCCAAGGGCTGCCTTGCCTCTTCCTTCCACATCCCCCACCCCGCTCCCCGTTTGAAAGCAAGAATGTTTCAAGGAGGCAATCACTAAAGATGGGTACAAAGTTTATTATTAAAGACACAATGAAAGGTATGGGAGAGCACACACAGAAGCAATTTATTTATTTCAGTCAGAGCAAGGCAGAAATACATACCTGGAGCAGAGTGAAGGCATCCTGAGCGAGAAGGAGTGCAGTAAAGAGGCAATTTAAATCACTTACATAAGGCAGTTCTTTCAGGTCTTTTTTTTTTTACCTTTGGCCAATTATCTTGCTTCATTTTCCACATCTGATTTGTTCTAGAACCTTCTCCAACATATGCATGCAACTTTTTGCTAAGTTGGATCCCACTGCAGAGGTCTGTGGATGCATGTCCACACTTAACGGGGTGGGACCCACTCTGTTTTTGACCTCCAAGAAGTCTTTCTGCTCCTGTAGTTGGAGAAGTTTTCCTTGACCTCAGAAGTGGTCAGCTTACCTCTTTAGCATGTTGCCTCTGCCACTAGCTTTGTCCTTCAAGTGTCTAGATGAGAACAAAGCTTCAATTTTATTCCACTTGATGAACACCAGCTGTCCAGCCCAGGGGCCCATCTATCTCTATGAAGCAAAGCCTTCTCTTCCTGAAAGAGGGGGATTGGTGTGCAGGTGGGTAAGGGTGAAGCTTACACCAGTTAATAGATGAGAATTTGGGGCTTTTTTAGGGTCAGATAACAATGTGATGACACGCATGAGTGCTATTTTCTCCTCCTCACCACTGCCTGTGAGTTTATTGAGGGCCTGGGGCCATAGATTTTTTTCCCCTAGGACAACGCAGTACTCTTAAAGCATGCTTACTATTTGTTGAGGGTAGTTAGGCACGTGTGACTGGGAAGTGGGACTGGCTTGATGCAAGTAGAGGATTAAAATGGAGCCTAAGGAAGTAAATCTGAACGAACTTTGAAACTCTATAAAGCAGCTGAAAGTCTGGGCTTGATCAACAGAGAGTGAGATATTCTATAGCAGAACATGGGGATGATTTCACGACCAGAGGGGGACAGAATACGAGCTGACCTGGCGAGAAGGCCAGGGAGGAGGTGGTGGGATGAGAGCGCCTGCACTGCCTCCCCCGTCATCTCCACCTGTAACTGAAGAGGATGCTGTTCAGCCTTCCCGGGACAGACCTGTCCCCAACATAACCTGCCGTAGCTCTCCTCTAAAACACCCAGATAGAAGTATCTTAGGAACATTTCCCAAGTTTTTCAGATGCTGAAAACCACCACCAAATGGGAGAAGGTAACTATTTGATGATCTTGAGCCCATAGCCCCTAGAACTTCTAGTGTCTAAGGACTGATCACCATCAACGAATCAGAGGATTGTGAGTGAGTTCATCCCATGATGTCACCCCCTATGACACCCCTCCCTCATCTGGCCTTTAGACATGCATTGCTGTAACACTTTGAGGTTTAGGGTTTTTTTTTTAGCGGGGAGAGAGGCATGAGCCATCTGTTTTTCTTGCGTGGCCCTGCACAAACCTTTCTCTGCTCTAAACGCCTACGTTTCGATATCGTTTGGCCTCACTATCTGTTGGGCACACAAACCTGTACTTGGTAACACATTCATTCCAAGAAAGAAATGACTGCCTTGGAATTTAGGGCTCAACGGATAGAAAATATTGACAGCAGAACCCTGCAATTCATTTTTCTGTCTTGTAGGGTTGGATGCACTTGGATCTAAATAGTGAAGCTTGGGTGGAACTTTGGGTCCTGAGTCTTGAACCAAGAATGTCTGTTGGCATTGACTTGTTTGCCTGGAGTCAGATGGGGAGATTTAGCCAAGTGGACTGTGAGGGCTTCCCAAAGGCCTGAACAGATGGATAGGAGACCAAACGTGAGGTGTGGTGTTTAGCAAGAAATGTGGCCTTTCTCAGTGTGTGTTGGGCCCTGGTCCTGTTGTGGGGCTCTGTGGGCTTCTTGGACCTGTCTGTGCCTCCCATAGTGTGAGGGGTGAGCAAGCTCCCTGGGCTTCCAGCCTTGTGGTGCTGGGTCTTCTAGACCTTCAATGGGATGTTCTGTCAAGGACACCTTGGCAACACTAGCAGGCCATGTCTCTAGGCTTATTCTGTCTTTCTGACGCACCACACAGTCACTGGGCCTCCTCCACCAAGCTTAACTCAGCTGAGTCACAGAAAGAATATATCAGGCATGATTTACCAACCGATATCCTCCCCCCGGGGAGCACAGGACATTTGGGGTAACTACTTAGCCTCAGACTAGGATATGTTAGGATGCAGCCCTCTTTTTCTTTTTTTTTTCTGCTCTTAAAGGATTCAAACTGATTTTGCAGGTGGCACACACTCAGGAGGCATAGTGATAAAGAATTTGCCTGCCAGAGCAAAAGACACGGGAGACACAGGTTCGATCCCTGGGTCGGGAAGATCCCCTGGAGTAGAAAATGGCAACCCACTCCAGTATTCTTGCCTGGGAAATTCCACGGGCGGGGCAGCTTGGTGGGCTCCACAGTCCGTGGGACTGCAAAGAGAGTTGAATGTGACAGGCACTGGGCACGGATGCACACGTTCTGTAGATCAGTATAAGAAAGGTAACTTTAAACCTAGAAACCTGTCCAAACTAGAAGAATATTAGTTATCTCTGAGGTCACATTGATCATCTCTCGGCTGAGCCCCCAGAGGAAAGTTGCAGCCTGGAAGGCAGGTGGTCAAGGGCTCTCTTTTAGTTTCATAAGACTCTTTGTAGAAAAAGGTCAGGCTCCCTTTATTTTCTGTCTCTTCACGGTTGTGCTGGGTCTTCGGGGCTGCACGCAGCCTTTCTCCAGCTGACGTGGACCGGGGCGATCTTCAGCTGCGGTGCTCGGGCTTCTCCTGTGGGGCTTTCTCTCGTGGTGGAGCTCAGGCTGTCGGACGCACAGGCTTTAGTAGTTGCCGCACGTGGGCTCGATCGCTATGGCACGTGGGCTCCTCCTGGACCAGAGATCGAGTTCATGTCCCCTGAATTGGCAGGTGGATTCTTATCCACTTTGCTACCAGGGAAGTCCCATAAGACGCTTAATTATATAGTGGTGTGCGCTTAATAGCTCAGTCATACCTGACTCTTTTCAACCCCGTGGACGGTAGCCCCCATGGACTGCAGTCCGTCTGTCCATGGAATTCTCCAGGCAAGATGACTGCAGTGGGTTGCCATTGCCTCCTCCAGGGGATCTTCTTGGCCCAGGGGTTGAATGCAAGTCTCCTGTGTCTCCTGCATTGGCAGGCGAATTCTTCTACCACTGAGCTGCTTGGGAAGCTGAATTACATGGTTACTCTTTCTCCAAAGGCCAAGAGGCAATGAAAACAGGAATATTAAAAGAAAACAATGTAATAATAATGATAAAGATTTAGGTGCCAGGAAAGAAGAGCAAGAGGCAGGTATTCAGCCTGGGAAGGGAGGAAAAGTATCCAGGGGCAGGGCCTTCCGTGGGGCTTTCAGTCCGACTCTGGTCTCCATGGCAGCCAGAGCGAAGGAGGAGGCGGATCTGCTTGTGCTCTCCTCTTCAGAAGGGAAAGGACAGCTAAACATGTGACCTCAGTTAGTCTCATAACAGTTCAACAAACTTACGTCCAGTTTATGGATAAAGAAATTGAGTCTTATTGAGTTTAAGGGGCCTTAGAATCACTCAGTTGTTGAGTGGCAGGGAGGGGATTGGAGTCCACATCTGTATTCTGTGCTCTTGATCACAGGCTCCGCATTTCTGAGGTGAAGAGGGCAAGCAGATAGTGATGTTGGTATTATCTGATACTCTTAGGGGACCCATGCTGACCCTCTGGCCTGGATGGATGGTCCTTGCACCTGGATCTTTAGAGAAGCCACTAAAACAAACCTCAGTGTGAAACAAACCTTACCTGTAGCCACAGGTAAGTCAGTGATGCTCATATGACCACAGGGAAAGGCTGGTAGAGACCCTATCCCCTTGCCCCCACCCTTCTGAGTTCCCAAGTTCTCATTCTACATTTTCATAGGACCCTTCTGAGGCAAATGTCCCGATGTTCATAATCCCACTGCCCTAGAGGGGATTTGGCTTGTCTTTCTTTGGGGAGGGGTGGATGGAGTCATTAAGGTCATTCAGGTCTACCTATTTATAGGGCAAAGGACAGGTTCATCTGAATGCAAACTCCACTTGCTCAGAGAGTGAGCTAGTTAGAGTAAACCCAGAAGTCTCTCACCATTTTTCTGTGTGGGGCAGAGTTTTCCCTTCTGCGCAGGGGAAAGACTTAGCCGACTGAAGATGAGCTCCTGGGACCGAGCCTCTAAGGAGCTTTCAGAAAGGAAAGGGACTCATGGGCCAGAAAGGGTCCAGAGGAGACGGTTTTGGGACAGCTGGCACACACTCGTTTGTAGCTGGACCTGGCAGGGGCCCCTGCATCCAGGCCATGGACTCTCTGGACCCTCCGCTGTGACCTTCCAGAGGCAGTAAGGAAGACACGGGAGCAGGAGAGGAGCCGGTCTACCATCCTTCGCTCTCGTGTTTCTGGCGGGGACTCACCCACTTAGTGGGTCCTTTGCTGTCTCCACATCCTCCTGGTTTGTATCAGAGCACGTTTGGATCAGCCGTTAGGTCAGGTCTTGTGTAACCCAGGAAGTAAGCTCACCATTGCCTGCTGCAGGGATATGGACAGGAGGGCAAAGGCGAAGAGGCAGAACTGGAGAGGGAAAGAGAGGTGGAAACATTTTCCTGGAATTATCTAAATAGACAGATCCCTGCCAGTTCAGTGTACACTATGGGAAGAGCATGCAGGGAAAGCTAGGAGCTGAAGGAGGCCCTGAGCGGTGTCAATGCTCCCTTTAGAGGCGTTATCAGCCAAGCAGATGGTAGACACCCAGCAGAACTGGAAGAAATCAAGTATCCTTCATAGCTCACTTCAGGTGGCGTCGAGGGTGGTTTTATTATTTACAGAGGCATGGAAGCAAGGTCTACTACACCACAGCGTGTTGCTATGTAATTTCTTTCTCCTCCTGAATGCAGCATTGGTACGCTCCGTATGGTTATTACAGGTAGATTCGTTTCACTTTGGGTATATATTTGTTTCTGGAGTAACTAGTTTTTGGCAACTCAACATGAAAATCAATCTGAAGCACTAAAGAGAGGTATGGGGGAGGAGAAGTTCCATTCAGACCTACAATAGACACCTTCAATTTGGATAGACTCCCCTTTGTGGACCATTCAAAGGGATGTGAGATTGTGGGAGGAACTTCCCAGGGAACCTCCATCTAGGTGAGCCTCAGTGTACGAAAACCCAGACAAAGGAACATTTACTGCTCAGGGACAGTTGGAATGCTTGCTGGGATTTCAGAGGGATGTTTGCTTTATGAAAACATCCCTAGAAACTAAAACTTCCTTAGTGCTGCAAAGTCACCAAGGATGCTGAAAACACAAAGACAGCAGAGAAAATGAGGTTCAGGGTTAGGAACCTCCGAACTTTAAGACAACCAAAGAAGGGAGATAATGGGAAAAAATGGGGCTCTGTAATACGATGTTAATGAACTTGCTTTGGGATCCCTTATTAAACAATTATTTTTGGAAAATAACTACTTTGCAATATTAAAAATGTAATATATATGCATGATTTTATTCAGATTTTCTAGAAGGGTCTAAAGTAAAAAGCATACTTCCTTCCACCCTGTCCCTGTGAAGTTACTGTGATGAACTGCTTATTGTTTATCTGTTATTGTTTATTTCTTATGCAGATGAAAGGATGTACATTGTTATTATTAAAAACATCACTTATGAGATCATATTGTATGGGTCATTCTGCAACTTACTTTTTCATTTCATATTTTACCTTGAAGAACTTCCCATATCTGTGTAAGGATCAACATTGGTTTCTGCAATGGCTGTACAATGTTTCATTGTGTGGATGGATTATAATTTTTTTAACTCATTCTCTGATGACAAATAGGTATACTGTTTCTTGTCTTTTACCATTACCAAAAATGCTTCCAGCAGCATTTCCTTTCATGTATCTTTGTTCATATCTCTAAGTACAGTGAATAGTTATGTTCATTCTATTAGGTGCCGTTTATGTTGACCTTGAACAATTTTTCTTGCTGGTGTATACTAGCATGTTTCTCTCTGCACCTTTTAATATTTGCCAAAATCACAGGAAAGAAGAATTCTTTTATTTATTCAGCCACTGAAAAATATTTTCTTGAGACCTACTATGTGTCAAGGATGTGTATTAGGATGTGGGAAACATGGAGGGCAAAAAGCAAAATGGCAGACCCTTTCTGGGTGGAGCTCCTGGTCCAGATGGGGAGACAAACATTCAGTAATCACATTGGGTTAAGTGTAAATTATCATCTTTTAAAGTGCAGTAAAAGAGAAACATATGATAGTTAGAAGTGCATGTAAAAGAGAGAGCTGATCTCCTTAGGGCTTAGGCTGGGTGACCAAGAGTAGCTTCCTCCAGGAAGGGACAACTGCCTTGCCAAATGAGTAGAGATTTACTAGGAGGAGGAGGGAAGGAGAGAGACAGAGCATTGCAGAGAGAGGGAATACACTTTAGATGAAGTTCCCGAGAAGAATCCAGGTGTGGAGACGTCAGAAGGAAGAGGTGGGTTCAGGGCCAGACCACAAACTCACTCAGGGTTTACAGCCTTTCCTAGGAGGAAGGGGGAGGCTTTGAAAAGGTTTAAACAGGGGAGATACATAATAAGACCATACTCTATACAGTTCTGAGCAGGAGAGTACACAAAAGCACAGGCATTGTAGAGGATACCCACATGGGACCGTGTAACCCAGACGCATGAACTAAATTCATCGTGCATGAAAGTTATGTTTGCATCTTTGAAAGTTCACAACTTGAGGATTCTTGTGGATAGGGCTTCCTGTATTTAATTTTGAGTGAGGCTGATCATTTATTCTTATGTGATTGCCTTGGGAACATTTTTCTATTGGTTTCATCTTATGATTTATAGGAGCTCTTTGTATATAAAAGCGTGAGCCTTTTATTGGCAAAGACTTATAAATACTTTCCCAATTTTGTCTTTTGGCTATTTTGCATGATCCTTAATATTTATATGGTCAGATTTAGCAGTATTTCCTTTATGGTTTCTCTATTTTGTGTCAGGCTTATAAAGGCCTTCTCGCCTCTAAGATTATCAATATTTCCTTATTTTTCTAGTGCTCATATGTTTTTACTTCTTACCTTTTAATTAATTTATCTGGGATTTCTTTGAGAAGAAAGTAGGGAAAATCACTAGAACATTCAAGTATGACCTAAATCAAGTCCCTTATGACTATACAGTGGAAGTGACAATTAGATTCAAGGGATTAGACCTGATAGAGTGCCTGATAAACTATGGACAGAGGTTTGTGACATTGTACTGGAGGCAGTGATCAAGAACATACTCAAGAAAAAGAAATACAAAAAGGCAAAATGGTTGTCTGAGGAGGTCTTACAAACAGCTATGAAAAGGAGAGAAGTGAAGGCAAAGATAAAGAAAGATATACCCATTTCAATGTAGAGTTCCAAAGAATAGCAAGGAGAGATAAGAAAGCCTTCCTCAGTGATAAATGCAAAGAAATAAAGGGAAATAATAGAATGTGAAAGACTAGGGATCTCTTCAAGAAAATTATAGATACTAAGGGAACATTTCATGCAAAGATGGGTACAATAAAGGCCAGAAATCGTATGAACCTAACAGAAGCAGAAGATATTAAGAAGAGGTGGCAAGAATACACAGAAGAACTATACAAAAAATATCTTCATGACCCAAATAATCATGATGGTGAAATCACTCACTTAGATCCAGACATCCTGTAATGTGAAGTCAAGTGGGCCTTAGGAAGCATCACTATGAACAAAGCTAGTGGAGGTGATGGAATTCCAGTTGAGCTATTTCAAATCCTGAAAGATGATGCTGTGAATGTGCTGCATTCAATGTGCCAGCAAATTTGGAAAACTCAGCAGTGGCCATAGGACTGGAAAAGGTCAGTTTTCATTTCAATTCCAAAGAAAGACAATGCCAAAGAATGCTCAAACTACCACACAATTGCACTTATCTCACACACTAGCAAAGTTATGCTCAAAATTCTCCAAGCCAGGCTTCAACAGTACGTGAACTGTGAACTTCCAGATGTTCAAGCTGGATTTAGAAAAGGCAGAGGTACCAGAGGTCAAATAGCCAACATCTGTTGGATCATTGAAAAAGCAAGAGAGTTCCAGAAAAACATCTACCTTTGCTTTATTGACTGTGCCAAAGCCTTTGATTGTGTGGATCATAACAAACTGCAGAAAATTCTTCAGGAGATAGGAATACCAGACCATGGGAATACCAGATGGGAATACTGACCTGCCTCATGAGAAATCTGTATTCAGGTCAAGAAGCAACAGTTAGAACTGGACATGGAACAACAGACTGGTTCCAAATCGGGAAAGGAGTACGTCAAGGCTGTATATTGTCACCCTGCTTATTTAACTTATATACAGAGTAGATCATGAGAAATGCTGGGCTGGAGGAAGCACAAGATGGAATCAAGATTGCCAGGATAAATATCAATAACCTCACATATAAAGACGACACCACCCTTATGGTAGAAAGTGAGGAAGAACTAAAGAGCCTCTTGATGAAAATGAAAGAGAGTGAAAAAGTTGGCTTAAAACTCAACATTCAGAAAACTAAGATCATGGCATCTGGTCCTATCACTTCATGGCAAATAGATGAGGAAACAGTGTAAACAGTGACAGATTTTATTTTGGGGGACTCCAAGATCACTGCAGATTTTGACTGCAGCCATGAAATTAAAAGACACTTTTCCTTGGAAGAAAAGTTATAACCAACCTAGATAGTATATTAAAAAGCAGAGACGTTACTTTGCCAACAAAGGTCCACCTAGTCAAAGCTATGGTTTTTCCAGTAGTCATGTATGGATGTGAGAGTTGGACTATAAAGAAAGCTGAGGGCCAAAGAATCGATGCTTTTGAACTGTGGTGTTGGAGAAGACTCTTGACAGTCCCTTGGACTTCAAGGAAATTCAACCAGTCCATCTTAAAGCAAATGAGTCCTGAATATTCATTGGAAGGGCTGATGCTAAGGCTGAAACTCTAGTACTTTGGCCACCTAATGCAAAGAACTGATTCATTTGAAAAGACCCAACTCATTTGAAAATACGCTGATGCTGGAAAAGATTGAAGGTGGGAGGAGAAGGTGATGACAGAGGGTGAGATGGTTGGATGGCATCCCTGACTCAATGGAGATGAGTTTAAGTAAACTCTGGGAGTTGGTGATGGACAGGGAGGCCTGGCATGCTGCAGTCCATGGGGTCTCAAAGAGTCGGCCGTGACTGAGTGGCTGAACTGAACTGAGGTTGGTTTATTTACTATTTTTGCTGATTGCTGGTCAGTTGTGCATCACTGTTTAATAAATCTCTTAATTTTTCTTGTCAATGTGAAATGCTACCTTTATCACATACTGATTTTCCATCTGTCAGTTATACATTTAGATACAACTTTATTCTTTTTCTGTTTAATGTGATTTATTCTTGTCTATTCCTGCACAGAGCACTAATTTAAAAAATTATAGTAGCTTTGGGATATATTTTAGCATCTGCTAGTTTTCAACTTCATTTTCCTTCCCTCACTGCCACACATGCTTTTCTCGGCAAACTGGCTTGTTTCTTTGCAAGGCCTCCCTGGGAGAAATGAGCAGCCAGTGTGACCTCTACCACCAGTGTGAGGGGGCCTGTCATTCATGGTCTCATCCTCTGTGCGACATTCAGTGACTGTTCTAGAACATTCTCTTGTTTGTAGTGTGATCTGGTGCTCCCCACTTCTTGGCATCAGAATGCCACAAGGATACCACTACCTTGGTGATCCGTTGCTTAAGAATCCGCCTGGATTAATGCAGGGCACATGGGTTGGATCCCTGGTCCGTGAGGATTCCACATGCTGCAGGGCAGCTAAGCCCGTGTGTCACAGCTGTTGAGTCGGCAGCCTAGAGCCCAAGTTCTGGAACAAGAGAAGCCACTGCAACAAGAAGCCTGTGCACACAGCTAGGGAGTGGCCTCCACCTGCCACAATTAGAGAAAGCCTGCACACAGCAATGAAGACCCAGAGCAGCCAAAGACAAGTAAGTAAATACAGAGTAAAAAAGAGATGCCATTGGGTTCACAGTTCCTCCCCTGTGTTTAATAGCAGTGGAGCAGTCAGATTTCAGAAGCACCTAAATTCTGTATCATCTGGAAAATGGGAAACACTGGCAAGTCCAAACTCTTACCTAAAGAAGCAAATATCATCAGTAGTAGCAAAACTCCCACCGTAGATCACAGAGGACAAAAATACCACCCAGACGGGCTGGACAGCAGACCGCTCTCCCCTCCTCTTGCGCCCAAGCCTGGTTTCTCTCAGCCTGGTCTAGACCACCTGTTTTTAAGTTTCCTTCAACAGACGGAGCATGGACTTAAGAGTCAGGTCCAGGGGCAAACTTACCCGCTTGCTCTGTAACCTTGGACCTCCTTACTTCTTAGAACTGCAGATTCTTCTCAGGACAGAGGAGATCCTGATGTTTGCTTTGAAGAGTTGATCTCAGCCAGAAAGAGACCGTATCCAGATTGCACCTGGTACAGTGGAGCTGCTAATCAGAACCCATGGTTATTCAACACATCGCACGTTTGCTCCGTAAAAAAACACCTGTCCTCATCATACCCAGTCCTTCTGAATGTTGATGCAAATCAGACATCAGACTGGAGTTTTCGAGGCCACTCCAGGCATGACTGGGTCTTTTGTAGGCAGTATTTAATAAAAAGGTCGGGGAGGGGATTCTAAAACGTGAAAGCAGGCCGTAAAGAATATGCTCCAACTCTCAGCTTTTGCCCCTGGCTCCCATCCCCACACTCCCAGGGCTGTGCCAGGCAGGTGGTAATGAAATACCACGCAGGCGGCCTGCGGCATCTCTCCTTAGTGGGGGCTCAGTTAGCACACAGAATCGCTGCGGCCTGTACCTCTGCAATGATCTTTTACCCACTTCCTCGTTTCGTAAGTTTAATTAGCCAAAACCAAGCCAGTGGTCTGGCATAGATGAGAATTCTTTCAGGATAAAAATATCAGTTACCCTGAAAGTTTTTATGATAAGTCAGGAAAGGAAGTGGACAAACAACAAAAAAAAGTGAGCTAACAATAACAAAACAAAACCCAGAGTCCAAAGCCTACTCTCTTGACCACTCCCCTACAAAGGAGAAAAAGAAAAACAAAACAAAGAATGTCAGGCCTGGGTCCAAAGGAACTTCTCCCAAGTGATGGAGCTTTCTAGGTGGTTTGTGAAGTGTGTTCTCTAAAACGCCCTCAATACTTTCAAACATCAAACCTGACGGAGGTTTTAATTACCACGGCATTTCGTTAACAGAGAGGGTGACCAGGCAGTCAGGTCAGGGTAGATAATGTAACGTTGACAGGAATATAGAAATGCAGGGTTGGCTTTAGTCAGAGGGTCGCCCTTAGATTTGAGAGGCTGAAGACCTTCATCAGGTGGTAAATACCAAGTGATGGGGGTTCATGATGGGGATTCGGTGATATGGTTGGAGGGTGTGGTCTGGGGAAACCCAGAGCAGACTTGGAGGGCAGGGCCATCGGGGAGACTTCAGGTGGAGACTTAAGGCCAGCTCTCTTCGCTTCCCCAGCACTCAGCTCGGCGATGAGGGGTGTCGATCCCAGGCCCACTGCAAGGAAGCAGCGGATGGTGCAGGCATGTGCGGCCCAGGGCCGCCTCCGACCTTCCAGCGTGAGAACCCTGGTGCAGGCCCAGGGCTCGGGAGCTGTCTCAGCCTCCCCTGCAGGGTCGGCCTCCTGTCCCCTCGGGTCCTCGGTGTCTGCCTCGCCTGGTCCCTGCTCGCCTTCCAGCTTTGTCTCCCTGTCTCATTTATTCACGTCCCATCCCCAGTGGTCCTCCTGCTTACCCTTGCTTGTTCCTCAGAACTGAACTCAAGCAGCATTGTCTTCAGGAAGTTTCCCTGGTCTTCTACCTGGCGGGGTCTCTCAAGGCCGGGTGAGAGGACCGGAAAGGCCATGCACCTGCCTCGCCATAGTTCCGTGCCGGCGCTGTAACTAGGGGTGGTTTGTCACACTCCCCCCTTGGTGTGGGCGCCCGTGCTTGCGTGGCTGTGATGCCTCACCTAGCCCGGATGGCTGAGCGCTAGGGGCGCTTCCTGCACAGAAGACCCAGGAAGCAGCCTCTGGGTGGAGTTTGGTGGTCAGAGAGGGTTTTCAGGGGGGTGTCCTTGGGAAGTGCCTCTGTAGATGGAAGGGGAAGGAAGCAGGAAGTGATCTGTTTTCACCAAAATTATGGAAACAGAAACCTGATTGAAATAAAAGGTGTTTTAAAAAATGAAATAGTTAATTAATTTTAAAATTAATTTCATTGAAGTATAATTGATATACGGCGTTGTGTTAGTTTCAAGTTTACGGCAAAGTGATCTAGTTACAAATAAATCTATTATTTTTCAGATTCTTTTTATTATTGGTTAAGACAAGATATTGATTGTAGTTCCCTGTGTTATACAGTAAGACCTTGTCAGTTCTCTGTCTCATATATAGAAGTGTGTATGTGTTGATGCCAAGCTCCCAGGCTGTCTCTCCCCAGCCCCTTAGCGATCTTCAGCCTGTTCTCTATGTCTGTGAGTCTGTCTCTGTTTTATGGGTAAATTCGTTTGTGTCATATTTTAGATTTCACATTCAAGTGATGTCATACAGTATTTCTCTTTCTCTGTCTGACTTACTTCACTTAATGTGATAATCTCTAGGTCCATTCATGTTGCTGCAAATGACATTAGTTAGTTCTTTTCAATGGCTGCTGTATTCTACTGTCTATATGTACCACACCTTCTTTACCACGCATCTGTTGATGGACACTTAGGTTGCTTCCATGTCCTGTCTATTGTAAATAGTGCTGCTATAAACATTGGGGTACATATATCTTTTCAAATCAGAGTTTAATAAAGGTGTTCATTTGGGATTTGTTAGGACTGTAGCCTGGAAGACACAGACTTAAGAAGCACCTGTGTTTCAGTGGACTGCAGCAGAGGGGAGGCTTATAAAGGCAAAACCTCCAGGTGACAGTAGTTATTTGAGTTGTTTATTAAGAATTATAGTTGCAGATGACAAGCAGGAAGGGAGTTTGTTAAGTAAGGATTGGTCGGTGTCTGAAATGGTGGCATAGTTACCAGGGGAGATTTGAGACCATGAGTTTGCAGCTGGTGATGCTGTTCTGAATGTGGCTGGTAGTGTCCTTGGACCTGGTATAGTTCAAAGAGAGTTCAAGTTATCAGTGGGTCAGAGACCTGTCTGTGATCACCTGAACTGCGATCCCTCCATTATAATTTTACTCTGTCGTCAGCTGGGAGGCAAGCCTGACAACAGCCCTGCCTAGCTGTGTGGGGAATGCTGGGGCTGGAATAAACCCTTAGAGATGTGCCTCCTTGGCTGATGTGGCCGGGCTTTGTACCCTCACCTCTGTCAGTCCTTGGATGAGGGCCACGCTGAGAAGGGGATAACCTGAGGTGAGGGGTCTGGGTGATGAACCTGGAGGGGCAGAGAACTGTTTGGCCTGCTGCCAGCACCCAGCAGCTGGAGGTCCCCACTGGAGGGGGATCTGCTTGTCATGTCCCCCTGTTCACACAGAGCCTAGACTATGAGGATGAATTATCAGGACAAGTCTGGCAGGTCAGCTATTTGCGGATCCTCAGCTAGACCCTCTCTGCAGACATTCTCTGTGGTCATTCATCTTCATCCCACAAATATCCAAGCACCAATGAAGGTCAGGCCCCGCTTTGTGCACTGGGGCCAGTGGGAACTAGACAGACATAGTCTCTGCTCCTCTGGAGCCTGGGTTCTAGTGGGGAGACCAACAATAAACACATCAGTGTATATGTATAGTAAGTCCCCTAAATGCAAACCTTCAAGTTGTGAACTTTCAAAGATATGAATGTCCCCTGTATGCTGGCTGTTACGCTCTACTACTGTACTTTTCAAGGTATGGAACTGTAAGATTAAGAATATTGTCTTTATTTTTTGTGTGTTTTTTAATGTATTATTTATGTGAAAAGTATTATGAACCTCTTATGATACAGTACTATATAGCTGATTGTGTTACCTGGGTACCTAGGCTAACTTTGTTGGAAGTGTGTTAGTCACTCAGTTGTGGCCGACTCTTTGCAATCTCATAGACTGCAGCCCACCAGGCTCTTCTGTCCATGGGTTTTTTTCCAGGTTAGAATATTGGAGTGGGTTGCCATTTCCTTCTCCAGGGGATCTTCCCAACTCAGGGATCGAACATAGGTCTCCTGCACTGCAGGCAGATTCTTTACCAGCTGAGCTACGAGGGAACTTTGTTGGACTTATGAACAAACTGGACTTAAGAATGAGCTCTTGGAATGGAGCTTGTTCATATGTAGAGGACTTACTATAATGCAATTTCCCTGCTTCACTGAAGTTCAACAGAAAATAAAGAGTTGATATGAGCATGTCAGGGAGTAGGACGAGGAAGTTGACTCTTCTAGAAGGGTGTTTGAAAAGTCACCCATGAGGAAGTGGCATTTGACTTGCCACTTAAGGGTGAGGAGGATTTGGCCAGGAGCGTTTCCAACAGAGGCAGGAGCAAGTGCCAAGGCCCTGAGTGAGAAAGAATGCTCATTAGTCTGGAGAGCAGAAGATGGGATCAGACAGGAGGGCAGACACCAGTCTTTGATTCTATGGCAGGAATGATAAGAAGTTTTTAGAGTGTGTAAAGCAGGAAGTGTGAGTTTATCTGATTTATATTTTGAATAGGTCATTTTCTTGCTACTAGAGTATGAATTGGAAGCAAGCAGATTGGTCAAGAGGGAATACGAGGCAAGAGGTGACTTGGGTCCCCGCAGGGGATGGAGAGAGTGGACAGAGGAGATGTGAGAAGGGCATCGGTTGGACCTGCCCGTGGACTGAATGCATCCTGTGAAGGGCATGGGGAAGATGGGGAGCTTCTGGAGCTGGGTGTCAGCCCCTGGATGCTCAGGGGGGCCACTTCCTGAAGTGATGTGGGTCTGTCTGCCTCCTTTCCCCCACTGTTCATTTCCTGTTTTATATCCCATTTCCTCACAGGGTTTTTCACTGAGAAGGTAAACCCAGTCACTCATACTAATTGTTACCTAAGGCAGCCCATGTGCCTGGCACACAGTGAGGCCAAACAACCTAAAATGTCAGAGTCTGGAGCAGAGAAAGGTTCATTGCGGGGCCATGGGAGGAAAATGGGTAGCTCATACCTCTAAAATCCCAAACTCTTTGAAGGGTTTCAGCAAAGCACTTTTAAAGGCAGGCTCTGGGAGAGGTGTGGCTAGTTATTGCAAACTTATTCGTGCAGGAATCCTTTGTTTTTATAGCTGGTCGGGTAGGTCAGGTTACAATGCTGCTGTAAACCTCCATCTATATCAGAGGAGTGAAGCGACGTCAAGTCACTCAGTCGTGTCTGACTCTTTGCGACCCCATGGACTGTAGCCTACCAGGCTTCTCCCATGGGATTTTCCTGGCAAGCGTACTGGAGTGGGTTGCCATTTCCTTCTCCAGAGGATCTTCCCCACCCAGGGACTGAACCCCTGTCTCCCGCATTTTAGGTAGATGCTTTACCGTCTGAGCCAGCAGGGAAGTTGTTAAGACTCCCTGCTCACATTGAGCCTTCCAGGAACTTCCCTGGTGGCTAAGTGGTTAAGACTTCATCTATATGGAAAAGTAAAGGTCAGAGACTTGAGATGGGCTATCCTGTATATTTCAGGCTATAGGCAAGATTATTTTTTGTAATGTCTATTTTATTTTTGGCCATGCCACATGGCTTGGGAGATCTGAGTTCCCCAAGGCAGTCAAAGTGTAGTGCCCTAACCACTGGAACACCGGGGAATTACCTGGGCAACATTCTTAACTTGAAGCAAAAGCAATGGAACACAAAGGTTAAAGTAAAGAAATAGATCTGATATGGAGTCAGATTTGTTCTTCGCTATTACATGTTTTGACTGACTGACAAGTGATTTCTCCTAAAACTCCATCCACAGTGGTGAAATTTGTGCAAAGCAGCAGTTTACCATTGTTTTTTTTTTTCCTTTACAAGTTTGTGCTTTTACTACATTTTATCTTCTGTGTGGAAATAAAAGTAAAGTGGATAGATGCCTAAGAGATGGGAATCTAAAGTCAATTTCATGGAACATTCTTAATAGGTGAGCTGTAAAAAGGAAGGTTGAATTTCTTTTCAGGTAAAGGATATTTAGCATTTCATAGCCTCTCCAGTGATGAGGATGTTGGTAGATGCTATTTCTGAGTTTTTCAGTCTCGGGGCCCATGTCAGAAAAGGGCTAGCTGACAGCATAGTCTGGGGGCAGTGAGGAGGCCTGGTCATCTGTGGAGCTGCTAGAGATCGCTGCTGGGGACCAGTGGATGTGCTGCTCCCCTCCCTTCCCGTCTGCCCCTCAGCAGCACAATGAGCTGCCTATCAGGGTAGGTGGTGGAAAATGTTTCTCAGGGCCATGGATGCTGCATGGGGCTAATCTCTAGAGCATCCAGAGTCTGCACTTGGGGGCCAGAACCAAGATATGGAGGGGTCAAGGGTATAACTACAGCAATGCTGCTGAGAAACCTCACCCGAGGAGTGATTCGAGGATGAGCATGGAAGACTCAGTAGTCAGGATGTGGCTGGACCAAAAGGCCTGAGCCCCAGGCAGGCTGGGAGTGTCAGAGCTGAGGGTATGCTTGCAGAGTGTGACCCTAGGAGAGGTAGAAATGGGCTTTTAAGAAGAATGCAGACAGGACAGCAAAGAAAGCTCTAGGCTTTTCAACAAATAAAGAAGTGAGGCCAGATGGGCTGCCTTAGTTGTAGAATATTTAGGAAGAGCTGGTATGGAGGTGGGCTTAAAGGTCTGAGAGATCCCAGCAGGATCACCCGGTGACAGGTCTGAGCTTCAGAAAGAGAGGATGGTGGCAGCTGATGGTGGGAGTCACCTTGCTTTCTGAGTCTGGGAGCCCGTGGGAAGCACCCATCCCCACCTGCCGCTGCAGAAGACACGAGGTGTGGGTTCAACCTGCATTCTCAGGGTCTGAGACTGACCCAGCCTGTGGCCGGCACCAGCCTGTGGCTGAACAGTCCTGCAGCGAGAAAGAACCTTCTTTCCGTGGTCACTATAAGGAGGCCATTATCAAGCAGTAGCAGCTACAGGATTAAAGCTCAGCTGCCTTGTAAGAGCCACTCAAACTTGGGCAAGAGAAGGAATCTTGAGGAGCTTTTATTTCTTTATAAAAAAAAACGGGGTAATGGGTGCATCTCTCTTTCAGGCTGTTGCATGGGTTCAATGGGTTCATATTTGCTAAGCCCTTAGAACAACTTCTGGCACATAATAAACACTTAACAGCTGTTATCTTTTATCATCATTGTGTGGACCATGCCAAGAGCCATGCTAGGTGAAAATACACATAGAATTATTTCAGCCTCGCAGTAATCCTGAAGGTGATCGTCCCATTTTATACGAGAGGAATCTGAATTGCAATCATGTAATGCTTTGGGATCAGAAGGCTGTAAATAACAGTTGCCCAGTTATCTGGTAACTCAAAGGGTGTGTAGGAAATAGGGTTAGTGTCATTTGGAGTTCATAAGAATTATTATTTCAGGGTTTAATACTAGGCTCAGAAAATGTCTTTGATGCCTATTGCTGGCGCAGGTGCCAACGCCAGGGTGACCTGGTCTTAAGGTGGTGGGCAGGTGGGCCACCGGCTGCTGGCAGTGAGGGGATCTATGGGACTGCAGGGAACAGCATGGGGTTGGAGCCAAAGACAGGTCTTGACCTCAATGGGAGAAACATGAGCTCAAGCCAACTCAGAAGATCAAGACTGCCGTTTTTCCGTCAAAGGGTCTTTTAATCAAACACACTACGGCAGCACTGAGCATGGGGGACGCACTAAGTTTGTCCTGTAAAGGGTAAACGGTGTAGCTCGGCCAGCAGCCAGCGTCCACCACGTGCTTCTTCCCAGGCCCGGGAGCCTTGGCAGGCACTCATGCAGGCTCTGCAAGGCTTGGCTCCAGACTTTGGCTGTCTCCTTGCTAACCAGGTTGTGCAGCTGCCACACATGAGGTTTTAGTTAAAGAGTAACTGGCGAGAAAGAGGTGGACTCAGCTCATAAACTTTTATTTCAAGGAGATTGAAGACTGCTCAGATGACTGTGTTGTAGCCCAGAAATCTGCATGTAGCATTGGAATGGTGCTGGAAGTCAGCTTCCTGCAAACACGACCATTTCCAGATTGCCCGCTACATCCTGCTTAATGCTAGGTGTTCTGTAGAAACCATCTCTGCTGCTTACCCTGGTGAGCAAGGTCAACTTCACTTGGGGGGACGTGAAGGCTCAGAGAGGCTCCAGGAGTTTGCCAAGCCCCACGTAAGAATCTCCCAGGCTGGAATGTCATCCCCAGGACTCAAATTTGTTTAGACCCCCATCGTTTTCAAAGTTTACTGATAGCACCTCTCTCATTTTGATCAAACTTGGTTCAGATGAGACTGGAAGGTCCCTTTTGTGAAATTTCCAATCATGAACAGATCTGGTCTGAACTTCAGCACAGAAGGATCCTTTTTAAAGAAATGACGGAGGAGATAGTGGGGGTCAGAGGAGGGATACATTAGGAGCTTGGGATTAACATGCACACATTACTGTACATGGGCTTCCCTTGTGACTCAGAGGTAAAGAATCTACCTGCAATGCAAGAGATGCAAGAGGTGTGAGTTCCATTCCTGGGTCAGGAAGATCCCCTGGAGAAGGGAATGGCTACCCACTCTAGTATTCTTGCCTGGACAGCGGAGCCTGGCAGGCTATAGTCCATAGGGTCACGCAGATTTGGACACTACTGCAGTGACTTAGCACGCATACATTGCTATACATAAAACAGATAATCAACAAGGACCTACTGTATAGCACAGGGAACTATACTCAATATCTAGTAATAAACTATAATGAAAAGAATCTGAAAAAGAATATGTATGTGCATATATGTATAACTGAATTACTTTGCTGAAACTACATTGTAGATTAGCAATGCTTCAATTAGTAAAAGAGCAAAAATAAAGATATGACAGGTCACAGGTTTATAACAGATGTTTACAAACTAGGAGATGGGTGGACTGGCTTTGTGAAGTCTTCCATTGAGTTTTTTTTCATTTAACATGCTCTGCTCATTCACTATGATGTAGATTTGATGAATTGAGCTCTTTTCCTGAGACAGAATCATGCAGTTTAGGCAGCATCCCACAACTTCTATCATCTGCTCCCTCTGCATTTCCAGCTTTAAGATGTTGCATTGGTCCAAATATTTGCGTCCCTCACAAATTTATATGTTGAAAGCCCAGCCCCCATAGTGATGCTATGGGGAAGTGGGGCCCTTGGGAGAGAGCTTAGAATTAGTGACCTTATAAACGTGGCCTGAAAAAGTTCCTTGTTCTTTTGTTCACCATGTGTGGTTACAGAGAGAGAAGATGGCCAACTTAAGCCAGGAAGACTTCACTAAACATGAAATCTGCCAAAAACTTCCCAGCCTCTAGAATCGTGAGAATTCTCTTGTCTCTAAGTCACCAACTCTATGGTATTTTGTTACAGTAGCTCAGACTAAGACAGGCGCCCTAGCAGAACCCAGTCATTCTCACATTGCCTTTCACCATGAATTCCTACAACATCCTTCCCCTTGGATGTACTAGTTTACTGATATCCAATCTCCTAGCAGAAGCTTGACTTTCTTTCATCAGCCAGATAAAATACAGGACACTAGTTATATTTGAATTTCAGATAAACAATGAATACCATTTTTGAGTATAAAGTGTCTCAAACATTCTATATCCTGTATTTTTAAAAAATTAATTTATTTTTAATTGAAGTATAATTGCTTTATAGAATTTTGTTGTTTTCTGTCAAATCTCAACATGAATCAGCCATAGGTATACATATATCCCCTCCCTTTTGAGGCTAACTCCCATCTCCCTCCCCATCCCACCCCTCTAGGTTGATCCAGAGCCCCTGTTTGAGTTTCCTGAGCCATATAGCAAATTCCCATTGGCTGTCTATTTTACATATGGTAATGTAAGTTTCCATGTTACTCTTCCCATACACCTCATCCTCTCCTCCCCTCTCCCCATGTCCATTAGTCTATTCTCTATGTCTGTTTCTCCACTGCTGCCCTGTAAATAAGTTCTTCAGTACCAGTTTTCTAGATTCTGTATATATGTGTTAGAATACGATATTTATCTTTCTCTTTCTGACTTACTTCACTCTGTACAATAGTCTCTAGGTTCAGCCACCTCATTATAAGTGACTCAAATGTGTTCCTTTTTATGGGTGAGTAATATTCCATTGTGTATATGTACCGCAACTTCTTTATCCATTCATCTCTCGATCGACATCTAGGTTGCTTCCACATTCTAGCTATTGTAAATAGTGCTGCGTTGAAAAATGGGATACGTGTGTCTTTTTCAGTTTTGGTTTCCTCAGGGTATATGCCTAGGATTGGGATTGTTGGGTCATATGGTGGTTTTATTCTTAGTTTTTAAAGGAATCTCCAAGCCATCTTCCATTTTGGCTGTATCAATTTATGTTCCCACCAACAGTGAAAGAGCATTCCTTTTTCTCCACACCTTCTCCAGCATTTATTGTTTGTATTCTTTTTGATGATGGCCATTCTGACTGGTGATTGTAGTTTTGATTTGCATTTCTCTAATAATGAGTGATGTTGAGCATCTTTTTATGTGTCTGTTAGCCATATGTATGTCTTCTTTGGAAAAATGTCTGTTTAGGTCTTTTCCCACTTTTTGATTGGGTTGCTTGTTTTTCTGCTATTGAGTTGTATGAGATGCTTCTATATTTTGGAAATTAATCCTTTGTCAGTTGTTTCATTTGCTATTATTTTCTCCTATTCTGAGGATTGTCTCTTCACTTTCAGAGCAGGAAATGGCAACCCACTCCAGTGTTCTTGCCTGGAGAGTCCTGTGGATGGAGGAGCCTCGTGGGCTGCTGTCCATGGGGTCACATAGAGTCGGACACTACTGAAGTGACTTAGCATGCATCCTTGCATTGGAAAAGGAAATGGCAACCCACTCCAGCGTTCTTGTCTGGAGACTCCCAGGGATGGAGGAGCCTGGTGGGCTGCCACCTATGGGGTGGCACAGAGTCAGACACGACTGAAGTGACTTAGCAGCAGCAGCGGCTGTTTACCTTGCTTCCTTTGTTCTGCGAGAGCTTTTACGTTTAATCAGATCCACTTGTTTATTTTGTTTTATCTCTGTTACTCTAGGAGGTGGGTCAAAGAGGATCTTGCTTTGATTTACGTCATGGAGTATTCTGCCTATGTTTTCCTCTAAGAGTTTTATAGTTTCTGGTCTTACATTTAGGTCTTTAATCCATTTTGAGTTCATCTTTGTGTATGGTGTTAGGAAGTGTTCTGATTTCCTTCTTTGGCATGTAGCTGTCCAGTTTTCCCAGCACCATTTATTGAAGAGGCTGTCCTGTATTTTTGTTCGCTAACTCTGGCTGCCTTGCCCTGGGCCCCTTACCCTTACCCTCAGAGCTGGAAGGGCTGAAGGAATCTGAAGGGCTCTGTCGTGTGCTGGCTTACTGTGAGTCTTCTCTCCCTCGGGAGGTCATCAGCATTCAGAGATTGGGAACTAGCTTCTGTGTGGGACTCTTCACAAGGTCTGGTGCACAATATATGCTTAAAAGATTTTAAAGGAGTGAGTCGATCTCCTCACTGTTTCATAGTGTTAAGACTGTGCCTGAGTTGGACTGGAGGCTTCCGAGTGGACATTTGCATCCTAAGGTTTGGGTGGTCGGGGTGGGTGCAGAGTGGAGCTTAGAAAATGCTCTGCTTACTTCTATTTTTAGGAACACACCACACATTAAATATCCATTCTTAAAACACTGGTTTTCAGACTGGCTTTTATCACTTTCCTTTGTCCCTAACCCTCAAAACAAAACAAAGGAAAGCAAAGCCAAACAAACAAACAAAAAAATTACAAAACTCAAAACAAAACAAAATGAAGATGAAACCAAACCAAACCAAGGTCAACGTCTGGGAGGGCTCTTCTGGTGGGAACTGTTGGGTCCTGGCATGCTTTTGGAATGTGTTTGGGGCAATATTGTTCAGAGAGCCTGAGTTTAGTCTGTACCCATTTCTCTACTCAAGTTTATCATTCTGTAAAATGGAGAAATGAAGGACAACTCACAGTATAGGCTTTTTCGGAGTTAAGGAAGGCTTATTTATTTAAAATTTTGAAACTCAAGACTGATCATCATTCCCCTCAACAGACAGGACCAAGGCTTATTATTGTTTTGAAGAAAACCTTTGTTAAACAAATTGAGTATAAACAAGATTATAATGGTGTCCTTAATCTATTGAAAATGTATATATTTTTGCATTTAATCAAATTTATACTACTAATGTGGACTTTGTTTAATTCAATAAAGCTGGGTCAGCCAACGTCTCTTTGGTGAGACAATGCCAGAGGCAAGGCCAGGAGGCAATGTGGGTGCATGGAGCAATTAAGCACACTTTTACATGATCAGCATGCAGGCCGACTTCTCTTCAAAGCCTGAACAGTGAGCGTGGAGTGTCTTTGACCTTTGGTGGGAGAAGTTGGAAGTTCATCCAGTTTTCCTTTGTCTAAGACTGGTCCATGCCAACATCTTGGACTGGTATGGAGTATCATTCTGCAGGTGACTGGTCCAAGGTGGGACAGCTCCCATGACAAGAAAGATCTGCTCTCTCCTGAGTTACAATGTCCACCCAGGTGCTCCACACCACACACAGCAAGTCCATTCTCTCCAGCCCAGCCAGCCCCTTGAGAGCTGTCAGCGGCTCTCAGGGGCCATATGAACCTTTCACGAGTAGCCAAGCCTGAGATGGTTCTGAGGCAGTGAAGTTTATAGAGAGAAGGGCCGTTCCATTTTTATTCTTCTTCATCTCCACAGATGTTATGAAAGGAATGTGGGAATATTAGGTGGCAAGAGCTTCTTTTACCTGAATTTTTCCTGATCCAGTATCATTTGTGTTTGAAAGAGAGGATTTCATAGGCTGTTTAGGGTAGAGATTGGTAGTAAGATGTGGTTAGTAACTAAAGATGGTTGATAAACTCTCTCCCATAAGGTTGAATTTGACCATAAAAAAAGTACACTTTAAAATTGAGATTTATGTTTTGTTTGGTACACTTAATCCCAGGATAAAGCCTCTCAGAGAGCTCTGAGGGACTGTTTCAAAGAAGCAAGGGAGAGCCAGGGTATAGAGGAGTTTTTTTTGGCGGATAAAAGCCCGAGTCATTGAACCTCAAAAGACTGCTGTCCTTGTTGTTCAGTCACTATGTCGCGTCTGACTCTTTGCAACCCCGTGGACTGCAGCAAACCAGGCTCCTTTGTCCTCCACAGTCTCCTAGAGTTTGCTCAAATTCATGTCCAACGAGTCGATGATGCCATCCAGCCATCTCATCCTCTGCCATCCCCTTATCTTTTGCTTTCAATCTTACCCAGCATCAGGGTCTTTTCCAATGAGCTGGCTCTTCACATCACATGAGCAAAGTATCGGAACTTTGGCAACAGTCCTTTCAATAAATATTCAGGGTGGATTTCCTTTAGGATTGACTGGTTTGATCTCCTTGCTGTCAAAGGGAATTTCAAGAGTCTTATCCAGCACCACAATTCAAAAGCATCAGTTCTTTGGTGTTCAGCCTTCTTTATGGCCCAACTCTCACATCCATACATGACTATTGGAAAACCCATAGTTTTCACTAGATGGATATTTGCTATCAAAGTGACATCTCAGCTTTTTAATATGCTGTCTACGTTGGTCATAGCTTTTCTTCCAAGAAGCAAGCATCTTTTCATGGCTGCAGTCACTATCTGCAGCGATTTTGGAGCCCAAGAAAATAAAATCTGTCACTGCTTCCACTTTTTGTCTTTCCATTTGCCATGAAGTGATGGGATCAGATGCCAAGATCTTGGTTTTTTGAATGTTGGGTTTTAAGCCAGTTTTTTTCACTCTCCTCTTTCAGCCATCAAGAGGCTCTTTAGTTCCTCTTCACTTTCTGCCATTAGAGTGGTATCATCTGCCTATCTGAGGTTGTTGATATTTCTCCCAGTAGTCTTGATTCCTGCTTGTGAATCATCCAGCCTGGCATTTTGCGTGATGTACGCTGCATATAAGTTAAATAACAGGGTGATGATATACAGCCTTCGTGTCCTCCTTTCCCAGTTTGGAGCCATTCAGTTGTTCCATTTCAAGTTCTAACCATGTCAAGTTCTTCTTGACCCTCACACAGGTTTCTCAGGAGACAGATATGGTAGTCTGGTATTCCCATCTCTTGAAGACGTTTCCATAGTTTGTTGTGATCCACACAGTCAAAGGCTTTTGCATAGTCAATGAAGCAGAAGTAGATTTTTATTTTGTAATTCCCTTGCTTTCTCCATGATCCAACAAATATTGGCAATTTGTCCTCTGGTTCCTCTACCTCTTTAAAACCCAGCTTGTACATATGTAATTTCTTGGTTCACGTACTGTTGAAGCCTAGCTTGGTGTGCAGTCCATTGGGTCATAAAGAGTCCAACACGACTAAGTGACTGAACAGCAACAAGGATTTGTTGAAGGATTTTGACTATTAGCTTGCTTGCATGTAAAGTGAGTACAATTGTATGGTAGTTTGAACCATCTTTGGCATTGCCCTTCTTTGGGATTGGAATGAAAACTGGTCTTTTACAGTCCTGTGGCCACTGTGAGTTTTCCAAATTTGCTGACATATTGAGTGCAGCATTTTAACAGCATCATCTTTTAGGATTTGAAATAGATCAGCTGGAATTCCAAGACTTCCACTAGCTTTGTTCATAGTAATGCTTCCTAAGTCTCACTTGACTTCACACTCCAGGATGCCTGACTGTAGGTGAGTGACCATACCATTGTGGTTATCGAGGTCATTGAGAGCTTTTTTGAATAGTTCTGTGTATTCTTGCCATCTCTTCTTAATCTCTTCTGCTTCTGTTAGGTCCTTGCTGTTGATCATGTCCATACGTGAATGAAATTTCCCTTGGTATCTCCAATTTTCTTGAAGAGATCGCTGGTCTTTCTAAGTCTATTGCTTCCCTCTATTTCATTTAAGAAGGCCTTCTTATCTCTTCTTGGAGGCAAGAGGTCTATCTATTCTCTGAAACTCTACATTCAGTTAGTTAGTTAGTCACGTGTGATTCTTTGTGACCCCATGGAGTTGCTGCCAGGCTCCTGTCTATGGAATTCTCCAGGCAAGAATACTGGAGTGGGTAGCCATTCCCTTATCCAGGGGTTCTTCCCAACCCAGGGAATGAACCTGGGTCTTCTGCACTGTAGGCAGATTCTTTACTGTCTGAGGCATATAGCTTCCCCTTTCTCTCTTGTTTTTCACTTCTCTTCTTTGCTCAATGATTTGTAAAGCTTCCTCATGCAACCACTTTGCCTTCTTGCGTTTCTTTTTCTCTGGCATGCTTTTAGTCACTGCCTCCTGTACAATATTATGAACCTCTGTCTGTAGTTCTTTAGGCACTTTGTCCATCAGATCTAGTTTTATTGAATTACACAAGTCCTTTCCCCACGCCAAGGCAGTGATCCATGAAGGGGATCAAAACATTACTGCTAATTAAAGAAAAACAAACATCCAAGCTTAATGAATTTAGTGAAGGAAAAGGCAACCCACTCCAGTACTCTTGCCTGGCGAATCCCATGGACAGAGGAGCCTGGTAGGCTACAGTCCATGGTGTCGCAGAGTCGGACAGGACTGAGTGACATCACTTTCTTTCTTTTTTTGGGAAGATGCAAGAGTCCGGGCTTATTGAAAACATTCTTTGATATGCATCTTAACTATCTAGGGCCAGTATCCCTTTTATCTTCATTCTGAATCCCCTCAGGGTGCACCTTTGGGTGTGGTTGCTATGGCTGATGGCTTGATGGAGGTAATATCCTTTGTTTACCAATATTCCTTGACATTCATTGTGCACAACATGCACACAGCCCCAAGTACAGAGGAGGTGTTGGGAGGGGAGAATTCCTCTGAACAGTACAGAGAGAGGAGGCTGAAATCCAGGAGAAGCGGGGAATCCTATGGGAGCAGACCGCAGCTCCCTGGGGTGAGAAGCCAGGAAGGACTTTGAGAACCAAAATGACAAAGGAAAAACTTGGAGCTGTTTGCTGCGCAGGATGTCATGTAAATTCTCTCCTCAGCTCTGCGCTGGTTTCAGTAAAGTATACATAAGCTAGCTCAGGAGCTGCTTTTGAGTGAAGAGACACTTGGTGGGGAACATTTGGGTTGTCATAGGATCAGCCCAAGAAAAGCAAATGTGGGTATGTTGGGACAGGATATGGGGTTGAAAGAGAAAGAGGCCCCTCAACCAATAACTCCAAATTGCCTAAAAAGTGACTGTTTCAACTAATTGGTCTGAGGCGGTGGTGATCAGGGCTGATGATGAAAACAAAAGCTTCTGACTATTGTAATTAGTGCTGCAATAAATATTGGGGTGCATATATCTTTTGGAATTATGGTTTTCTCTAGGTATATGCCCAGGAGTGGGATTGCTGGGTCATATGCAGCAGGAAATAACACAACATTGTAAAGCCACTATATTCCAATTAAAAAAAAACCAACAAAACACACCCAAACAAAAGGTCTACTCATCAGCAATATGTGAGGCTGCTAATAACTAGTAGGTAAATATTGAAATATCAGGGAGTTTGTTATCAGGGGCCAGAAAGGTGGCGTCCTGGTGGGGGAGTTACTTAGATGCTGGAATTCTGGTGGGTAGACCTGCTTCAGCCACCCCTCTTGTAGGAACATCTGCTCATTGTGTAGTGCAAGAGTTCTAGTCCTGGTCCAGCTCTGCACTCCTGACCTGGAGGTTAGGTGGCAGTCCCCACCTCTGGTACTGCCCGGGGAAATTCTCCTCCTGGGCCTTGTTGCTTAGGAGATCCTTTAAGTGCTATACTGGATTATATTGTTCCCTCTTCTACAGATGTTGTGATCATCAAAGCTGTTACTATTATTTCTTTTTCATTCTCTTCCTTTGCCCTTTAATTTTTTGACCCTGGACCAAATTGTTTAACTTTTCTGCTTTGCTTGTTCCCCCATCAGTTAGGATGTTAATTCCTGTCTCTTAGGGTTGTGGAGAATATTAGGTAAAACTGGGACAAGGATGTCAAGAAGATAAACTCAGCATCTGGTGCAAAAAAGATGTTTAAGAACAGTGAGTCTTTTTTTTTTTGCTTCTTCCTTGAAGGTTATGATGGGTTCACTCCCTCCCACTCATGAGTTTCATGTTTGTTTACAGCTTCCTTTTCTCCCCTGACTCAGGAAGGAGAGGGTGGGAAGTTAGTCACCATGTTGTAGAAAAGACAGTCCTCAGAAAGGGAGAAAATATTTTCAAATGAATAAACTGACAATTTCCAAAATATAGGAGCAGCTCATGCACCTCAGTATCAAAAAAACAAGCAAACAGCCCAATAAAAACATGGACAGAGACCTTAACAGACATTTCTCCAAAGAAGACATACAAATGGCCGACAAACATGTAAAAAATTACTCAACATCACTCATTATTAGAGAAGTGCAAATCAAAACCACAATGAGGTATCACTTCACAGCAGTCAGAATGGCCATCATCAAAAAATCTACAGACAATAAATGCTGGAAAAGGGTGTGAAGAAAAGGGGGCCCTCCTGCACCATTGGTGGCAGTGTAAATTGATATAGTCACTATGGAGAAAAATATGGAGATTTCTTAAAAAACTAGGAGCAAAATTACCATATGACCCAGCAATCCATTATTGGGCATATACCCTCCTGAGGAACCATAACTGAAAAAGACACATGCACTCCAATGTTCATTGCAGCACTATTTGCAATAGCAGGACATGGAAGCAACATAGATGTGCATCATTCACATAGATGTGAATGAATAAGAAGTTGTGGTATGTATATACAGTGGAATATTACTCAGCAAGAAAAAGGAATGTGTTTGAGTCAGTTCTAGTGAGATGGATGAGCCTAGAGCTTGTTATACAGAGTGATATAGGTCAGAAAGAGGAAAAAACCCAAATATCATATATTAATGTGTATATATGGAATTTAGAAAGATAGTACTGATGAGATGATTCTATTTGCAGGGAAAGAATAGAGATGCAGACATAGAGAACAGACTTTTGGACTTAACTTGGGAAGGAAAGGGTGGGACGAACCAGGAGAGTAGCACTGAAAGATATACATTACCATATGTAAAATAGCTAGCTAGTGGAAAGTTGCTGTTAGTATAAAATACAGGGAGCTCAGTCAGGTGCTCTGTGACAACCTAGAGGGTGGGATAGGGAAGGGCGGGAGGGAGGTTCAAGAGGGTGGGGACATATGGACACTGAAGGCTGATTCTTCTTGTTGTATTGCAGAAAAAACACAACATTGCTAAGCAATTATCTTCCAAGTAAAAGTAATAGACAAAGATGCATGAACCTCAGTGTTCACTGCAGCCCTATTACTACAGCTGGGACCTGGAGGCAGCCCAGATGTACATTGACGGAAGTTGCTAACTGCTTTAAAGCTGGGAGGTCCAGCCTGGTCACTTGGCTCCCCTTCCTTGGGGGTGGCAGACTCCACCCTCTCAAAAAACCCTGCTAGAAGCTGAGTCTTAGCAGATCACGGTTCTTCAGGCCTTTTACTCCTTTGTCCTCCTGAAGGAGAACAGCTCTGGCTAAAGGATTCTGGCTGCCTTGCTTGGCATTTACTGCCCTCCTTGTTATTTTCAAAATCAAGCAATTTTTCAACTGTGAGCACGCATGCAGATCACTCTAAACAGAAGCCTGTCATATGTTTTATATTCATGGAAACTTCAGAGAAAATGCTTAAAAGCCAAGCCATCTTGGAGTAATTTGCATTTTAATTAATACTTCAAATAAGTTGCCCTTTAGAAAAGAATTCTGTTTTTGGCTTTGGGAATCTTTAAGAGCAAAGACCAGGTACAAAAGTGCCTGCTCCAGCAGGCCTGTGGCTGCCTCAGACCCCTGATTTGTCTGGCTGGGACCATTCTGATGCTGGGAGAGAGCCATGAGATGCAGAGTGGGCCCTGAGATCTGGTGGTCTGCCAACTGCTCTTTTGGGGGAGCTGAAAATCCTTACTTAGTTCCTTTCTTAGAAGAATAACGTGTTAGAGTTGCTGTCTAATTGAAAACAATTAGAATTGTCAAGGAGAATAGAGGTCATGCATAAAAGAAACAGCCGTCAAAATTTCTCAAACTATTATTTGAAGATGGCTTGATGATTTTATTACTTTTCAAAATCCTTCAGGACTTTCTATAAATGCATGTATACACATAGTGAAAAGCATATACAGATCTTTATGATTTGTTTTTATATAAATAAAACAAAAGATTTGTTAGATTTGTTACGGGTAGATTTGTTTTTCAACTTGTTGGCAACCAACTCCAATATTCTTGCCTGGAGAATCCCAGGGACAGGGGAGCCTGGCGGGCTGCCGTCTTTGGGGTCGCACAGAGTCGGACACGACTGAAGCGACTTAGCAGCAGCAGCGGCAGTGCATACTGATCTGGAATTTGCTTTGTTTTTTAAACTCAGGTGTTGGCAAACTATGGCCTCTGGGCCAAATTTGGCCCCAAGCTTGTTTTTGTAAATAAAGTTTTATTGGAACACAGGCATGCTTTTTTGTTTGTTTTTGTCTTGGGCTGTTTTGAGAAACGCTGGGCTGGAAGTAGCACAAGCTGGAATCAAGATTGCTGGGAGAAATATCAATAACCTCAGATATGCAGATGACACCACCCTTATGGCAGAAAGTGAAGAGGAACTAAAGAGCCTCTTGATGAAAGTGAAAGAGGAGAGTGAAAAAGTTGGCTTAAAGCTTAACATTCAGAAAACTAAGACCATGGCATCTGGTCCCATCACTTCATGGCAAACAAATGGGGAAACAATGGAACCAGTGACAAACTTTATTATTTTGGGCTCCAAAATCACTGCAAATGGTGATAGCAGCCATGAAATTAAAAGATGCTTGCTCCTTGGAAGAAAAGTTATGACCAACCTAGACAGCATATTAAAAAGCAGAGACATTACTTTGCCAGCAAAGTTTCATCTAGTCAAAACTATGGTTTTTCCAGTGGTCATGTATGGATGTGAGAGTTCGACGATAAGGAAAGCTGAGTGCCGAAAAATTGATGCTTTTGAACTGTGGTGTTGGAGAAGACTCTTGAGAATCCCTTGGACTGCAAGGAGATCCAACCAGTCCATCCTAAAGGAGATTAGTCCTGGGTGTTCATTGGAAGGACTGATGCTGAAGCTGAAACTCCAATACTTTGGCCACCTGATGTGAAGACCTGACTCATTGGAAAAGACCCTGATGCTGGGAGGGATTGGCGGCAGGAGGAGAAGGGGATGACACAGGATGAGATGGCTGGATGGCATCACTGACTCCATGGGCATGAGTTTGAGTAAACTCTGGGAGATGGTGATGGACAGGGAGGCCTGGCGTGCTGTGATTCATGGGGTCGCAAAGAGTCGGACACGACTGAGCAACTGAACTGAACTGAACTGGGCTGCTTTTGCACAACTGTGGCAGAATTGATTAGCCATAACAGAGACAGAATGGCCTGCATAGACTAAAATATTTACCATATGACCCTCTATAGAAAAGTTTGCTAATCCTTGTTTTAAAATAATTTGTTTTAAGGTCTTTCTCACAACATCCAGATCATCATTTTCTTTAACTTCAGCACAGCGTGGCAAACATTTCCGTCATTCTTCTCGGGATTGATGTTGGGTGGCTTCCAGCCTTTCCTATCGTAAATGATAAATGCCAGAAATGATTCTAAATACAACGTTTGTGTACACATGCAAAGATTTCCTGAGATAGACAGCTGGAGGGGAGTTGCCAGATGGAAATGTAGACCTATTGTATTTTAGATTTGAACTAATTGCCCTCCCCCAAGGCTGTTCTTATTTATACATTTGCCAACAGCTGTGGATGAAAAAAATGAATTTACCTGTGTTAAAAACAGTTACCCTCTATGGAGAAAAGTGAACCTTTCCTAATTGTTGGTGGGAATAAAAATTGGTGCAGCCACTATAGAGAACAGTATGGAGGTTCCTTAGAAAACTAAAAATACAGTTGGCATATGATGCTACAATCCCACTCCTCAGAATATATATGGATAAAACTGCAATTCAAAAAGATACATGCTCCCCTATTCAGAGCAGCACTATTTACAATAGCCAAGACATGGAAACAACCTAAATGTCCATCAACAGATAAATGGATAAAGAAGATGTGGTACATATATAAAATGGAATATTACTCAGCCACAAAAAGAATGAAATAATGTCATTAGCCGCAACATGGACAGACCGTGTTACAGAGGTTAACCTTCCAAGTGAAATAAGTCTGATAACGAAATATCACATGATATAAAATATGTGGAATCTAAAACATGACACCAATGAACTTATTTATAAAACAAAATAGACTTAGAGACATAGAGAACAATCTTATGTTTTCTAAAGGGATCTGGGATTAACATATACACACTGTTAAGTATAAAATAGGTAACCAACAAGTATAGCACAGGGAAATACATTCAGTATCCTGTGATAAACTGTAATGGAAAAGAAAATGAAAAAGAATGTGTATATATGCATAACTGAACCACTTTGCTATACAGCAGAAATAGGACACTGTAAATCAACTATGCTTCAATAATATAAAATTTAAAAAGTTACCCTCAATGTTCGGATTTTGGAAATGCTTTCCAGCCACACCAAGTCTGGTGTATCCTCTTCTTTGAAGATGGCCCTCCTCTGCAAATGCTCAGAGGAGAAGGAAAGGCAGAAATCAATTGGGACGTTAAGGTGATTCAGAAACACCAGTACCAGCAAGATACAAGCCTCCTAGAATTCAGAGAGGGGAGCATGCCTGTAGGTCCCTGTTGGCAGGGAAGGTTCAGAGGGGAGGCCGAGCTTGGTCTGGGGTGGAGGAAATAGTAGGGTTCAAAGAAGAGAAGATAGCCAAGTGGGCGAGATGTGAACTGGCTTCTGTCTTCTCTGAAGCCTGT
This sequence comes from Hydropotes inermis, assembly GCA_020226075.1. Lineage (NCBI taxonomy): Eukaryota > Metazoa > Chordata > Mammalia > Artiodactyla > Cervidae > Hydropotes > Hydropotes inermis. The sequence continues at coordinate 5,094,026 of CM035281.1, read as the reverse complement.
GGCCACCCACATACCCTGTGAGACAAGAGGAAGGTAAACAGTCTTTATAAGCAGTTCCCAAACCAAATGCTTCTTTCCGTCACTCGCAGACCAGTGGGAGGGGAGGGCAGGAGATGGAGGCCCTTGCTGCAGGCCGGGATGTTTACCTTTGACAGGAGTGTGGCCACAGCTCTATTTCTGTCCAGTGGAGGAAAATCCATTCTTGGTGAAGAGGTCACTAAGAAGGCACTGTGCTCACCAAAACCGGCAGAACCTCTCTTCTCACTGTGCTCGAGTGAGCGAGATGCATCACGCAGGGGAGGGAGAGGAAAAATGGTCCCCGCTCCGCCAGGCAGCTTAGACACTCAGGCTGGAGCCAGTGCAGGGGCCCTGGGCATTCGTGGGAAGGGATGCTGCTCCTGGGGTAGGGTGTTTGCCCAGACAGGTCACGGAGCACTCGAGGGGATAGACTTCCTTTGGAATATGGTACCATGGCAATAACAACAGCATTTACTGAATGCCTATCAGTCACTAGCAATGCTCCAAGCATTTGGAAGGTAATTCATCCAGCCAGTCCCACAGCAGTTTCATTATTATTATTGTTCCCCTTTCTTAGATGAGAGAAATGAGAATTAGAGCAGTTAAATAGCTCTATCAGTTCAGTTCAGTCACTCAGTCATGTCCGAATCTTTGTGACCCCATGACTGTAGCACACCAGGCTTCCCTGTTCATCACTAAACCCCAGAGCCTACTCAAACTCATGTCCATCACGCCAGTGGAGCCATCCAACCATCTCATCCTCGTCCCCTTCTCCTCCCTCCTTCAATCTTTCCCAGAAACAGGGTCTTTTTCAATGAGTCAGTTCTTTGCATCAGGTGGCCAAAGTATTGGAGTATCGGCTTTAGCATCAGTCCTTCCAATGAATATTCAGGATTGATTTCCTTTAGGATGGACTGGTTGGATCTCCCTGCAGTCCAAGGGACTCTCAAGAGTCTTCGTCAACAACACAGTTCAAAAGCATCAATTCCTTGGCACTCAGCCTTCATTATAGTCCAGCTCTCACATCCAAACATGACTACTGGAAGAACCACAGTTTTGACTAGACAGACATTAGTCGGTAAAGTAATGTCTCTGCTTTTTAATATGCTGTCTAGGTTGGTCATAGCTTTTCTTCCAAGGAGCAAGCGTCTTTTAATTTCATGGCTGCAGTCACCATCTGCAGTGATTTTGGAGCCCCAAACAATAAAGTCTGTCACTGTTTCCCCATCTATTTGCTATGAAGTGATGGGACCAGATGCCATTTTCTTAGTTTTCTGAATGTTGAGTTTTAAGCCAACTTTTTCACTCTTCTCTTTCACTTTCATCAAGAGGCTCTTTAGTTCTTCCTCACTTTCTGCCTTAAAAAGGGTGGTGTCATCTGTGTATCTGACATTACTGATATTTCTCCTGGCAGTCTTGATTCCAGCTTGTGCTTCATCCAGCCCGGCATTTTGCATGATGTATTCTGTATGTAAGTTAAACAAGCAGGGTGACAATATGCAGCCTTGATGTACTCCTTTCTTGATTTGGAACCAGTCTATTTTTCCATGTCCAGTTTTAACTGTTGCTTCCTGACCTGCATACAGATTTCCCAAGAGGCAGGTCAGGTGGTCTGGTATTCCCATCTCTTTCAGAATTTCCCACAGTTTGTTGTGATCCACACAGCCAAAGGCTTTGGGGTAGTCAATAAAGCAGAAATAGATGTTTTCTGGAACTCTCTTGCTTTTTGGATGATCCAACAGATGTTGGCAATTTGATCTCTGGTTCCTCTGACTTTTCTAAATCCAGTTTGAACATCTGGAAGTTAACAATATGTACTGTTGAAGCCTGGCTTGGATAATTTTGAGCACTGCTTTGCTAGCATGTGAGATGAAATAATTCCATAGAAAGAAGTGAAGTCAGGATTTGAACTCCAGTCACACTGATTTCCAACCCAGCACTCCAACGTAAACCTTTGTATTGGCAACGACCAGCTGTGTGTCCTTGGGCAAGTTTCTTAACCTCTCCTTGCCTCCATTTGTTCATTACAAAACAAAATAGATGTGGCACTAGTCCCTCACAGGAATGTTGAATCTCAGTGATTATTATTATACCTCCTACTCTATCTACTTAAGTCTGAGAATTAAAGATGAAGAAACTGGGAATTTTATTTTGACTTATTCAATTTTCTCATCTTAAATTTGGGCTTCCCTCCTGGCTCAGATGGTAAAGACTCTGACCACAATGATTCCATCCCTGGGTTAGGAAGAAACCCTGGAGAAGGGAATGGCAACCCACTCCAGTATTCTTGCCTGCAGAATTCCATGGACAGAGGAGAGCCTGGCAGCTACAGTCCACGGGGTGGCAAAGAGTCAGACTGAGCAACTAACACACAACAACAACAACACATTTTTATTTTTATTTTCCACATTTTTAATATACGTGTAACATTTTATCTAATGTGAGTTCCTCATACACAGCATATAATTATAAGCATATAGGACAATTGTCCTATGTTCTTTATATATTAAAAAAATGCTTTCAAACATCTTTAAATTTTGAAACTTATTTATTTGCATACATCTGTGATTTTTTTGAAGTACAGTTAATTTGCAATGTTGTGTTAGTTTCAAGGTTACAGCAAAGCGATTCTGTCATACACACACATGTATTCTTTATCAGATTCTTTTCCATTATAGGTTTTATTATGCATTAAAAAAAAAGAAGTAGAATTGATTTATGGGGCTTCCCTAGTGGCTCAGATGGTAAAGAATCTCCCTGCAATACAGGAAACCCAGGTTCGATCCCTGGGTTGGGAAGATCCCCTGGAGGAGAGCGTGGCAATGCACTCCAACATTCTTTGCTGGAGAATCCCATGGACAGAGGAGCCAGGTGGGGTGCAGTCCATAGGGTCACACAGGGTCAGACACAACTGAAGTGACTTAGCACAGCACAGCAGAGAGTTGGTTTGCAGAGTTTCAGGCATACAGTGAAGTGATGAGACTGATGGTTTTTCTATGTGGTAACAGGGGCTTGAACGGATCAGACAGGCTCGGGAGACGATGAGGTGGGGCAAAGAGCTCCAGTGGAAGCTGACAGTGATGGGAGACCTCCGTCTGTCTGAGGACAGAGAGCAGACTCTTGGTGGACTGAGCTAAGGAGCTTCACTCTTTTCTGAAGAGGAAGAACCAGAGGGCCCCCTAGGGACCCCTGAGATGACCATTCATAGAATGCTGTCATTATGGTCAAATTGATGCTCCAGGCCCTCCTGCTAGACGTGTGCTCACCCCAGCCATTGGCAACAAGCCCACTTGCTGTCCTCTCAAAGTTGTGGGGTGACCTTACCTCAGAGGGTTGCAGAGAGGTGACTGGATTGGAGGGACCCGCCTCTTGGGTGTAGACAGACTCTGCATGCTGCTGTGAGTGCGAGGGGAGTGGGGGCCCTGATTTAAATCACAGTCGCCTGGGCACTTGCTCCCTTGCTCCCTATGCCCCACCACAGACTCTGGTTCTGCGGGTCTGGACTCAGGGAGTGGTTGTGCATGATCACTGAGCCCAAGGGTGACCCGGGTCCTCACCCCCACCTTTGAGAGGCGGTAGGCAGGAAACCGCCTCCATAAGGCAGGTGTTATTCTATGCGCAACTAGGCACCAGTGCTGAAGCGTACATGGGGTACGCAGGCCTTGGTGTTGGTCAATTTCGTTTTCGTACGAAAACAGATGTGTTCCCAGGTTGGACTCCCTGCTGGTTCCCTGTCTAGTCTTGTTCAGTTGGAATGTTAAGACTTAAATATTTGCCATATATTGTTTTCATCAGCTGAACTGTCCTTGCAAAGGCCTCTCTCTTAGAGCCTCCCAAAAGTCCTTTAAAAGAAGTTTGAGATTAACATATATGCAATACTATATAAGATAAATAACCAACAAGGACCCACTCCACAGCACAGGGAACTATACTCAATATTTTGTAATAACCTATAAGGGAAAAAAAATCCATAAAAGAATGAATATGTGCATATTTATAACTGAATCACTATCCTGTACAGCTGAAACTAACAGGACAGGGTAAATCATGTATATTTAATTAAAAAAAGAAGTAGGTTGAGCCCACTCATTCTGTAGAATTCTCTAGGGGTGAATCTGTGGGTTGGAGGAGTGGGTTCAGTTATGACATGTCAGGGGCGAGTCATCTGAGGAATATGGGGGCATAGTTTTGACATTTTAAACACCGATAACATTTAGAATCAAAGAAGGAGAACGACTTTTATTAATTACCCATGTCTCCTCCTGCCCGTCTGTCCTCCGCCCCCCACCAGCTGTTAAGCATTTGAGAAAATGGTAAATGAACATGATTATAAGCAATTATGAGGTTTTCTTTTTTAAGAGACAGATGGAATCAAGGTTTCCATTTGAAGAGGTTTTCAAATTTAGGTTGTGTCTACACAATGCCACCTTATTACCAGGGAACCATATGTTTTCTTTCACTGCCATTGAAATTTCATTCTGGAATGGGCCTGAACCAAGGGTCAACAGTATGTATTGCTCCAAGTTCACACATGCTTTTCTAACGCAGACTACTTCACATCCATAATTCCCCTTTTCCCCACATTAACTTTTAAATTTATCCACACGTTTCCCTTTCAACAAGCCTTAATTCTGGACCAGTTTTGTGCTGTACTGTGAGGACATGGAGGTGAAAACAGTATGATGATCTGCCTTCAATGAGCACCTTGTTAACTTCATATGGTAATTCGAGTCAGTTCAGTTCAGTTGCTTAGTCGTATCTGACTCTTTACAACCCCATGGACTTCAGCACGCCAGACTTCCCTGTACATCACCAGCTCATTTGCTCAAACTCATTTGCATTGAGCCAGTGATGCCATCCAACCATATCATCCTCTGTCTTCCCCTTCTCTTCCTGCCTTCAATATTTCCCAGCATCAGAATCTTTCCCAGTGAGTCATTTCTTTGCATCAGGAGGCCAAAGTATTGGAGTTTCAGCCTTAGCATCAGTCCTTCCAATGAATATCCAGGACTGATTTCCTTTAGGACAAATTTCCTTTGGGTAATTTGAGTGTAATATGATAACACTTTCAAGTTTCATATATTTGTCTGTATATATATAACACTGTGAGGAATTACTAATTAGCTCATGTGTTAAATTAAGTTTGTAGTAAATCATAGGCTGATCAACCCCTTTGAGAGATTAATACACAAATTAGCCAGCAACGGAATATGGCCTCTCTTCTAGGGGCATTTGTTTTGAACCTTTGTGGTTGAATATTCAAGGTCCATTAGGGCATTTGGGTTAAATGTCTGCTTCCTTGGAGCAGTTCTCAAGCTTTAGTGTGGATCCATGGGCTTGTTTTTACATAAATTGCTGGATTCCTGTCCCAGATTTGTTGGTTCAATAGGTTTGTGATCAGGCCTGAAGATTTGAATTCCTGGAAAGTTCTGGAGAAAGGGGAGTTTCTTGATGTTGAGTCAAGGACCACGCTTTGAGAAGCATTGCCTTGGAAATTTTAGGTTTGCGGATTCTCCATTGATCTGAATGCAAATGCTTTTCGGTAAATAAAGACATACCGCTATGGGACACCTGTCAGGTGCTCCCTCAGTTCTGGGCAGTTTGGAGGTAAAAGGAGAGTCAGGCAATGATGGCAGAAAATAAGCAGTGTCATTCGTAAGGGAGACCCGCATGGCTCCACGAAGAGGGCGGCACACACTGCTCGGTCCCAGCTGAGCCCTTCCTGCCTTCTGCCACGTGGCTCCAGGGAAAGGACACCGTTTCCATACAATGACTCTTCCCTCAGTACGATTTCTCACCCCCAAGCGTGCTGCAAAATGTAAGTGAGATTTTGCCATTGCACTCAGCACAGACAAGTACTTGGTAGTTGATGCAATCTCTGTTTCTAGTCAGAGAGTGCTATGTAGGATAATTTAAATTTATGTCTTTGAGGACGAACACAAACTCTGGTGAATGAACGTCTTGCCAAGCAAGAGGGATAAAGGGGTTTTCTGTATCTCTTTAGTCTGCGGAATCCATGTGCTGTTTGCTCATCTTCTGAAGCTCTCTCCCCCCCGAACACACTTTTAAAAAATATTTATATATTTGGCTGCACTGGGTCTTAGTTGTGGCATGTGGAATCTGTAGTTGTGGCATGTGGGATTTATTTCACTGACCAGGAGTCAAAGCTGGGCCCCCTGCATCAAGAATGCTGAGTCTTAGCCAATGGATCACCAGGAAAGTCTCACCCACCTTTTTAATCTATAGATTCCATGTTTTCTACAGGTGTGTCTTCCACATCAGGAGATTCTTCTAGTGTTAGTCTGAAGGAAAAGGAAGTTATTACCAAGCTCACCTGATTTTGATATGAAAGACCTGCCTGAAAATCAACCACCTAACTCTCTACCACCTTTCAGACAGTGACCCCTCTCATCGCTACTCGTAAGCGTCACCGCTTCCTTCATTGCGTTGCATTTTATGTACAAATTTTCAAGTTGCTGTTTATGACTTACACTTATTTTCCAGATTCAGCGAATATGTTTTTCTATCTACAAAAACTGCAAACATTTCCCATTGAAATCGATGAAAAGATTTTTCCTATGACTTTTCTCTTTGCATTAGGGGTTTCAGGAATGAATGAGGTGGTGACACAGAGGAGGGATGTGCTTGTCACTGAGAAGATAAGAGAGGCACAGAAGAAGAACATGGCCAAATTCACCATCTGCCATGAATTGTTCCAGCTAAATATGTTACTCTTCAAAGTAAAAGATAAAACAGGAAGATGGAAGAAATAGGAAAAGTTACTTTACCTCCTTTAACCTTCTTCCTTAGGAGGCCGGCTGAAATGCTGCTCAAGGTCACCAGAGAAGAATGACGAAGCTCCTTCATAGTGATGGCAGGGGGGCGTTGAGGGATGAATATTAGCTCTTGCAGTTCATGGCAGTCATGGCTTACGAAGCTGGCACCTTCATCTGTAAATGGCCTTGGAAATTCTGTTCCCATCAATCTTCATTCAATTAGGGCTCATTGCAGACAGGTCCTCAGGGGTATCTGGCTCATGGTGGGACAATACAGATGACATACTCATTTAACTTTGAGTTGGAGCAGCAGCCAACAGTTGATGGCTCCCGGGACAGCAGTTTCACTTGGAGTGAGTTGGACCTACCTCCATGGCTGGCCCCGGACTCTTGTCCTTTTTTTCCACAGGCAGCTGTGTCTTCCAACATGGCAGATGTCTAATGCCTTCAAATAAACCTTCATGAACTCCTCAGCAGGTGCCGCAGATGATTCTGACCCCAATGAAGAGGCCTGATGGTTATATGGTAAGGATTTAAAAACCATAGACACCAAACAAATATTTCTGGACTTTTCTTTGCAAGCTAGCTTGACTGTGGCCCAGGGTTCTTCTTGGCTGTGATATGGGGTAGCTGGGACAGGCATTGTGCATATATATATGCTCCACTGATGACTGCTTTTTCCCTATCCCCATCTGCTCCGTGCCTGGAAATGTAACAACATTATTGCATAGAGCTTTGGCACATGTGGCTGTCACACTGTGGTTGTGTTTTGTATGCAGGTAGAAAGCTGCCTAAAGTGTAGTATTATTTTTTTTTAAGGTAATTGGGCTTTAAAAAAATTCCTTTTTGTAGCACAGCTACCCTGGCTTTTTAAGCTAATGAGCTTATTCCCTTTACCTTGTCCCACTCCAAGTTTGACTGGATCTGTGTATAAAGTGCAGACTCTTAATTGCAATTCTTAAAAGGTCATCTTGCTAGGATGAGTCTGGTTAAGGAATGGCTTTGTTCTTAACTAATATTAAGCAAGGAAGCTGCTTGATCTGCCCCAGTGAGGCTGGGAGAAGGCTGACCTCTTTAGGACGCCATGCCAGCTGTCAAGGCTTCAAGAGCAGAAGAAAAGCACAGGTTTTGTAACTGGACTACCATGGCGAGGAATCCTGTCTCCACCACTTAAGGGGTAGTGATATTATCAAAAGTGGGGTCCAGCTGCTTGCCGCTAGAAAGTCTATACTAGAGAGGAAAGGTTGGTGGAAAGGAAAGTTTGCTTTATCTTGGAGGCCAGCGACTAGTGGAGTGGGTGGACTCATGTCCGAAGGCTGACACCCCGCTGACAATCAGTGGGCAAGAGCTTGTATAGGCTGAGGGAGGGGCTACATGCAGAAAGAGCACAGTCAGTTCTAACAGTCATCTTGATTTTTTTTCATTAAAAAATACTTTATTGCTAAAAATGTTTGCCATCATCTGAGTGTCCATTGAGTCATAATATTTTTCTTGGTCAAGGGTCTTGCCTGTGTTGACATCTGCTAACTGATCAGGCTGGATATTCCTGAAGGTTGTGGTGGCTCTGGCAATTTCTTAAAATAAGAAAACAGTGAAGTTTGCACATCAATTGATCCTTTCATGAACAATTTCTCTGCAGCAAGCAATGCTGTTTGATAGCATTTTACTCACAGTAGAACGTCTTTCAAAATTGAAGTCAGTACTCTCAAACCTGTCAGTACTTTATCAACTCAGTTTATGTAATATTTTAAATCTTTTGTTGTCATTTCAACCATCTACATGGTATCTTCATCAGGAGTAGACCCTGTCTCAAGAAACCACTTTCTTTGCTTATCCAGAAGAAGCAATTCCCTATTCAAGTTTTATCATGAGATTGCTGCAGCTCAGTGACATCTTTAGGCTCCAATTCTTTTTTTTTTTTAATTTATTTATCTGGTTGCACTGGGTCTTAGTTGCAGTATGTGGGAGCTAGTTCCCTGACCAAGGATTGCACCCAGGCCCCCTGCATTGGGAGCATGGTGTCTTAGCCACTAGACTACCACAGAAGTGCCGAGGCTCCAATCCTAATTCTAGTTCTTTTGCTCTTTCTACCACATCTGCATTTCGAGAGTCCTCTTGCAACTGGTCATGCAGTGACTGAATCACTGTCACCTCCATTGCTTTATGTACAGTTAGTCTTCAGTTTAAGGCTGGTTTGTTCCCTTTCCATCAGGCCAGTTCCTGGGATTATGGCCGCTAATGTCAGGGCTACAGTCTGGTAATCATGTAGCTAACTTCTTCTACCTCGTGGGCATTTCAGCATCTATAAGACAGCTCACAAGAGATGGCTCAGAATATTATCTATAACCCTTGAGGAGGAACTGGAAGTCATTGACTTTACTTAATGACTAAACTCTTTTTATTTTGTCCTATTTGTCTGCTTTCCTTTGCTTCTGCATTTTATTACTTCTCTGATTAAACTTATGCTTTGGCTAAAGTTTTCCTACAGACAAAAGGCTGGTGGAGGACTATAGGGTTCTGTTACATTTCAATAATGAGCAAGACACCCAACTTAAGTCATTACTTCTCATCTTTGAAATGGGAACGATAACTGATATCTCTCCTACTGAGTTGTTGCATGGAAGGGACATGATGTTTGTAAAGCACCTGCATGGTGTGGAGCACCTACAAGGGTTTGGTAGATGGTGGCCATTGCTAACTGGTTCAGCTCCCATGAGAGCCAGACCCTGGGGAGGATGATACAGGTCCTAGGACAGGCAACTGTGCACAAAGAATCATCATAGACACATTTGGGACTCGGTTGGGAATAGCATGTGATGACTTGGTAGTAGGAGGCAATTCTCCATGATGTTCCCACATTTCTTGGACTATCTATTCAAGCTTGCCTGAATAGTAGCCAGTCTTGGAAGCTCAAGCTGATGAAATGAACCTGCTGCCTTCTTTGAAGACATTCCAGGATGGTAAGTTCCCTGGAAGAGAGTTGTTTACATTCCAACTTAAAAAAAAAAAAGTCCTCTCTCTCTCTCTCTTCCACCTCTTTTGCTTGTAGGAGTTGGAGTTCAGGTGACGGACATAAGATTCTGCTTTTGCTGCATCTTTTGCCATGACAAGTAATTTGTCTTTGTCCCTGCACCCAAGGTCTTGTGTCTTCCATTAGTATACATCGATAAACTGGGGGAAGCTTCCAAGGAGGGTGAAATCTCAGGCCCTTCACAGTTTATGATTAAACACTTTCACATTTGGTTCTGGGTCTTTGAAAAACAGGAAATTCTCCAAACCCAGAAGGGTTACATATGTATATGGTAGTGGTGGTGGTTTACTTGCTAAGTCATGTCCGACTCTTAAGACCCCATGGACTGTAGCCTGCCAGGCTCCTCTGTCCATGGGAATTCTCCAGGCAAGAATACTGGAGTGGATTGCCATTTCCTTCTCCAACATATGTATGCATATGTGTGTATATGTATATGTATATATATACGTATAGACATAGTATCTAGCTATTTATTCATCATCTGTCTAGCTACCTATCTATCTACTTGTCTATCTGTCTGTCTAGATGGATCAGTGAATGGACAGAGAGATAAACAGATGGATCTCCATCTAAGCATGAAGTCTGGTACATACCTGGCTCTTAAAGAATGATGACTGTTTGACAGCCTGTTATTAGTGCATCCACTGAGACTGCTGAGTGGCACCTGTGCATGCAAATAGGGATGAGATGATGCTGAAAGCGGGGAAAGATGATGGAGCAGCACAGTGGGATGCAAGCCATGCCCAATAGTCCCCCATTCCACCTGTGATTTGGGGTTGGTGGAGAGGAGCGTCCTGGCATGGGGTTCTCCCTGGTGAGGCCAACATGTGCCCGCCACCAGGATGTAAGGCAGGACCAGAAAAGACGAGCCCCTGGGTGGGGGGAGGGCTGTGAGTCAAAAATGAGGTTGTCACATCTGGTAATCTGGACTATTCATTTTCAAAGAGAGTTCATTGTTCCCTTTTCCCTTGACCCCTGAGTTGAGCCTTATCTGAATATGTTGGCATGGTCTTCAACCATTCACTGCTTGTATGAATTACTTTATTCCTCCACTGGTTATGAACATCTCTTCTCAAGTGTGATTCTTTGGCTAGATCATAAACTCCTTGAGGATGGGGACTACATCTTTTTATCTCTTCATAGTCCAGTAAAACTTTGCTAGCTATAAGAATGGATGCTGGGTGATCCGGAGCTGTCCAATTCCCTCAGAGCACCTCATGCTCCACCTTTCTGCAAGACCACATTTTAAGACATTTTACCTGTGTCTTGATTTCAGTCAAGTGGAACATTCTGTTGACAGAATGGGATTGCCCATGGCAATTTCCTCAATGCAGCATGCAGGATCACATCAAGTTTTCCATTTTATCAGGCTCCCCTACCGCACCCTGCCCGCCCTCTAAAATTGCTTCCCCATGGCTTTTGTTAATGGTCCTGTGCCTTGATGCCAGAGAGAGAACCTTAATGGAAGAAAATAGAAGTGCAGAAGTTGTCTGTAAGTAAACTCCAAGAGTGGGTATGTGTGTCTGGGGGAAATGTCACGGTAGGAGTGTTTTCCCTTAGTTTGATGTAGGTGTCAAAATATCAGGCTAGTTCCTTTCTTTCTTTCATATTTATTTATTTGGCTGCACCTGGTCCTCATTGTGGCATGTGAGCTCTTAGTTGGGCATATGGGATCTAGTTCCCTAACCAGGGATTGAACCCAGCCCTCCTGCATTGAAAGTGTGGATTCTTAGCAACTGGATCACTGGGGTAGTCCCTCAGGCAAGTTTCTTACACATCCACTGGGCCCCTAATATGAAATATAATCTTTTTAGCACCTCTGTTAAACACAAAATGTATAATCAAGTTGTATGTTAATTGATTCAAGGAATGTAAGAGTCTGTCTCCTCCACTAGTCTAAGAGCAAGTTAAGGGTGTGGTTTGATGTTTCATTTGTCTCCACCTACCCAAGATTTCTTACTAAATATTTCCATGTAGTAGGTACTCAATTAAAATGTTGATGACCTATTGCTGAATGAGGAAGTCTTCTACCTGGATTTCTCTTGTTCTGTGGCTTTAGGGCCATAGCAACGACCATATCTCCATAGCAACAATGGAGGTAAAGAAGATGAATAATACAATAACTTGCAACTTCTAGGTCTCTGAAGAAGACTGTGACTGTTTGGAGTCACAGTAATGAGGACAGCAGATGAAAGAAGAATGATGGAGGCAGAATTAGCAGGAAGCCTTAGGTCAGTGCTTAATCCCCAAACAGCCCACCCACCCCCATTATCTTTGTAAATCAGGAACTCAGAATGTCAGGGACTTTACTTCCTCCCAAAGGTCCACGCCAGTAGTTGAACTCAATACAGCTTCTGAAATATTGGGAGCTACTATTAGAGTCACTCCAACCTTTTGTTGTCACTTTGTATGGGCAGGCATCTCATAGGCAGTGTGTTGCTTGATCTCCCAACTGTCTTTTGCTCACTCTTGGTCTGAAGTCAGGATTTAAATAAAAGGGGTGGGTGGGGGGTTGTACAAAACAGATGGCAGCCTTGCTGCTGTGATCTGCAGACATGGCATGCCTATGACAACTTCCTTTTTCCTGAGAGTTCCACTTTTGGGGAGTGCAGAGCTGAGAACTCTCTTATTGATCTTGAAACTGAAAGACTTAGTTCCCAGTCACTGCAATTGACAACGGCTTTTGCAGCTCATTACCCGCCAGATTACGTGGCACAATTCATTAAAATTCTGTTTCATTGACTGCATTTTTAAATAGGCTTGGGGAACTTTATCACTTTTTGCCTCTTGCAGAGCTTTCCTTCAGTGAGTGTATTTTTCTTCTCCTTTCCCTGCTAGAAAAAGTCTGCAATAATTTGCCACAAGATGTGTTATCATTTAAATGCAAACGAAAATGAAATACTAACTGGGAATCACAGGTTCCTAGATTCCTGGCCCCTCCTGCTCTCTATTTGCTGCTATCAGCTTAGCAGATAGCTATCTGCTATCTGTTTACTTTAATAAATACATTGGCTTTGAGCTTCTGTGACATTAATTTTGTATAATGGTCAGATTTTTTAGTGGGCCTCTGCCCTGTAATTGCTGTTGTTTGAATACAAGCAGAGAGAGAAAGATGAAAGGTAATTTTTCTTTTGTTAACACCTAAGTGTTAAGGAAATGATTCTTTGGACAGTGCCCATCTTCAGATGAACCCAGAGTGTTGGACAAAGTGCAGGAAACCAGGTGAGTGCTTCGCCTTCGGGTGTGCTGTGAGGGGGTTGGCTCACCCTAGAGTAATGTTCTCCTGTAAAGGAAAACACGATGAGCATTTGTGAACTAGATAGGTTCCGGTGCAATGACTCAGCTCTGCCATTGCAATGCAAAAGCAGCCATAGACAGCATGCAAGTCTACCTGTTTCCATAAACCTGTATCTATGGACATCGAATGGAGAAATTCATACAGTGTTCAAGGGTCGTAAAATTCTTCCTCTTACCCTCTCCCAACCGCTAAAAAATGTAAAACCATTCACAGGTCATGGGCTGAATAAACACAGGTGGCAGGTGGGGTTTAACCCACTGGCAGGCTGTGGTTTGCTGACCCTTGCCCTAGGTCAGCGGTTTTTCTTTTTTTTCCTCTTGGTCACGCTGCATGCTGCATGTGGGAATTTTGTTGCCAGACCAGGGATGGAACCTGTGCCCCCTGCAGTGGAAGCATGCGGTCTTAGCTGCTGGACCACCAGGGCGGCCCCAGCGGTGGTTGTCAATTGTGGTGCCTGGATGGACTTGGGGACTTGTGAGATGGGCTGATGGGTCCTTATGCAAGTTGGAGAAGGTCTAACACCATGGTCCGTAGTTGGAGTAAGACTTTCTCCAGGTATCATCTTGTGTTCTAATACTTCTAAGAAGATCATCCTCTGTCTGGGTTAGCCTGACCACACCAAGGGGGCTGGTGGGTAAAGCTCTCTTGACAAGGACATGGTTGTGATAAAGAATGGCACTGTGGTATGAAAGGCCATCTTTTATTTGCCCATTTTCATCAGAGGCAGAGCAGGTAGAGTCCTTCTATTTTAGAATCTCCTGAGAATAGCAAATAAGGTTGACATCATTTTCATGTCAAGTTACGCGGGGTGTTCCCTGTCCCCTGGACAGAACATCAGCTGAGAACCACCCCATCCTGCAGCTCAGTACTGATGTCTTCTACCTCTGTCAATACCCAGTGAATCTCAGGATCAGTAGCTTGGATTGCCTAATTAAACGTCTCAGCAGCTGAGCCCGGCCCTCCCAGCTCTTAATAATGATGTGATCCTGATTCAACATGTGAACAATGACAACAATAACTCCTTATCACCCTGGGATCTGCTAATGTTCCTGGAATTTAATATTTATTAACTCAGAGCCCTAAAGTGGGACTCTGGGAATGGAGGATGTATGTTAATATCCTAATCCCGGAAATGAAGACTCCAAAACTCAGAGTTTAAATTAGTTTTCTAAGCTCTCACAGTTGGAAAGTGACTGAGCCAATTTGTATATTCAGATTCATCAGAATTAAAAGTTTCTGTTTTTTTCTTCTAGGTCTCTCTAGGTTGGAAACTACCAACTTACAACATTTTTAAAAAATAGGCATCAGGAAAAAAATAAACTGCTTGAGGTATGAATCTGCTTATGAAATCTCCATTTCCTCTGAGAGCACCCCAGTGAGGGTTCTGTGGGCCCCAAGAGCCAGGCCAGGAATTTCATCCCCACCCTGACTATAATGAGCTGCCTCCAGGGTTCTTAAAGTTAAGCAGAGCTGCCATGAGGCAACTGGCCACTCATGCTGGGCTCTGATTGCTGTATTTCTTAAGCATGACTGAATCTGGAAAATAATTCATTGTAGCTTCCATTTCTGTGACTTTTCTGCAGGCTTTGAGGGGCTATAATTGCACAACACTATTGGAGGTCATTTTTCCTTTCTTGTAAAATAAGAGAAAACATGGCTTGTTTAAGGTATGACTACTGGAATTGAATTTGCAAAGGTTGAGATTCACTATTGGAATGAAAGATGGCCTTGCAATAGCTTTTTTCCTCTTGTACAGGCATCAGTAAAGCTGCGAGTCAGACCCTGCGAGGCAGTGGTAGATGGTGCATCCGGAGCTGACTGTCCCTCCCGTGTCTTTTGCATTCAGAGTCCGTGTGAGAATTAGCTTTTCTCCAAATCTACCTCTCTTCCCTTAGCCTTATTGCCAAGAAGTCTAGACTTGGAGGCTGAGACTGATTGCCCAGGGAAAGGGGGAACAGAAATGCCAGTTTTCAGCTTGAGTGTCAAAGACTGTAAAATCTTGAGAGGCAAGCTTGCAAAAAAGGAGAAAAGGATTTGATTGGGTTTTCCTGAATTGTGTTTTTACAGATGGTCCCTGATTGCTTTTCTTCCCCCTTTCACAGTGATAGGATTCTTGCCTAGCACAGTACCAGCCAGAATAAGTCTAGTTTACCCAGCCTCCCTTGCAGCTGGGAGAGGATGTCACAAAGTCACAAAGCTGGACCAGTGGGATGCAGGTAGGAGTGTCATGTGGCAGCTGCCAGGAAACTTCCTTAAAAACCTGGTCAGAGTGAACCCCATGCTGCCTCCTGGACCATGGTGGGTGAGGGCCACTTTCCAGGGGTGGTGAGTGGTGCAGGAAGGAGTCTGATCCTAAGGACCAGGGCAGAACCGTCTCACCAGCATGGAAGGTAGACCTTTGGACCCATGGCCTTGCCCCTGGTGTTATCCTATGAGTATGTTACATTACATGGCAAAGTGGACTTGGCAGATGTAGTTGAGGTTACTAACCAGTTGACCTTAGGCTGAAGAGTATCCTCAACTAATCAGGTGGACCAAATCTAAGTTGTGTGTCCTTCTAAAGAGAGATCTTTCTCCAGCTGTCACGGGAAAGGGGAAATCAGAGATTTAAAGCAGGAGAAGATTCGACTTGCGGTTGTTGGCATGAAGATGAAGGGGTCCACCTGTCAAGGAGACAGAACTTGAGTCATATGTCTGCAGTGAACCGAGTTCCCGCAACAAGCTGGATGAACTTAGAAGTGAATTCTTTCCAGAGTCTCCAGGGGAGAGCTCAGCACTGCCAACACCTGGGTTTTGGCTGTAAAGGCTCTCGGCAGAGGACGCAGCGCCGCCACACTGCCTGGACTTCTGATGCATCAACGCCGGGAGGCAGTAACTTCTTGTCATTTAAAGCTGCTGCATTTGTGGTAAATGGTTATGTGGCAATAGAAAACGGATATACTAACCTTCATGTGAGTGGAAAAAAATCTCTGTATTTGGACCTTTTATCAATTGCAGGCAAACCTGATCATGACTAATGCAAACACCAAGAATTCAAAGTTGACATGTTGACCCTGGAGACAGTGGTGGAGCAGCAAAGAATGTTGTCACATGAGGGGCTGAGCTGAGTGAAGGTGAGCACGTGGAGCAAGCATCCTTTATGTGCCATTCTCTGGTGGGGAGGAGGCAGATGAACAGAGGCTTCCAGAGGCATTTGGGTGAGCCCTAGAGTGGGTGGTTTGTCCTGATTCTTTAGGCAGAGCCGGGAAAGACCATGCACCTCTCAGAAAAACAAACAAACAAACAAAAAACTGGGGTTTGCCACTTCCTACCTGCCACCAGGAAGCAAAGAAAAAATGCTTGCAGATGGGTGTGAGATGTGACTCTCAGGTTCTCAGGGTCTCGGTCAAGCTGTCCCTAGAAGGTAGGGATCTCACGTGAGTGATGCTGGCCTCGAAGTCTCCAAGGAATGGCAGCTCCAGTGAGAGGGCTGAGTCAACAGCAAGGACCACGGACACCCAGCTTCCTAGAGGGTCCCGTGGAGGAAGCAGCTCTTTTCCTGGAGCATCAGAACCCTAGCCTTTCCCGGCAAC
This sequence comes from Hydropotes inermis, assembly GCA_020226075.1. NCBI lineage: Eukaryota > Metazoa > Chordata > Mammalia > Artiodactyla > Cervidae > Hydropotes > Hydropotes inermis. The sequence goes on along the minus strand of CM035281.1, from coordinate 5,077,331 downwards.
CAGAAACCATTTATGGAAGTAGGAAGATTTTTAAAGAGACAAGACATTCAGGAAGACTAATTACCCAAATACTTTCAATTGACAAGATCGAGCTTTTACAGGCATCCTGCAATCAATAAAGTTTTAAGAACAAGATAGGTTGATGAATAGAAAATAATGGTGGTGAGCAATTTTTTCCTTTTTTAAATGCTTTACTCATAGTTTATAGTTTTCTAGCCTGTGACATAAAGATTTATCCTCTCCACATTTTTTGGTTCTTTCCCCCCAACCATTTTCACCCTTTGTTTTCAAAGATTTTTCTTCTTATGAGAAACAAAATATAATTCTATGTCACCACTGTGCTGAGTGCTATTGAGTTAGTCTGTTTTCCTTTTTAAATTGTGCACTATATTGGCATACAAAATAGTCTTTGCAGTTTAAGAACTCAGAATAAATATTAATCCTGAATTTTGGGTTGATTACATCTTTGTTTTTCTTTCTTTTTTTTTTTAACCACATTTGTATACACTTTTCAATAATACACTATTTAGTTTTACCTGCTTTTTACTCTGTGTTGACTGAATCCTGTAGTTTTCCATGGCCTTCTTTCATTCAACTGATGCTTCGGTCCATCTGTTTGTATATGCCTGTGCTGGTTTTTATTGCTATATTGTATTATGTTAAATAAATATGCCAACATTGATTTATTCATTCTATTGAAGAGGGCTAATTAGGTCACATCTAAGGTTTCTGCTGCTGGGAAAGCATTGCTGTGAGCACTCTCGCAGTTTCCTGGTACACATTAGCAAACCTTACTTGAGGGTGAAACTCGGGCAGGAATTGCAGGGTCATGGTTTACATGCATGTCCGTCTTTGCCATATCACGCCGAAGGGCCTTCCAACAACGGGCAAGGATTTTCTCCTTTACGGGACTCACAGCACAGCTAGGGAGACAAGAGCAGACTTCAGGAATAAACTAGGGTCCACACTGGATAATTAGAAGCTACAGGGGTCATTTGAGACGTTAGAGAGAGAGCCCATCACTCGGCCACAGAGAAGAATGAAATAATGCCACTTGCAGCAACATGCATGGACCTAGAGATTATCATAGAAGGCAAAATAAGTCAGAAAGAGAAAGACACATGCCAGGTGATAGAAATTACATGTGGAGTCTAAATTAGGACACAAATGAACTTACCTATGAAACAGAAATAGATTCACAGACATAAGGAACAGATTTGTGATTGCCAAGAGGGATGGGGAGTGGGAGAGGGAAGGACTGGGAATTTGGGATTAGCAGATGCAAGCTACTATTTATAGGATGAGTAAACAATGAGGTCCTACTCTGTGGCACAGGGATCTATAGTCAATATCCTCTGATAAAGCATAATAGAAAAGAATAATACACACTCACACACACTCACACACACACATATGAATCATTTTGTGTACCTGACACTAGCACAACATTGTAAATCAATTCTATTTTAATTAAAAATAAAGAGAGCCCTGTGAATGTCTCATGATATTTCTTCAGAAAGTTAGCCCATGGTGGGGAAGTCTTCCTTGGGGACAGGAAGTGATGACTTGACACAGTGGAAGAAAGCTGGAAATAGCACAAGGAAATTGAGGGGGAAGAGATGACAACTCCAAGGGTAATAAAGAATCCTCCTTTGGTGAAAATGCTGGAGGGTACGGGCAGTAGAGAGTGCGCTGCCTCATTCCCTTGGGCCCCCGGCCATGACCTGGCTGCACCCAAGCACATCCGGGCCTGGTCAGAGCTGCGGTTCCCTCTGTCTGCGGAGCCTGCTTGGCCCGGTCATCCTCCGGTGGCGCTCCCCGCTCACAGCCTCTTCATGCCTCTCTGCATCACTGTGCTCTGTGGCTGGCTTGAGTAGGTCTGGGCAACCCGTTTAAGGCTCCCTTACTTTGCCACTGATTTTAGTCCTCAGGATGTCCAGGGCATTCCTCCACTGAGGCCAGTGAGAGGCACAAAAGTCAGTGCATCCTCACATATGAGGATGTACGCTTCACAGTGCGGTGAGCGATTATGCTAGGACAAAGGCATCTTATTCAGACATCAGATGAGACTGCTGAGGAAGGGACATTTTATACAAGAGCCTCAGAATGCACCCGAGAGGGCCAGAGGAAGGGGCGGCAGGGGTGCGGTGCGGTGAGGAGCCTTCTAGGCTTGTGGGGCAGCATGTGCAGACGCCTGGAGGTCGAACGGTTTGGCCAGTGGAACTGGAGCGTGTGCGTGAAGGGCGGTGACCTCATATGAGGCTGGAAGCAGGTGAGGGGAGGCAGAGGGGCTCATGCAGAGACTCCATCCTAAGTATAAGGTGGACGTGCTGAGGGCTTGGGCAGAGACTGAGGCGTCCTCGTGGGGGCATGTGGGGGGCTGGCAGGACAGCGGGGCTGTGGCTGCCAGGCTGCTGGGGACACTGCTGCGGGGGGTGGGCTGGATTGGAGACCCTGGCTCCCTGTCCTCCCATCTGCTACTGGACTCAGTGTCCCCTCAGCACCCCTGTCTCTTTCCTCCTTCTTGTTGTTTCTTGGATTCTGTTTAATCTTTTGGATCTCACTGTTTCAGTGATCATCTTAAGTTCTTCCAGAGTCCTTGGACTCTGTAAGCATCACCCTGGAAGTCAGAGGGCCCCTTCCAGTTGGGAAATTCACCACCACAGGGATGGAACACAGGGGTCTTTGGTATTTAAGTGTGTTTTATTGACAATGAAAAGTTTTGTTTCCCTTATTGTGAAATCTTGAACTCCTTCTTTCTATCTTTTTTTTTGGGGGGGGGCCACATTTCATGACGTTCGATGGCGTGCAGAATCTTAGCTCCTGGACGAGGGACAGAAGCCCTGCCTCCCGCAGTGGAAGCGCAGACCCCTAAGCAGTAAACCACCCAAGGAAGCCCCCTTCCTTCCTTCTTTTATTTAAATGCATCTGTGCTCCTAACCTTAATCTTCATGCCCAGCATCCGCTTAAATTTGGCCTGTGGGCTCCTCTTTAGAAAACAAGCGGGACTTGGGACATCCCTGATGGTCCAGTTGTTAGGACTCTGCGCTCCCACTGCCGCGGGCAGGGTTTCCATCCCTGGTCTGGGAACTAAGATCCTGCATGTCGTGGGGTTCAGCCAAAATAAATAAATGAAAACAAACACACAGACAGTCATATCTTAAAAGAAAAGAAAAGCAAGTAGGACTTGGATTCCCATCGTCCCTCAGTGGCCGCGGCAGAGTATGTGTACAGTGTCAATCCAGACGAGTCTACATACTTGTCTCTGGTATTCCTGTCCCCCCAGCTAATGTGCCAACATCTCTACTTTCAAGTGGAGGTAACTGCCGTAAGTTGACCCTAAAGTGAAGAAAGGAAAAAAAAAAATGTCAAATTCCAGATTCTCTCTCCCCAGGGTAAACAGCAGAGACCTAGGCATCAGAATTCCTTCCCTGATTACTCACTGAGTCCATGGTGCCATCGGAAACACAGTTTCTCCCAATCTCCCTGCTGGTGGAGAGAAGGCACAGACAGAAACAGCAGCCTGGCGGGCTGGACGTGGTAAGGGAGGCCAAGGAGGGAGTGGCCACCCCTTTTGGGGGCCGGGAGGACTTTCTAGAGGAGATAGTGGCCTTTCAGTAGGTCTCTTGTTGCAGTCCTTGGGAGCTTATCTAAGCTTGGAGAGCCTCCTTTTCTTAGCAGGAAGTAGAGGAGAGCAGCGCTCTTGAAATCGTATGCAGAGAGTCCCCTGAATGCAAACAGGCTCTGTTCTGAGAGCGTGTTCATAAGTCCAGGTGTGGTGCAGTATGAAAGAACCTCAGCTGCCAGTGCAGGAGAGGCAGGAGGCTCGAGCTCGGTCCCCGGGTCGGGAAGAGCCCCTGGAGAAGGAAATGGCAACGCACTCCAGAATTCTTGCCTGGGATAGTCCATGCACAGAGGAGCCTGGTGGGTCTATAGTCCATGGGGTTGTGCAGAGTCAGGCTCGACTGAGAACATCTTAAGCTTTCTCCAAGAAAATAACCTAGGTACCCAACTGATACAACCAGCTATATATATAGTACTGTACTGTAATGGGTTTATAATACTTTTCACACAAATAATACATAAAAAACAAATTCAAAAAATAAAAACAAACATATTTTATCTTACAGTACAGTATCTTGAAAAGTACAGAAGTCCAGTACACCAGCTGGTGCTTCTCATCAGTACCAGGTACATCGCAGCTGTTTTTATCCTTGCTTTCAGACATCCTGAGCTTGAAATAAAGATTGTACGCCTATACTGTATAGAGTACTGTACAGTGAAGTATGCAAAAGGACAGCCGCTTGTAGAGGATGCGTGTGTGTGACCACGTATGTCAAACTCGGGCTAACTTAACATAATGGACGTGTGAATGCATGTTTGCATCTTTGAAAGTTTACAACTTGAAAAGTTTGTTTGTAGGGGACTTACTATACAAGTCCATGTTTCTGTCCTTTGAAGTAAAAGGTTCTAGTCTCCCAGGCCTCCCTGGAGTCTGAAAAGCTGGCTCAGGAGTTAATGGTTGGGCTTAATCTTTTGCGCTGCCTTATTCCTGGCAGCCGGTGCTCTGTGACAACCTAGAGAGGTGGGGTGGGGAGGGAGGTTCAGCGGGGAGGTGATACATGTATGCCCAAGGCTGAGTCATGTCGATGTATGGCAGAAACCATCACAATATAGTAAAGTGATTATCCTCCAATTAAAAATAAAAAAATTAAAACAAGAGTTAGTTTTTAGGAATGGGAAGACGTAGGAAAAAAAGAATAGCTGCTGGGCTGGGAAACTGGGAACAGTTCAGACTATAAACCAGCCACATGGCACAGTCACCAAACTCACAGTCCCTTGAAAATACAGATTAGACATGGCACACATTCCTAAGTAGTTTTTACAGGTAGCAGACCCCCACCAGATGAAAACTGCTGACCACAAGCATATAGGTCCCAGATTGGTTGAAACCAAAAGGCTGATGATGCTTGAAAATTTACCTTGATGCCAGCACACCTGAAAATTGTGCACAAGCTGATCACATACCCTGCAGCCCCCTCCCCCACTCTACCTTTCACAACGGGGGAGTCTGGGTCTTTTGAGCTTGAGCTGCCTGTTCTCCTCACCTTATACCTGCAATAAACCCTGTACTCTGCACCCCCCGCCCTCGACCCCTGCCCTGGCAATCTGGTGTCTGTAGCTCGGCTTTATTGTGCACAGGTGAGTGGACCCAAGACTGGTTTAGTAACACACTTGCCTATCACTTCCACAAAAGTGGAAGCCAAATCAAATAATGTATGTGAAATGCTTTGTCGTAATTTTTCAGACATCAAAGTTTCCTGCAGGTCAGTTACAACTCTGGTCACTCCGCCCTTCTGCAGAGACTCCTGGCCTGTGGCTGCCGTCTGTCAGTTCAGCTCCAAGCCCGCTGGTCCTGGGCGAGTCCCCGTTCACACAGGCGGTCCTTCCAGGGCAACCGTCACTCCCTCAGCTCCTGTAATTCTTTCCCCGCTCCACCTCGGGCCTCCCCCAGCCCCCACCAACTGATTACATGATAGAACTCACCAGAAACCCAGAGTTTTGCTAATTCCAGCCTCCTGCTGTCTGATCATGACTTTCCCCTGCTTGGTTGTTTAAGAATTCCCTCTACGCTGGTTCTTTAGTCTAATCAGGCCCTCTGGGGCCCTGAACATCTCACCCTCTGCCGATTTACCTGCTTGTTTCTTAAAGAGATTAGATTCCCATGCACATCTTTTTGATACTTCCTTGGCCAAACTCTCCCTTCCGTGAAAGTGGTTAGTGGTTTTCACCCCACCTGCAAAAACATGGCAACATTGACACTACCAAAAATTTTTGACTATTGATCTCGGAGACCTCACCAAGTTTCTCAGAACAATGTACTCTCCCCAAAACAGCCCTCTACCCTGGCCATCTTGCATCTTCACAGACAAAAGTGAATTCATCAGACTTTCCCACCATCTCACGTCCACACCTGCTCACAGCATTCTTTCTCCCTGTCTTCTTGTTTCAAAAACACATTAGTTTTTATTTAATTTATTTTATGGAAGTACAGTTGATTTATTGTGTTGGGTTAGTTTCTGCTGTACAGAAAAGTGATTCAGTTAAACATATATATGTAATGCATTCTTTTTTAATGTATTCTTTCCCAGTATGGTTTATCACAGGATACTGAATATATTTTCCTGTTCTCTACAGAGGACCTTGTTGTGCATCCATTCTATATAGAAAAGTTTGCACCTGCTAATTCCATTCTCCCATTCTATCCTTCATTCATTGTTTTTTTAAAAAATGCATTCTCATGGTACCACATTCCTTTCCTTCAGGGCACTCAATCTGTCTGTAATTACTCATTCAGCTGCGTGGCTCTCTCTCGGAAGCCTCCCTCCTGTTGGACCCTGACTGGTCAGCCAGGTCGCTTTTGGCCCAGCATTTCATTCACTGGATCTCCGGGCACAGGAAACCTTGGTGAGTGATCGGCCGACCGAGGCACATACCGCGCTGCTGCGCGCCACCCACTCCACGCACTCAATCTAGGCACCCAGAGCTGACAGGGGCTGAGACATCCTGAAGGAAAAAAGCATCAGTGTGCTATTTGCAGGGTGGAGACAAAAGACTACATCTGCACTAATTTCTAAAGAGCTGGGTTGTTTGTTTTGTTTTGAAATTATCTGCTGAGAGAATTGAGTAGCACACACCCTAAGGGGCAGTGATTATCTGCTAATTAACTTTGTTGATTAACGGCAAATGAGCGTGGGGTTGCAGTTAAAAACTTGTGAGCCCACATTCACTTGCTTTTGGGTAGTCAGCTCTGCTTTCAGGGAGATTCCCCTGATTTAAAGCCTGCTTTTGGTGACACGCTCTAGCTTGCAGGGCCACATTGGGAGATGACGTCCCTTCTTCACAATGGTCCTGCTTACACATTTTGTACTTCGGGGAATAACAGCCATGCATCCCTCCCTCTGTCACCAGCATTATTTATCTTTCTATCCCCTCCCTTGCTTCCAGTGACACAGGCTGGGGCCTGGGGCCCTTTGCTGCGGTGCTTGCACCTGGACAAACATAGAGCAGCAAAATACAAATAAATTATAAGGGACTAAAAATATCTGCTTGCATGTGCAGCTGTAGCAAATTATGGACAGTAAGTAATTATGGACAAGAAGAGACTAAAAAGACCAATGGCCACTTCTGAGGAGCCAGGAGAAAAAGCAGGGGTTTGGGAGGAAAAGCCGGGTACTGGGCGTGCCCCGTGCATACAGCACCACCTAAGTGGTGAGCGACCATCTAAGCCGTCTCTCCAGCCCAACCCCTGAACATGACCTACCCTCACTCCTCCCCTTGGGGAGCGAGTGAGCAAGGGAACCTGCTACTTTTTCTCACTGCCTCCTACCCTGCTGTAGCGGGGGACCCCATAAAGCCCTGCCTGAACTCCTTCTGAGCTCTGGTCGGTTTCCACTGATTAAGGAAGCCAAGGACCCGGGTCAGTAACACCAACTCTGGTTGAATGATCTCTGTTTATTTTTGTGAAAGTCAGAGGTATTAAGAAATTTGAGCTAAAACTTGGAGACATGTCAAAACGATGACAGCTTATCTTTTCAGCATCATGCTGGAGAGAAGTGCTTCCCAGAGTGTGGGCTGGGGAATCCCTGGGGATCCCGAAACCCATACGGGGTGTCTGTGAGCTCAAAACTATTTTTGTGATGACATGAAGATATTATTTGCATTTTCCACTGGATTGACATTTGCAACTGGGACAAAACCAACAGTGGGTGAAACTGCTTGTATGCTAGCACAAATCTTAGCCCTAGTCATTGCATACTTCTTGCCATATACTCACAGTAAAAATAAAAAATTGTTTCACTGACAAAAGCAGTGGTGATATTAATGAATTTTTTGTTATAGCATAATGAAGTGTGCCAGCATTTAGAAGATCTATAGAATTCACTGAATTAACATTTTCTAAATGACCAATCATGATTTCTCATGCATGGGTAAAATATCCAGTGAAATTATAAAGCAGACCAAAGGACCTTACTGTAACAATATAAAAAGTTTTCAATGTGATTTCAGAACAAAAGTGACTCATATTGTTCATTGCCATTTGCAAGGAGAAATGACCATTTGTTTCGTTTTAATAAAGTGTCAAAGAAAATGATCCAGAATGATCTAGAAGGGTTATTAAAATATTCCTCCTCCCTGTCCTGACAGCATATCGGGGTGAGGTTGGATTCCTTTGGCTACTCAACCAAAATGACATGCTATAACAGATAGAATGTAGAAGCAGATATGAGAATCCAGCTGTGTTCTGTTAAGCCAGACTTCAAAGAAAATATACCAAGATGTAAAATATACCCACTTTTCTTACTAAAAAATATTTTTTATTGGAAAATATAGTTATTTTTTACAAAGGTATGTTATTTAAAATTTACATTAATGTACAGTGGGTTTATTGGTTTCCCAGGTGGTTCAGTGGTAAAGAATCTCCCTGCCAATTCAGGAGACATAGGAGACAGGGGTTCAATTCTTGGGTCGGGAAGATCTGCTGGAGGAGGAAATGGCACCCACTCCAGTATTCTTGCCTGAGAAATCCCATGGAGAGAGAAACCTGGTGGGTTACAGTCCATGGGGTCACAAAGAGTCAGACATGATTTAGTGACTGAGCATGCACACATAATGGGTTTATTATTATTATTATTTTTAAATAGTATTTTTAAAACCCTTAATTTTTAATTTTTATTGCATCAAGTATTACTAGATATAACTCACATCCACAAAGCTGTTTGGGGTGCCCTTCTACTGGATTCTCCAATGATCAGTTTTGTATAAGTTTGATGTATGTTCACACTTGACATGAAAATTATGTTTCTTAAACACATGATTAGAATTTCATTTTGATAAGGGACAAGGGCAAAAATGTTGGTAGAACTGTCCACCTCTCCTCACCTCGTGGTTATGCACACTGGGAGGACCAGCCTAGAGTCCCCTCTGAATGCTGGGCCCGCCTCTCTGGCTGGACCCTTATCTGCCGCCCAGACTGAGATGCCTCACCTGGACGCAGGGTTCCAAAATCCATCATGCAGAGCTGTGACACATTAAAGTGACCAGCTCTTGTCCAGCTAAGGCTCAGCAATCTGGGTGTGTTAGTCAATATGGTCTGCTACAAAAGAATAACACAGGCTTAAACAAAAATTACTTTTCTCACTGTTCTGAAGACTAGAAATCCAACATCAAAATGCTGCCATTTGGTTTTCTGTGAGGACCACCAAATTCAGACTTAAATTGAAGAAAGTAGGGGAAACAACTAGACCATTTAGGTATGACCTAAATCAAATCCCTTATGATTATACAGGGGAAGTGACAAATAGATTTAAGGGATAAGTTCTGATAGAGTGCCTGAAGAACTATGGATGGAGGTTTGTGACATTGTACAGGAGATAGGAATCAAGACCATCCCCAGGAGAAAGAAATGCAAAAAAAAAAAAAAAAAAGGCTGTCTGAGGAGGCCTTACAAATAGCTATGAAAAGAAGAGAAGCAAAAAGCAAAGGAGAAAAAGAAAGATATACCCATTTGAATACAGAGTTCCAAAGAATAGCAAGGAGACATAAGAAAGCCTTCCTTAGTGATTAATGCAAAGAAATCAAGGAAAACAACAGAATGGGAAAGACTAGAGATCTCTTCAAGAAAATTAGAGATACCAGGGGAACGAACATTTCATGCTAAGATGGGCACAATAAAAGACAGAAGTGGTATGGACCTAACAGAAGCTGAAGATATTAAGAAGAGGTGGCAACAATACACAGAAGAACTGTACAAAAAAGATCTTCATGACTCAGATAACCACGATGGTGTAATCACCAACTTAGAGTCAGACATTCTGGAATGCAGAGTGAAGTGGGCCTTAGGAAATATCACTATGGACAAAGCTAGTGGAGGTGATGGAATTCCAGTTGAGCTATTTCAAATCCTGAAAGATGATGCTGTGAAAGTGCTGCACTAAATATGCCAGCAAATTTGGAAAACTCAGCAGTGGCCACAGGACTGGAAAAGATCGGTTTTCATTCCAATCCCAGAGAAAGGCAATGTTAAAGAATGCTCAAACTACCACACAACTGCACTCATCTCACATGTTAGTAAAGTAATACTCAAAATTCTCCAAACCAGGCTTCAGCAATATGTGAACTGTGAACTTCCATATGTTCAAGCTGGATTTAGAAAAGGCAGAGGAACAAGAGATCAAATTGCCAACATCCACTGGATCATTGAAAAAGAAAGAGAGTTCCAGAAAAACATCTATTTCTGCTTTATTGACTGCCAAAGCCTTTCCCTGTATGGATCACGACAAACTGGAAAATTCTTAAAGAGATGGGAATACCAGACCACCTGACCTGCCTCTTGAGAAGCCTGTATGCAGGTCAGGAAGCAGCAGTTAGAACTGGACATGGAACAACAGAGTGGTTCCAAATAGGAAAAGGAGTACGTCAAGGCTGTATATTGTCACCCTGCTTATTTAACTTATATGCAGAGTACATCATGAGAAACGCTGGGCTGGAAGAAGCACAAGCTGGAATCAAGATTGCCGGGACAAATATCAATAACCTCAGATATGCAGATGACACCACCCTTATGGCAGAAAGTGAAGAGGAAATAAAGAGCCTCTTGATGAAAGTGAAAGAGGAGAGTGAAAAAGTTGGCTTAAAGCTTAACATTCGGAAAACTAAGATCATGGCATCTGGTCCCATCACTTCATGACAAATAGATGGGGAGACAGTGGAAACAGTGACAGACTTTATTTTGGGGGGCTCCAAAATCACTGCAGATGGTGACTGCAGCCATGAGATAAAAAGACACTTACTCCTTGGAAGAAAAGTTATGACTAACCTAGACAGCATATTAAAAAACAGAGACATTACTTTGTCAACTAAGGTCCATCTAGTCAAAGCTATGGTTTTTCCAGTGGTCATGTATGGATGTGAGAGTTGGACTACAAAGAAAGTTGAGTGCTGAAGAATTGATGCTTTTGAACTGTGTGGTGTTGGGGAAGACTCTTGAGAGTCCCTTGGACTGCAAAGAGATCCAACCAGTCCATCCTAAAGGAGATCAGTCCTGGGTGTTCATTGGAAGGACTGATGCTGAAGCTGAAACTCCAGTATTTTGGTCACCTGATGAGAAGAGCTGATTCCTTTGAAAAGACCCTGATGCTGGGAAAGATGGAAAGTGGGAGGAGAAGGGGACGATGGAGGATGAGATGGTTGGATGGCATCACGGACTCAATGGACATGAGTTTGAGTAAGTTCTGGGAGTTGGTGATGGACATGGAGGCCTGGCGTGCTGCAGTCCATGGGGTCACAAAGAGTCGGACACGACTGAGCAGCTGACTGGTCTGACTGACTGAACTGAGGACCATCGTGGAAGCACTGGTTCCTGGCCTCTCTCCTTGGTTTGCAGATGGCCAGCTCCTCATCGGTCCTCATGTCATCTTTCTTCTATGCATGTGAGCCCTTGCTGGCTCTTTGTATCCATATTTCCTCTTCTTAGAGGGACATCAGTGATAGCAGATTAGAGCCCTCTCTGAAGACCTTGTTATAACTTAATCACCTTTCTAAAGGCCTTGTCTCCAAATGCCATCACATTTTGAGGTCCTGAGGGTCAGGGCTTCAACATATGAACTTGAGGGGGACACAACTCAGCCTGGGGACTTCCCGGTGGCTCAGTGGTAAAGAACCCGTGTGCAATGCAGGAGACGTGGCTTTGATCCCCAAGTCGGGAAAATCCTGGAAAAGGAAATAGCAACCCAGTATTCTTGCCTAGGAGATCCCATGGACAGAAGAACCTGGCAGGTTCATGTGGCGACAAAACAGTGGGACACAGCAACTAAAGAAGAGCTCAGCCTGCAGCGCTGGGTCAGCTGTCTGTTACCTCCTGGGTGTAGCACAAACCTAGACCAGCTCAATGGCACTCAACAATAGATAGTTATTTAGCTCAGTGGTTGGGCTTGGTCTCGCAGTAGGGGTCCACTGCAGGCTGTCCAGGTGACCCTGACTTGCTCACCCAGATTCCCAGGGGCTGGCTGGCTGTTGGCCTATCCAGAATTGCCTTGGCTGGGACCATTCATATGGCCAGGCTCCACACTCCCCTTGTCTTCTCTCTGAGCAGGCTACCCCAACCATGTCCTTCTCAAGGTGATGGGAAATGGCAAAGCAGACCAAGTTCAGAGTGAAGACACCTTGAAGGCCTCTGCTTCTGTCATGTACCCCTACATCCCACTGTTTTAAGATAGATGCTCTAGACTGAATATTTTGGGTCTCCCCAAATTTATCTGTTGAGACATAACGCCAAATGCAATGGTCTTAAGAGGCGGGCCGTTTGGGAGGTGATTAAATGAGGGTGAAGTCCTCATGAATTTGATTTGTATCTTTATAAAGAGACCCCAGAAAGCTCCCTTACTCCATCTGCTCTGTGAGGAAAGAAGGATAAGATTGTGGTCTGTGAATCAGGAAGTAGGCTCTCCGCTGTCACAGAACCTGCCAGTTTCTTGACTTCCCTTCCTTAAGAACTGTGAGAAATGAATTTTTATTGTTTATAATAATTCTGTTACAGCATCCCAAGCAGAGTAAGACATCAGTAATATGGTCAAGCACTGAATTGGGGCAGGAGGGTACCACAAGGTCACAGCAAAGGGTGGGAATGAGGGGGGGAGGGTTAAAAGCTGGAGCCACTAATGAAGTCAGGCTCACAGACTCTAAGCTTAGAGCTGTCATTGTTCTTCTTGCTAAGCCCTTCTTGAGTCTAATTGACTTTTCATTTGGTTCCATCTTATAAAATGAGGAAATAGACATGTGTTTATCATGTATCAACTATTCTAGTCATTTTATCATACTGTCTCATTTAATATCCCCAACAACCCTAAGAAGTAGGCACTATTGTTATTTTAAAAATTTGTTTTGTTGAAGCATAGTTGATTTATAATGTGGTGTTAATTTCTGCTATATAGTAAAATGACTTACATATATGTATACACACACTCTTTCTCATATCCCTTTTCATTATGGTTTATCACCAGATATTGAATAGAGTTCCCTGTGCTATACAGTAGGCCCTTGTTGTTTATCCATTCTCCACAATAGTTTACATTTGCTCATCCCAGACTCCCAGACTGTCCCACCTCATCTTCCCCTTTGGCGACCACAGGTCTGTTCTCTGTGTCTGTGAGTCTATCTTGTAGATAAGTTCATTTGTATCATTTTTTAAAGATTCTACATAAAAGTGGTATAATAAGATATTTACCTTTCTCTGCCTGACTTAACTTCACTTAGTATGATGTTGCCAATGGCATTATTTCATTTCTTTATAGCTGAGTAGTATTTACCACATCAAGAAATAGGCATTATTATCCACATTTAACAGATGAGGAAACAGGCTTAGAAAAAGTTAAATAACTCATCAAAAATGACTCTGTAGGAAAAAAATTTTATCTAGATCCTGAGAGCTTTCTCCCTCACCAGTACTTTTTAAAGCTTTCCAGCTGAATTATTCTATGAGTGGAGGAAAGTGAATTCGCACCCCTACGGAGCCTGAGGGCTACTGCCCAAATTGCCCATAGGAGCCTGAAAATTCTTCAAAGTTCAACATTTTCTCTTAAAAATTAATATCTATTCGGCATTCTACTTCATCACATATCCTTTTAGCTGTAAAAACTGCTGATATCTTTAAGCAGAATAGATGCTCCTGTAAGAAATGCATGTTTATTGAGTGTCCTGCAGACCCCCGGCCAGCAGCTGCATCCTTGGGAGCTTGCCCGGCCCAGTTTGTGAGGCATGGCCATTGAACCAGGCAGCTTTCCCGGACAGTGAAACTGAACGGCAGGCCTTGTTTGGCTGTTAGTATGTACCATGGCAAATGGATGTGACAGACTTTTGGCATCTCCTGTCACTTTTTCTTGACATTGTCAGACACTTCAGTGCTCTTACATTTAATTTGTCAACGGTGTTTCCTTACAGAAGCAAGAGCAGCCTTGCAAGAAAAGGGCGGCATGGATCCGGGCTTTTGGGGTCTGCTGCTTACATGCTCCTTTAGAACTGACCCATTTTCTTTCAGAGCTCTATTAGGTATTGACATCAAAGCTGGCTTGAAGGGTGCGTTAGAGATGAAAGATCCAGTTCCACATCCTCTTAGGACACAATATTTCTATGCCTTCAAGGAGCTCAGAGTTTCTTTCTAATAGCATTCAAGACTGCCTTGTGCCCTCAAGGTAGACTTGGGTACCTCATGGAGGATTTTTACAGTTTTGACCAAGGCAATGTGTAAATGAGCCTCTGGTTAGAGCCTTGCATCTCTGGTTAGACTCTTGAGTCTCTGGTTAAAACCCTGAGTATCTGTCAGCCCTGGAGGACTGGATAAAGAGGCGGGGTACGTATATGTTAATACAGTGGAATATTACTCAGCCACAAAGCAGAACAGAACCGTGCCATTTGCAGAGATGTGGATGGGCCTGGAGACAGAAGTCAGAAAGAGAAAAACAAAAATCATGCATTAACACATATATGTGGAATCTAGAAAAATGGCACATATGAACTTATTTACAAAGTAGAAATAGAGACACAGACATGGAGAACAAACATATGGATAGCAAAGAGAGAGAGGTGGAAGGTGGGATCAACTGGGAGATTGGGATCGACGTGCATACACTGCTCTGTATAAAACAGCTGACTCCTGAGAACTTACCGTAGGGCGTGAGGACCTCTGTTCAGAGCTGTGTGGTGACCGAAGGGATGTGTGTACACACATGCAGCTGGTTCATTTTCTGGACAGCAGAAACGAATACAGCGTTGTAAAGCAAATACACTCCAATTTAAAAACCCCTGACTCTCTGACTAGAACCTTGAGTGTCCGGTTAGATGGTTGTGATAGGAGTATGGGATTTTTAAGTCTTTCAGAAGCATCAGGTCATTGTCACACACCTGTGACCCACATCGTATGCATTGGGATCAGATCAAAATTTGCTGTCTGTGGTAAATGACTCCGTGTTTTGCTTTGCATTCTCTTGACCTCCCCTCTGAGTTCAGTCATGAGTGGAGTGGACAGTTCTGTTCAGGCTTTGGTTCTCTTTCTGCTGATGGTATCTGGCCTTTAGGATATGCCGCTGGACTTGGTCTTCTGCCCTAGGGCTCTTTCAGTCATGCACAGGGTGTGTGCAGATGTGCAGAGGAGTTAAAACTTTCAGGGGCAATCCTTTACTACCCAGAAAAGGACATGACTCATCCAAGGCTCCTGTCTCGTCTTTCTGGCAGATAATCCTGAGCGGCCCTGTGTGTACTGCCGAGGGGTCCTTTTGGACTAGGAACTCCCGTTGCCCGTAGCAGCGACCTTGACAATGCCTTCTTTGTTTGACTTTTCATCCTTCCCTGTGTCAGTCGCCACAGACCTTGTTTCCTTGGATTCCCCGCAGCACAGATGGCCTGCACCCAAGCCTCTGCGCTCCGGGGAGCTGAAGCTAAGACAGTGTCCTCCCTAGTTGGGCTCCTCTGGGCAAGGTGCGTTGCTTTTTTGGTTTTTCTCAGATGCCTCAGCCCTTTGAGGACTGAAGCCCCTTCCAGCTTTGAAAGTCTATAATTCTCTTTGAATGTCTCTTTCCGCCTCGGGACTCTTTCTCTCCCCAATTCATTCATCAGCCATACCTTTGACATCCAGGTTCGCTGGCTCTTCGGTTTCAGATGAGCCATTTCATACTCCTGGGTGTTCTGAAAGGATTCCAGCCATGGCCTCCTTGGAGACCTTTTCTTCTTCTTGGTGTAGGACTCTAATGGCATCCCATTTTAGAAACAAAATGCAGGTATTCTTTGCATTCTGGGCTTTAGCGCCAAGACACTGAGCCTCATTGTGAAGTTTATAGTCAGTTATTTCTCAGCTGACAATTGTTCTTCCTTTACAAAAAATATCTGCCTCTTCATCATTTGATTTGACTAATGAAAGGCTGCCCATCTAGACAAGGTTACTTGCTGCCTGACATGGAGACTTTGGTCTCACTGACTGCATCAGATCACTCGGGGCGAGGAGTGGCGCAGAGTAATAGGCAGCTTTGTGCTTCTGTCTGCTGCTACCTGGCTCCAATCGTGTCCTTGAAGATCCTTCACTGTGAGCTTGTGCCTGTGTGTGTGACAGGGGTGGAACTAGGGGGTTGCAAAGTGCTGGGGAAAGACTCACCCCGTTTCTGATTTTTAATAAACATTTTCTGTGTTGTAGGAATTCACTCTACTTCCTGAATATGAATGCTTACACTGAACCCCCACCTAGAGTTCCAGCCTGCAGCAACTGAGACCTCTTACCAACTGTGTTTGATGAGCCACATGACATGTGCTTTATGAGTATTGTCACAATAACTCTGCAGATGGATATTATTGTTGTCATTTTGATTAGTGAGGAAACAGCTAATTCAATAGACTCTAGTCCTCTACTTAAAATTTTTTTTTTTAAATTCAAAATGTAGATGGTTTATAATGTGTTAATTTCTCCTATACAACAAGGAGAAGGAAATGGCAACCCGCTCCAATATTCTTGCCTGGAAAATTCCCATGGACAGAGGAGCCTGGCAGGGTACAATCCATGGGGTTGCAAGAATCAGACACAATTTAGCGACTAAACCACTCACCCACGATATACAACAAAATGATTCAATTATAAATATAAGCTATATTATATTATTTTTCAGATTCTTTTCCATTTTGGGTTATTTCAAGATATTGAGTGTAGTCCCCTGTGCTATGCAGTAGGACCTTGTTGTTTATCCATTTGGAACATAGTGGTGTGTATCCATAGTAGACCTGTGTATCTCCTAGTTTATCGCCCCTACTTACTCATAGTAGGTGCTTAATAAATACTTGCCAAAGAAACCAGTGAGCAAGTGTGACTCAGGAGTTATGAGTTTATCCTAGGTGGCAGAGCTCGCTGGGATAAACCCACACATATCTGGCTGACTCCTATGCCTGCCCTTACCCCCAGGGCATCTGTTTCACTCCATCCAAGTATCCACACTCTCCAGATATTTTGCCATTGCTATCTGTGTACCCAACTCATTTCTGAATCAATATCTTGGTTCCCCTGTCTCTAGCAGTCTACAGTATCTCTCTCCTTTCCATTTATCCAGTTTCTTGCTTTCCTTCAAAGTCATACGTTGGTTAAACACACACAGTAGCTGAGATTGTTTTGCACGTATAATTTCACAACACTTCCTTCAGCTCAAGTTATTAAAGACTCTTTGTAAATATGACACTTTAGAGCTGCCTGGGTGGGAAGGCAGGGTTCGAGTTGGCTCAATGGAACGCTGGTTAATAGCTAAAGGGCTCAGAGGTGAGAGGGCTGGCATCAGTCTACTATCCTATTCTTGCCTTAGGAAGTTGACCTCCACACAACTTATTTTTTTCACTTGTGAGAGAAGGGGACTGGCTGCCATGATTTCAGCTCTCTTGCACTTGAAATCACTTGATTTTGTGACTCCAAGGTGAGCAAAATGAATGTGATAGCAGCGTCCATTTATAGAACAAATTTTGCCCTGAAGATGTTTCCGCTTTGCCCTGCCCACTGATGTTCATTCACAGTCTCTGTGTCAGGAAGACAGGGCTGTGCTGACCTTGAGATCTGTACCTTTCTGTCCCCTTCTGGGCATCTCTTCTCTGTACTGTTAGACCTCATGATATCTGTCTTCAAGCGGGGTGAAAATAACAGCTTCACCCCTGCCCGGTCCAATGGGGGTGGGATGTGGGGGAGGCGTCCAGGGGCAGGTACAATTCCAGCCCTGCATCCCCACTGCACACCCAGCAGTGGGCCAGTTACCCTGGGAGGCAATGCCTGACCACAGCCCCATGCATGGTCTCCCAGCATTCTTTCCACTGCAGAAATTTGTTACCACTTCCTTATAAACGGAAAGGAACTGAAAGTCTGCTGTCCACTGCCATATTAAGTGGCCCCAAGTACTTTAGGTAATGGGGTACTGAGCTATTGCTCACGTTTTCAAGTCCAAGAATTGCAGTCCACAGCAATAACATCCTCCCAACATGTGATCAGCCATCAATCACCAGGCTGGCCCCCCTGGGACATTCTAATAAGCAGTAATTCCCTCCCAAACATTCTCATACTACAGTTGCCTTTTAATTAAACTATCATTGTCTCTAGAATTTAATGATCCTAATCTTTCAGAAAAGGAGGAAAAGACAAGGTTTTGCCAGGTGGTGTTCCTGGGTTTACACAGACCTGTTGATTTAAATGAGTTCAGTTACTTCAAGTAAGTAAAAGGTGCTAATGAATGTGGATCCTATTCCATGGATGTCTTAGGATTGTTTTCTCGCTTTGTGTGAACAGTTAAAAGTGGTGGGGACATGCACAGGCTCTGGGACCAGTCTGCCTGGGTCCTAATATTACTTCTGTCACTTACTTGCTACGTGATGTGGGCAAAGTAGGTGTCTTAGGTTTCCTCATCTGAGAAATGGCAGTACTCCTGGTGCCTAATTTGGGGGGTTGTTGAGAGAACCATGTTAATTAAAGCTTCAAATGCTTAGAACAGTTCCTGGCATGTAGTGCTATATAAGTGCTAAATATACTTACCTCAGTTTTCGTCATCATATCATCATCATCGTTAGGATCTCAGTCCCAGACTGCCTGTATCAGGACTGGTCAAAGACCAAACACAAGTAAGCGTCTTTATTACTAACAGTTACTGTTAAGGTTTTTGTATGGTTACTGTTTTGTTTTAATGTAAAGAGTTCTGTGCAAAGTATAGCCCTGACTTTTAAAAAAACTTATTTAGTTTTAGTTGAAGGATAATTACAATGTTACGTTGGTTTCTGCCAATGTCAGCATGGCTCAGCACAGTTACCTATATCCCCTCCGTCTTGAGCCTCCCTCCCCCTCCCTCCCCATCCCACCCCTCTGGGTTGTTACAGAGGCCTGGCTTGAGTTCCCTGAGTCATGCAGTGAATTCCCACTGGCTATCACTCCATTCACCCCATTCTCCTCTTCCTACCCCCTTCCCCCGTGTCTGTGAGTTCTGATCTTTATGTCTGTCTTCATTGTTACCTTGCAAATAGGATCATTGGTACCATCTTTCTAGATTCCATATATATGCATTAATATCTGATATTTGTTTTTCTCTTTCTAATTTACTTCACTCTGTGGTGGCTCAGATGATTAACAATCTGCTGTAATGTAGGAGACCCAGGTTTGATACCTGGGTTGGGAAGATCCCCTGGAGAAAGAAATGGCAACCCATTCCGATATTCTGCCTGGAGAATTCCATACACAGAGGAGCCTGGTGGGCTATAGTTCCTGGGTTTGCAAAGAGTCAGATACAACTGAGTGACTAACACTTTCACTCACTCTGTATAATAAGCTCTAGGTTCATACACCTCATTAGCACTGATTCAAATCCTTTTTTTGGCTGAATAATCTGGTCCCATCACTTCATGGCAAACAGAAAGGAAGGAAGGAAAAGTCGCTCAGTCATGGCCGACTATTTGCCACCCCATGGACTGTAGCCTACCAGGCTCCTCTGTCCATGGGATTTTCCAGGCAAGAGGACTGGAGTGGGGTGCCATTGCCTTGGGGAAAAAATGGAAACAGTGACATTTTATTTTCTTGGGCTCACTGTGGATGGTGACTGGAGCCATTAAATTGAAAGATACTTGCTCCTTGGAAGAAAAACTATGAAAAACCTACACAGCGTATTAAATAGCAGAGCCATAACTTTTCCAACAAAGGCCTGAATAATCAAAGCTATGGTTTTTCCAGTAGTCATGTATGGATGGGAGAGTTGGGCCATAAAGAAGTCTGAGCACCGAAGAATTGAGGCTTTTGAACTGTGGTGTTGAAGAAGACCCCTGGACAGCAAGGAGATCCAACCAGTCAGTCCTAAAGGAAATCAACCCTGAATATTCATTGGAAGGACTGTTGCTGAAACTCCAACACTTTTGCCACTTGATGCCATGAGCTGACTCATTGGAAAGGACCCTCATCAAAAGATTGAGGGCAGGAAGAGAAGGGGGTGACAGAGGATAAGATGGTTGGATGGCATCATCAACTCGATGGACATGAGTTTGAGCAAATGCTGGGATAGTGAAGGACAGGGAAGCCTGGCATACTGCAGTCCATGGGGTCACAGAGTCATACATGATTGAGTGACTGAACAATGACAATAATCCACTGCATATGTGTGCCACACTTTCTTTATCCATTCATCTGTCGGTGGACATCTAGGTTGCTTCCATGTCCTAGCTATTGTAAAGAGTGCTGCAATGAACATTGAAGTACGTGTGTCTTTTTCAGTTATGGTTTTCTCAGGGCATATGCCCAGTATTGAAATTGTTGGGTCATATGATAATTTTATTCCTAGTTTTTTAAAGACTCTCCATACTGACTTCCGTAGTGACTGCATCAATTTACATTTACACCAAAAGTGCAAGAGGGTTCCCTTTTCTCCTCACCCTCTCCAACACATTTATTGTTTGCGTATTTTTTGATGATGGTCATTCTGTCCAGTGTGAGGTGATATCTCATTGTAGTTTTGATTTGCATTTCTCTAATAATGAGCTATGTTGAGTATCTTTTCATGTGTTCATTAGCTATCTGAATTTCTTCTTAAGAGAATGTCTGTTTAGGTCTTTGACCACTTTTTGATTGGGATATTTCTTTTTCTGTTTCTGAGATGCATAAACTGTTTATATATTTTGGAAATTAATCCTTTGTCAGTTGTTTCATTTGCTATTATTTTCTCCCATTCTGAGGGTTGTCTTTTCACCTTGCTTATAGTTTCCTTGGGCTCCCCTGGTGGCTTAGATGGTAAAGAATCTGAATGCACTGCGGGAGACCTGGGTTCAATCCTGGGGTTGGGAAGATCCTCTGGAGGAGGGCATGGCAACTGGAATCCCATGGACAGAGGAGCCTGGCAGGCTGTAGTCCATCGGGTTACAAAGAGTCAGACGTGACTGAGTGACTAAGCAGAGTTTCCTTTGCTCTTTGCTGCTTAAAGCGTTTAAGTTTAATTAGGTTCTACTTGCTTATTTTTTTCCCCATTACTCTAGGAGATGGGTCATAGAGGATCTAACTGTGATTTATGTCACAGAGTTTTCTATGTTTTCCTCTAAGAGTTTTATAGTTTCTGGTCTTACATTTAGGTCTTTAATCCATTTTGAGTTTATTTTTGTGTATGGTGTCAGGAAAGGTTCTAATTCTTTTACAGACAGCTGTCCAGTTTTCCCATTATCACTTACTGAAGAGACTATCTTTGCTCCATTGCATATTCTTGCTTCCTTTGTCAAAGATAAGGTGCCCATAGGTGTGTGGGTTTATCTCTGGGCTTTATATATTGTTCCATTTGTAACTCTGATTTTTAAAAAACATATTTGATTGAAGTATAGTTGATTTACAATGTTTCATTAGTTTCTGCTATACAACAAAGTTATTCAAATAAATACATACATATATCCTTTTTCATATTCTACCTCATTCTGGCTTATCACAGGATATTGAATATTGTTCCCTGTTCTATATAGTAGGACCTTGTTGTTTATATACTCTATAAACATTAGTTTGCATCTGTTAACCCCAAACTTCCAGTCTGTCCCTTCACCTTGGTGGCCAACGTTCTTTTCTCTGTATCTGAGAGTCTGTTTCATGGATAAGTTTATTTGTGTCATATTTTAAATTTCACATATAAGTGATATCATATGGTATTTATCTTTTTCTGACTTACTTTAACTCTGACTTCTGAGCATGACTATTTATGTATTATTTTAGGGTCTGGAAATAATTGAATATATAGAATTATATGAAGATTTCTGGGGGTCATGGGTGCTTTGGGGGTAGAACAGATCAGTGTTTGAAGGGGAAAGGCATGACTGCTATTCCATCTTCGACCAAGAAGACTTGAGAGACTTCTTGAGAGACAAGAAACTCTTCTCAGTGGGATTCCCCAGGGCTCAGCAAGATTTCACAAAGTGACCAGAGTCCGCTCCAATCGACTCTGCCTTCTCTGTGTCCTCTGTCTGTGGTGTATGAGGTTCTTGGTGCCAGTTCTTTGCTTTATTCATGCCATTTGCCCTGTAATTTGTTCTTTCAATGCAATATGGAATTTATTTTTTTGTTCCTGGATGTTGGACTCAGTCATGTGCCTTTCGTTAGCTAATGGAATGTGGACAGAAGTGACAGGTCCAGGACTTAAGACACCCTGCCTGTTCTGTTCAATCCACTTTTCATCTACTATCGCCATCAGAATGACATGCCGTGGCTAGCCAGCTCATCCAAGGTGGATGAGAGCCATGTGTAGCAGACCTGCACCCAACTTGAGCACAGCCAAGATATCAGAATCACCCCAGTGGACCGCAGATGCATGAGAAATAGATGTTTATTGTTATAAGCCAAGAAATCTTGTGGTTGTTTGTTACATAGCAGTCTCTGATGATAGATTATTTTTTATTAATATGATAATCCTCTACCCCATCATGTTGATAGCTGTATTCTCTTGAAGATTTGAGTATATTAGTGAGGGAGGCCTTCCTCATTGAACATTATGCATCAGTTAGAAAAGCGTGCATGTGGAGGAAGTCAATTCATGGCTAGTATAGCTGTCAAGTGATGTACTGGAAACCAGAGCCTTTGTATATCATTCTCTGCTATTCTAGCATGTAGCCTCCATTCTTATTTATGTTGACTCATGTTTTACAGATGGCTATTCCAAATCCATCCAAGTTCCAACAGGAAGCGGAAAAAAAGCACGTAAGTTTGAATGAAAGCATGACAACTGAGGCTGCCTATCTTAAAAAAACTCTTTTCCAAGCCCTATCTGGAGATATCCATTTACATCTCATTGGCCATAATTGAGTCTCATGGTCAACCTGGGGTAGTGAGCAGTTTCAGTTCATGAATTGTTATTGCAAACAAATTTGGGGTTATGTTATCAATAATGAAGGCAAGAGAGAGTATGGAGTAGGCAGCTCACAGAGTTTGTTAGGAGGATCTGAGGTCACGAGTTGGCAAACAACAGCCCACCAGCTGCCCACTGTTGTTCCTAAAGTCTATTGGAACACAGTTCATTTATAAGTAATGTCTGACTCTTCGTGACGCCATGGACTGTAGCCAGTTAGGTTCCTCTGTCCATGCGATTCCCAGGCAAGAATACCAAAGTGGTTTGCTATTTCCTCCTCCAGGGACTGGACTTGTGTCTCCTGCATTGGCAGGGGGATTCTATATTGGGGATGCACCCAATATAGTGGGTGCATCTTTTAATCCCAAACTCCTAGTTTATCTCCCTCTGGCCACTGCTGCTGGCCCCTCTGGTAACCATAAGTTTGTTTTCTATGTCTGTGAGTCTGTTTCTGTTTTGTAAGTAAGTTAATTTGTATAATTGTTTAGATTTTGCATAGCAGTGATATCATATGATATTTGTCTTTGTCTGACTTGCTTCACTTAGTTTGATAATTTCTAGGTCCATCTATATTGTTGCAAATGACATTCTTGTTTTTACCTTTTCAGTGACAGACTAGTCTCTTCCTGGCTTGTGTTCCTTAACTTCCTTGTCTGAATGACCTGATTTATTTTCTTGGTGGAGCTTATCTGTCTATTTAGTTGCGTGCTTGTTTGTTAGCTATCTTTCCTTCTGGATTGCAAGCTCATGAAAGCAATGATCTTGGATGTCTAGTTAGTGGCTGAAACTTTGCACCCCAAACAATCTAACCACATGACAGGAGGTTGATGATTCTTTGTGACTGATCTTGCCTGCAAATGTCAGGAGATTTATTAATTCAATGATGTCTATTGCTGTCACACCAGCAGACGATGCCATTCTCCAAGCTTGGCTTAAAGAGGTGTAGTTTTTATATGTAAGTAAACTCTTCTTCATAGGAACCAACATTCCCTGAAATTGGGACAGTGAAGCAAAAAGTGTGACCTTTGCATATAGTTCAGGGAAGCTGGTAGGTCCGCCAAGATTCAGCCATGAGTCCAAGCTCTTATTCACATTTGGGGCATCCTGGGCCATCTCCTTTTTATTTAGAACTTGCTGGTGGGCCTCTACTGCTTCATGATAAAGTACACAAGGCCTTTCTCGTTTTGATTCTGCTCGTTTCTAATTGCTTCATGTGCAACATGACATTCTCACACTGACAGGGATGCATGCTTTCATGCGTGACTCTGCATCATTGTTAAGGCCTTGACAAATAGACTCCATACCTTATTCTGGGGCAAAAAATTGTATGAGGTCATTCTGAACAGCTTTATATGAAGAGAGGAATTTTAGATCACCGAGGCAGGTGTGACTTGAGTCTCAGCTCCCTCCATTCAGGCATTTGTGTAGCTTTCTAAATCCAAAACTGAAGCCCTCTTCCATACTAACCATTTCTAGGATGATGCATCACCGACAGAGAAATTGAAATATCTTTCAGTTTCTAAGAACTTTTGCTTGATATTTTAATTTGACATGAATGATTCTTTCATTCAATCTACCAACTTAAGTTTATACTACAGGAGAATATAATACAGAATCATTAATTAGTTAATTAATAAATTCAACCAACTTTTACTAAGTAGGTCCCAGGGTGAATATGATAAATACTGTTCTTGACTTCACAGAGCATGTTTCCTGGTGGGAAGATAGATAAAAAACATGTAGCAAAGAATAAGTTTGCTGGCAAAGAGACAGCTAAATAAAAATTTTCATATGGTTTAAATGTCTTAGAGACAACTGAAAAAGGACTGAGATTTGAAATGTGGTTAGTGTGACTGACGAATTGAATGTTAAATCTTATTTAATTATAATTAACAATTTTGAATAGCCATATGTTCTCATGAGAAACATATTGCACAGTGCACCTCTTTATGATTTTAACCTTTTGAAGTTTGTGAAGACTTGCTTTATGGCTCATATATAGCCAATTTAAAAAAGTTAAGTATTTTTCAGTTGTTAAGTATGATATTTTGTATGTTTATTTCAATCAGGTCAGATTGTTCTATAGCCTTACTTTATTTATTTATTTTTTTTAAATTTATTTATTTATTTATTTGTAGTGAATTTTGTCATACATTGGAATGACACAGCCATGGGTTTACATGTGTTCCCCATCCCGATCCCCCCTCCCACCTCCCTCTCCACCCGCTCCCCCTAGGTTTTAGCCTTACTTTAAAAAATGTCTGCTTCTTTTATCAATTACTGAGAGAGTATGTTAACATCTGCCATTATATCATAAATGTGCCTGTTTGTCCTTATAGTTCTGTAAATTTTCGCTTTATATATTTTGAAGCCAATGTTATTAGGTGCATCCAAATTCAGAAAGCTTATAATTGCTAGTGAATCGATCCTTTTTTTCATTGAGAAACAATCTTCTTAATTTATAATAATACTTTTTTTTCATTGCTGATTCTATTTTTCAGTTCACTTCAATCGCTCAGTCATGTCTGGCTCCTTGCGACCCCATGAATTTCAGAACGCCAGGCCTCCCTGTCCATCACCAACTCCCGGAGTTTATTCAAACTCATGTCCATCGAGTTGGTGATGCCATCCAGCCATCTCATCCTCTGTCATCCCCTTCTCTTCCTGCCCCCAATCCCTCCCAGCATCAGGGGCTTTTTCAATGAGTCAGCTCTTTGCATGAGGTGGCCAAAGTACTGGAGTTTCAGCTTCAGCATCAGTCCTTCCAATGAACACCCAGGACTGCAGGATGGACTGGATGGATCTCCTTGCAGTCCAAGGGACTCTCAAGAGTCTTCCTCAACACCACAGTTCAAAAGCACCCATTTTTCATCAACCAGCATTCTTCACAGTCCAACTCTCACATTCATTCATGACCACTGGAAAAACCATAGCCTTGACAACATGGACCTTTGTTGGCAAAGTAATGTTTCTGCTTTTTAATATGCTATCTAGGTTGGTCATAACTTTCCTTCCAAGGAGACTTTTAATTTCATGGCTGCAATCACCATCTGCAGTGATTTAAGAGTGCCCAAAAAAGTCTGCCACTGTTTCCACTGTTTCCCATCTATATCCAATGAAGTGATGGGACCGGATGCCATGATTTTCGTTTTTTGAATTCTGAGCTTTAAGCCAGCTTTTTCACTTTCCTCTTTCACTGTCATCAAGAGGCTCTCTAGTTACTCTTCACTTTCTGCCATAAGGGTGGTGTCATCTGCATATCTGAGGTTACTGATATTTCTCCTGGCAATCTTGATTCCAGATTGTGCTTCTTCCAGCCCAGCGTTTCTCATGATGTACTCAGCATATAAGTTAAACAAGCAGGGTGACAATATACAGCCTTGACGTACTCCTTTTCCTATTTGGAACCAGTCTGTTGTTCCATGTCCAGTGCTAACTGTTGCTTCCTGACCTGCATATAGGTTTCTCAAGAGGCAGGTCAGGTGGCCTGGTATTCCCATCTCTTTCAGAATTTTCCACAGTTTATTGTGATCACACAGTGAAAGGCTTTGGCATAGTCAATAAAACAGAATAGATGTTTTTCTGGAATTCTCTTGTTTCTCTGATGATCCACTGGATGTTGGCAATATGATCTCTGGTTCCTCTGCCTTTTCTAAAACCAGCTTGGAACATCTGGAAGTTCACGGTTCACGTATTGCTGAAGCCTGGCTTGGAGAATTTTGAGTATTACTTTCCTAGCGTGTGAGATGAGTGCAATTGTGCATTAGTTTGAGCATTCTTTGGCATTGCCTTTCTTTGGGATTGGAATGAAAATTGACCTTTTCCAGTCCTGTGGCCACTGCTGAGTTTTCCAAATTTGCTGGCATATTGAATGCAGCACTTTCACAGCGTCATCTTTCAGGATTTTAAATAGCTCAACTGGGATTCCATTACCTCCACTAGCTTTCTCCGTAGTGATGCTTCCTAAGGCCCACTTGACTTCACATTCCAGGTTGCCTTGCTCTAGGTGAGTGAGTGATCACACCATCCTGATTATCTGGGTTGTGAAAATCTTTTTTGTACAGTTCTTCTGTGTATTCTTGCCACCTCTTCTTAATATCTTCTGCTTCTGTTAGGTCCATACCATTTCTATCCTTTATTGAGCCCATTTTTGCATGAAATGTTCCCTTGGTAGCTCTCATTTTCTTGAAGAGATCTCTAGTCTTTCCCATTCTGTTCTTTCCTCTATTTCTTTTCACTGGTCACTGAGGAAGGCTTTCTTGTCTCCCCTTGCTATTCTTTGGAACTCTGCATTCAAATGGGAATATCTTTCCTTTTCTCCTTTGCTTTTTACTTCTCTTCTTTTCACAGCTATTTGTAAGGCCTCCTCAGACAACCATTTTGCCTTTTGCATTTCTTTTCCATGGGATGGTCTTGATCCCTGTCTCCTGTACAATGTCACATACCTCCATCCATAGTTCATCAGGCACTCTGTCTATCAGATCTATTCCCTTAAATCTATTTCTCACTTCCACTGTATAGTCATAAGGGATTTGATTTAGGTCGTACATGAATGGTCTAGTGGTTTTCCCTACTTTCTTCAATTTAAGTCTGAATTTGGCCATAAGGAATTAATGATCTGAGCCACAGTCAGCTCCCAGTCTTGTTTTTGCCGACTATATAGAGCTTCTACATCTTTGGCTGCAAAGAATATAATCAATCTGATTTTGGTGTTGACCATCTGGTGATGTCCATGTGTAGAGTCTTCCCTTGTGTTGTTGGAAGAGGGTGTTTGCTATGACCAGTGCGTTCTCTTGGCAGAACTCTATTAGCCTTGCCCTGGTTCATTCCGTACTCCAAGGCCAAATTTGCCTGTTACTCCAGGTGTTTCTTGACTTCCTACTTTTGCATTCCAGTCCCCTATAATGAAAAGGACATCTTTTGGGGATGTTAGTTCTAAAAGGTCTTGTAGGTCTTTATAGAACCTCTCAACTTCAGCTTCTTCAGCGTTACTGGTTGGGGCATAGGCTTGGATTACCATGATATTGAATGGTTTGCCCTCAAAACCAACAGAGATCATTCTGTTGTTCTTGAGATTGCATCCAAGTACTGCATTTCGGACTTTTTTGTTGACCATGATGGCTACTCCATTTCTTCTAAGGGATTCCTGCCCACAGTAGTAGATATCATGGTCATCTGAGTTAAATTCACCCATCCCAGTCCATTTTAGTTCGCTGATTCCTAGAATGTCAACATTCACTCTTGCCATCTCCTGTTTGACCACTTCCAATTTGCCTTGATTCATGGACCTAACATTCCAGGTTCCTATGCAATATTGCTCTTTACAGCATTGGACCTTTGCTTCTATCATCAATCACGTCCACAACTGGCTATTTTTTTTTTTTTTGCTTTGGCTTCATTCTCTCTGAAATTATTTCTCCACTGATCTCCAGTAGCATATTGGGCACCTACTGACCTGAGGAGTTCCTCTTTCTGTATCCTATCATTTTACCTTTTCATATTGTTCATGTGTGGGACCACCCAAGATGGTTGGGTCATGTTGGAGAGGTCTGACAGAATGTGGTCCACTGGAGAAGTGAATGGCAAACCACTTCAGTATTCCATGCCTAAAGTCACTTTAAATGCCAGGCTCAATACAATTCTTAATATCTGTTAGTAGATCAGTGCTTTCAGGAAGATTTTTCTTTTTTTTTTGTTCAGATTTTTAATGGTCTTTAAAGGAAAGATTGGTCTGAGTTATGTAGCTCACACTTGTTAGAACTAGAACCTCATGGTGTGCCTTTAAGTAGAATCTTTCTGAGCCTATTTTTTTTCTGCACCTTGTTTTCTATTACTATTATTTTTTAAAAGCTAGTGCTCTAGGTGACACTTCTCATTCTCACTGATATAGCAGTTTGGCACCTTATTCCTAGACCTCCACTATAACAAGTTCCCAGAAATCAATTAATGTTCCCTTATTGAATGGCAAATTTGGCATTAGCAACAGGTTATGAGGCCAATGCTAATGTGATGCTCCATTGGAAATTTTATAGAATATTCTCTTTTTAAAATGGAATCAAGAAAGGAAATAAACATGTTTTTATTTTTCTTATTTTTCATTATGCTGCCAAAGATGTGCACAAGGGAATTTGTACAATGAGCTTGTGTGGGAGATGACAGCTGTTGCTTAAGCCATTGAGGTGGAGATTGTTAGCAAATTATATTTGGCTGCTCCCCACACATGAGATGGGAACTCCAATATGAGTAGGTGCCTATTAGTACATGCATTTTGGGACTAATTCAAAAATATGTTCACACAACATAAAATGGTGCAGCCATTATGAAGAACAGTATGGCAATTCCTCATAAAACTGCAAATAGAACTGCTGTGTGACCCAGCAGTCCCTCACCTGGGCATGTACCTGGACAAAACTACAACTCAAAAAGATACACACACCTCTGTGTTAATAGAAGCACTATTTATAATAGCCAAGATGCATAAACAACATGAATGTCCAACAACAGATGAATGGATAAAGAAGCTTTGGTACGTATATACAATGGAATACTACTCAGCTATAAAAAAGAATGAAACAATGCTATTTGTAGCAATGTAGGTTTATCTAGAGATGATCATACTAAGTAAGTCAGAGAAAGACAAATACCATGTGACATCACTTATATGTGGAATCTAAAATATGACACAAATGAACTTATCTATAAAACAGAAACAGACTCAAAAATAGAGAGCATACTTGTGGTTGTCAAGGGGGAGGTGGGGTAAGGGAGGGATGGACTGGGAGTTTTGGATTAGCGGTTACAAACCACTACATGTAGAATAGATAAACAATAAGGCCCCACTTCATAGCACAGGGAACACTATTTCATATCCTGTGATAAGTAAGCCATAATGGAAAGTAATATGAAAAAGAATGTATGCATATGTATGGCTTAATGACATTACTGTACAGCAGAAATTAATTTTGTAAATCAACTGTACTTCCATAAAACAAACTAAAAAACATGTTCACACAAAAGTTTAAATGTGAATAAGTTTTGAAACATAAGAAATCAGGTCCAGCTTGGTGTGAATAGTTTTATTTAGCTTTGATAGTGAAAAAGATTGCAGCCATCCTTTTCTTTCCCTTGCTTGGAAAATATAGAACAAAAAATAGTAATGCACTGTGTTTGTCAAACACTAGCTATGTGAGAGGAGCTTTTAAAAAGGCTTAACCCATGTTACTCTTGTTAAATGTTATTAAGCCCCCTTTCCAGACGAGCAAAGTGAAGCTCGGAGAAGCTGACCGTGTTTGCACAGTTAGTGCATCAGAACCAGGGTGCAAGAGCGGCAGCTTGAGCCCAGGTCCACCCCGCCATGGCACTCCTTTCTTCCTGATTTGCTCTGTAATTCTGTTGGTCCAAAGTTCACCCCTCCAGGGGCCTATGCCTACCTCCCGTGGGATCATTAGCATAACACAAATAGGACCTATTTGAACACGTTATCTGGTCACTTTCATTTACAACCTGTCCTGGCGGGTGGATGAGGCCGAGGGTATGAGGCTCTGACGTGTATCCACAGACCATCCCACTTTTCTGGGGTTACAGGAGCCCACAGATACCCTTCAGCTCCCTCCCTTGTAGTCATACAGACTTCACCAGTCCAGACCCTTTCAGCAGGCTGTGAGAGATCAACACTTTGTGCTTACTTATTGTTTTTCATCTTGGCGTGGTCAGTTCTTGGAGCTGCCGCCGTCTGGGCACATGTGACAGCGGCTTACTTGCCACTTCTTACCTTTTCCTCCTTCACTGTCAGAGATCATAGATGTCATAACCTGACTGGGAAAATGAAGCAATAGGAGACCGATACAAGATGGCAACCTATTAACTGTTCTATCGATTCTTCCAAAAATTAATTTTAGTATTGAATGGAAGAGTCTTTAAATTCTATAACACTTTACAATTTTCAAAACTTTCACACAGAGGATTTTATGTAATCCCACAATAATCCCTTCCCCCCCTCCTTACCTCTATGCACCCTCTCCCACCATCCCTCTCCCCACCAGTAACCAATCACTAGTTTGTTCTCCATATCTGTGAGTCTGCTTATGCTTAGTTTTCTTTCTCTAGTCTATTGTATTTTTTAGATTCCACATATAAGTACTACCATGGTATTTGTCTTTCTCTATCTGACTTATTGCACTCAGCATAATGTCCCCCAGGCCCATCCATGTTCCTGCAAATGCCAAATTTCATTCCTTCTTTTTATGGCTGAGTAGTCATGTATGGATGTGAGGGTTGGGCTATAAAGAAAGCTGAGCGCTGAAAAATTGATGCTTTTGAACTGTGGTGTTGGAGAAGTCTCTTGAGAGTCCCTTGGACTGCAAGGAGATCCAACCAGTCCATCCTAAGGGAGATCAGTCCTGGGTGTTCATTGGAAGGACTGATGTTGAAGCTGAAACTCCAGTACTTTGGCCACCTGATACAAAGGGCTGACTCATTTGAAAAGACCCTTATGCTGGGAAAGATTGAGGGCAGGAGCAGAAAGGGATGACAGAGGATGAGATGGTTGGATGGTATTACCAACTCAATGGACATGAGTTTGGGCAAACTCCAGGAGTTGGTGATGGACAGGGAGGCCTGGCCTGCTGCGGTTCATGGGGTGGCAGAGTCGGATATGACTTAGTGACTGAACTGAACTGAGTATTCCATTCCATATATATATATATATATGATATATATATACGTGATATATATATATATATATATATATATCACGTCTTTATCCATCTGTTTCATCTTTATTCACCTGTTGATGGATACCTAGGTTGCTTCCATACCTTGGCAATAATGCTGCTATGAACTTTGGGGTGCATGTATCTTTTTGAATTAGTGTTTTTTGTTTCTTTCTGATATGTACCCAGGAATGGAATTACTGCATCATACTCTAGTTCTATTTGTAGTTTTTTGAGGAAACTGAATACTGCTTTTCATAGTGACTCTACCAAAGTGTAATCCCACCAACACAGGAGGAGGGTTCCTTTTTCTCCATGTCATCACCAACATTTGTTATTAGTGTTCTTTTTGATGATATGCGCTATTGATTCTTACAGTCAACTGGGGCTGGTGGTTTGGCTGCCAGACCTGTGGGTGGTGCTTCTGAACGCGCTGAGGATGGTGGCTTGCTGGGGCCGAAGGGTCCTAGCTCCTGGTGGGACGGTGAGCAGCTGGATAGCAGAGCCTGCACTGTGAGAGGGAGCCTGGAGGCGCCGGGAAAGAGGCTACCCCTTGGCCACTGGCTGCCGTGGAGGATCTACTGGGGGGGATGAGCAGCCCCACTGCAGGCAAGGTTGCCTGCCAGGAGGATGGCATGTGGGGAAGGGCTGACACGTGGAGTTGCCCTGACCTCCGGCAAAGAGAATAGACTCTGGCTTTGAAGTATAAGGAGCTGTACTTTGGGTCTTGAATAGACCACTTACCAACTATATGGATCTGGGGACATCATTAATTTCTTTTGGCCTCAAGTTCAGCATACATCAAATGGAGATAAAGCACCCTTATTCTTGTTGTTATAAGACTGCATGATGAGAAAAACGCTGAGATTGTTCATAGCCCTTCTGGTGGCTCAGGAAATGCTGACTGTAAGAGAACCAGGGTTGCTCTCTTTGCTCAGGGCAGTTGCCCTTCTGTAGTTTTCTTCCATCACAGTGAAGGTAAGGGAACAGTCGTTTTACAGGAGGGAGGGCTCATATCTCTTCTCTGGTTTTCAGGCTGCCCTCCAGGTGCAGCCAGCGATTTGCTGGTATATTTGGCAGCTGCAGCACCTCAGTTGAACACTGTCTTGGGAACAGCTTACTGAGACTTTCTTGTTCCCAGTCTGAGAATATTGACAGCTCAGAGCCCATCCCTTCAGAAACGTGGTACTATGGGTCCCTGGGCCTATTACTTAAAATTGCTGGAGCCTCAGACTCCTCATCTGTGAAATGGTGATGATAATACATGACTCATAGGGATATTATAGGAATAAGGTGTCACAAACTTTGTTCATGTTAACACACTCATTTCTTAGTTGAGCTTTTAAAAATTAAGAGATATAGAAATAGATAAATAAATAACTAAAGAAAGACTTGAATCTTTTGTCTATATATTTACTCAAGGACTTAAAAAAATTTATTGGAGTATAGTTGACTTACAGTGTTGTGTTAGTTTCAGTATAGCAAAGTGAATGTGTTTATATATGTATATGTATACCTATCTATCTATCTATATCTACTCTCTGTTAGATTCTTTTCCAACATAGGCCATTACAGAGTATTGAGTAGGGTTCCCTGTGTTATACTGCAGTGCCTTATTAGTTACCTATTTTATTATTCCAGGGTTTCTAGATGAATGAGTTATCACTTCTTTATGTTAGGAAGACAGTTTTTTGCCTGCTGCTCCCCAGTAGGTTATGCTGGATGGGTTCGTATACCACAAGGCTTATCACCGAGGACCTAGGAGCCAGGTTGCCTGCCTTAGACCCTGGCCCGACTGCTCCCTGGCTGTGTGGTACTGTGCAAGCTCCTTACCCTCTCCCCTGTGTGTGTGCGTGCTCACTTGCGTCAGGGTGTCTGACTCTTTGTGACCCCGTGGCCTGTGGCCCGCCAGGCTCCTCTGTTCACCAGGATCCTCTAGTGAGAATACTGGAGTGGGTGTCCATGCGCTTACCCAGTGGACCTTCCTGACCCCGGGATCGAACCCATGCCTCTTGCGTCTCTTGCATTGGCAGCTGGGTTCTTTATCAGTAGTGCCACTAGGGAAGCCCCTATAAGGTGAGGAGAACAGTAGCTCCTTCATAGTGTTGTTGCAAGGATTAAACTCATATGTTCAAACTGTGATAACAGTTCTTGGCAAGAGCTTGTTAGCTTGCGTCCTTCCTCACGCTCACAGCATGTCCCCTAAACAGCAGACAGAGAAGCGGGACCAAATCTTCCAGGCAGATGGTTCCTTTCCTCTGAGCCCACCAAGGGGCCCCCATCAGCTGAGAAGAAGCCTCCAGTCCCCACTGGGCCTCTGAGGCCTGCCAGTCATCCTCCTGGGTTCCCTGTTTGGCATCTTTCCCTCCTCTCCACAGACAATGAAAGCCCAGCTTCTCTCCAGATCCCCCCGCCCCCCACCGCAGGTCCAGACACATTGTTCACATCCTCATCGTGGTGAAATCTTTGCTCCAAAGCTGCCTCTTCACAGAGGTCTTGGCTGCCTATTCTGTGGAAACCAGCCAATTCCTCTTTCTCCATCTCCCTAAACTGCATTTTATTAATTTAACTGGAATATGATTGCTTTACAATGTTGTTAGTTTCTGCAGTACAGCAAAGTGAATCAGCTACACATATACATATATCCTCTCTTTTTTGCAATTCCTTCCTATTTAGGTTACTACAGAACACGGAGTAGAATTCCCTGGACATACACCCAGAGAAAATCATAATTCAAAGAGATGCATGGATACCAAAGGGCATAGAAGCACACTATTTACAATAGTCAGGACATGGGAGCAACCTAAATGTCCAAGAACAGAGGAATAGATAAATAAAATGTGGTAAATATCTACAGTGGAATATTACTCAACGATGAAAAGGAATGAAACTATGCTATAGCAGAGATGTGGCTGGACCTACAGATTATAATACAGAGTGAAGTAAATCAGAAAGAAAAACAAATATCATATGTTAATGCATATATGTGGGATCTAGAAAAATGGTATAGATGAATGTATTTGCAAAGCAGAAATAGAGACATAGACATAAAGAACAAATGTATGGATACTGATGGGGAATAGGAATGGGATGGATTGAGAGGTCAGGATTGACATATATACACTACATTCTTTTTAAATGGCACTTATCAATATCAAATGTATTTTAGCCTTTCTTCTTTATTAGCTCATTTTCTGCCTCCTCCCGTTACAATGTAAATGCCATGAAGATGGACCATTATGTACTTTCAGCAGAGAGAACAGTGCCTGGCATCTTTTAGAAACTCACAATGTCTTTGTGATGGTGAATAAATGGATTACCTGTACCTCAACCAGTTGGTGGTGCTGGTGTTAAGTTGTCCATGCGCTGGACTCCTAGGAGTCCCCATGGCGTGTTACACAGTGCATGTGGGTGCTTAGCAGGAAAGCCAGGCCCCTTAGCATCTCAGTGGGGCCTGTTATGAACATTGGGGTGCATATATCTTTTTGATAATATAATTAGTTTTGTCCAGATATATGCCTAGGAAGGGGATTGCTGGATCATATGGCAATCATATTTTCCATTGTGTTACATTCTGCATTTTGACCTCTACTTTCAAACTGGGCTAAGGGTATTTGTTCTTTCTCAGAAGAGCTGTTTCTCTATAAATTTCCTCTTTATGAATTCATCCATCCTTCCATTCATTGAAATCATGGATATTGCATAAGCAGGTATGAGCACAGAGCATCTCAGGGTGATGGTAAGAGCTATTGCTTACTGGTACATGCTATGAGCTGGGCCTGTTGCCACCTTCTCCTAATAGTTGCAGCGATGTGAGGTAGGTGTCCTAATCTTTGCAAAAAGGAAGAAGCAGAGGTGCAAAGAAATTCACCTGCCCATGGTCACAGCTAGCAGACGGCAGTGTCGGATCTGCCCCAGGCCTGTGACCTGGTGTTCTGCCTCCTGTTTCCCATGCAGGCCTTCTTGGGCGCTGGGCAGAGCTCGCCTGGCAGTGTGCCACTGACGGTGCCACGCCTGGGGCCCTGCTCCTTCTGAGCTGCCCGTCTGCAGCTGGCAGGTCCAGGTGCTTCCCTGCTGGTGACTCCTCACTCAAGATGAAGGGCTGGCCGTGAGGAAAGCAGGCCCACCCCATCAGTTTCCCATCTTCACTCACAAGCCTCCTTGCCTCTCCAACAGAAGCCTGGGAGAGACAGAACTGACTTTCCAAAGAGTTCAAGAAACCTGAACACACTGTCACATGAGGCTCCAAGGTCCAGCTCAACCATCAGCCGTCTGCACCGCATGAAGCCACCAGGTGAAGCTGGGCAGATCCAGGGTTTTCTGTCACCTCCTGCCAGGTGGTGGACCAGGCATTTGGCACTGAGCTGTTCCCATAGGTGCTCTAGGCAGATGCTGGCCGAACGATGGGTCAGCCTGACCTGTAAGAGTGGCTGCACATTGGCTCATGGTATCATGGTGTTTTCAGAAGCAGAGTTTGCCCAGGACCCTGAGAGCCAGATGGGGACATCTGGAGCAGCAGCAAGGCCCCACTGCTCCCCCATCCCTCCTGGGGAGCTGATGTTGCTTTATGGCGATGCTCCTGTTTGGCTTGTGATGGAATGTCTGTGGCGAATGGCAGTATTTAAGAAGAATTAACAGCGTTCACTCCCGGTGAGCTGTCGGGGTACTGAGATGCATGTGACATGGTTCCTGCTCTCCAGGGCCTCACAGGTTAGAACCTGCAGATTTCTCTTCAGAGACAGACAACAGCATCTGCTGTTAAACACCAGATTCATATACTTGTGCTGCAGTCATGGCCAAGGACTCTTCCTGGGAATAGAGAGCATCACTCCTTCATCTCAGGGACATGAGATACAGAGGAATGAGTGCAGCCTTTGGCTCCCAAGAGGGCTCACCCTGCCTGTTAGAAATCCCCAAGCTCTGGCTCCTGCTGGAGATTCGGATTGAACTGGTCTGTAAAGGTTTCCGCAGTAGCCTTTTAAACGCTCTCCAGGTGACCCTGATGTGCCCACCTTTCTGAGCATCGGCACTGCCTGGGGAGCTTTTTAAACATTGCAAATGCTTGCACTCACTCCAGACTCACCAAGTCACAGCCTCAATGGGATAGCGTTTGAACAATTGTTCTAAAAAAACCCTTCTGTTGCTCTCATTCAGGGCTGTGATCGATAACCATGCATGAGATTTAATTTTGTATCTTGCTCATGCAAATTACCTTTCTGAGGCTGAGTCCACTTTCTGTGACACGGGCTGCTCTAGAGGTGGGCTGCCGTTCAGTGGGGTCGTGTGTGCCATGTGCTTGGCACACGTTCATGGATCTGCATGTTTTACAAACTGTCCTCTTGGTACTTTTGGTCTTCAAGTGGCCAGCTGCTACTGGCTGGTTTAAGCAATGTATTTAATTCACTTGAATATGTTCTCCTTGTTATATGCATGAAGTCTAAATGGTGTGGAGTTTGCATCCCACCGTCAATAAAGTCATCTAAGACTACAAATTTTCTATTCTTTTGAAAGAAAATCTATTCACTTTTCTTTCAATATCTTTTGGGCCCTTGATCTCACCTGTTCACTCAGGAAACACAGGTGAATGTTCGTCCTGTGTCAGACATGGCTCTTTGATGGAGACCCATCCAACTGTTCTTGGGGCTCACCGCTAATGAAAGGGACAGATATCTAAACAAGTAATAATGCTTAATATTGGGTGAAGTTTCTATGAGGTCTATAAGGACAAAATGTAAGAAGCACTGATCCTTTTCCCCTTTGAACAATTTTTTTTTTTCAAAAGCAAACCTGCAAAGTGTTTTGAAACAAAAATGATGTGATCCCCAGGTGCCTCATAATCAGTTGCTATTCCCTCCATATAGTTCCAAAATCAAGACATTTACACTGTGTCCAAGAGAATTCTAGCTGACAAATGTGAACCAATTACTGTTCTGAATGGGGCATCCCAGTGTGGGGAAGATGTTAGATTTTGTGGGTGGAGGGTCTGGTGGTAAAGGTAATGATTTATGCTCTGGCTGGGCCAGGAAGAAAAAGAATGATATTAAGAGATAAATATGTACCTGGAAGGACATTCTGAAGGGCAGTGCATTGACCAGGCAGGCCAAAGAGGCAGAGACACCTACTCTTTAGATAATTAAATAGATTTTGTTTCTACAGCTGTTAACTGAGTGTAGAACGTTGCTTCAGATGTGGTCATGATTGCAAGCATACACTGCTATGTATAAACCAGATAACTACTGAGGATCTATTGTATCACACAAGGAACTCTACTTAATGCTCTGTGATGACAAAGGGGATATATATATATATATATATATATATATATATATATATATATGCATATGTATGACTGATTCACTTAGCTGTATGGCAGAAACTAACAACATTGTAAAGCAACTACATTCGAATAAAAACAAAACAAAACTTGTTTACTTTGTCTGTATCTGGAGCCAGGAACCACATTGCAGATCCTCCTTTCCTTACACTCAGTGTTTTCAATACAAATATTTTAATAATAATTATACCCACACCAAGGAATATTCATTGAAAATGTATTTTTTAGATTAAACTGTATTATCCAATTTAATTTCTTGGTCAATTTTCTGTGAAGAGCAGTTAAACTGCCTCCAATTGTTTCCACATTTATTTCCCTGAAATTATTTTTATCTAAACCAATTCATATAATTTTCTTTGGTTCTGGAGATTTAATTTGTTTGCCAGCTTTATTATTAATAAGAAGTTTTACTGGATATGGCTTCTGTCATTGTGAATTTTCTTTGTGGTCATTAATTCTACAAAGTCCAATTTTTCTGGGTCAGATTTTACCATGTGCAGTGTTAGCCATTGCCAGCTTTATTTGGAGTTGATTATTTCTACCACTATTACTTGCTATGAGTTGGATAAAAGACTTATTTTATTTATTTCTTCCCTAATCAGTGAAAAAATAAGAGCAATTTTCTGCACATAATTCTAAGTATACCCAACTAATCAGGATGGTCTATTATTGGCTAATCCAGATTTTGCATGTATTTCTGTCCATTTGTATTCTATGAATTAATGTGTCCACACTGCTCTTGGTTGGACTGGTAAATAAATGCTGGGATCAAAGCAGCATATTTTTAGGCAATCTTGGCATATTGATGAGCTTTTCTACCTAGGTGGTATCATTAATACTTGATCTCAGAAGAGAGACGTGTGCCTCTGGTCCTTCTTGTGCCTCAAGTCTCAAGAGAGACTTGTGCCTCACTCAGACCCCCAGGTCTAGGTAAAGACTGGACTGAGAGAGCTCTGGGCTTCTAGTCCAACCTGCCAGGCTCTTCTGTCCATGGAATTCTCCGGGCAAGACCACTGGAGTGGGTAGCCATTCCCTTCAGGAGATCTTCCAGACACAAGCACCAAACCCAGCTCTCCTGAACTGCAGGCAGATTCTTTACTGTCTGCCATCATGGAAGCCCAGTGGAAATAATACATCTTATCTAATGAGAAGTCAGAAAGCAGAGACAAGTGTATGTACCAGAACTCCATTTAGGAAGAGCATTGTATTCACTTTGGAAGAATTACTTCCAAAAGTCTCTTGGGATAGACCTCATCCTCTACCACCAGAATGTAGTGTTTGAACTGACCAAAAAACAAGGAAGAAGGTGCTAAGAGGGGATCCTAGGGGAAGAAAAATACGGAAGAGGGAGAGATGAGGATGGGCTGTGTTAATCTGCCTGGGCTGCTGTAACAACACACCACAGACTGGGTGCTAAACAGCAGACGCTTATTTTCTCACTGTTTTGTAGGCTGAGAATCCAAGACCAAGTTGCCAGGTGATTCACTTCTTGGTGAGAACCCATGTTCTGGTTTGTTGGCAGCTGCCAGCTCACCCTGTGCCCTCATGAGAGAGTGGAGGTGGGGGGGTCTCTCTGTTTTTTCTCAGGACGACACTAATCCTACTGGCTCAGGGCCCCACCCTCATGGCTTTACTTAATTGTCTTTGGAAGCCTGGTTTCCAAATACAGCCACACTAGGGGCTGGGGTTCCAACATACAAATTTTGAGGGTGTTACAAACATTCATCTGATAACAGAGCATGTGAGTGGTGGGTTATCAACAAACCCCCATGGAAATTGACCCCTGAATATCAGGGTCTTTGATAAAGTTGACTAAATTCACAAAAGCTGGGGTAAATTGGATTTCCCATGGACATCAGTGAGGGAGCTCACTGGAAGTTTTCTTGAGACTTGGTGGAAATTAGAGACAGGGCTTTGAAATTATATAAACCATAGAATCAGGGACCCAGAACAAATTGAATTAGTTTTGTGAAAGGTATAAATGAATCTGGACATTATAAAGCATATATATACATACATGTATATGCATATCTACTATTAACCTGTCTATCTATTTATACCTATCCTCATCAATAGAGTTGATGAGACTTACAGAAAAATAAGAGAAAGGAAACAAATGAGAAAATCAGGCAAAAATGACAATCAAGGTAGGAAAGTGAATTAATATTTACAAGTTCAGCATCTAGGAACACAGACGTAAATAAAAACGTCAGGTTTTATAGACTTTATATTGGTGCTAAGCTTCCTGGTAGCCAAGGAAAAGAGGGAACAATAGCTGATAAAACATTTTATAAGCCTCTCGGATATATATTATGTACAAATGGCCAGTGATCTTTATATGTATATACAATATTTTAATAATCATTTTCCAGTATGAAGTCTCAATTCAGTTTGAGAAGATCTAAAAATACATTTTTTTTTTTTTGCATACAGTGAATTAGCTGTAAGATGAGAAAATTTAAAATAGGGCTGGTAATAAAATGAAAGTATACTTTGATTCTACTCCCACAAAGACATTATTTTTTGTATTATTAATACAAAGCACAGCCGACCAGTGATCTTAATTTGTTTCATATTCTTCATAGTGTTTGTTGAGAGTAGCCAAATTTGGGTTTCTCTGGTATCTCAGTGGTAAAGAATCTGCCTGTCGATGTGCCAATGCAGGAGACATGGGTTTGATCCCTGGGTCAGGAAGACCGTTTGGAAAAGAAAATGGGAACTCACTCCAATACTCTTGCCTGGGAAATCCCGTGCACACAGGAGCCTGGTGGGCTAGAGTCCATGGGGTTGCAAAGAGCCAAACATGACTTAGGGGCTAAATAAAAACAACAGCCAACTATGGCAGCAAAGGGGACAATTGAAACCTGAGATATACACACTAAAATTTTAACAACACTTCTATACTCTAAGTAGAGTTCCAGGATGCAGACTTTAGCCGCTGAGGAAATTCTAGAAATGGACACCTCCCAGTGGAATCCTCATTAATTTGGATTAATTCACCAAGCATGTGTTGATGCCTGTGTCGCATTAGACCAAGTCCTGGTGACACTGTAGGCTGTGCTGCTGGGTTTTCTGACATAAACACACATGGGTAATGATGAACCACAGACATCTTTGTTTATTTTCCCCTCGTTCATCTTGTCCGTAAACATTTGCTGGGCCTGCTCTGTGTCAAGAGTTGATCTGGATGCTAGGGGCTGAGAAGAACCAGGTCCATGGCCTTTAGCTCATAGCAGGCAGACAGATGAGCAGGTTGAGATGTTGGCAGTGGGCAATGATCCGAGAAGGGTTAGATCCTGGTTAGAGCCTGTTAGACGTCTAGGGGCTGAGCAGGCACTCCACCTTGACTGGTGGCTGTGGGCCACACTGAACTTTCCCTCTTTGGATGACATTGGCTCCCCCCTCCAGACCTTACTCTTGAGGGATGCAAACGTCCATCCAGGTGTAGCTACGAGGGGTAAGCCCTGGCCTTCTGACTTGCTTACATTTTAAGCCATGTCAGGGGA
The DNA here is from genome assembly GCA_020226075.1 of Hydropotes inermis. Lineage (NCBI taxonomy): Eukaryota > Metazoa > Chordata > Mammalia > Artiodactyla > Cervidae > Hydropotes > Hydropotes inermis. The sequence continues at coordinate 5,035,873 of CM035281.1, read as the reverse complement.
TCTATCCAGTCCAGGAAATCCTGGGAGTTTTCTGCTCAAACCTGTTTTCCTGGTGTGGGCTCAGGGACTCCTGTATTTGGCCACAGAAGGACTGACCCAGACCTGGTATGGCTTCTGAGACAAAGAAATTACCAAACGAGGTACTTTTCTGATGGTCCAGTGGCTAAGACTCTGTGCTCCCAATACCCAAGGCAGGGGGCCTGGGTCTGATCCCTGGCTAGGGAACTAAATCCCACATGTCACAAAGAAGACCTGGAACAGCCAAATATATAAATTAAAAAATATTTACAAAAAAGGAAATTACCAAAGGAGGGAATTTCCTGGTGGTCCAGTGGCTAAGACTCCATGCTGTAAATGCGGGGAGCCAGAGTTCCATCCCTGCTCAGGGAACCAGGGGACATCCCACATGTTGCAACTGAGACCCAGCACAGCCAAATATATAAATAAATAACTATTAAAAAAAGAAATTGCCAAGGGACATTAATCCTCTCAACTGGGGGTTCCAGGAGGTCCTGGTCAGGTATGGTCAAAGGGATTCGGTCCCACCTCCGGTATCTACTTTATGCCCAGCCCCACCCACTTACAACTTTCTATACCTTGGACACTAACAGCCAAATGTTTTCTTCTCTGAAGAAATGTTTTCAGCCTATTTTCTTCTCTGAAGTTTAAGTGGGAAGCCAAGAACCCAATCTACTAGGTCAATCATTTTCTCCTGATCAAATGCCTTTTTTCTTCCCTTACATCAGTGTAAAGACTGGGCCCCTCTCTGTTCATCCCTGGGTCCACAGATAAAGGCAGTGGTTATGTAACACTCACTGGTTTACTCTATGCCATGCTTACAAACATCTCACACGTCTCAGGCATCGCATGATGTCTGTATGAGGAGGTGCTGAGTGCTCTTGCCGCCGGGCAGGGGGAGCTGAGCTATGCGGAAGGGGTGGGATGGGATTTGCAGTCTGGCTGCCGAGTGGGCTCCTCTGCACTCACTCTGCTGCCTTTCAGGCAGCCAGAGCTTGAGAGATGCTCTGAAAGATTTATGGTTTGTTGAAAGACTTACTTTTGGTCTCAGGTTTGGAGGATTCGCTGGCAAAATAATCACTCTACACTTTGGTAAGAAATAAAGAAGTTTATTATGTTTATAGTAAGTTACAGTATGAGGGCAAGTAATATAAGAGAATAATTTTATATATATGTATATATATAATCACTAAATTGGGGAAACAGTTTCCAAGACACCAGCAGTATAGTAAGAAACAAATGTTTGCATCTCCAAACTGGGGAAACATCTCTAAATCCAAATAGGAGTCCCCAGTCCCAGTTGATGGAATTCTCCAGGCCTGAATACTGGAGTGGGTAGTCTTTCCCTTCTCCAGGGGATCTTCCCAATCCAGGGACCGAACACAGGTCTCCTGCATTGCAGGAGGATTCTTTACCAGCTGAGCCACAAGGGAAGCCCAAGAATAGTAGGTAGTCTATCCCTTCTAGAGTGGATAGTCTATCCCTTCTTCAGAGGATCTTCCTGACCCAGGAGTCAAACCGGCGTCTCCTGCATTGCAGGTGGATTCTTTACCAACAGAGTTATCGGGGAAGCCCAAAAGATATGCAAGCAATCTATTAACAAAATGAAGTCAAATACACATCAGCAAATTTGGGGAAACACTTAAATTCAGATTCAAGCAAAGTTGGAGGCCCCTCAAACAGCATTGGAGTCCCCAGTTGAAAGGTTTCAGATACTGTGTCCACCTCACGGGCAAGACCTCGGAGCACCATCTGAAGGAGTCCCATGAAGCTTACTGCTTGGCAATAAAAGTGGGACTCCTTACAGCTTAGCTTGTAATCATCAGCTAACGTGCAAAGATGCAGCTCTGGCTATTACGTTAAATGTTTGCGTTTCTAGTCCTAAGTCTCAGTGTTTACTGATCCCTGGGAACTGGCCAGATTCCCATGCCCAGGAAGCTTCATGACTTATTCCCTTTCTTGTGACTCAGCCCCTTCCTTATCTGTTGGTTCCCAAGACCTGTTTTCACTGTGTGCAGCTGGGCATGTAACTCCTCTCAGGGTGTCTGGTCAGTCAAAGGTATAGTGTTGCCTATGCGGTCTGAACAAGACTACTCCTTTCCCCAACAGAGGGCCTTGGCGGTCAGTTGGTGGATGAACAGAGATCTTTGGCTGCATGGTTTTTCAGGGACCTTAGGCGGCCCAGATAGTACAGTGTCTATCAGGGGCAGATGGTTGAAACTGTCTGCTCTCAAACATCTAAGAGGGTTCTCTGGGCCACCATGCAGATGGTGAGGTCACTATGGTTGGGTAGGACATTTTACCAGTGGACCTGTTGGAAGCACTCATGTCCTTGAGTGTCTGGCTGTGTGCATTTGTCGAAACTCATTGAACCTGATAAAAAAGAGATGCATTTCAGTGAGTGTAAGTTATAACTCAGTGAACCCAAAGCCAGGGCTTGGTGACAACCTAGAGGTATGGGGTGGGGAGGGAGGAGCCATCAAAAGGAGGAGACATGTGTCTCCTATGGCCTATGGCCGATTCGTGTTGATTACAGCAAAAACCATCACAATATTGTAAATACCCTCCAGTTAAAAATGAATCACCAGCTAGGGTTGGATGCATGAGACAAGTGCTCAGGGCTGGTGCACTGGGAAGACCCAGAGGGATGGGGTGGGGAGGGAGGCGGGAGGGGGATTGGAATGGGGAACACATGTAAATCCATGGCTGATTCATGTCAGTGTGTGGCAAAAACCACTACAATATTGTAAAGTAATTAGCCTCCAACTAATAAAAATAAATAAAGTAAATAAATAAGAACGATGAAGTAAAAGCAGGCCTTAAACCCTAAACATCCGGAGTCCCACTCCCTGGTTTGCTCAGGCTGGTCGTCTCCAACCAAGCTACCCCCTTGACCTCGGGACTGATGCCACTCTTGGTTACCTTCCCTGGTGCCTGGGAGCCGGTGTGATGGCTGAGGGAGAGGTACATGTGCTTCGTGATGACAGTGGAACCGGGAGTCCTTGTCTGTTTCGTTACCTAAAGCTGCTCCTGCGGTTGCCAGCCGAGCAGCCGCAGAGCTGCCGCTCAGGTGAGCTCAGGCCCTGGGAAGGGGAGGCAGCCGAGAGCCGGGCTGTGGCTGCTGAGGCTGCCAGGCCTGTAGCTGCCGGTTTCACAGGGGCCTGACGTTCTCAGGAGGTTCCTCTCGCTGTCCCTGCCATGTGAGGCATGGAAAGATAACGCTTGGCACCCTGTTCTCTAAAATCTGATGCTGAGTGCTCATCTGAAGCCCAGTGGCATCAGATTCTCATGAGCATTGGGCAGCCAAGACTTGGCACCATTCCTGACCAGCAGCAAACCTTGAGCAAGTCGCTTAGTTTCTCCAAGTCTCAGTCTCCCCATTGGTAAAATGGGTATGATGAGATCTGGCTCATGAACGGGGCTGGGTTTTGCTAACTCTCTGAATTACTTGTGGTTCGAGACTGGCTCCAGGACACTCCCCTGGATGCAGCTCAAGCAACCTCACTGTGCCTGTCTCCCATCCCCTCCCGTGAAGTTCACAGCCCTGATGGCCTCAACCACACTAAAGTGTGTTGCTTTGGACTCACCATTGTTGAGTCAGGAGCTCTCCTCCATTAGAATGTAACCCCCTGTGGGTGACGACCAACTTTTATACCACCTTATCCATCACACTCTCCTTGGTGACTGCATCATTCCCTGGTTGAATTTTTTCCATAACACGCACCATCATTGGAAATAATCTCTTTATTTATTACTTGTCTCTTCCAATATACTGTAACCCTTTGTTTACATTTACCTCCCTATCCCCTAGTATCTAGAAAGGTGGGTGCCACAGAAATCACGGGGTCTCAGTAATATCTGGGAACAGATGGATATGCCCCTCCAGCATTCCCCAGCTCCCAGCGTAGAGCTGAGCATACCTTGGACCCAGCATGTACTTTCTGGTCTGTCGGCTGGTTGATTGAATTATACGTAGAGCCAGCCCCTGTCAACAGATGGTCAGGCATGGGATTATGAAGGTCTCAGGTGTCTGGCCTGAATGAGGGACATGGCTGATTTTATGGGCTCATTTGTGGTTGCTGATTGTAGCAGTATCAACAGAAATGGCTTCGGCTACAAAGGACAGCATCATATATCACTAAGGTCTCTCGTCAATCTGCTTTGAAAACGGATTTTTATGAAAGAGGGTTTTAATGGGAATGCCAGGCTTGTGGAGTGGGAGTCAAAGATAGAGATGGAGGATGCTCTTGAGGCCTTTGTGTACCTACGAGTAATTTTTATTTTTTTAGAATTTAGAGGCAAATTCTAAAGGGGGAATTGGCAGATTTTATCCTCCCTTAGTTTTCAAATAACATAAATCTTGCTTCCTCAATAAGATTCTAGGTTAGGCCATCAATTTCCTTTCTTTTTCGTTTTCATCGTTGTTTATACCAGGATACTGAATATAGTTCCCTGTGCTATACTGCAGCCTTGTTGTCTGTCCACTCTCTGTACAACCGTTTGCTTCTGTGAATCCCAAACTCCCAGTCTATTCCTCTGCTGCCCACTCCCCATCTTGGCAATCAGGAGTCCTCTGTGGGTTTGTTCTGTTTCATAGATAAGTTCATTTGTATCCTATTTCAGATGCCACATGTAAGGGATGTATAGTATTCGTCTTTCTCTGTCTGACTTATTTTATGTAGTATGATCATCTCTAGTTGCATCCCTGTTGTTGCAAGTGGCTCAACTGTCTTTTAGGCAGAAATGAGTTTTGTGGGAATGACCTTTGTCCAGCCTCTGTGATAAGACAAGTCGTTGCTGCAGCGCTGTTGATGGTCGACAGGACCACGTCCCATTCCTCTTTTAGGTCGCTGGGTCATTTTTGCACCACCCCCCCGCCTCTTCCTGCCAAGGGTAGAAGTTTCCAGAATCAGTGAGCCTGCCTCTAGATCATCTCCTTCTCTTGGCATGTAGAACTTCTACTGCCTGACCCCTATGATGTCAGTTCATATGCCTGAGACCACACAGCTGGTAAGCGATGGGGTGGATTTGGCCACTGGGCAGTTAGACAATGGACCTGATAGTAACCATCTATTATGCCGTCCTGCCTCTCAGGAGAAAGGGAGTAGTGATCGAACACCACAGTCTCTTGGACCTAGGCTGGACCCTTTCAGCCCAGGAAGTCTCTTCCACAGGAACTATTACTTATCTGCACATGGCCTCTAGCAGAAACCAAGTGAAACCCAGCAGGAACCAGAAACATCCTAGGACACAGCTCCTGATTCCACCTGACCATGCAGGCAGGGTATCTACAGAGCCAAGGGAACCTATTGACCAGAGACTGTCACCCAGAGACAGAGATCTCTGAGCTGCAGGCGGAGCTAAAGGCTTTCTGGAGGAGGCAGGTGGATGTATTTCAGAAGATGGGTGGGGCTCCACTGTCCAGAGAGGTTGGTGCCATCAGAAAGTGTCCCAGCTGTTGAATCCAAGTGCCCAGGTGGAGGCAGCTGTGAGCATGGGGTGGGGACGGGGAAGGAAGGCTGGAGATACATTTGGGCTCTTGTCCAGCCTCTTAGGTGCCTTGGTCTCTCACCTCCAGCTGGGTCCTTTAGCTCTCCCAGGACACCCAGCATCAAACTGCCTTCTGATCAGGGTCTGGAGCCGAAACCATGTTTCCAGCATCAGAAAAGTGTCTGTGCATGGAGGGCCCAGGGCAGGGGCCATCAGGGAGGCATCAGCTGCACCTTTCTGCTCCTGCCCAGATCCCGTTTCTTTCACAGGGAGATGCTCTCAGCTTTCCGCATGGCTATGATCCCAGGACAAAACCAGGCACAGTCAGAGGACAATGCGCCCGGGCCACGGGGCTTCTCTAGCTCCCTCCTACTGAACTTGTGATCCTGCCAAGATGGAGATGATCACATTCAGTTGTTTAAGATTTGAAATAAAATTCAGCTTTGCTCCACTGGATTAGAGAATCTCCAAGAAAATTCGCAGAAAGAAAGAGATTAAAATGAGAGGCAAACCCTCATTCTCAGCAAAGGCTGGTCCCTCCAGTCACAGTGTGTGAAGCGGACACTGTCAGGGGTGGACCCTCCGGCTCCATTTCCTATCCCTTCTCTCCTTTTAGCCATAAAAATACACTTTTAAATGGTTTTGCTCTTGAATGCATTTCTCTCTATTGTTGAAAATGACAAGCCTGAAAAACAAGGAGAAAAAAATTATATACACCATATCCTGGAAAATTGCATGATTTGGTGTTGCAAAATCCTATATTTAGTGCTTCACTGGAACTCTTGTGGTCCAGAGCCACAGTAATTGGTATAATTTCCCATAGGAGACGTATTTAAGGGAGATCTAAGTGTTCTGTCTTTCTCTGGTGTTGCTGATGATGACAAGAATGTAAAAATGTTAACTTTTTAGGCATGGTGTGAACCCGTTTAATCCTTCCAACAACTTATGAGCTGCTACTGTCTTTTTTTCTTCCCCCACATTGTGCACATATAAGATCTTAGTTCCCTGACCAGGGACTGAATCCACATGCCCTGCCTTGGAAACACAGAATCCAAACCACACACCATAAGGGAAGTCCTTTTATCCCCTCTTTTTTTGGCTCTGCCTAGTGGCATACCAGATCTTAGTTTCCTGATCAGGGGTTAAACCTGAGCCCCCTGCATTGGGAGTGTGCAGTCTTAACTGCTAGACCCTCAGGAAAAGTGAAAAGTGGACACAGTCATGTCCAATTCTTTGTGACCCCAAGGACTGTAGCCTACCAGGCTCCTCCATCCTTGGAATTTTCCAGGCAAGGATACTGGAGTGGGTTGCCATTTCCTTCTCCAGGGGATCTTCCTGACCCAGGGATCAAACCCAGGTGTCCTGCATTGCAGGCAGACGCTTTTTACATTCTGATCCACCAGGGAAGCCTGGACCACCGGGAAAGTCCCCCACTGTTATTTTTCAAAAGAGATCACTCAGGCTCAGAGAGATTGGGTAGGCAGTTAAGGTTCCCCAAATGGGAGATTTCTCCTGACATTCACACCCTGGTTCACCTGATTCCAAGCCCGTGAATCTTTGCCATTACACTGTCAGCCATTGTCAAGTAGAATGGCCACTGCTTTAGCAAAGAATTCTCCACCTCTCTCCAACCTGGTGATGTTTTCAGAACATGATATCAATAGCAATTAATTCATAAAGTCACCATTCTCCTTCAGAAAATCCACTGATCAAGAATTATTACCTTGTAAGTGACACATTTTTATTTAATTAAGAACGCTCTGGAGATGGCATGTAATTTCATGCTACATCTCCTTGGCTTGCTTACTACTTTAAAGCAACTATATCACTGAAAGGATTTAAAAGAGAAATGCCTCCAGGGGATATAAAAATCCTTAAATGTGAGCATCTAAATAAACTGGCCGCACTATTAAAGGACAGAAAAAAGAATATTATTAAGCAGCCTGTAATTAAAGTATTGATTCTTTCTGCATGAATTAAAAAGCAAAAAAGTATTAATTAACAGTGAATATATGAGATTAGGCTAGGAAGATACTGAAGTGAAGCAATCGGTCCAGTGCTGAGTAGTCTGTTGTTTTCCATTTAGAAGGTTTATGTTTGAGGAAGAATTATAAAAAGACAAGTTAATGTTTCTACTCGAAGCCGGAATTGTTTTACTTAAGAGCTGGGGGTCTTTTTTGGCATTTCTGTGAGTTTCTGGCGCTGTGGGCTTGTGGGGGCAGAGGGGGCGCAGGAGAGCATGGTGGGTCACCACCCTCCTCTCTGCAGCGGACGGGCCAGCATCCGCCCCATCCCTGTGCAAAGCTCTGTTGCAGCCCCGCCAATGCGGCAGCAAGTTCTGCCTGCAGACGCCCCGCTCCCTGCTCACCGTTCCGCCAGAGACTGTCTGTCTTTCCCAGGAATCTGTCCTTTGGGAATTCTTGTCTTCTCTGGGGCCCCTGGCTGGCCTGTTCTGCTTGTTGTCTTTCAAAATAGTTGCGTCTACCTGCAAATTGGTGAGAGTGAATTCAGCAACATAATCAAGTGGTCATAAAAACTACAACCAATTTAATGTTATAAAATCAGCTGTTCTCTTTTCCCCGTTATGGTGGTTGCCCACGGGGCTTCGCTGAATTTGTCATATTCCTACTGGTCCCGCTGAGAAATAAAGGTTGTGCTTAAATGGAATTCACGTGGCAGAGATATTCAATTGTATGTGGAAGGACTTTATTGAAGTATCATTCATTTACAATGTTTTGTTCATTTATGCTGTATAGAAAAGTGTTTCAGTGATACCTGTGTATACATATTCTTTTCCATTAAGGTTTATTACAAGATATTGAATATAGCTCCTTGTGCTATTCAGTACGACTTTGTTGTTTATCTATGTTATTATTATTTTATTTTATATATTTATTTTAATTTTTATTCTAAGGTTTATTACAAGATATTGAATATAGCTCCTTGTGCTATACAATAAGACTTTGTTGTTTGTCTATTTAATTTTATTTATTTATTTCAATTTTTGTTTTATATTGGAGTATATTTAACTTACAGTGTGCTAATTTCAAGCGTATAGCAAAGTGTTCAGTTAAACACACACATGTATCTATTCTTTCTCCATTTAGTAATTATAGAATAGTGAGCAGAGTTGCCTGCACTAATGCATAGGTCCTTGGTTGTCTGTTTTAAACACAGTCGTGTGTATACGTCAATCCCAAACTCCTAGTCTATCTCTCCCTCTGCTCTTCTCTGCTGGCAACCACACATTTGTTCTTCAAGTCTGTGAGTTTCTGTTTTGTAAATAAGTTCATTTTTAGCAAATTTTTTTAGACTGTGCATGTAGACAGTATAGTGTGATGTTTGTCTTTGTCTGACTTATTTAACCTAGTATGATCATCTCTAGGTCCATCCATGCTGCTGAAAAATGGCATTATTTCACTCTTTTTTATAGCTGAATAATATTCCACTGTATACATGTACCACATCTTTGTTCATTCATCTGTGGATGAACATTTAGGTTGTTTCTGTGCCTTGGCTCTTGTGAATAATGCTGCTATGAACATAGGTGTGCGTGTATCTTTTTGAATTACAGCTGTTGTTTTTTGTGTGTGCGTAGTTTTTTGTTTTTAACTGTGTCACACAGCTTGTGGGATCTTAGTTCCCCAATCAGGGATCAAATCTGTGCTCACTGCAGTGGAAGTTTGAAATCTTAACTACTGGACTGTCAGGAAATTTCCTCAAATTAGAGTTTTGTCCGGACACACGCCTGGGACTGGGATTGCAAGGTCATATGGTAGCTCTGTTGTTTTTTTTAAGGAACCTCCATACTGTTCTCCACATTGGCTGCACTAATTTACATGCCCACCAGCAGTGTTGGATGGGCCCTTATCCCCCTGTATGTGGAAGGATTTAGTGTCCTACAGATAATGCAGTCCATTCCAAACTCTTAACCCAGTGTTGTAGAAAGATGGCTATATGATCAGAAAGAAGACAATAAGAAACAGTCTGCAGGTGGAGCAGAGTGAGATGGCTGCTATGGGGGAAGCCTACACTGCAAGGGTGCTGGGGCAACCAGGAATAGTGTTTATTTCTAGTGGAAAAGCGTCAGCCACGCGCACCAGAGACCTGGGAGAGTCAAGCCTGGAGGCTGCCATGGGGAAATGGCCCTTCAGCAGAATGAGCCTGGGGCTGAGGAGGTGCTGAAAAGAGATGCATTTTCCTGTCAAGGGAACTTCAGATACACAGCTCCTGTGAGGGGCAGGGACCTCTGAAGAATTCATGTATGATCCTTATGAGAGGTTGTCTAAATCCTGGCCAAGCCCAGAGAGCTGTAAGGCAGGGCATCAGAAGACGATGAATGGAACAAGGACCTCCCTGCCTCCTCCCATCTCCTTCCTCCCATGACTCCAGTCCCTGAATGGGTAGATACCTTAAGTAGCAAAGCAGACGGAGTCATAAAAGGGACAGATGGAGACTCAGCGCAACCCACCTAACTCCTCACCTTCCTTTTCTGCCTCCAGCCCCTGGCCAGCAACATGCATGAGCTTGGGGAGAATGAGCTTCCATTTTCACCGAGAATAAAGTTTGTGACTATTACAGGGAAGCCTGCATATTTCTTCTTGAACCGAGAGTGTATTTATGGCTTGAAGCTATGGGGCCTCTGTCTTCCTGGGGGTGTCCAATGGGTTATGTGAGCACTGACTGGTTTGAACAAGCAGGGCCTGGGGGAGGCAGTTTTATAATTTCGTCCCAGAATCCTGTGTCTTCAGTAAACCGGTCTAATGAACAGGTTCTTCGGCCCCTGTTGTGTGCCAGGAGTTAAGCTGAGGGCACCAAGCATCTCCTCCTACTTCATCCTTCTCACAGGAGGCCCATAAGGCGGGTGCAGTCCATCAGTGAATACTCCGGCTCTCCAACACGCAGGGCCCTGGGCCTCAGCCAAACCGTAGGGGTCCCTTTGCTCCAGGCTTTAAACACAGCTGTACAATTGGATGCCATCACCCCAAAAACGGAATGCATGAGCTTCCCTGGAAGAGTCTGAAACGTTCTTATTTTGTGTTTTTTTTTTTTTTGTAAAATATGAGAGGATGGATGAGTCTCCCTGGGATGCCCAGCTGCTTCTGTGCCACGGGGCTCAGCTGGGTTCTGAGCCACTGGAGCAATTGGTTTGCATGGCAGGGACTGTACTCTCTGCCTCTTTCTATTAAGTCCAGATTTAACTGGCTGGACCAAGTGGCTAGAGACTCTCTGTGCTCCGACCAGGCAGGGTGCCATCCCGACAGGTGGGCACCATGGGGCAGATGCCAGGGAAATAGGAGGTCTGAGGAACAGGGTCCAGACAGCTGCCACGGAGCATCAGCAGAGCCCCTGGGGTTCAGCCCCTCCCACGTGACGGCCGCTGAGCAGTGAAGTCTGCAGGCCCTGAGGCGTCACCCCCCACGCCCGCCCTCCCCCCCTGAGTCTCCTTTTCAAGGAGCTGCTGCTTCTGGCTCCTGGTGACATTTCGTGGTTGGATTTGTCTTTGGATTGGAATTATTGCTCATTAAGAAGATAGATCCTCTTATGGGGGGAGGGGTGCCAGGACCAGATGCTGGCAAGTCAACTGTTGCTCCCTCCATGGCTGGGGAATCACGAGCCTGTTTTTGTGTGATCCAGAAACCCATATTCATTCAGTTGCCATTGAGAAAACCCTCACAGCCCACATACTCATCATGCTTGTCCTCAGATGCACATTCTAAGATGAGTTCTTTCCCAACTGATGGATGAGGTAGACTAAGTTTGGACCAAAGCAGTTCTTTTCCTCCACAGCGGTGACTATCGTCTTGGTTTGCATACCTGAAATGATTGCTATAAAATCCTTAGTACTGTCATAGTATCAAACCCAATTTTTGTGGCTTCTTAAGGATTGCTCCCAATGAGATGAAGTTTGTGTTACTTGTAGAGATGTCATCACAGGTACTTTTTGTTCCTCACTTAGTTCCAGTATAAGAAAGTTTGGAGGAAGCATGCCTTTTGACCCAAGAATCTGAAAAACAAAAATCTTTGCTATGTCTTCAAACAACTCCTAAGATTTTTTTCTCTTAGAAATGTAAATGGAATAATTCATACCCTATCCCTTCTTGCTTTGACTGCCGGGAAGCTCAGCACCATATTTGGAAACTAATTTTATGACTGTATGGCAATAAAATATCTCTTCCCTGGGTATTATATTCTGGTTATACCATTTTAACAATTTTTTCTGATTCTGATTTTTAAAATTGTATTTCTATGTTAGTTTACTGAATCTGTATATATAGCAAGTTGCTGCAAATCCTTTGTGGAAGTGATGGAGTAAATATATAAATATAAAGAGCAAGATACAAAGATGGATCTCTTTTGATCTCAGTTTCTTTTTGAGTTTTTGTTCACTCACTGTCATATCCGACTCTTTGTGACCCCATGGGCTGTAGCATGCCAGGCTCCCCCTGTCCTTCGCTATCTCCCGGAGATTGCTCAGATTCATGTCCATTGAGTCAGTGATGCTATCTAACCATTTCATCCTCTACTGTCCTCTTCTCCTTTTACCTTCAATCTTTCCCAGCATCAGGGTCTTTTCCAATGAGTCAGCCCTTTGCATCAGGTGGCCAAAGTACTGGACCTTCAGCTTCAGCATCAGTCCTTCCAATGAATATTTGCAGTTGATTTTAAGATTGACTGGTTTGATTTCCTTGCAGCACAAGGGACTCTCAAGAGTCTTCTCCAACACCACAGTTTAGAAGTATTAATTCTTCGATGCTCAGCCTTTTTTATGGTCCAACTCTCACATCTGTTCATGGTTACTTTACTGGAAAAACTGTAGCTTTGACTAGACAGACCTTTGTTGGCCAAGTGCTGTCTCTGCTTTTTAATATGCTGGCTTTTTGAGACACAGTGGCAATAGATGACACATTCGACAAAAAAACACCTTGCAAAATTTTAAAGTAGGTAGCCAAGTGCTGGCTATCTAATTTTTTAAAAAGAGTTTTATTTTTCATTTTGTTTTTAAGTTTAATTTTAATAGAAAGTTCATTTCTTATTTTTAAAAAAATTTTTTATAGAAGTAGAATTGGTTTATAATGATTCAGGTATACAGGAAAGTAATTGAATTATGCATATATATACACACATATATGTTTTCTTTTTCAGATTCTTCTTCCTTATAGATTATTATAAGGTATTGAATACAGTTTCTTGTGCTATACAGTAGGGCCTTTGCTGATTGTCTGTCTTATATACAGTAGTGTGTGTATGTTAAACTTAAATTTCCAATTAATCTCTTCCCTTGTTTTCCCTTTGGTAGCCATAAGTTTCTTTTCTGTGTCTGTGACTGATTCTTGAGCTCTGAACCCAAATTAAGGATGTAAAAATGTCCTGAGAGTAGAGACAGAAATCCGGGGAGAGGGAAGCGCTTGAGGGATGCGCTTGTCCCGACTGACAAGAACCTTATCGTCGCCCTGCAGGTCCGGCCCGCCCTGCAGGTCTGGCGCCCTCCTCGGCCCCGCGGGCGTGGCCCGGCCGCTGTCCGGCTGCTGCGTGGGCGCCGCGCGGCTGCAGTCAGACAGCGCGCCGTCCGGAACAGCCAGCACACAGGCTGGGGGGCTGTTCCTCACGGGCAGGAAGGAAGTGAGCCCCTGAAAGCCGCGTGGGCCCAGAGCTGTTTAACATTCCGCCCCCAAGACCGCCTTGGGGGCGGAGGATCGCCCCCGGGGGCGCCGGCCTGACAGGGCCCCCGCACAGCCAGAAGCGGGGTGCGCTCGGCCAGGCGGAGCCCGAGGCGCGCGAGGCCGCCGCCCCGCTGCAGCTGCTGCTGACTCGCCTCATGGTGTCCGACCCTGTGCGACCCCAGACGGCAGCCCACCAGGCTCCCCCGTCCCTGGGCTTCTCCCGGCAAGAGCGCTGGAGGGGCTGCCACTGCCTTCTCCAACGCGAGCGTGCACGCTCAGTGGCTTCAGTCCTGCCCGACTGTGTGACCTCATGGACGGCAGCCCACCAGGCTCCTCTGTCCACAGGATTCTCCAGGCAAGAGCGCTGGAGGGGCTGCCACTGCCTTCTCCTAGACGTCGTGAGAGCACCCAGCAAAGAGCACACAGCTCTACCCTTTCCAGGCCAGAGAGAACCCCCCACCCCACCCCGTGATCATACGGAGGTAGGAAGTCCTCCCTGTTCGCCTTTTCTGTCTGTTCCTCCACTCTGAGGATGGGCAGGGGGCTCCCCATCCCGGCTCCGACTTTCAGGAGGGACAGAAGCGAAGTCCCAGCCCCCTCTCGCGTGCCCCCCATTCTCCCCCCTTCTCCGTCCCTCGGCAACCCCCTCCTTCACCCCCAGCACATCCTCCAGGAGAGGTAAAGACTGAACTCTCACCTAGGCTCCACATTTCTCTTACTTTATGGCCTGGGCATTCTGATTTCTGCACTGTGACTGTGACTGTGAATTTGCTGTCCTGGAACATTTTATTCCCTGAGAAGATTCGCTGCTTTACACTTTTGTCCAGGGGCAGGGAAAAAACTCTTCAACCTTGCTCTTGTCCTCCGGCCTTGACCCAAGTTCGGTTTGACAAGAGGCATCACAGGTAAAAATAACGCCTGCTCTCGGACGCATCCCGGGGTCCTGCGTGCCCAGCCTGCTGGCCTTCGCCATGCCGCCACCCCCGTGTTTGCCGCAGAAAACCTGCATCAGGACCCAGTCCGTGCCCGTCCTCTCGTCTCACCTCAGAGCATTTGCTTTCAGAGTTGCGATGTCAAGGGCCAGCCTTAGGCAAAAAACGCTCTTTGCGTCCTTCCTCCCTCATCTCCTGTGACCTTTCTAATTTCTCCTTTCATCTCCTCACCTATCTCCCCTGTGGCTTGTCAAGGTGCCCTTTGCCCAGTGGGGTCCACTCAAGTCCTGGTCTCAGAGTCTTGTGACAGTTCAGTCTGACTCTGAGCCAGGCGGACACCCCTCAGTCTCCCAGCAGGTGCAGGGCACTCAGCTGCCCGTCTCCTCCACATTCACACATCCTGAGGCCTCAGCTCCTCCGCGTTCCTTTGTGCTGTGAGCCGCAAGGTCTGAAGCATCTCCTTCTGATTCGGGTCGGAACGGCATGCCCGGGGGCAGGCTTCGCGCCAGGCCCTACAGGACCCTGCCGTCAGAGTCGCGCGTGTTCCGAGCGCTCGCCAGCCGGCTGGGGAGACTGATGCTCGGTGATGCACGTGTCCTGGGCCCCGCAGCTAACAGGGATGGGAGCCAGGACTGGAGCCCACGGCCGGTCTGAGGCCAGCACTTCACTCTTCACACCACGTAACTGCCTCCTCCAGACTTCGATGAAAGGCAGCAAGAGAAGGAGGTGCTGGGGGCACTGATCTGGTCTTCGGGGGAGATGACTCCAAGGAAGGGAAAACACAGGCAGTCTGAAGGCGGAGAGAAAGGAAGGCTGAGTTCTTCAACAGGAAGCCGGGAGGGACAGGGTCCACGGGGCTGGCCGGGGTGGCAGAGGGGCTCTTTGTTGGCCATCCTTCTCGTTTCTGATGCTAGGGCCCTCGGAGGAGTGACGTGGGCCTGCTGCTGCCCACCTGGTGGGATCTGTTTGTGCACATCAGCGTCTGCTTTCACACTGGCTGGACCTCAGGCATGTCCTGGGCCAGGGCTCACAGATTTCGGGGAGGAAGCCTAGGGAGCTGGGGGAGTGAGAACTGGATGCCAGAGCAGCGTTGTCCAGTAGAAACTCAGTCTGGGAGGTACGTGCATAGTCTGAAAGTCATTAGTAGCCACAGGAAAATAGTGAAAAGAAATAGGCAGAACTAAATATGAAGTATATTTAATATTAATATACATGATATATTGTATATATGTGCAATATACATACTATATAAATATGTATATTTAATATACATGTATATTAGATGTTAATTATTTAATACAATGCAGACGTTCCCTGATTCATTGCACTTTGATTTCTCTGTTTCCCAGATAGTGCCTTTTTACAAACTGCGGGTTTGTGGCCACCCTGCTTTGAGCAAGTCTGTTGGCGCCATTTTTCCAGCAGCATCTGCCCACTTCGTGTTTTTGTGTGACATTTTGGTAATTCTCACAATGTTTCAAATATTTTCATTATGATTGTACTTGTGATGAAATCTTTGTTGTCACTACTATGGCTTGCAGGTGATAGCTTTGTTTTGGAATAAAGTATGTGTGCTCTGTTAATTAAGGTATACACTTTTTTTTAGACACAATGCTATTCAATGATTAATGCGCTACATATAGTGTATATATAGCTTTTATATGCAATGGGAAATCAAAAAAATTCTTGTGATTGGCTTTGTTGAAATATTTGTTTTATGGTGGTCAGCTGAGCTGCTATATGGTGGTGGAACCGAACCTGAAATATCTCCAAGGTATGTCTTTATATTGAAAAAAATTTTCAATATGTAATGAGATTACATTACAGTATATATTTTATTAATGAAATATTTGCTATTTCTTTGGTACTGACTCTCAGAGTTGGTATGTATCTTATGCTTGCTTGGACCAGCCAGATTTCAAGTGCTCAAAGCCACATGTGGTCAGTGGTTACCATATTGAACAGTGTATTATTGGATGTAGCCATTCTAGAGAAAACCCAAGGCTAAGGTTGGTATAGTGGAATATCCTTTCCTCACTGAGGGTCTGGAGCCTCACAGGGGTCCCTGGGGTCAGGGATTGGTCCAGTGGGGAATGACCGTCAGTGGCCCAGGGATGAAGATGGGATACATTTCAGGGGGCCCCAGAGGTCAACACTGATGAAGCCAAAGCAGCTAGAGACCCTGGGTGTCCATCCCATCCCCAGCCCTGGCCTGTGGTCCTGCATGCGCCTTCTCTGGGTGATGGCTGGTCCAGCTCAACTCCAAGCCTCAGGACTGTGGCAGACACCCTGTAGGGGAAAAGGCAAGCCACCCATTTCAGATCTCATCATATGCCCTGCCTTCCCAGGGGCCATATCTAACCCTTTATTTACCCACTCTGTGGGCTCTGACAGCCTCTGCCACACCAGCCTGGGAGACAGTATTTGTGTGGTTTCTTCTGTTCCAGCTGCCTTCTGAGTGTTTCACCCAGGGAGACCCAGGCGGGCTGAGCCCACAGGGAGCTGTGGCCCTGGGGAGGGTGTCTCGGAGGCAAGGTTCAGCTTCTGGCTTGGCTGCGTGACCTCGGTTTGTCTAATACCTTGGCTAGGAAGTGGGAGTCTGATGATGCTGGGAGAGGGTAGATTAAATTCCCTTCTGGCTCTGACTTTATTAAGCTTCTGTGATCTCTCCCTCCCTCTCTTCTTCTCTCTGTCTGTCTGTCTCTCTCTCACACACACATACACATGGCTCAGTTGTCCGTGATGTTGGGGAGTAAGTGTGACATTTGTGAGCCCCCCACCCCACCCTATCCCACACCTCCGTTTGGACTCTTTTCCATCTTTCAGCAGTTTCTCCATAACCCAGCACATCCTGGTGTTGCTATATCCCATGCAGGCAGAGAAAAAACAACTCTGGCAAACCCATGCCTATTTAAGACCCAGATGAAGTCTAACAAATCATGGTTCCTCAACACACTCTGGATTTTTCATATCCAAGCAGAATCCCCAAAGTTCTCTCTCTGGACAGCGTCGCTCACCTCATCTCCCATACACTTCTGCCATCCTAAAAATACCCTAGCTGGTCTTCATTCTGCTTTGAGGTTTCTCCCTCCCACAACTGAAAGAGCCAATCATTATCCACCCAGGGCTATTTCTCGCTAGGACTAGCCACACAGGTCATGCAGTTGTGGACCAACTGGTGGACGTGTCTGTCTCCTCACTGACCAGGAGCTTCTCCAGGAGAAGCACAATTTATATTCATTTCATCCCCTCAGATCCAGAAAAGGGCAGACTAGTATGTGTTTCAACTAGATGTTGGTGTTAGGGAACTAATTTTGTACCTCCTAAGATGATAATGCAGGAGGAAACAATGCCTAATCCAAAGGAATACCTTGCAGAAGACTGGACTTGAGACATCTCACAGGGAAAGCATATTTGAGAGACCTGGTGAATCCTGTGCTTTTCTAATTATATATCATTAAGAGAATATATGTTTGATCCCTGGGTTGGGAAGAGCCCGGAGGAGGGCATGGCAACCCACTCCAGTATTCTTGCCTAGAGAATCTCATGGACAGAGGAGACTGGTGGGCTACCGTCCGTAGGGTGGCAACGAATGGGACATGACTGAAGCGACATAGCACGCACACACATGCACGCATGAAGAATATGTAAAGAACTCTCTGTTTATTTGATGATTAAAAATTAAAAGGATGGAGACTTGTTAAGAATCTGCCTTGCAATGCAAGGGACATGGGTTTGATTCCAGGATGGGGAGCTAAGATCCCGCCTGCTGCATGGCAACTAAGCCTGTGCCCTGCAACTGCTGAGCCCAGGCACCCTGGAGCCTGCGTGTCACAACCAGAAAGAAGCTCATACACCACAGCTAACGCTGATGTAGACAAGTAAATAAACAAATGTTTTTTAGAAAGGATACTCAGTTATATTTTTTCTAGGAAAAATATTCATACAAGCTTGTATCACTGTAATAGGATTTAGCAGCAAACTACACTTTTTGCACAGGCCCGGAACTTAAGAGGGATTTGTTCCCTAATTTTTTTTCACAAATATGTAGAAGTAAACTTGCTCACCATTTGAGAATGGTAGTATATTTAGGGGCAATGTCTCAGTACAATGGAGGTCTGGAGGAATTCTAAAAAGTTCAGGGTCAGACTTCAAGTCATTGTGAACTTGCTGAGGTGACATCACTGAATTAATTGAGAGGTTTTCATGGTCATGTCCCCATCATGAATTATACATGCTTCTCATATTTAAAAGGATGCACTGCTCTTCTGTTTTATAAAATGGTTTTTCATTTTGCACTGGTGAAATAAAAATTTAGAATTCCTTGACTGCTGGAAAGAGGCTGATGGTTCTTATGACTCTAGAGTGGCTCATGATTGCTGCTGAATGTCAAGAAGGGAAGAAGCACATATTGATTTGTTCTCTTTCAGATGACTTCCTGAAGTTTGAAATCAGCCAGGTCCCAGCGGGGTTACTGATTCTGTGATAGTTTTTTCCTGCGCTCCTTCCCACTTTAGATGGTGTTTTCATTGTATGAGTGCCCCAAGAAAAGGCAACAGAGAAAAAGGGGACTGGTGGCAAGAAGTGCCTAAGGCGTTTAAGAGATGCAGTCTCAACTTAGGACAAGGGATGGGAGCGGGGAAGCCGGCTCCATCCCAATCTACTTGTGAATTTCCCATCATCCTCAGCACAGGCATCTGGACACCTGCCTCCCTGGATGCCAGCCTGCCAGCAGGGTCTTGCTACAACAGGAAGAATAACTGGAAACATGGTTCTTCTTGTGTGGACTCAAGTAAGACTCAGTGTAGCCACTTCAGAGATGGAGGAGAGAGTTAATCCTTGAATTACACGCCAAGGAACGGTGTTCCTTCCCAAAGCCCAGAACCGATCCATTCTGGCTGAATAAAGCTATTAGATGGGTGAATTCATTGTTTTAGCCGAGTAGATAATTCTCTAGCACGGAAGGAATGATCGCTTTGAGTTTATGTTCTATTTCACACAATGTGCAAGGGTTTATAAGTTAGTGTTAATTAAACTTTTATTACTTGATATAAATCGATGTTTCTAAGTGCCTTCTGTAGATGTCAGACAGCCTTTTAAAGAAAATAACTCCATACTAGAAGCTGCCCAGATCGGCATCCAGAAGCATCTTGATCATCAACAGGTTGAAATTTCCTTTGGGAGGATTGGATGAGTCAGTGCTGGCATTTGACTGACAGGTTCTCTCTAGGAAAAGTTGCAGCAGGGAGTGTAGGTGGGGGTGGGTGTCTGAGCCTGCGTTTCCCCAGCCCAAGTAGCTACGTATTTCCAGGGAAGAAAGGTTGCAACTGCCGGACCAGCACTAGTCTGGGAGGGTACCGCTCCAGCTGCTATGTGGCTGTCTCTTTTTGGGGGCCAGACTACTGTTTCCATCCTCAGAGACTCCTGGGCCAATTCCTGCATGTGATACATGTGGTTTCCTGGCCTGGAAACAGGCTGCAGGGTCTGCTTGGCTGATGTTCCTATATTCAGCTGCTTTTGTTGCAGCTGGGAGGTAAAGACAATGAATATGCTGGCAAAGAGTATATATTAATCTTTAGCATAAAAACTAGATCCTCCGAGCCTTTGTGTTTATAAAAGTAAATGTTTCTGAAGTAGGAAAAGACTTACGACTAGCTCACCAGGAGCCAAACCAATTACCCACAGCGCCATTCGATTTGGCAGCATTTGTTTGTCATAATCCCCTTGAGAATAATCTTCTTAATACTAAATACGTGCTCCTAATGTGTGGTTACTGTACTTTTTCCCAGAGCAAGGATCCCATTGTCAGCCTTTCTTTGGGGTCATCAGATAATTTAAAACAAGACAAAGTCTCACTTGGTTCATGAGTCCTAGGGGGTTTCATTCCTATCTTGACATCTATCTGGGCATCTTAGGTACCAGGGCACCAATATCTCTTGTCTAGCTCCAAAGTGCAATTCTGGATGTGACTCAGGCCCAGTCCCACTCAGTTGCAGGCAACTTCTAGCACCATCACCAACAGGGAGTCTGCCAATGTGTTTGAAGTCGGCCTGCCTGTGATGGCACCTGTCACTTGTCACACATTTACCCTGGGGACTTCCCTCCCTTTTCCGTGTGAGCTCCTGGCATCTTGGGACATTTGCTATGGCATCCTGGAACTGGAATAACGGATGCTATCTCAGACAAATCATCTGAATGACAAGGATGACACACCACTTAAGTGTAAAGCAAAATATTCTGAGGCAAAGGGGCTTGTTATCATATGTAGCTTATTTAAAAATAAGAATTTATAGAGCAAAATTTGGTAAACTTACCTAGTCCTGGAGCAACTCTGACTCCACCTTTTCAGTTCTGGACCAGATACCCAAGGGCCTGATGGAGCTCCAGTCTGCACTGTTGCCTATTGCAGCCGTGTAGTTGCTGACTTCACTGGGAGTGATATGTACCCATATCTGGTACGTGTTAATATCTATTTTCCCTTCCTTTTGTGGCACATGGAGATCATGCTTCCTTGTTCCTTGCAGTTAGATTGTGACTACTTCTGAACCAAGAAATGAAGGTGGAAACAATGGGTATTGATCTGAGTGGAGGCAATAACAAGCCCATGTGATTCTTTGAATGTCTCTTGCCTGCTTTACTGAGCTTGGAAGACTCCTGTGGGTTTATGGAGTGATACAAACAAAGAAGCCCAAATCATCAAAGTCTTGGGTGCCACTCAGGCCTACACTGAGCAAGAAATTATCCTCTGTTGTGTAAAACCATTGAGATCTGGAGGATGTTTCTTACCACAGTGGATGTGGGTCCTATCTTGATGACTGTCTTTAGAAAGTGCATTTGTATGGTGGTGTGTGTGTGGGTATCAGCATGGAGGTGTGTGCCCAGTAGGGACCAGTGAGAGTGAGTCCTCAAAGAAATTTCCATGGTTGGATGAAGATACTGAACTATGCTAGAAAGGGTTTGGTTTTTCACTAGGACTGACAGAAACCAGGATCTTCCCTAGTAGCTCAGCTGGTAAAGAATCTGCCTTCTATGTAGGAGACCCCGGTTCAACTCCTGGGTCAGGGAGTTCCCCTGGGGAAGGGATAGGCTACCCAATCCAGTATTCTTGCCTGAAGAATCCCCATGGACACAGGAGCCATGGGGACTCACAGTTGGACACGACTAAGCGACTAAGTACAAGGGAAACCATCGCTGAGAAATGAATGCCTTAGAGCAGAAATTGAAATGGGGGGAGGGCTGTATGGAGATGTTCAAACCTGAAAAATGTGAAGCATATATGGATCTTTGATATTTAGTTCATAAGAAATGGGACTAATTTTTATGTTTCAAGGTTATGTTAAATGCAGTTTGAGGAGCCACTTACCAATGGTGGTTCTTCAGACACATGTTCACATCCTCTTGAGACTTCTCATTATAACGTACTTGGGTTTGACTTCAAACTGCCAGCTCCTTTGCCAGAGGGCTTTCTTGAGTGACCAGAGCGAGTTCTGCCCACTGAGAGCATTAGAGTAACAACTCTGAGAGCATCTCTTAGCCAATGTGTGAGGAGAGGTGGCTTGTAAATATGCTAGGTTTCCTGTGGTTTCTGCTTCCTAGAGTTCTCGTCACCCGTAGAAGTGGCTTGTTTGAGAATGTACCTGTGAAGGGCTGTCCTCCTTGACTTGCCTCCCTTCTCCACTCTTCTGCTGGGGTATCCTGGAGGTACTTCCCCCGGTAAACTTCTTGTACTTAAATGCTTATCTCTGTCTGTGCTTCTGGGGGAATCCAAACCAAGACAGTTCTTGAGAATGACTGTTCACATCTGCTGAGTTAAAGAAAAATAAGGATGAGGGCTTTTGCACATTCTTGCTTTGAAATGGGATGATAATCATGTAAATATTGGCTAATGTTGGAGTTGTGCTCCGTAATTTGTAAGGTCTTTTCAAATATAAGTGAGACAATTACCTTGAGAAGTAGATTCTATTTTCTTATTTTATAGAACTATTGGAGCATCTCCCCAGGTAGCACAGTCATAAAGAATTTGCCTGCCAATGCAGGAAATACAAAGAGACACAGGTTTGATTTCTGGGTCAGGAAGATGCTCTGGAGCAGGAAATGGCAACGCACTCCAGTATTCTTGCCTGGAAAATTCCATGGACAGAGGAGCCTCGTGAGGTAAAGTCCATGAGGCTGCAGAGAGTTGGACATGACTAAGCAACTATGCACACACACATAGAACTGTTGGAAGTTCATATAAGTTAAGTGCTTTAACCAAAGCTAAACGAGAGAGAAAGAATTTGCCACCTGTGTAGCTTTCAGTTCAGTTCAGTTCAGTCGCTCATTCGTGTCTGACTCTTTGTGACCCATGGACTACAGCATGCCAGGCTTCCCTGTCCATCACCAAATCCTGGAGCCTACTCAAACTCTTGTCCATCACGTCAGTGATTCCATCCAACCATCTTATCCTCTGTTGTCCCCTTTTCCTGCCGCCTTCAATCTTTCCCAGCATTAGGGTCTTTTTCATTGAGTCAGTTCTTTGCATCAGGTGGCCAAAACATTGGAGTTTTAGCTTCAGCATCAGTCCTTCCAATGAATATCCAAGACTGATTTCCTTCAGGTTGGACTGGTTGGATCTCCTTGTTATCCAGGGAACTTTCAAGAGTCTTCTCCAACACCACAGTTCAGAAGCATCAGTTCTTTGGCACTCAGCTTTCTTTATAGTCCAACTCTCACATCCATACATAACTACTGGAAAAACAATAACTTGGACTATATGGATCTTCATCAGTAAAGTAATGTCTCTACTTTTTTAATGTGCTATCTAGGTTTGTCATAGCTTTTCTTCCAAGGAGCAAGCATCTTTTAATTTCATGGCTGCAGTCACCATTTTCAGTGATTTTGGAGCCCCCCAAAATAAAGTCTGTCACTGTTTTCATTGTTTTCCCATCTATTTGCCATGAAGTGATGGGACCAGATGCCATGATCTTAGTTTTCTGAATGTTGAGTTTTAAGCCAAGTTTTTCACTCTCCCTTTCCACTTTCATCAAGAGGTTCTTTAGTTCTTCTTCTCTTTCTGCCATAAGGGTGGTGTCATCTGCATATCTGAGGTTATTGATATTTCTCCTGGCAAACTTGATTCCAGCTTGTGCTTCATCCAGCCCAGTATTTTGCATTATGTACTCTGCATATAAGTTAAATAAGCAGGGTGACAATATACAGCCTTGACATACTCTTTTCCCGATTTGGAATCAGTCTGTTGTTCCATGTCCAGTTCTAACTGTTGCTTCTTGACCTGCATACAGGTTTCTCAGGAGACAGGTCAGGTGGTCTGGTATTCCCATCTCTTTAAGAATTTTCCACAGTTTATTGTGATACACACAGTCAAAGGCTTTGGCATAGTCAATCAAGCAGAAATAGATGTTTTTCTGGAACTCTCTTGCTTTTTGGATGATCCAACAGATGTTGGCAATTTGATCTCTGGTTCCTTTGTCTTTTATAAATGCAGTTTGAACATCTGGAATTTCATGGTTCATGAATTGCTGAAGCCTGGCTTGGAGAATTTTGAGCATTACTTTGCTAGCATTTGAGATGAGTGCAATTGTGTGGTAGTTTGAGCATTCTTTGGCAATGAAATGAAAGCTGACCTCTTCCAGTTCTGTGGCCACTGCTGAATTTTCCAAATTTGCTGGCATATTGAGTGAAGCACTTTCACAGCATCATCTTTTAGGACTTGAAATAGCTCAGCTGGAATTTCATCACTTCTATTAGCTTCGTTCGTAGTGATGTTTCCTAAGGCCCACCTGACTTCACATTCCAGGATGTCTGGCTCTATGTTGGCGATCACACCATCATGGTATCTGGGTCATGAAGATCTTTTTTGTATACTTCTTTTGTGTAGTCTTGCCACCTCTTCTTAATATCTTCTGCTTCTGTTAGGTTCATACCATTTCTGTCCTTTATTGTGGTCATCATTGCATGAAATGTTCCCTTGGTATCTCTAATTTTCTTGAAGAGATCTCTAGTCTTTGCCATTCTATTGTTTTCCTCTATTTCTTTGCATTGATTGCTGAGGAAGGCTTTATCTCTCCTTGCTATGCTTTGGAACTCTGCATTCAAATGGGTATATCTTTCCTTTTCTCCTTTGCCTTTAGCTTCTCTTCTTTCCTCAGCTATTTGAAAGGCCTCGTCAGACAACCTTTTTCATTTCTTTTTCTTTCGGACAGTCTTGGTCACTGCCTCCTGTACAATGTCACCAACCTCTGTCCATAGTTCTTCAGGAACTCTGTCTATCACATCTAATCCCTTGAATCTATTTGTCACTTCCACTGTATAATCATAAGAGATTTGATTTAGGTCACACCTGAATGATCTAGTGGTTTTCCCTACTTTCTTCAATTTAAGTCTGATATTGGAAATAAGGAGTTCACGATCTGAGCTACAGTCAGCTCCCAGGCCAGAATACTGGAGTGGATAGCCATGACCTTCTCCAGGGTATCTTCCCAACTCAGGGATCAAACCAAGGTTTCCCACATCACAGATGGTTTCTTTCCCACCTGAGTCACAAGAGAAGCCCTATGTAGCTTTGGGGCTGGGCAATAGGATGTCAGGGATGAGGAACAGGAGTTGCAAGCGGTGGGGACTTTATCACAGGTCATGTCTCTAACTCGATTCCAGAGTGGAGGGAGTTCAGCTCTGATATCCATTCAGCCTCAGGAATTAAGTTTGATGAGAGTTGGTTCAGCATAAAGGAGGCGCATCTTGTTTCCCATCCCGCACACCTAGATTCATGAGCTTCTGTAGGACTTTCCTCTACCTAGATTCAGTTCACTTCGGTCCTGGATTTTAATTTAGAATATACAGTCTTTCTATAAGCTTGTTAGGGCTGCTGTAACGAAATATCATAGACTGGGTGGTTTAAATGACAGATATGTGCTTTCCCACAGCTTTGGAGTCTGGAAGTTGGGGATCAGTGTGTTGGTGGATTGATTCTCCGGAGCTCTCTCTCTCTGGCTTGTGGACAGTCATCTCCTGCCGTGTTCTCATGTGTCTCTGTCCTAATCTCCTTCGCTTATAAAGACACTAGTCATATTGCATTGGAGCTCACCCATATGACCTAATTTCAAAGGTCTTATCTCCAAATATGGTCTTATTCTGAGGTACTGAGGTTAGGATTTCAACATAGAAATCTCAAGGAATACAATTCAGCCCACAAACAGTCTCTGGAATTTTAATTCTGTTTGGATGCTGAGCCTCACCTTTTCTACCAGCCCCAGTGGGTTGGAAGCAACTTGATAGCATTGTTTCCTCAATTTTTAAAATTTAGTAGATACTGATTATGTATCTCCTATGTGTCAGGTCCTACAAATGGAAGAAGAAACGTAGTTGACAGAGGGTCACAATATAGTGGTGACGCTGAAAAATGCAGCCTCTGTTCTTTGGTGCAGAATAGAGACATGAAGACAGCGTTTTGGAGGAGTAGGAAGGGGTAGTTTTATCGCTTTGCCAGGCAAAGGGGGTTACAGCTGGCTAATGCTCTCAAGACTGTGCCGCTCTTCCTGAGAGACAGGAAGGGTCTTATAGTTTCAGGGTGGACAAGCAGAGCTGCAGGTAAGGGTCTGGGGCTGGTGTAGTCTTGCATTCTTCTTTTCTCCCGGAGACACTGAAATCATTAGTGCTGACATCAGATGGTTCCAGAGCAGGTTTAGGTGGTCCTGGAGCTTATGACCTTTTTTCTGGAATGAAGAATGCTCACAATAGAAAGAGTATTAGGGAGTGTTTTCTTGGAGAAGTAAACATCAGATGTGTAGTACAACTTTAGCTAGAGGGCAATCACTATCAGAGCAATTAAGAAAGGGGGGAAGAAAACATCCATAGAAGACCTGCTGAACGGGCGGAAAGAATAGGGCTGAATAAGGGCTAACAACGGTGGTGCCTCGGCTAGTTCTTGCTATAGTGATGGGAGAGGGAGATGCAGTGATGCAGGGTGATGGAGCTACAGAGAACTACGTTGGAAGATAAGCCACTTCCTTTCCTCCTCTCTCTCCACCAAGTATGTGGGATGTCCTCCGTGCAGCTTTCCTATGAGTGTCCTGGTCCCTGGCCCACCTGTATTCCTTCCTGCCGTGCAGAATGTTTCAGCCCCTTCCCACCTGTAAGCCAAGATCAGCAGAAGTGAGGCTCTGTGCTGCCAAGAGAAGTTAGAAGTTGGTGGAACTGCTGTCAGGAAGCTGCAGGCGAAGCCCGAGGCTAGCAGCCTAATGGGCTGAGAAAAGGACTGGGGGCAGCACTGTGTGACCTCAGCTTTCAGGGCCTGTGAAAGATGCCCTGACAGGTAGGATGAAAGCTCTGGTGTTGCTCCGAAAATGCGTTCTGGGCATAAACAAACACAGTGAGATTTTCCACTGCAGAGTCTGCATCTTTGATTTCATGTTGGGGTCAGTTTTGTCCAGAAGGCTAGCTAGAGCTGAGCTCTTTATGGGGTCAAGAAAGCTGAATCAACACAAGGTACTTCATGAAGGGAATTTAACATGGGGAACTGCATATAATGTGGGGTCTTGGAGGGCTCTAAAGGAGCAGAAAGGAAACACTGAGGCAGGACAGAGCTGAGTTTCTTAAAAGCACTGTCCACTGCTAAGATGGTGGGACAAAGTAAGAGAATGGGGTCCCATAACCCACTGGGGGTGAGGGTTAGAGAAGGCCCTGGGAGCCAGGTGTACCCCAGCTGGAGCTGATGCCTTTGAACCTCAGAAGTTCAGGATAGTCTCTGGGAAGCTCAGACCTCTAAGGAGGGACCACTGCCGGGTTGGTACCTGGAGGAGTCACAACAAGGTGGGTTCTCTATGTGCCCGAGTGAGCTGAGGGCTGGAACCACCTCTGCTGCTGAAACATGGGCCCTTCCTGGGGGCAATCCTGGCAGGACTAGCCATCAGAGCACGTTTCTGCCCCATTGCCTGTCTTCTGGTCTTTCTAGTGGCCCCTGGGGACAGAAGCCAGCTGACAAGGGAAAATGCAGCTTGCAGAGTCCCAGTCCTGGTGTCACATGGTGGAGGGTAGAAGGTAGATTTGGAGCAGAGACCATTCCTAGTAACGGGCGTAGCCCTGGACCCATCCAGCCCTGGGTCTGTGCATCTTGACTTTTACCAAGGCAAAGTCTCTGTTCCTCAAGGACAAAGCCAGAGGAGACCAGAACTGCAGCGTGAAGGTCAGCCTGGGAAGAGTTTTCTGGCCTAGTGAGAGGAACATAGATTTAGGCATCGCAATGCTGTGGCCCCCATGTGGGTTCCCACTGTTCACGTACAACATGAAGCTGAACGTGGCGTTCAATGCCTCCAAGTCCTCATTTCATCATCTATAGACTGTGATCCTAATGCTCCTTTCAGAGATGTGTGTGAAGGGCTAGGCAGGTGTCTGGCTCTTGTCTTCTATTTCCTTCTTTTCACACTTGTCTGGACAGGGAATGATGCTTGCTCTTCCAGTCCCACAGGGATCGAGCCATTAGCCATTGCAGCACGTGCTCCATACCCTGATGGTTCACCCTGAAGGGAATTCAGGATGGAAAACAACAGGACGTATTCTGTGCTTTGGATATTGGCCCTAGGTAATTAAGATGCATATCTGAGGAATAATTCCACTGAGCCTAGACTCCTGTTATCTTCCCATACATAGAAAACCTCTAAAATCTTAACTCCAGTTACTTGTTTTTTGCAATTAGCAGTAATCTTTTGATGTTATACTGCGTTTTCTTCTTTTTTTTCCTTTTTAGTGAAAAACGCTTATATTTTCTGGCTCCTCCCCTACCTCTTCAGTGTAATTCCAAAGAGCTATCAAGAGATGGTCTCCTGGGCTATAGTTCTCAGAACGTTTCCCAAAGATAAACTCAACTTGAAGCTTTTAGATTGTACTTTTTCTTCATTTGTCACTTGCAGTAGTGTCCAATGCAAATTCAAATTCCATTTGAGTTCCAGATGGCTTTAGGGTCACAGCCACGAATTGTCTTTACTGACCAAATGTAGGATTGTTGAGCTGGTATCTGGGTTGACTTTGTCCGGGACAGGGTTTTCTCTCAGGAGTGACATGGGGGAGATGCAGAGGGACCAAAGGAAAGGCTGTTCTGTTGGGAGGCACTATATCCCCTCATCACAGAGAATGACATGAATCTTCAAATAGAATAAAGCCAGTCCCCAGAATCTCTTTGGCGTGAAAAGCATGATGCCTCTTCCTGCTTGACTTGGCTTTTATCTTCTTCTAAATTAATTAGCTGTGAAAAGGGAAAAAAATACACCCAAGATATTGTATTTTAATTCTAATTTTTGATGCATGGTTTGGGAGTCCAGCTGGCAGCATATTTAGCCCTGGTGATATGACGGAGGAACTGTGGTTCTTTCTGCGGGGGTTTGAATGCAGCCTTCTTTCCCTTTATTGAGGGGATCCTTTCCTTTACAGGAACCCGTTTCACACACACCAATGTACACACATGGACATACTACACACATGTTAGCATACACAAAATTAGCACATAAATTTGCAGAGGTTTTTTTTTTTTTTTTTTAAAGATTCACAAAAAGAAATGAGATTTCCTAGCCAGGGCTGCTGCAGGACATGGGGTCACAATGAGTCGGACACGACTTAGTGACTGAACAGCAAACCAGGGCTGCGGTGAGTACTTGAACAGCCTGGACTTCTCTCTCTCTCTCTGTTTCTCTCTGCCTCTTTAGCTTTTTGTCAAGGGGCTCCTTTGTGAGACATAATTCTTGACACAAATAGCCTGCATCTTTAAAAAACTTAGAATAGCTTTTTGCCCATACTGCTCAGGGTAACATTAGTTCCACAAGACTCTAAGTAAAGGAGAAAACTATATGGAAAAGCAGTTCTGTGTCCAAATGAACTGAGATATAACCCTGTTAGACAGTTCTGTAGGGTTGTAGGAAACTGTATGCTAATGACCCCGCAGACCAGCGGAGGGGACTGCTGTCTGCAGAAGGTCCTTCCTAAGGTCATTTGACCCCCATTTCTCCTGCTCTTGTTTGTTTTCCTTCCCACATAGTATCTTTCCATCCCTGTGTTCCAGCGACACCAATCTGAGATCCTTGTTTCCGTGTCCTATCTTCTTTTGTAATTAGAGTGTGGTTGGTTAGAGTGGGGATGTTCAGGGCTGATAACCTTGCTCTAGACTCCACTCACAGGAAATCAGCAGGATGGACGTTCGTCCTGGGTGCTGGTCTTCCAGTGCATGTGTACATCCACAAGAGGAGACACCTCCTGACTGGGAGCGTACCTCCCGTTTCTGGTTCTGATACTGGCCCTCATTATGAAGAACTGTAGGTTGCGCTGAACCTTGGGATGTGGTGAGTTGAGTAAAACACTGTAGAGAGGAGCTTGATGCTTTTATACTTTTGTAAAAATTCACATTTTTGAGCTAGGTTGAGCCAATGCAACTCTTATTTCATTCTGCTGGGAGGACTTGTGGGGCAGTTAATCTGTAATTTATTTTATTGATGGAGTTTTTCCCAACTCTGTGAGATAGAATTGATATATAATGCTTTGTAAGTTTAAAGTATACAATTTTTTTTTTTTTAATTTGGCTGAGCTGGCAAAGACAGACATGTAGATCAATGGAACAGAATAGAAAGCCCAGAGATAAATCCACGAACCTATGGACACCTTATCTTCGACAAAGGAGGCAAGGATATACAATGGAAAAAAGATAGCCTCTTTAACAAGTGGTGCTGGGAAAACTGGTCAACCACTTGTAAAAGAATGGAACTAGAACACTTTCTAACACCATACACAAAAATAAACTCAAAATGGATTAAAGATCTAAATGTAAGACCAGAAACTATAAAACTCCTAGAGGAGAACATAGGCAAAACACTCTCTGACATAAATCACAGCAGGATCCTCTATGACCCACATCCCAGGATATTAGAAACAAAAGCAAAAATAAACAAATGGGACCTAATGAAACTTAAAAGCTTTTGCAAAACAAAGGAAACTATAAGTAAGGTGAAAAGACAGCCCTCAGATTGGGAGAAAATAATAGCAAATGAAGCAACAGACAAAAATATACAAGCAACTCCTGAAGCTCAATTCCAGAAAAATAAATGACCCAATCAAAAAATGGGCCAAAGAACTAAACAGACATTTCTCCAAAGAAGACATACAGATGGCTAACAAACACATGAAAAGATACTCAACATCACTCATTATCAGAGAAATGCAAATCAAAACCACAGTGAGGTACCATTACACGCCAGTCAGGATGGCTGCTAACCAAAAGTCTACAAGCAATAAATGCTGGAGAGGGTGTGGAGAAGAGGGAACCCTCTTACACTGTTGGTGGGAATGCAAACTAGTACACTATGCCACTATGTACTAGTACATAAACTAGTACACAAACTAGCCACTATGGAAAACAGTGTGGAGATTTCTTAAAAAACTGGAAATAGAACTGCCATATGACCCAGCGATACCACTCCTGGGCATACACATTGAGGAAGCCAGATCTGAAAGAGACATATGCACCCCAATGTTCATCGCAGCACTGTTTATCATAGCCAGGACATGGAAGCAACCTAGATGCCCATCAGCAGATGAATGGATAAGGAAGCTATGGTACATATACACCATGGAATATTACTCAGCCATTAAAAAGAATTCATTTGAATCAGTTCTAATGAGATGGATGAAACTGGAGCCCATTATACAGAGTGAAGTAAGCCAGAAAGATAAAGAACATTACAGCATACTAACACGTGTATATGGAATTTAGAAATATGGTAATGATAACCCTATATGCAAAACAGAAAAAGAGACACAGATGTACAGAACAGACTTTTGGACTCTGTGGGAGAAGGTGAGGGTGGGATGTTTTGAAAGAACAGCATGTATATTATCTATAGTGAAACAGATCACCAGCCCAGATGGGATGCGTGAGACAAGTGCTTGGGCCTGGTGCACTGGGAAGACCCAGAGGAATCGGGTGGAGAGGGAGGTGGGAGGGGGAATCGGGATGGGGAATACATGTAACTCCATGGCTGATTCATGTCAATGTATGACAAAACCCACTGCAATGTTGTGAAGTAATTAGCCTCCAACTAATAAAAATGAACACTTAGGTTGCTCCCATGTCTTAGTTATTATAAATAATGCTGCAATGGAGATCTAGGTGCAGGTATCTCACAAAGATAGAAGCTTCATCGCTTGCAGATATACACCCAGAAGTGGAATTGCTGGATCATACATCAGTTCTAATTTTATTTGTAAAGAAATCTGTGCTATTTTCCATAGTGGTTGCACAAATTTCATTCCCACTAAGGGTGTACAGTGTTATTATTCCACATCCTCACCAGCACTTGTTATCACCAGTTTTTTGATAATAGCCAGTCTAATAGATATGAGGTGATATCTCATTGTGGTTTTGGTTTGCAGTTCCCCAATGATTAGTGATGTTGAACACCTTTCCATGTACCTGTTGGCCATTTATTTCTTTGGAAAAATGACTATTCAGGTCCTTTGCCCATTTTTAACTGGATAATAATGTTGATTTGCTATTGAGTGGTTTGAGGTCCTTATATATTGGATTGGACAAAAACTTTGCTCAGGTTTTTCTGTAACATCCCATGGAAAAATCCAAACAAACTTTTTGGCCAACCCAATATTTGGATATTAACCTCTTATCAGACATAGAGTTTGTAAATATTTCCACCATTCTTTAGATTATCTTTCAATTTTGTTGAAATTCATTGTTTCTTTCCCTGTGTAGAAGTTTGATGTAATCTCACTTGTTTATTTTTACTTTAATTGCTTGTGCCTTTGGGTATCAAATTAAAAATAATCCTTGCTAAGACCAATGTCAGTGCATTTTGCCCTATACTTTCTTGTAGGAATTTAAAGCTCTCAAGTCCTAACTTTAAACCTTTAATCAATTTTGAGTTAATTTTTGTAAGTTGTGTAAGATAGGGGTCTGGTTTCATTCTTTTGCATGTGATTGTTGAGTTTTCCAAATACCACACGTTGAAAAGATTATCTTTTCTCCACTGAGCACTCTAGTTCCCTTGTTGAATGTTATTTGGCCATATGTGCATGGGTTTTGGGCTTCCCAGGTGGCACAGTGATAAAAAATCTGCTTGCCAATGCAAGAGACATGGGTTTGATCCCAGGATTGGGAAGATGCCCTGGAGGAGGATATGGCAATCTGCTCCAGTATTCTTGCCTGGGAAATCCCATGGACAGAGGAGCCTGGGGGGCTACAGTCCATAGGGGTCACAGAGAACTGGACATGACTGAGCAAACACAAGTTTATTTCTGGGCTCTTGGTTCTTTTTCCATTGGTGCACATGTCTGTTTTTATGCTAGCACTCCACTATTCTGATGACTATAGTGATTGCAGTGTAGTCTGAAACCAGGTAGGGAGAAGGCCCCTCCTTTGTTGTGCTTTCTGAAGATTGCTTTGTCTGTTTGGAGGATGGGGTGTCTTTTGATGGACAGTTTTGCCTGGTATAGTATTTTTGGTTGACAGTTTTTTTCTTTCAGTATTTTAAATATATCGTCTCACTTTCTCCTGGCTTGCAAAGTTTCTGCTGAGAAATCTGCAGTCTTGTGTTTGCTCCCTTGAATGTGATGAGTCTTTCCTCTTGCTGCTTTCCAAATTCTCTCTTTGTCTTTGAGTTTTGACAGTTCATTTATAGTGTGTCCTGCTGTTACTCTTTTTGATTCAAACTTTTGGGGATATTTGGGCCTCCTTTCTGGATTTATAATTCTCTACCCAAATTTGGGAAATTTTCAGCTGCTCATGCTTTAAATGCATTTTACGTCCCTTTCTTTCCCTCTCTTTCTCATTCAGAGATGCCTGTAATGCAGATATAGTTTCTTTTGATGTTGTCTTATAAGCTCCATAGGACTTCTCAATTGTTTTTCATTCTTGTTCCTTTTTTATTCCTCTGACTGGATAATTTCAAATGACCTGTCTTCAAGTTCACTGATTCTTTCTACTGATTGCCCACACCTGCTGTTGAAGCTTCTACAGAATTCTTCAGTTATTGTAATTCTTCAGCTTTAGAATTCCTGCCTGTTTATTTTTGATAGTTTCTATTTATTTGTTCAACAGTCTCATGCATTGTTTTCATGATTTATTTGGCTGTCTTTCTGTGTATTCTTATAGTTCATTGAACTTTTTAGACAATTATTCTAAGTTATTTTAAAAGACAGTTCATTTTTAAAAGATAGTTATTGGTGATGTTTTGTCAGATTCTTTGTAATCCTTGTATCTTTGTGTTTTTATTTGAGTAAGCACTCTCCTCTTCCAAGCTTTTAGGTTTTTTAGGCTTGCTTTAGCCAAGAAAGACCTTCACCAGTCAGTTCAACTTGTAGTACTAGATGAGTCAGCTGTTAGCATCTGTGCGGAAGAGGGACTTTCTATCAGAGCCTCTTATTGCATGAGCTCACTGTGCTCTGAGGTCAGGGAGGATGCTATTGGCTGGGCTCCATGTTTGAGTGGCTCTACTGGCTGAGCTCTGAGTTCAAGTGGGACCAATAGGTGGGCTGCCTGGTTGGGCAGGGTTGGTGGCTGGGCTATGCCATCAGGTGTAACCACTAGCTGGACTCTGCAATCACCTCTGGTGGAATGGGGTCTCAGTCTATGTTCTTGGCAGGGGGTGCCCCTGGTTGCACTCTGCCGTTGGGCAGTTCTATGACTGGACTCTGCAATCACTCCTGATCGAGTGGGGTCTAAAGCTGTGGTTTGCAACTGATTGTGCCACTGACTGTACTCTCCAGCTACCTGGGTTCTCAGACCAGGCTTCCTAGTTGAGTGAAACTGGAATTTACTTTCCTGTTGAAGCAGAATGTAGAGATTTCACAGGTGGTACTGTCCACTGGCTAGAGATCCGTATTAGACAGAACTGCCCACTGAACTTCCTGTTCAGACACTTCTACCAAGCTTGGCTCCATGGATATGCTAAGTCACTGGCTGAAATTTCTGCTCTGATGCCAAATTTGAGTGCTGTGGCTCTCAAGTGTTGCAGATGCCCTGCCTCCCTTCTCTGTCTCTATCTGATCCTCAGTGGTTTAACTCTGCAGATTCCCCAGTGATCCCTATACAGGAGACTCAAGTAAGCCTCCTAGGAAGTGTCACATGATGTTAGGAGATCTGAATGTCCATTTCAGTCACTGAATGTCCACTCTCTTTTCCCACTGGAAAAACTGTAGGCCTGTGGGGGCCCTTTCACTGTGGTTTGTGCTCATCTGGAGGAGAAGTGATACCGTCAGAGTCAAACCACTCCTCTTACTCTCCTAATCTGGTCTTTCTTGGTCTTTGTGGTTTGAGGGGTGCTTCAACCTCACCTCTAGGTTCTGAGATTTTTATAATGATGTTTCTACCATGAATAGCTCTTAGTTGGTCTTCTTGTGAGAGGCACTGAAGTTGGGAATGACATTTGTTACCATCTTGATGACATCACTCTTGAGACTTCTAAAGAAGGAAATACATATGGAAGCCAATATCTGCAACCTATAACACTCACGAATAGCAGATGTGCCTCCCTCCCCTTGAGATGAGTCTAATCTGTGATTTAAATGCCTTTGGCTCCTCACATTTTTTTGAGACCACAAGAAACCAGGTTTATAAGAGTAGTAACACCATATTCTTGTGCCCTCCTTCATTATACCCACATAACTCATCATTCTGTGCACACCAGCAAGCATATGAACAGATGTACTCAAACCCAGAGTCAATGTCAGGACAGTCTTCTAGTTTAGAAAAGTCCAGCATTTCCTCATCTGTTGTGTTAACCTGTTAGGACTGGGAAAATTAGATGCTAGCAGGAGGTTTTGCAATGCTGCAAATAAAGCATTTACTTTGCTCTTCTGAACCTTTCTCTTGCTACCTTAAGCCAGATATTTTCAACTTCCATTCTATTTTCCCCCAAATGCTCAGGGAGAGTTCATTTCTCCAAGGACAATGAGAAACACAGAGAGTGAGCAAGAAGGAGGTTGGCTTAATTTGTTTTTAAACAAGTGGTTGGAATGCAGGCATCAGAGACAGAGTGCACGTGATTAGCAAAGTACAGAAGGAATCATGTTTGAGAAAGGAAGAGGATGATAGTGTCACTTATAGTCCGTGGAGGAGGTGGTCACCTGAAAGCCCAAGTGGTAGTGGTTATCAGAAAGTCCAGTGGGTCTGCTTCTTAACCAAGAAATCATCAGACGAATGTTATACACCACTCTCAGGAGATGTGTGGCTAATCTGACAGTGCACACATTTGGGATGCATGAAGACAACATAGTAGAAGGCTAGTGCTGATGAGTGTAAGAAAAGATGACGGCAAAACATCATGGAAACTGGGTTAGTGTGGGTTTTAGAATCTGTTACACCTCCTGGGTTCAAATCATGGTTTAGTCACTTACCAGTGGGATGAGGCACATTATTTCTTGGAGTCCAGCTTTTCCATTTGTAAAATAAGGGCAAGGGTCCTCCCCTAGTGGGGTTGTTATGAAGTAGAAATAACATTACAGTGGGTGAGTGAAAACTAGAAATGATTGTGAAGATAATGGGATATATCTAAAACTGTATTGATTCTTGGCTGGGGATGAATGATACCTGATGTGAGTTGGCAGAGATGACCTGAGAATTCATTCCTTTGTAGGGAGAAGGGAGAGTGAGATGAGATCACATGCATTTCCCATGGAATAGCTTCATGCGAGGGGCTCAGATAGAGAAACTTTCTGTTCATCACAGAATATAAATATACTCACTGAAAGGCAGAAAGTAGGTGGATAAAATCAAATAGCCTAAAGGTAGCATAAAAGAAAGATAAAGTACAAAACTAGATAAAAAGGACACTATCTCATATCAAGCGAATCCATGCAGCAGTGCATCCACCATTTTTTATGATTGCATTTTAGGGCTTATTGGAGCCTAGAATGTAAGTAAGTAGGAAGACCAGGAGGAAGGATACCTCCTTCTTCCTTTTATCTTTCTGTGAAGGCCACAGGCACAAGCTAAGCCTTTCAAAAATGAAAAAAATGGTGTCATGATGTTTGTCTTTTTCTGACTTATTTGTGGGATATAAAAAATGATACAAATGAACTTGTTTACAGAACAGAAACAGACTCATGGATGTAGAAAATAAACTTATGGTTACCAAAGGTGCAAAGTGGGGATGAGAGGAGGGATAAATTAAGAGTTTGAGATTAACACGTATACATTACTATATGTATATGAATAGATAACAAGGACCCACTGCATAGCTCAGGGAACTATACTCAATATTTTGTAATAATTGGAAGGAATCTGACATGTTCATATATATATATATATATATATGAATTCTGGTGGCTCCAGCCGTAAGGGATCTGCCTGCAGTGCAGGAGACCTGGGTGTGATCCCTGGGTCTGGAAGAGTCACTGGAGAAGGGATCCCCTGGAATCCCACTCCATATTCTTGCCTGGAGAATTCCATGGATGGAGGAAGCTGGTGGCCTACAGTGCATGAGGTTGCAAAGAGTTGGCTACGACTAAGTGACTCTCACTTTATTTCACGAATATCTAAGAGTTTGAAATGTATGCATGTGTATATATACACCTCAGTAAAAAACTTAAAAAACGAAGGACGGCCCTGGCAGTCCAGTGGTTAAGACTTGGCCCTCCAGTGCAGGGAGTGTGAGTTCAATCCCTGGTTGGGGAGCTAAGATCCTGCATGCTTTGTAGCCAAAAAACCAAAGGATAAAACAGAAATGATACTGTAACAAATTCAATAAAGACTTTAAAAAGTGGCCCACATCAAAAAAAAGCTTTAAAAGACATGGGTGAGAACGGAAACTTGGGAGCCTAAGAAAATACCTGACTGGGGTCTGCCTTCCTCAGCCTCTTTCAGAGCTGGTCCTGCCCCTCAGGCCTGCCTTCACCCTCTTGGTTTGCTCTGGGATGATCGTTTGCTGTGTTTGACCGTGCTGACCCTCGCAGGTTGCTGCCAGTCGGTCAGCTTCTCTGAGCAGAGTCTGCTCCCTGATTTATGGTGTATCACCTTCTCCCAGACGTGTACCTGGACAGGCTTGTCCCGATGTGTGACTGCTCCAGACAGAGGCCTGTGGGGGCTGCCTTCCCTCTCCAGGCGCTGGTGCTGGGAAGAGGCCTCCAGGAGCGCCTTGAATTCTGAATAGAGTCTCAAGACTTAAAGAGAGGAGAAAAGAGAAATGAGGTTTGGGTCACCAAGCTCAGGCTGATGTCAGATGGTGGCTTATACAAAATTATTTTAATGAATTACAGACATCTTCAAATTGGTGATTCTGAAATTCTGGTCTGAGAGTAACTAGCAGGTCCCCAAAGCAGTACAAGGGGAGCCTTGAGGTGAAAACTATTTACTTTCCTAACACTAAGATGTTATAGCTGTTCTTTTTTAAACTCCTTTTATCAATAGGTTAAAAAAACACTCTATGACACATGATGACATCATCTTCCTGTATGCTAGGTATTTTGTGATTTAAAAAATTTCTCAATTTGAATTTCTAATTTGGCAAATGTTGGCAAATATAGCTCAGATAAATAAGACCTCTTTGGAGATTCTCAATAAATTTTATGAGTAAAGGGGTCCCTAGATCAAAGTGTGTAAGAGCTGCTGTTCTAGGTTATTCTAGGAATGGTTGTGTTGAGGTGGGTGGGGTTGGGAGAGAAATTCATCAAGGTGGAGATGATGCAGATTTTGTAAGTTTTGTGCAAGGATTGATGCAAAGACACAGTTGACCATTGCACTAATGAATTTCATTGGCTCACTGCTTTATTTATTCTACAAACTTTTTTAGTGTATTGTTTAAGCAGACAGGCTCTTGTATCAGGCTGTGTGCCTCCAGGTCCTGGCTTAGCCACTTTAACTCTGCGACCTTGGGAAAGTTAATGAGTTTCCCTGTGCGTCCCCCTCCCCTTTATGTTCTTGATCTTTCTTTACCTTGCTGTGTGTCCTGGGAAGGTGGTGCCTGGGCTAATCCTCATAGATGCTGACGTTTAAATTTCTTTGTCCTCTGACTTCCCTTTGAGTTTGGCCATTGGGAGGCATCAGCAGGGGATGAGCAGCGGGAAGAGAGAAAAACAGGTGTATTTCTTCTCCTACTTCCTCCTTGCTTTGGTGTCGGTTTTTGCACTGGCTGGGTCTCCAGGTCTTACTATTTCCTCTCCTTCATTTCAGTCTAGGCTGCTGCAAAGCCTTGGGCACAACCCCATCCTGATACCAAGCAGGACTCCATGAGCTCCTGGACACAAAGACTTTCTGTGTCCCCCATCTCACTGATTCGGAGAAGGCAATGGCAACCCACTCCAGTACTCTTGACTGGAAAATCCCATGGACAGAGAAGCCTGGTAGGCTGCAGGCTACCAGGGGTCGTGAAGAGTCGGACACGACTGAGCGACTTCACTTTCACTTTTCACTTTCATGCATTGGAGAAGGAAATGGCAACCCACTCCAGTGTTCTTGCCTGGAGAATCCCAGGGACGGTGGAGCCTGGTGGGCTGCCGTCTATGGGGTCGCACAGAGTCGGACACGACTGAAGTGACTTAGCAGCAACAGCTTCTCTTTGATGATAGGAAATAGCCTTCATTCAGCCTCCATGACCTTTTCTGAGTTCCAACAGGCAGACTCATCTGTTGGTAATCAGGGAAGGGAGGGGATGTAGAGACAAGGCAGGAGCAACCAAGAAACAATAGTGCAGGCTTGGTGAGGGTCCTGATTCCTCATCAAAGGATACACTTAATATCTTTGTGCTGTTTTGCAGATTCTGAAACCCTCTCTAGGTAGGAGAAGTTAATGATTAATGATGGTATGCTGCCCACAAGCACCCAGACACCAGACCAGCTGGAACCTGAAGGTTGATGATGCTGACTCCTACTTATCTCACTCCCAACCAATCAGAAGAATGTCCACAAACTGATCACTCCCTCTTTGAGCCATTGCTATGAAACTTCGCACTATCTTCTCTAAGGAGGGTCACAGAGTTTTTTGAGACAGTAGCCTGCTGTGTCCTCCTTAGACTGGCAAAGTATTAAAGCTATCCTTTTTCACTTCACTCCAAACCTGAGATTCAATTCAGCACCAGTGTACAGAGAAGCTGAGCTTTTGGCATCAGTCCTTTCTGTTTTCCTCACTCTTGCATCCACAGTAGTCTTTGTTAAGCTCTCTGCAGGATACCAGTGAGCTCACCATGTTCCCTGCAGGGATCCTAGCTGACAGGCTAGCCAAGTTCTTAGAAGCTGTGAGTGGTGATGACTGTGACCTCCTACATTTCTGTTGCCTGGGCTGATGGCTGACTGCTATCACTGCCTGTAAGATTCCCCCTGTGCTCACTGCTAAGATAGATACAAAGTAGGTTTTGTTCTTAGGGAGATTGCAATCTAGTTAAAAGGGTTGTACATTTAGTGACCTAAGAAGCAGAAGCCTGAAGCCATAAATGCTGAGTGCTTACATGGCTAGTGCTGGAAATAAGTTCTTCAGGAGTATGGAGGAGGAAGAGCTGGTTTTTGAGAAATGGGTCACTTTTTAGTAGGATGAGAAGAGTGGAAGTCCTGCAGTGGGATGAATGCAACAGAGATGCTCTGAGAAGGAAGAGGGCATCCGATTTAAGGGAACGGAGCTTGCCAGAGAGGCGAACAAGCAGGCTGGAATCTGATCACCTACAGCTGGGTGTGCTAGCAGCAGAGTTAGGCCTTATTCCCACTGGAGGTTTGTAAGTTCTGTAAGCAGGGCTGAAGTGATGGTGCTGGTGATGGGTGAAATGTATAGGTGGTCCAGACAGGGGCTGGAGGAGGGAGATGTGATATGACTACAGAAGGAAGACCTGGAGTTCTGGGTGGAAAGTGAAGTGACTACAGAGGGGAGACCTGGGGCTCTGGACTGGGATGTGGCAGGAAAAGGAGAAGAGAGCTGGGCAGCAGAGAGTGTGAGGCTGAGCTGCCGCTCCAGGCTAGTCGGACTGCTGAGCCTAGCGTCTCCTCTCCGGTTTGAAAGGGTCAGAGAATGCTCGTCAGGACCCTGTGGGATGGCCTGCCATTCTTCCATTCGCACCATGAGTGACTTTGGGAAAGTCCCTCTTCCTCTGGGCATCTGTCTCCTCAGCTGTTAAGATGAGGGTTTGACATATTTGGTTACATGCTTGTGATCTGAGGCATTTAAGTCTACACTGCAAACATGATGTACTTTTGACTCTCTTTGATAGTATTTCAATTCCAGGGGAAATTTTATTTTCAAAGAAGAGACCGATAAGAAGAAAGATTAACAATATCAAGCTCCTGCTGTTTTCTAGGCTTTGTGCTATGCAATGTCCGTACATTGTCTTACTGAATTATCCCAGCAAAGTTCCTTTGGTTAGCATTGAATTTGACTGAAGTAACAGAAAATCCAACTCATTGTGGTTTAGAGCAAGAAGGTGTATTTTTTTTTTAAATATAACCAAAAATCTGGAGGCAGTTGCCTGCTGGCCTTGACTCAGTGGCTCAGATGTCAGGTAAGACATGCATATACTTATTTGGCCTTTCTTTCGCGGCCACAGGAGGGCTGCTGCAAGTCCAGCTGTCGCCTCTGTGAAGGCTGGACACAGGGAGAGGGTCAGCACCGGGTGTATCTGTCAGTCTTTTTTTTCCATGAAAGGAGAGCATTGCTACCCTCCATCATCTACATAGGAGAACAGTGAGGCCTATAACACTGAGCCACTTTCTAAACACAGTCAACATGACTCTTCCTGAGAGCCTCCAGCTCCCTCTTCTTTCCTGCTCTGAAGCCAAAACAACTTACTCTATCTTTGCAGGTGACTCATGCCCTCAGGAGGCATCTGTCTTCTAGTGAAATTAAGTATCAAGGCAAGCTGATGGCTGGGGGGATGTCCACTTTGGGGAGTGGCCTCTTGGTTTCTTTTGTGTGCTGAGATTAGGCCTCCCCCTTCTTGATGGGAATCAACGATGCTAACCATATTCAGGAATAAGATGCAGCATTTAGTTGTGGTTCGGGATCGCGGTCTTCTTTCCCCAACCTTCCTGCCAGAGTCGACTCACTGACCTCCTGCTCCTCCCATCTGCTGTCTGCCCCACCCTTTTCTCCTTTCTGAGTCTCCTTCAGGGGCTACCCAAAGCCGAGGAAGAATATTCCAGTTCGGGTTTAGCCCTCACTGCGTCAGCCCCGCCTCTCTGCCCGTGACTGTGAGCGGTGCCCGCCAGCACCCGGGCAGGCGTGGATCCCAGTCCTGGACTGTGAAGATGAGCAAGTAGCAGTGAGAC
This sequence comes from Hydropotes inermis, assembly GCA_020226075.1. Taxonomy (NCBI): domain Eukaryota; kingdom Metazoa; phylum Chordata; class Mammalia; order Artiodactyla; family Cervidae; genus Hydropotes; species Hydropotes inermis. The sequence goes on along the minus strand of CM035281.1, from coordinate 4,994,541 downwards.
GTGAACGTGGTTTGTTCTGGGTTTTTCTCCTCCACTGGAAAATGACCAGAGAATTAAACTTTGCAAACTTAATTTAAATGGAATCAGAGACCTTGAAACAAGTTGCAAATGAGAACTAAGTGTGGAGAGTTGGAAACAGGAAAAGCACACTTTCTGCTGGTCTGTGTTTCTCTAGCGTGAAGCAGTAGCCCAAGGGCAAAGTCAGGGAGTGCCCGGCTCCTCTCTCCCCTCTTCTGGTTTTGGTTGCTAGTTTTGTTCCAGCAATCTCCAGTTTCAAAGCTGACTCACAGCAACACCCTTATTCTCATTAACAGGCCACTTGGGGGTGGGTCGTATTGGGCATGGCGTGCCATGGGGAATGATTAAGGGCAGGTCCCAGGATATATTTTCTCAGTCCCTGGATATTCAGCTGAGGGAAGGGCTTGTCCTCAGGGTTGGAATCAAATCCGAGCCTGTAACTGCCTAGTGAAAGACTCTCATCTTGAGTGGCCTCAGCCTGCAGTGTCTTGAAGCAGGATTTCAGTTCCTGGTCAAAGATGGAAGTCCGATGGTGGCAGTGAGGAGAACTGTGAATCCTGATTGCTAGACCAGCGGTCACTGACAAGGTCCTGGCCCATATGGCTTTGCAAAAAATGAACCCCCCCTCCCCCACCCCAACATACACACAAACAGAAAGTAGTGATGCAAATAAAGTGTCACAGCTCTGTAATGCATTCTTCTACAATACTGAAACGATTCTTTGCTTTTCTTTCTCTTTATGGATGGGTGAGACCTGTGACAACACAGTCCATGCCTCGTTCCCTTCTGAATCCCCAGTCACAGCACAGCGCTGGGCCCAGAATGACTCTCACTGCTCCAATGCCGAGCTACACTCAGCCGACAGTAAGGGCGTATCTTCCGTTGTTGGAGGAAGACCAGGGCTCCTCTTGGTGCAGTTGACCCCCCAGAAGCCCCACATGCTGCTATGAATCTCTAGCATGATGGTCTCTTAAAACAGAAATGGTGTTTGAGCTGCTGTGGCACGCATACCTCTCTGTATTCCTTTCTGACAATTGCTCCCATTTAGTATTTGTGCCTAGATACACCTGTTCCTGCCGGTGGCATTTAATACCCTCTTGACATTTTCCATTTTTTGGATGGTTGTTCCTGTTAAACTGTTGTAATGAAACAATGAACACTATGTTTTTCATCTTCCTCACAGTCTGTTTCTAAATGGACTGTGTATCAAGCTTGCAATGGCTATAGATACTCCCTGCACTATTAAGGTGGTGGCTTGAAAGAGTCAGTGTCAAAGTGGGCATCAGAGCTGGGCCTTGGAGAAGGTGTCTTCCAGCCCTTTCACTAGGAGGAAAGAAGTCACTGCTGGATTCACATTGTTGGCAGCAGAGGTGGCATTACTACCATCATTTATAAGTTTATTTAGTTTTCAGTCATCAATAAAATTGTCATGGAAACTTCTAAACCACTGAAGTATGAAGATAAGAATAAAAAAATTAGTCCACATTTTTAGCACCTGAGGCAATGATAATAGTTTCACTTCCTTTAATAAATATGTAAATCTGAAAGAAAAATATGCAGTATATAGACAAAATGAACAATCACTCATAATTCAGTCCCCAGAGTTAAGTACTGTTAGCAATTTGAAATGTTGTCTTTGTAAATGCTTTTTTTCTCTAATAAATAATAAAAGAAAAGGGCTTGTGCTATTTATCTTGTTTGGCCTCTGGCTTTTTGTCCCTTAGCAATATATCATGAACATCTTTTGGAACCAAGAAGTACCCACAATCTCAATTTTAAGGATTGGTTAACAGTCCATTGTATGGATATACCACAATTTTTTAAATCAAAATAGTTATTATTAGACTTCCAATCTATTCCTTGGGCTTCCCTGGTAGCTCAGATGGTAAAGAATCTGCCTGCAATATGGGAGATCCGGGTTTGATCCCTGGGTCAGGAAGATCTCCTGGAGAAGGGAATGGCAACCCACTCTGGTATTCTTGCCTGGAGAATTCCATGGACAGAGAAGCCAGGTGGGCTACAGTCCATGAGTTCGCAAAGAGTTGGACGTGGCTGAGTGACTAAGCAGCACCAGCAATCTATTCCTAGTTTTTGCTATTATACATAATAATTTGATAAATATCTTTGACAATGGAAGGAGACACTTTTGAGCTCTTATTTATTATTTTATTAAGATAAATTTGCATAAGGGTAACTTCAGGTCATGCCTTCCCTAGTGACTCAGTGGTAAAGAATCCATTTGCCATATAGGAGACACGGATTTGATCCCTGGGTCAGGAAGATCCCTGGAGGAGAGTATGACAACCCACTCCGGTGTTCTTGCCTGGAGAATCCCATGGATGGAGGAACTTGGCTGGCTACAGTCCATAGCATTGTAAAGAGTTGGACGTGACTGAAGTGCCTGAGCATGCATGCATGCAACTTATAGGTCACTGTGTTCACATGTCTTATAAATCTTTGACGTGGCCCTCCAGAATATAATTGCAGAATATCAGGTTATTTCTTACAGACGCATAGGGGAAAGCCCATTACTCTACACCTTTTCTTATTCCATTCAAATTTTCCTCTTATTTCATCAGTTTTGGTCAATATATGTCTTTGAAAATCTGCCACTGCTCTGAGATTTTAAAATTTACTATTATACAAGTATACATAGTCTTCTCTTTTACTAAACCAATAATCATTTCATTCCTAGGGCCATAAGTCTTTTCTCATTCTTAATATTATGTGAAGAAGAGAATGCTTTGGGAAGATTTCAGAATGCTTCCTTCCCTCTCCCTCTGTGGTATGGAAATTCTTATCCGAAGTTTGTTCTGAGAGCTTGGGAGGTAAATTTTCCCCAGGGTTTGCTGGGAGAGCTCCTAGAGATAAAACTCACAGAAGTATGGGACCCTCTTCAAACTAGCCCCCCTGGAGTTTTTAACTTTCAAACTTGTCCACACCGAGCAGAGAGGCCACTTGTATTTGTCAGTTGCAGTTGGTTTTCCCGCCCAGTACTCGCTCCCGTGGAGGTCTCTGCTCCTCTAAGTTGAGACTCCCTGAATCCACCTGTCTTGGAGCAGGAGCTTGCTGTGGTCTCTGTTCTTGATGAACCTGAGAAGAGCTGCTGCTTTTAGGTTTGTTCAGCTCTTTTCTCATTGTGAGGACGGGAGCAGCAACTCCTGAGCTCCTGATATGCAGGAAACCCTTCACTGTTAAATGTTCGACATTTCTGGGTTTTTGTTGTCGTTGATTGTATGGTGAAATATTTGTCTATATTATGGGTCTTTTTCACAAAGCAGGTTCTTTTATTGATGCTGCTTTTGGGAGCTGAAATAAATTATTTCCAGCTTTGATATTTAACAATTCTCTCCTCTTTTTTCTTTTGGTTTTATTTTGTCACTATTCTTCTTGCTTTTTGAAGAATAGGTAGTTTATTTTTACTCCATTATCTCTTGATTTTACTTTGATCGCTTTGTTCTGCTAACCTCCTTAGGGAGATGAATAATCTGTGTGTTACTAAGTCATAAGCTTCTTCAGGGCAACGATCATGTGTGTTTTCTTCACCATTTTACTTCAGTTCAAAATACAGTATATAGCACAAAGAAAGTGCATAATCGACAGTGGTTGAATAAATGAATGAATAAACAGATGAATGCTAGATTTAGGGTGTTTGCCTTTTTTATTCCATATATTTTCCCTGTTTAAATTTATTTGGCTGTTTCTTCAACATTAAATTTTCTGCAAAAAAAAAGTGTTGCTTCTTTGACCGAGTTGTACAACAAATGCAATTTTATATCTTGCTTTGTAAAATTTAATCTGGCTATCATATTTTTAGTAAAGCTTTAATAACATTATTATGGATTCATTTCTATTCACTGGATGTATCATATTTTACTTAACTATTAACCTATTGATGTAAATTTGAGATATTGCCAATTATTTTTGCTATTAAAAGAAATTATGGGAATATTTTTATGCCTGGAGTCTTTCTAAAGTATTGTAGAAATTTCCTTCCCAATAAAACCTTGTAGGGAAGTCTATGGGTCAGAGATATGAATATTTGTTATATTTTAACACATGGCGTTCCCTAAGTTAGTTCAAAATTTGGCAGTTTGCTGTACAACGGAAACTCACACAATGCTGAAAAGCAGCTATACTGCGAAAGGAAGAAAAATGAGATAATATATAAATACCTTGTTGCACAGAATTAATGCTTCATTAATGTTTAAAAGAATTGGCAGCCACCAGCTGCTTCTCTGCAGCTTTGCCAATTTGGGGCGCTGTTCACTCCTGTCTCTTATCTCTGGCCCAGGGCTCCTCGCTCTGCCTTGCCACGACTTTTTGTCTTTTTGGGTCTTTAGAAATGTCCCCCAATATCTCAAGTGCTAAGAAGTTGAGAGCAAGAAAGATAGAACCTTAAGATAATTCACTTCATTATTTACTTCACTTATTCTTCTATTTAAAAAAAAAATTAAGATTGATTAAGTCTTTTTAATGTCCCAGAAGCATGCAGGAGAAAATAAGCCCCCAAATGGCTCAATTATGACTGAATACATTTCATAGGCTGAAAAAGTCAAACCGTGCAGAGTGGAAGGATATGGAAAGTGAAAGCTCCTTTCCCATTCATTTTCTGTTCCTCTCCCTGGAGGTAATTCTTCTAAATATGTCTTTGATTCTTTTTAGAATGAATTTATATATATTTAGTAGGAAATGTAGAATATTTTATAGAATCTGAGACTCTTTGTGCCAGTCTTTTTTTTTTTTTTGGTTTTGCTAGAAATTGCCAATGGATGCTCTTCTCAGAAACCTATGGCTGCCACCTCTCTGGCAGTGGTTATGAGAGATTCTAGACTGTAAGAAGAGTGTATTTTTTTTTCTTTTTTAAAGAAAGCATTAGCTTGTACATCATAGTCAATGACACAGGGTGTATTTATTATTATAATTTAAAATCTATGTAAAAAGGTCATATTATTTAGAGTGTTCTGTATCTTGTGTGGAAACTAAAAAAATTACATCAGTTCACACAATTAGCAATTGGAAGAGTAGGATTTGAAACAGGTTCATCTGCTGTGAAAGCACATTTTTAAGAAATCTGTTTCTTTACATTTCTATTAATGTGACTGCCAGAAAACTTTATTTTTGTAAAATTTATTTTATTGAGATATTCAGTTAAGTTCAGTCACTCAGCCATGTCCAACTCTTTGCGACCCTGTGAACTGCAGCACTCCAGGACTCCCTGTCCATCACCAACTCCCGGAGTCCACCCAAACCCATGTCCATTGAGTTGGTGATGCCATCCAACCATCTCATCCTCTGTCATCCCCTTATCCTCCTGCCCTCAATCTTTCCCAGCATCAGGGTCTTTTCAGATGAGTCAGCTCTTTGCATCAGGTGGCCAAAGTATTGGAGTTCAAGCTTCAACATTAGTCCTTCCAATGAACACCCAGGACTGATCTCCTTTAGGATGGACTGGTTGGATCTCCTTGCAGTCCAAGGGGCTCTCAAGAATTTTCTCCAACACAACAGTTCAAAAGCATCTATTCTTCCGTGCTCAGCTTTCTTTATGGTCCAACTCTCACATCCATGCATGACAACTGGAAAAACCATAACCTTGACTAGACAGACCTTTGTTGACAAAGTAATGTCTCTACTTTTCAATATGCTATCTAGGCTTGTCATAACTTTCCTTCCAAGGAGTAAGGATCTTTTAATTTCATGGATACAGTCACCATCTGCAGTGATTTTGGAGCTCAGAAAAATAAAGTTAGCCACTGTTTCCACTGTTTCCCCATCTATTTGCCATGCAGTGATGGGACCAGATGCCATGATCTTATTTTCTGAATGTTGAGCTTTAAGTCAACTTTTTCACTCTCCTCTTTCACTTTCATCAAGAGGCTCTTTAGTTCTTCTTCACTGTCTACCATAAGGGTGGTGTTATCTGTATATCTGAGGTTATTGATATTTCTCCCAGCAATCTTGATTCCAGCTTGTGCTTCTTCCAGCCCAGCGTTTCTCATGATGTGCTCTGCATATAAGTTAAACAAGCAGGGTGACAATATACAGCCTTGACGTACTCCTTTTCCTATTTGGAACCAGTTCCATGTAAAGTTCTAACTGTTGCTTCCTGACCTGCATATAGGTTACTCAAGAGACAGGTCAGGTGGCCTGGTATTCCCATCTCTTTCAGAATTTCCCACAGTTCATTGTGATCCACACAGTGAAAGGCTTTGGCATAGTCAATAAAGTAGAAATAGATGTTTTTCTGGAACTCTCTTGCTTTTTTGATGATCCAGTGGGTGTTGGCAATTTGATCTCTGGTTCCTGTGCCTTTTCTAAAACCAGATTGAACATCTGAAAGTTCACAGTTCATGTATTGCTGAAGTCTGGCTTGGAGAATTTTGAGCATCACTTTACTCGTGTGTGAGATGAGTGCAATTGTGCAGTAGTTTGAGCATTCTTTGGCATTGCCTTTCTTTGGGATTGGAACGAAAACTGACCTTTTCCAGTCCTGTGGCCACTGCTGAGTTTTCCAAATTTGCTGGCATATTGAATGTAGTGCTTTCACAGTATCATCTTTCAGGATTTGAAATAACTCAACTGAAATTCCATCATCTCCATTAGCTTT
>CM035281.1:4941028-4987263 GCA_020226075.1 Hydropotes inermis | reverse complement strand
GATCCAGTCCCTTAAATCTATTTCTCACTTCCACTGTATAGTCATAAGGGATTTGATTTAGGTCACACCAGAATGGTCTAGTGGCTTTCCCTACTTTCTTCAATTTAAGTCTGAATTTGGCAATAAGGAGTTCATGATCTGAGCCACAGTCAGCTCCCGGTCTTGTTTTTGCTGACTGTATAGAGCTTCTCCATCTTTGGCTGCAAAGAATATAATCAATCTGACTTTGGTGTCAACCTTCTGGTGATGTCCATGTGTAGAGTCTTCTCTTGTGTTGTTGGAAGAGGGTGTTTGCTATGACCAGTGCATTCTCTTGGCAGAACTCTATTAGCCTTTGCCCTGGTTCATTCCGTACTCCAAGGCCAAATTTGCCTGTTACTCCAGGTGTTTCTTGACTTCCTACTTTTGCATTCCAGTCCCCTATAATGAAAAGGACATCTTTTGGGGATTTTAGTTCTAGAAGGTCTCATCAGTCTTCCTATAACTGTTCAACTTCAGCTTCTTCAGTGTTACTGGTCAGGGCATAGACTTGGATAACTGTGATATTGAATGGTTAGCCTTGGAAAGGAACAGAGATCATTCTGTTGTTTTTGAGATCGCCTCCAAGTACTGCATTTCGGACTCTTTTGTTGACTATGATGGCTACTCCAGTTCTTCTAAGGGATTCCTGCCCACAGTAGTAGATATAATGGTCACCTGAGTTAAATTCACCCATTCCAGTCCATCTTAGTTGGCTGATTCCTAGAATGTCGATGATCACTCTTGTCATCTCTTGTTTGACCACTTCCAATTTGCCTTGATTCATGGACCTAACATTCCAGGTTCCTATGCCATATTGCTCTTTACAGCATCAAACCTTGCTTCTATCACCAGTCCCAGCCACAACTGGGTGTTGAGATATAGTTGATTTACAAATGGACTTTCCAGGTGGAAGAGTGGTACAGAATCTGCCTGCAAAGGCAGGACACACATAGACGAGGGTTTGATACCTGGGTCAGGAAGATCCTCTGGAGTAGAAAATGGCAATCTACTCCATTTTTCTTTCTGGAAAATTCCAGGGACCTAGGAGCCTGGTGGGCTGCATACAGTCCATGGGGTTGCAAATAGACATGACTGAGCACACACACACACCTGTTGATGTACAATGTTATGTTAATTTGGTGTACAGCAAAGTGATTCAGTTGTACATCTCTGTGTGTCTGTGTGTGTGTGTGTATATACATATATATATTCTTTTTTGTATTTTTTACTACTTTTATATTTTTACTACTCTTCTGTATTCTTACTACTGTGATTTATCCTACGATATTGCATACAGTTCCAGTAGAGGGGTTTGGGCAAGGGATTGCATGCTCTGTGAAGGAGTGAGCTGAAAATGTCACATTTTGGCAAAATGACCTTCAGTTCTGGCCGTTTGGAGCCACAGGGCCTTCCCAGGACAAGCTCAGAGGCCGGTGAAGGACTCGCAGTGGAGTAGCTGTGGCTGCAGCAGGAGGAAGACTATTGGACTTGACCGGCCGTAAACTGTTGAGCCAATCGCTCCTTTCTGCCTCCGTCTCCTTATCTGTAAAAACAGGACAAGCTGAAGCTGAATACAGATGTACCTTCTAACTCAACAGTACTATGATGGTTTCTTTGATCCTATAGTTTTGTCGGGTAGGAAGAAAAATTCTTCTTAGGGATTGATGATCAGGGTTGAAGCCTTTTCGGTTTCTGCTTGATAGCACTGGAAAAGTTTCCTACTTAGAACTCTCCAATGGGGACTTTCCTGGTGGAACAGTAGTTAAGACTCAGCACTTCCACTGCAGGGGACATGGGTTCAATCCCTGGTTGAAGAACGAATAGCTTGCATGCCGAAATGCATGATAAAAAACAAACAACAGAAACCAAACCAAAAAAAACCTCACAAACTATCAAAAGGAAATATGTCGCCATTCTGCCTCATCTTTTCACTTTGAGCCACTGCCTCAAAGTGGCTGAAAGCAAGGAAAGTGAGCAAAGGTGGAGGTCTGAGATCAGAGTGGGCACAGTCAGAGCAGAAGTAACCTTGCATCCAGTCCCCTGGTCTCTGATGCTGGAGATTCTTGCCTGCAGATCAATCCCCTGGCAGAACAAAGACCTGTTCTCCTGGGGCTCACATTCCACCAGTGCTGCTTTGCGATAAGTCGCTTCAGTCATGTCTGCCTCTGCAGCCCCACGGACTGTAGCCCACCAGGCTCCTCCGCCCATGGGATTCTCCAGGCAAGAATACTGGAGTGGATTGCCATGCCCTCCTCCAGGGGATCTCCTCGACCCAGGGATGGAAGCCATATCTCTTATGTCTCCTGCGTTGGTAGGCAGCTTCTTTATGACTAGCACTGCCTGGAAGTCCCCCCATTCCACCAGGGAGACAAATAAATAAACCCACAAAACTTACGCCTTTATGTCAGGTAATGATTCTGCAAAGTGCTTGGGAAGATGAGACAGGCTGAAGGCCTAAAGTGACCAAGCTGAGGTTAAGTGACTATTTAGAAAGGATGGCTAGGGAAGCCTCTCGGATGAGGGGACACTTGAGTGGAAGGAGACCATCGTTCTTGGCAGAGGAGCAACAAGGATAGAGACCCCGAGGGAGAAATGAGCTTGGCGTGTTCAAGAAAGAGCAAGAAGACCCAGTTTTCAGGGAAGAGACTAGTGGGTGATGAACCCAGACCACTTGGGATGCCTAGGTCTCATAAGCCTTGCTGGTCACAGCAGGGGGCGCAAATTTTATCCTGATTTTATTGGGAAGCCATCAGAAGGGGTGAGAGGAAATGAAGCATGTTTTGATTTTTGTTTAAATATGGCTTCCCCATGAAAAGTCAACTTTAGGGACAAGGGTTGGGGCAGCGCGAGCCCCTAGGAGGATTCTGCAGAGTCTGCAAGAAATGGAGGCAGTTGAGCCTGAAAAGGTGGTGGTAAGATGCTGAGAGGTGGCGGAATTCTATATGTGTTTTGATAGAGGAGCCAAAGGGAGTCATTGCTATACTGAGTGTGGGGGCGAGGGAAAGAGAAAGAACAAGAGTGACCAGAGACTTCAGGCAGAGAAAGAAAGATTAATGTAATATTGCTTATATGTGGGATCTAGAATAAAGGTACAAATGAACTTATTTACAAAACAGAAATTGAGTTACAAATGTAGAAAACAAACTAATGGCTAGCTGCGGGATAGGGGGTACAAACTGGGAGACTGAAATTGACATGCAGGCTGCTATATATAATATAGATAAGTAACAAGGACCTGCTTAGTGTAAGGCCCAGGAAAGGCTACTCAACACTCTGTAACGCCTGATATGGGAGAATAACCTAAGAAAGAGTGGGTATGCATGTGTGTATAACTGAGTCGCTTTGCTATACACCTAATCCTAATACAACCTTGTAAACAACTGTATCCCAAGTTAGAATAAAAGGGACAGAGATTCTTTCCACTACAACTGGGTGAATGGACTTGAACTCACTGAAGACTGGCCGGGGTGGAGGAGCAGGTCCGTTTGAGACCTGCCCACAGGGAGATGGTGGGTGTGGCAACAGACCCGTGAACTCGGAGCTCAGGGCTGTGGTCTGGATGAGGGAATATTTGAAATATTGAGAATCCAGCAGCACTGGGATGTAGCTGTCACGAAGGCTGTGGGACCAGATGAGGTGTGAGGCATCCTTCAGCGACTGAGTCAGGAGGGGGTCACATCCATGCCACACTTGGGGTGGCCCCAGGCTTGGAGAAGTTAGGAAGGGTCCCTGCTTTGACCTAAAGTCTCTGCTGAACCTCCATCCCAATCTTTCCAGAGAGTTCTCAACTGGGCAAGGGTAACATTAATAAGGGCTTCCCAGGTGGCGCAGGTGGTAAAGAACCTGCCTGCCAACACAGGAGACGTGACATATGGGTTTGATCCCTGGGTTGAGAAGATGCCCTGGAGGAAGGCATGGCAACTCACTCTAGTATTCTTGCCTGGGGAGTACCATGGACAGAGGAGCCTAGCGGGTTAGTCCACAGGGTCTCAAAGACTCAGACACAACTGAAGTGACTTAGCACACACGCATGCAGTATCAATAAGGCAAATCCTTTCCTTTCAAGTCTTTGTTAAAGTCTATTACCTTCTGATTAGAACTAAAGGTAAAGAGAGATGAGTAACAGCATTGCAGACCTCCACCACCCTGATGCCTCAACTGGAAACTCTTTTTGAGAATAAACTCAAGGTGTGCTCTGTGAGATGAGATACACCTAATACCCCATGCTGGGAGAGACTTCTCCTTCCTGTGATGGTCACACTTGGGTGTCATAGACACAGGCCATGCTGGTGGTGGAATTTAGGCCCCAGGGACATGCATTCCATGGAGACATTTAACCTGTTCAGGTGGCTTCTGGCTGTCCTGTGAATCCACCTGGAATTTCAAGTGCAGCTATGCAAAAGAATTTGCAGTCCACAAGTTACCTCCTTCACCCTGGTCCATGGTCCCACCTACAGACACATTGTCTGTGCCACTGGCCAACACGCATCTGAGGTTGGGAGGGATCACTAGACCTCCATCTGTCTAGTGGGACCTCTTTGGGCCTCATTTCTCTCTGTTAGTCCTCCATCCTCAACAAAGGGCCTTCAGGATGCATGTGACAGTGAGAAGGACCTAATAGGCACCCAAGGAAAATTTTTTGAGTAAAGGAATGCTTAATAATTTTATAAGCGAGTCAAGCTGCATAGGCTTTGCTTTTCCAAATAAATGAGAAATATTTGAAAGAAAGTTCTAGCCTTCAACTTACCATTTCCCGGGGCCAAGAATTTTGAAGGATTTGCCTATGATGAAATTTGTTGAATTCATTCAATTAAAAAAAATATCTATTGATTCCCTATGGGCTAAGCACTCTTCTAGGTATAGAAATACAACAGTGGGTAAGACAAGACAAGTCCTTGCCTTCCTGGCCCCCCAGAGGGTGTAATGGTAAAGAATTTGCCTGCCGATGCAGGAGATACAAGAGATGCAGCTTTGATCTCTGGGTTGGGAAGATCCCTTGAAGTAGGAAATGGCAACTCACTGTAGTATTCTTGTCTGGAAAATTCCATGGATAGAGAAGCCTGGAGGGTTACAGTCCATGGGGTCACAAAGAGTCAGACATGACTGAGCACACACATGGACTGCCTTCCCAGAGTTTACATTCTGAGAGTAGATAGATGATAAATAGATAAGCAAATAAAAATGTAACAAGTCAGGTAGTTATGATGCTATAAGGAAAAAATAAAGCAGAGGGAACAAGATCTGAAGAAGGTGAAGTTTTGGATGGAGTGGTCTAGGGAGGTCTTCCACAGAGGCACATTTTGGTCTGAGACCTGAAAGAAATGAGGGGTAATCACGCATGAGTGGAACTCATTGGAAGGAAGTGCAGTGCAAAGGCCCTGAGGTGGGAACTCGATGCCCTTCCTAGGCAGCCAGTAAGGAGCAGCCGGAGCTGAGTGGGAACTGCCAGGGGGCTTAACATGAGCTTAGATATTATTCCACAGAACTGGGGGGCTGATGGCTTTTGAGTAGAGGAGTGACTTCATCTGACTTAGGTTTTCAAAGGATCAGTCTAACCGCTATGTGGATAGTGGATTGTGGGGGACAAGAGCAGGAATGAGGAGACCAGTCAGAAAGTCTTGCAGTGAGAGATGGAGCTGAGTTAGGATGGGATCAGAGGGGGAGATGAGAATGGTGAGACCTCAGAAGTATTCTGAGCCTCCAGGATTTGTTGATGAATTTGACGTGGGATGTGTGAGAAAGAGATGAGTTAAGGGTACATCCGAGAGCTTAAGCCCGAGTCACCGGTTTCCCAGAATGAGAAGGAAATAGATGGGTGTGCAGTGGGCAGGGGCAGGGGGCTGGGGAAGGGGACTGGGGAATGAACTGTATGGCTCAGAAGGTAAAGAGTCCACCTGCAGTGTGGGAGACCTGGGTTCAAGCCCTGGGTTGAGAAGATCTCCTGGAGGAGGGCATGGAAACCCACGGCAGTATTCCTGCCTGGAGAATCCCTATGGACAAAGAAGCCTGCTGGGCTTCGGGTTTGCAAGGAGTGGGACATGACTGAGCAACTAAGCACAAATGATACTTAAAGCCGTGGATCTGGATGAGTTCAAGATGGAAATGAGTCAGCGGTGGGGAGGAGGTTGCCCAACGCCACACATGCAGCAGGGATTGGGCACGACATTGCTTCTCTTCGGTTTTGTCCTCCTAAGAGGGAAATGACTAGCTCGGAATGCCTTCTCAATTGGGGCTAAATAGTCACATGGCAAAACTGCTTTCCCCATCAAAGAGGGTAAGATGCCTCTGCTATCTCTGCAGACCAGACGGGACATTCAAAGAGCTACATGTGACTCACATGTTTATCGGCAGCTTTTCTGACCCCAAACTCCTCATGCCTGTCCTTTCGTCATTTCTTTCTCTCTTTTGCCTTTTTAACTTGTGTTGGCAAAATATACAGTCAGGACATAATCAAAGTGCACAGCATTTTTGTTCTCCCAACAAGAATGCTTGTCTTTATAGATCTGCTTTTGGAGGAGCATAAAGAAGAAAATGTCACTATCCTCCCAGGCAAGGTGCCTAAAAGCACATAGGGTGTGATTGCTGCTGTCCTGGGAGAGAGGCATCCTTCAATGCTTCAGGAAGCTCTGGGCTCCAGGCAAGGGTTTTTGGTCTGTCTCTTTACTAACAGCAGATTAGAAAGTCTCTGAGGACCTCCTTATAAAAGTTTGGTTATGGAAACCAGATGTTTACTGAAAGCTTATAATTCAAGGGAAAGAACAAGAACCCTAAAGGCATGGTGTGTCCACTACCTGCCAAATACCCTCATGAGGTTCTCATGAGGATGTAGGGGCCGACTGAAGTGTTCCTGGAGGGTGGGCTGCTGTTCCTTTGAAGAAATAGCACCAGGGACCCACTGAGTTCTCCTCTGGCAAGAAGATCAGCTCTCTGCCGGGAGCCCTGAGTACCAAGCAGGGTCTCTGGGTGGGCACAAGTGACCTGAACCTCAGTGTTCAGCAGGTGGTGGACAGAGACCCAAAGAGTTCTCTTGCGGTATCTGTGGCATCATTTCTACCATGTTTTATTTCCCAGATTCTTGCATTCTCCACGGCACCAGGGAATGTCATTTTGTTTTGACTGAAGGGAAGGCATACGGCAAGCCATATAAAGATTCCTTTTTTAAAAAATTATTTTTACTTATTTTTGGCTATGCTGGATCTTCATTGCTAAGTGGGCTTTTCTCTGCTTTCAGCGAGTGGAGGCCACTCTCTAGTTGTGACGTGTGAGCTTCTCATTGTGGCGCCTTCTCTTCTTGCGAGCTCGGCTCTAGGGTGTGTAAACTTCAGTAGCTGTGGATCCTGGGCTCTAGAGCACAAGTTCGATAGTTGTGGTGCCCGGGCTTAGTCGCCCCGTGGCATGGAGATCTTCTTGGATCAGGGGTCGAACCTGTGTCTTTTGTATTGGCAGGCAGATTCTTTACCCCTGGGCCTCCAAGCCCCATATAAAGATTCTTAAAGTTCCAGGAGAATAAGCTGGGGTTTATTGCTAGAGTGAGCTGGTCAATCTGTCTCTTACCTAGCTTCCCCACAATAATTTTTTCAATGCTTTCTCCATTCAGTGGATGGAGATAGTCATCGGTGGATACTTTTCCTTGCTTTAAAGCTGCGCTGTCCAACATGGTAACTACCCATGAGCCACCCACTTGAAATGTGGCTAGTCAGAAATGAGCTGTTTTGTAAGTGCAAAATATATACCAGATTTCAGATTGGTAAAAAAAGTAAAATATCTCAGCAATAGTTTTATTTATTTATTAATATTTTGATGACATATTGAAGTGATAATATTTGGAAATATTAAAATAAATATTTTATTTTGGAAAAATTAAATAAAATATATTAATAATCAATCTCACCCTTTTTCTTGCTTTTTAAATAACATGGCTACTAGAAAATTTAAAATCGCATGCATGGCTGGCATTGTGTTTATCATTTAGATAGTGCTGCTCTAAAGAAGAAAAATGTCATTCCCTGGGAGCCCACAGATGACTTGCCTTAGGGGATGAAGTTTCTAAGTTTCTAACTTGACCTGTTTCAGGGGTTCCCATGTTAAAACTCAGTCTCCATTGCATGATGTTCAAGGCCCTCTGTGGGTTGGCATTTTCTGCCTTTCAGCTGCTGTGGAGTGAAGGCCTGTGAGCCTCCAAAATTCACTGGTGGATGCCTCAGCCTCACAGTGATGACATTTAGGGCTGGAACCTTTGGGAGGTTTAGATGATGCCATGAGAGTGGGGCCCTTATGCATGGGATTAGTGTCCTTATAAAAGAAAATTCCTAGAACTCCCTTACCCTTTCTGCCATGTGAAGACGCTGAGAAGATGGCTATCTGGGTTCAGGAAGCCCTTACCAGACATCAAATCTGCCAGTGCCTTATCTTGGATTTCCATCTCCAGAACCGCAAGAAATAAACGTCTAATATTTTAAGCCACCTGGACTGTAATGTTTTGGTTTAGAGCAGACCAAATGGACTAAGACACAAACTTCATCTCCTGCACTGCCTTGTTTGTTGTTTTATTTTTTTATTTTATTTCATTTTATTTCCATGTGGAAGCACTGACAGAATTGAAAAGAGGCAGCATGTTCCACTGACTTTTCTGAAAGATCAAGTAAATAGATGAAGTCTTTCCCACCCAAAGCTGATTTAATAAGCCTCACTTCAAACTCACCCTAAGCCAAAGATAAGAAAAGGTTTGTGATGATCACTTAAAAAACAATCCCATGTGTGAGATGGTCCGTGTTTAGATTTCCGTGACTTCTGTGCTTGATGGGCACTTCTCTCTCCTCCCAACACTGACTTCAGGCCTTTCTTCCTTCAAATGAGATTCAACGCACATGTGTGCAAATAGAAAAGGCAGTCAGTCTCGGTGCTGCAGGCTTAAAAGTGCTAGTCGCTCAGTCATGTCCGACTCTTTGCGACCCCAGGGACTGCAGCCCATCAGGCTCCTCTGTCCATGGAATTCTCCAGGCAAGAATACCGGAGTGGGTAGTCATTCCCTTCTCCAGGGGATCTTCCCAACCCAGGGATTGAACCTGGGTCTCCTGCATTGCAAACAGATTCTTTACTGTCTGAACTATAAGGGAAGCCCACGCTTAGGTGGCTGCCAATTTCAGTGGATGGATGGACATATCTCAACTTGGTGATATCCCCCCTTGCACATGGTCAGCCCACGGAGGGTCACAGACTCCCAGGTTAAAATACAGACAAAACATGGATATGTGCACATTTATGG
The DNA here is from genome assembly GCA_020226075.1 of Hydropotes inermis. Taxonomy (NCBI): domain Eukaryota; kingdom Metazoa; phylum Chordata; class Mammalia; order Artiodactyla; family Cervidae; genus Hydropotes; species Hydropotes inermis. Next base: position 4,977,977 of record CM035281.1, on the reverse strand, counting down.
GTCTAAAATATCAGAAAGTACATCCACTGCAGAGATTCACAAAATGAGGAAGAGGGAGTTGACAGTGAGGCTGTGGCTGTTTCCCTGGGCAGTAACAGTGCTGAGCAGATTCCCACCGAGGAGAGGGAGGGAGGTGGGGAGGTCAGAGAGTAAGCAGACTTAAGGAGAAATGCAACTCACCTGACGCTGTGTCATTGTTTTCTTGGGATTGTATAAGGCGCTTTGAACTGCGAAAACTCCTTTCCTTCACATTCTTCCAAATGTGCTGGAATATAACTGGTGATTCCGAATACAAATGAGACCCCTTTCAGCTCCACCCGCAACCCCAAAGTCACTGTAGGCACCCACAGCCCACAGAGAGCAAGCCCAGCGCTGCCCTCCTTAAACACCATCCCTGTTGAGTGGGCGCTCAAACTGCCATGGACAGTAGATTCACAGCTCTGAACCTTTGCTGCCTCCTACCACTTCTTTCCCTGAATTTATCATCCATTCAGGGCTCCCTCATTCCTGCCTGAACATGCACACTCCAAACAGGGAACTTTTCATTAGGTGTGTGAAGTGTCTCTTCCAGAATATCAAAGCAAGAGCGACGATGACAGCTATCATCACAGTAACAATGGTGACAACCTTCTATTGCTTGTCTGTTCTTGGTATCCAAGACATCTTACACTTGAGTCTCCATTCTGAAGGCCATCCTTGGTTTCTTAAATAGTCTAAATGGCTTACCTCTTGAGTTTTCTCTCCTCAATATAAGGAAACAGGAACATTCCCCCAGGAGTCTCTGGTAGAGAAGAAAGGGATCAAATCCTTTGCTCTGCAGTGGAATCAGATTAATACCCATGGGAGCAAGCAAGGGAAGCAGTGCTTTGGGGTTCCTTCTCTATGCCACGTATTGCCTGCTTTTTCAGATTCATGTTTCATTAAATCCTCATAGCAGCCACCTGGGCATGTATTACTACTCACCTTTTACAGAAAAGGAAACTGCAGCCTTGTGAGGTTAAATGCCTTGATCAAGGGCCCTAAGAAGTGGTTGGGTTGGGATTAAATGCTTAGGTATCCTTAGAGTTCTTACAGAAATCTTTTCAGGGAATTTTCTTTGCTTCTGTAATATTGCCAGCTGTCACTCCCAGCTGTTGGGGTCATGGATAGCATTGTCAGCTTCATGATTTTCACTGGCAATTTGCTGCTTTTTATTTGTTCTAAGCAGGAAGATGAAAAGCCCTACCTTCTTCCACTACTCTTCAAAGTGTGAGACAGAATGCCACGGAGGCCTGGGGCTATTGCCCTGAGTCTGCTCCATCATGGGGCCTTTAAAGAAATCCCGGATCCTCATCCACAGACGCTGGGCGGCAAATGCTCTTACGTGGTTCATCTAGCGCTTCGCTCCCACTTGGATCCTCCAACAAGTAGTCCCTATTAGAGTCTGCCTGCTATTTTTATCCCTTGCCTTCATCTCCTGACTCTTGGAATCCCTTATAGGCTGAACTATTATTATTGTTATAACTTAACAAGAGATCTATGCTCTTACCAAGGTTTCAAGTTCAATACACTACTGTTAATTATAGATGCAATGTAGTACAGCAGACTTCTAGGACTTACTCACTTTGCATAATGGAAACTTCGTACTTGTTGAACAGCAACCCCCATTTCCCCCTCCCCTAGCTTCTGGCAACCTCCATCCCATCTTCTGCGTCTGTGTGTTTCACTCTTCTGAGTAACTCTAATAAATGGAATTAAGTAGTGTTTGTCCTTCTGTGAATGGCTTATTTTACTTAGAATAATGTATCATGTGTATCCATGTTGTCACACACAGCAAAATTTCCTTCTTTAGAAGGTTTTTATAATATTCCATTATGTCTGTACACATACATATATGCATACATATATCATATTTTTTATCTATTCATCCACTGATGGACATAGGTTGTTTCTATATCTTGCTTACTGTGACTAATGCTGCAATGGATACTAGAGTGCAAATATCTCTTCGAGATCCTGATTTTAGCTCTTTTGGACAAATATCCAGAAATAGGATTGGGGGATCATATGGTAATTATATTTTTACCTTTCTGAGCCACCTTCTATGTTTTCCATAGCGGTTGTTCTAATTTACATTCCTACCAAGAGCACAAAATGGCCCTGATTTCTTCTTATCTTTACCAGCACTTGTTATCTTATGTTTTTTGGTAATAGCCATCCTAAGAGATGTGAGGTGAGATGTCACTGAGGTTTTTGATTTGCATTTCCCTGATGGTCAGTGATATTGAACACCTTTTCAGGTACCTTTTGGCCATCTGTATGTCTTCTTGGGAGAAATAAACGTTGGGTTTGGTGATGCGTGCACCCTCTTTTCTGGCTTGCTGTTTGCCTCTCAGCGTGTGAATTCTCCAATACCGCCTACCTCCAAAGCTCTGAAAAAGTGAGAGTCTTGCCCTTGTCTTGCCATTCTTCCCAAGGCTCACAGGTCACCTACTCAGTGGGCCTGATCCCTAGGTGTCCTGAGCACATGGGGGCAATCAAGAACCATATCTAATGCTCTCCTCCTGGCTACTCAAGATCCAGGTGTTTTTTTGCCTCTTCACTCTATCTGAATTCTGGAGACTCAAAGGTCTGTGAAGTTTGAGGTATTACTGTGTATAATTGTGGTTAGTTTGGGGGATGTAAAATATGCATATTTGGTTGAAAAATATAAGTACAAAAGTATGTGTTCATGTGTGTTTATGTGTATGAACACATTTTTTGGTGTCCTTTTTCTTTAGTAACTAATGATTCCACAGAATAAATACTCAGTTTTTTGCAGTTTCTATCTTGATCTTGCCTGTGAACTAGATGGTGGGACTCAGGAGCCTTGGCTGAACTTTTGGTTTTCTGTAACACCTGTCCTTCCTGGAGAGCAAGAGAGAGCTCATGAGGGGAGAAGAGTGTTCCGAGGGGACCAATAAAAAGGGAAGCTGGAGAACTTGAACTTGTGTTTTGTTTACATTTTATTTTTGCCCCGAGTATAGGTAAAAATTACACCCTCTAGCATAATTCCTTCATCAGGTGGAGCAAGCACGAATGGATTTAATTTATATTTTGAGTGCTGCTCTGTCTTGGTAGCCCTTTTCTCTGAATCCCTTGATCATCTGGAATAGTTCGGCAGTGCTGTATTTCAGGACAAAGCAAAGTGAAGAAGTGAAATGAAAGCTGCTCAGCCATGTCTGACTCTTTGGGACCCCAGGGACTACAGAGTATACAGAATTCTCCAAGCCAGAATTCTGGAGTGGGCAGCCTTTCCCTTCTCCAGAGGATCTTCCCAACCCAAGGGATAGAACCAAGGTCTCCCGCATTGCAGGCGGATTCTTCACCAGCTGAGTCACAAGGGACGCCCAAGAATATTGGGGTGGGTAGCCTATCCCTTCTCCAGTGGATCTTCCCGCCCCAGGAATCGAACTGTGGTCTCCTGAATCACAGGTGGGTTCTTTACCAGCTGAGCCACCAGGGAAGCTCCATGGCAACGCTTGGGAGTTATCCCCACGACCCCCCGGGCAGCTTCTGGGAAACCAAAGTCTTTGGGTCCCACGGGGAGTGTGGTTGCAAAGCTGAAGCTTAAAGGAATTGGTGGGTGGGCACCAGTGGGAGTGGAGCCTGCGGCTTAATTTGACTCAACACGGGAAACCTCACCCGGCCCGGACACAGACAGGATGGTGAAGAACTGATAAATAAATAATTGATAAATAATACGATTCTGGTCTGAAGAAATAGGTAGCTATTTTTCAGCTCTAGGAAGAGAGAAAGGCTGCAGTCAAATGTTTGCAATACTTGATGCAAACGGGAGGATTTATTCTCACCATATGCTTTCTCCTTGAACCACTCCCAGTAACAGACAAAAGGAGCCGCAGAGCTGCCCGACTGGAGAGTAATGAGGCTCTCTTGAGTTGGTGCAAAGCAGAAGAAACATATGCACAACCATTTAAGTCTTGCCCTCCCTCTTCCAGGGAGACAAAAGGAAAGGGGGTGGATCAAAACCTCTTCAAAATCTGATTTGGCCTTTTCCAGTGGGATCATCAGTCTTCTCTATCTGGTTTTGCCAGTTAAACACTAATAATACACTTTCTCAGGCATGATCTGTGAGTGCAATTAATTTCAAAATTCAAGCCTTCCTTCTTAAGACTATTTGCTATAATAGATGCTGGAATAATATTGAGGATTAAATAAAAGAGGCACTTCAGAGAAAACAAATACACCAGCAGAGACTCCTCTGGAGAAACAATTTTTCCTTGTCTCCTTGCACCCCAATTCAACCAATATTTTCTAGATGATTTCAGCTTCCAGAAATAAAAAGTACTGAAGAAAAAGTAACTGACCCATCAGTCATGGCTACAGTTTATTGCATACACCAGATACTGGACTAGGCTCATTACACTCATTTAATCATCATAATTTAATATTAATCATCATAATGACACCACTGACTGGCCATTATTATACCCATTGCACAGGCTGAGAATTTGGTTCTGAAGACATCTGTGCTCACTTCTTCAAAAGGCCTGGCTAAGAAACCCCAATAGTCAATGATTCGTTTTCTTCCTTTCTCATGACAGTTGATATCACTCCTCATGTTCCAATGACTATCACTTTTTGTCAATTGAACAATTGATTAATCAATGGTGACTTCCTTTCTTCTAGCCTACGATTTCCTTGGGAAGCATCTCATAGGAGACAGCCCCGACTAGTGGGTAAGTGAGGGATCCCCTTCACAAGGGGTGCTCAGGTCAACAAAAGATGTGGACACACCTTTGCAGAGCAATGCTCAGTGATTCCTTGCAGACGTTTCTGATACGGTCCACTTATAAGGGCACTGCAGGTTCATTTGGCATGTCTGCATGATGTTCGTGCCATTCATTTGATCACCATGGAATTAGTCTTCGTTTGTTTGGGGGCTACACTATTTTTCGCACCTACCCTGTTGCTTTTTTAGCTTCTTATACATTTCCTGGGGTGCTTAGTCCTCAAAAAGAACACCGTCATGATTCTTTATTCAACAGTGAAAAAATTATTTATTCATGTGACTGCCCAGGGTCTTAGTTGTGGCACATGAGGTCTTTGAGCTTCGTGGAAGCATGCAGGGTCTTTAGTTATGGCACGTGAATGCTTAGTTGCACCGTGTAGGATCGAGTCCCTCGACTAGAGATCAAATCCCGGGCCCCTGCATTGGGAGCGAGGAGTTTTAGCCACTGAACCACCAGGGAAGTCCCTATTCAGCATTATTTTTAAGCTTGTTCTATGTGTGAGCCATGATAGGTGACAATGAAACTAAAAAAGTAAATTAAGGTATACTGTCTGTCATCCAGGAGCTCACACTTCGATGCAGGAGATGAATGTCTAAATAGCCATTTAGAAACAATACGGCAATTGTAGGGATGAGAGAGTAATTCAGAGGGGGAGCTAAGCCTACTTGGCGGATCAGGGGAGACTTCCTGGAGGAGATGCTGGGGCTGAATCTCAGATCAGATCAGGTAGGATCAACAAGACAAAGAACTGAGAGTAGAAGGAATGGCAAGCAAGAACATGGTGCACATGGAGAACCGCAAGCTTGATGTGAATGGAAGCAGAAGTGTTAGTCACTGAGTTGTGCCCAACTCTTTGCAGCCCCATGAACTGCAGCCCACCAGGCTCCTCTGTCCATGGGATTCTCCAGGCACGAACACTGGAGTGTTCACTGGAGTAGCTATCCCCTTCTCCAGGTGATCTTCCCAACCCAGGGATCAAACCCGAGTCTCTTGCATTGCAGGTGGATTCTTTATCATCTGAGCCACCAGAAGCACACATTGAAAAATAAGGGGTTTCGAGAGATGAGACCAGTAAATGAACCATCACCTTAAAGGACTTGCACTGTGGTTATGGGGAGACTCTGAAGTGTTTTAAGCTGTAGAAGTCAATGTTCATAGGTGCAGGCAGATAGGAAGCCCAGTGGGTGAAAACTGGTAATTTATTCCTGTTTTCTTATTTAACCTACAGACAAAGTCTCTGCAGAAGATCAAAGAAAAGCGCAGCGTTGCTGCGTGACCACTTTCCCAGCCACGCTTCTTCTCTAGCATTGGTCTTGTGAATTGATGGCTTCTTTGCTCACAAAGGAAGAGACGGATCAGGATGTCGGAAGAAACAGAGAAATGTAAGTGGCTTTAAGAACTATTAAGAGATTAAAACCAAGAAGCTTGAGCAACACAGTGGTTTTTGTGATGTAAGTAGAACTGACTGTCTAGAGTCACGAAGATCAAGGATCATACTCCATCTCCAATGTTTAAGCTTGGGAAAGGTACCACCACCTCTCTGAGCCTCGACTTACCCTTCTGTTAGGACAGGTAATCATGTCCAACTGATAGAGCTTTGGTGAGGCTGCTCCCAGAAGAGTGACTGGCAATGGTAGGTGCTCAGTGAGTGTGAATTATTTCCCTCCATAAATATCAGATGTTTCATTGGTCTCTGAACTAAAGAAGTTTCATTTTCTCCCAATATTATGTCAGGTGGAGCAGGGAGTTAGCACTGGCAGTGATGCAGTTCAATGACTCCTAGCTCTGAGTATGTGTGAGGCTCTGTGCTAGGAGCTTGTACCCTCTAAACCAAGTTTGATTCTTGTATTTACTCTGAACGCAGGTGCACACTTTTATAAACGAGGAAACTGGGTCCTCAGAGATTCGATGGCTTGCCTGTGATCCTGTGGATAGAAATGTTCATATCCAGGATCTTATAAAAATTACCCTTTTCATTACTCCAAGCTTCCTACTACACACCAGGAATTTTTCTGGGCACTGGGGAACTGCAGAGTTCAATAAGACATAGCGTCACTTCCTGAGAAGTTGATGGATTAATGAGATAAGGGTGACTGATATTTTTAGGGTTCTTAGAAAATAGTGTGCATATACAGAGAGAGATGTGCTCAGACTGCTAAGGGGAGCCAAGGGGGGAAGGGCAATTAAGGGATGGGGGGGCCCTCCGTGAGGCTTTGGTTTCCTCAGAGTCCCTCATCTGTGGCCTGGAAACCAGATGCTAACCACTAGATGAAGCCTCAGGGCCCATTCCATGGAACTGCTTCTGTGGCAGAAACATCGGCCCTGTCTACAAAGACTTCCTTTCTGCATCCTCCTGGTTGCGGGTAAGCTTACTCTGGGAGGTTTGTGCCTCATTGAGAAAGGCACGGCTCTGCGTGGTTTCCATCCATCTGCTTGGTCTCCAAGATGAGTTTTCTTTTGAATGGGGAGAGGAGCCCATTTCCGCGGCACCTGTCAGCGTTTAGCGTGCCGCTGTGGCTTATTACTGTCGCTGTCTGCTGCCAAAGAGACGTGTGCACGCTTTGAGTAGCAGCTCGTAAAAGTTAACATTCGGAGAAAGGGGGCCAAGCTGGGAGCCGAAGTGGAAACGTTTACTGTCAGTGCAATCACGACCCTTGTTCTTGAGCCTCATTCTCCCATGTCCAGCAGGGCTACCGCTGCCCATCCACCCACATTCTTCATCCTCTTCTTCATGCCGTATCTACTGGGCTTGAATTCTGCCTCACTGCATCACTCAAAGTCATTGCTGAGCAGGCTCAGCCACGACTGAGGAACCATTGACAGCGTGTTGTCAGCTGTTATCTCACGCATTGACCAGGTTGTAAGTGGGGGCCGTCGGATGTTTAAGGAGATGCCAGACAATGGATTTTCTGCTGTGAAAAAGGAATGACTTCAGTCTGATTCACTTTACTTTAGTTCATTCCCATGAGTCTTTCTTGAGTACCCACCAAAGACTACAGAGGAGCATGACATGGTCCCTGATTCAAGGAACTGACAAGGGGTCCATGTGTGTGTGCGTGCATGTGTGTCTGTGATGGAATGCACAGATACAAATGAGATGGGACATGCCCTGTGTTGGGAAGAAGTGCAGGGTGATGAGGGGCCCAGGGGAGGGATAGAGATGCTTCACTGTTGGCATGGGGCCAGGGGGTGGAAAGGGGTACTGGGCGTGGGATTTGCATTTAGGGGAAAAATCACCCTGATTGCAGTGTGGGTGAGTAGTCAGAACTGTTCTAAAATAGAAGGCTACTGCCGCAGTCCAAGGAAGAGATGGATCAGAGTGTTGGTTCAGACAGAGAAAAGTAGCTGGTTCAAGAACTGTTGAGAGGTTAAAACTGGTGGCTTGGTCACCCATTACTATGGTGAGTGAGGGTGAGGCAGGCGTCAGGATCACACCAACATTCTGGTTTGAGTGACAGGGTGGTTAGTGATGCTCCTGGATGAGACCTGATTCCTGGAAGAGATCAGAATGGGGGGATTGGAGAGGGACAGCAAAATTCCGGTCCTTTGAGTGTGAGATGCTTTGGGATCATTCAAGGGAAGGTGCTAATTAGGAAGTTTTACACAAAAACCTGGAACTGAAAAGACAGGTCTGGACTGATTTTCTAAATGTGTGAGTCACCTTGGTTTTGGGGGTAACTGAAGCTGTGGGCATAGAAGATGGGGTTTTTTATTTTTAAAAAATTGAAGTGTAGTTAATTTACAATGTTGTGTTTGTTTCAGGTGTACAGGAAAGTGAACCAGCTTTTATGTGTGTGTATATATATGTATATATATATATATATGTATCTATAACTTGTTGGCTATCTATTTTATATACAGTACATGTCAATCCCAACTCCTGATTAATCTCCCGCCCTTTCCAGTTTGCTAAAAGTAAGTTTGTTTCCTGTCTCCGTGAATCTATTTCTGTTTTGTGACTAAGGTCACTTGTATAATTTTTTTTCGATTTCACATATGTGTGTGCTCAGTTGCTAAATCTGTTCAACTCTTTGCAGCCCCATGGACTGCAGGCCGCCAGGCTCCTCTGTCCATGGGATCTTCCAGGCAAGGATACTAGAGTGGGTTGCCATTTCCTCCTCCAGGAGATCTCCCTGACCCAGGGATTGAAACCACATCTCCTGCACTGGCAGGTGGGTTCTTTACTTCTGAGCCACCAGGGAAGCCTGTCACATATAAGTGACATCATATAATGTCTTTATCTGACTTAGTTCACTTAGTATGACGGGTGATCTAAGTCCACGTAGGACTTAGGTCCATTCATCTTGCTGTAAATGATATTATTTCATTCTTTCTTACAGCTTAGTATTCCACTATATACATACATATATATAATGGGATATATATATATATATATATATATATATATATATATGTAATGGAATATATATGTATATATAATGGCATATATGTGTATCCATATATATATGTTATGTGGTATGAATATATATGTATCATATGTTATTCATCCATCGTCTGTCAATGGACATTTAGGCTATCTCCATGTCTTGTCTATTGTGAATGGTGCTACCATGAACATTGGGGTGTTATGTATCTTTTCAAACTATAGTTTTGTCCAGATATGGAATTGCTGGGTCATATGGCAACACTGTTTTTACTTTTTTGAGGAATCTCCACTGTTTTCCATACTGATTGAACCAATTTACATCCCCACCAACAGAGTAAGAAGGTTCCCTTTCACCATAACCCCTTCAGCATTTGTTAATTGTAGATTTCAGACTGTTCAATCATGGCCATTCTGACTGGTGTGAGGTGGTATCTCACTGCAGTTTTGATTTCCATTTTCCTAATAATTAGAAATGTTGAGAATCTTTTCATTTGCTGTTGGCCATCCGCATGGAAGACAGCATTAATTAAGAAGAGAAAGACTGATTGGGACTAGGTTTTGAACAATCCTGCTACATACAGGCTGGAGGAAGAGAATAACCCACAGAAGAGATGGAGGTGGTATGGCTAGAGAGAAAGAAAGAGCGGTAACAGGTTGTTAGATCGTAAAAACCCAAGGAAAAGTATTTTGTAAAGAAGGGTTAACAGATCTAAGGCTATTGAAAAACCAGCTGAGATGAGACCTAGAACGTGAGCACTGGATGTGGCTGCGTGGACTTCACTGGGGATATCAGCCAGAGCTATTTGAGTGGGAAGTCAGCCTCGGGTCCGGGTCAGAGAGGCCGTGGAGGGTGTGGCGGGGGTGGAGAAGGGGCGGTGGTGGAGACGCTTTAGTGTTTGAGGGGAGGGGGCAAGTAGCGGCTGTACCTGGACTAGTAATGGTGGTGGGCAAAGGCATCCCAACAGGGACGGACCAGAGACAGGCTGCAAAAGCTGGAAGGAAAAATGTGACAGCAAAAGATTCCACAGGTGGCAGGCGGCTGTGGGAGCCAAAGATCAGATGGAGGAGTGGCTGTGTCAGCTTCCGTCCTTTCCTAGTCAAGGATGGCGGGGTGGATGCCCTTGCAGGAAGAAGATCTGTGTGTCTGGTTGTAAGACTCCTGTCTGACAGCATTTGTTTTCTCTGTGAAACGGCAGGTAACATCAGCTGATGAGAGAAAAGAATGTGGGTGTGTGACCAAGGCAGAGCTTCAGGAGAGTGGATGAGTCACTCTGGAGAGTGACAAGGAATGATGCAGGGTATGCTTGACATACCCTACATGACAAGGATGATGCACTACGTTTGCTTGGCTGGATGTGGGCTCACTTGGGGTTGGGGAATCAAGACTGCGTAGTGGATCTGAGATGCTCCGGTTGGCCTTTGCTGCTTAGACAGAGGTGTGGAGATGGCACCCATTGAGTTTTTCCAGGCTTGGGTTTTGTCTGAATGGTGAAAACAAAGGGCAGCAGATGGGCCAGGTAGCCTAGGGCATGGGCAAAACTGTCATTAAAATCATAGGCCATGGAGACCAAGTTGAATCAATATTTGAAGAAAGGAGAGAGAGGCCTGATGACCTGGGGAGGAACAAGAATTCAAGAACTGCCAGAGTGAGTGTGGTCCAGTAAGCAAGATGAAAGGTGCATCAGATGGTGGCTGAAGGGGTGAGAAGGAGGGGAAGGAAGACCACTGGAGATGAGTGGGTCAAAGGACTGATTTCTAAGAGGCCATCAGCAGGGTCATTCATGTGGATGTGGACATTAACAGATGGTGGCAGAGCCTGGGTGGAGATAATAACATGCACTGACCTTTGATGGATGAAGAGAAATGACTGATAGATAAGAACAGCTTAAAAAAAAAAAAAGAACAGCTAAAAGCTAAAAGCGGGAGGAGGACAGACCCTTTGGTAGTAATTCAGAAAAGCTTTCACTAAATGGCCCTAACCCTTCCTTCGGAAGGAATCAGTACATCATTGTAAGTATCCTGACAGCATCTATTCACAATTCCTTCAGCATCTACTGACTGTCAATCATTTAACATTGTTGAGTATCCTTTATTTGCCAGGCACATTGCTAGAAACTGTGGTGATGGGTAAATGAGACACATTTCCCAGGGGTCAAACTCTTCAGTAGAAGACATGGATGCAAAGACAGGAAACTGCAATGCCATGTATTCTGCTATTTCTGAAACAGAGGAGCACTTTTCATCACGGCCCAGAGGGAATGAGGAATGGGTTCTTATCGGAGATGGTGAACAAGGTGTCCCAGAGGAGACACTTGTTTAGACTAAAAGCTGGAGAGTCCAGAAGTCCAGTATCAAGGTACTGAGTGGGTTGGTTCTTTCCGGGGACAGGGAGAATCCATTCCATGCCTTGCTCCCAGCTTCAGCTAACTTCTGCAATTCTTGGCTTTCCTTGGTTTGCATGTGTGCCAGATCGCTTCAGTCATGTTGGACTCTGCAACCCCATGGACCATAGCCCGCCAGGCTCCTCTCTCCATGGGATTCTCCAGGCAGGAATACTGGAGTGTATTGCTGTGTCCTCCTCCAGGGGGTCTTACCGACCCAGGGACTGAACCCTCATTTCCTATGTCTTTGACATGGACAGGCGGGTCCTTTGCCACTAGCTTCTCTGAGGGAGCCCTTCCTTGGCTTACAGCTACATAAGTCCCATCTCTGCCTCTGCCTTCACATGGCCTACTCTCTTCCATCACTCACCCTAAATCCAAGACTATATCATCTGGAAAGCTTCAATTTTAGCTCAAAAGCTCTACTTCTAAATAAGGTCGTATTCATAGGTCCACAGGCTAGGACTTGAATATAACTTTTTGAGTTCACTATTCAACCTCCTATACCCTCCCTGTAACTGGCGTAAGTTTACCCCATGGTCTGATACCTTGATGTCTTTCCTTTCTTTCTCAGGACCCAAGTCCCTCCGTATAACTTACCTGGTGTCCAGCTTTCATGGCCTGGGATCTACCTCCCCTCCACCTTTTTTTTGTAATCTCCCCACAAAGTTGGAAAACCTTCTCCCGAGCCATGCGCGGTCCCAGGCTGGTGGGCTGCCTTGACACTGTTTCCTGGCTGTTGGAGATCTTCTGCCCTGAGGTGGCCACTGGCCTGTGCCCGTCTCTCTCCACGTGGTCAAAGGCACTCTGTCAGAGGTTCCAGCATCTTACCCTATACATCAGACCCGCTGCAGACTCCATGTTCTCCCATCACCCACAACCTGCCTGCTGGGGCCTGGGGCTTATATTTTTCATCCTGGGTCTAGGAACCTGGCTTCCTGCCTCTCTGACCAATCACTTCTCCCTCTTCTCCCTCTTTGCGATGTCTTGGTTTTTGATTCTGCCTGTGACATTTGCATCCTGGCAGCAGCTCTAGCCTAACCCCATCCCAGTCCTGGATCCTAGAACCCTTCTGACCTGGCCCACTGTCTTGAATGTATACCTGTGTACAAATGAGATGGAACTTATCCCATACCTGCTGTGTTTTCTTTCCCAGGTCTCAGCTACTCCTGGTTCCCTCTTTCTGATCATGTCACCAGAAAAGGCCCCAGGAGAATGAGGACAATGCAGGTCTCACTTTCCGAAGATCCAACAAGGTGATTGCCTTGTCCTTGCAGAACTCACTAGGTCCGTGCTGGCCCGTGTCAGTTTCATGGCCCTTACTTACTAAAGGGCCTTCCCAGGTGTTGCTAGTGCTAAAGAACTTGCTTGCCAATACAGGAGACATAAGAGATGTGGGTTTGATCCCTGGGTCAGGAAGATCCCCTGGAGAGGGCATGGCAACCTCCTCCAGGATTCTTGCCTGGAGCATTCCATGGACAGAGGAGCCTGGTGGGCTACAGTCCATAGGACCACAAAGAGTTGGACATGACTGAAGTGACTTAGCACTCACACACTTACTAGATGTCTGACCTCAGGAGGGTGAATTGTCTCCTCGGCTTCAGCCTCATCTGTAAAATGGGGACAATAATAGAACTTTCTCTATAGCTCTGTCTATATAGAACTGTCTCTAAAGCAGAGACATTACTTTACCAACAAAGGCCTATCTAGTCAAAGTTATGGTTTTCCCAGTAGTCATGTATGGATGTGAGAGATGGACTATAAAGAAAGCTGAGTGCCGAAGAATTGATGCTTTTGAACTGTGGTGTTGGAGAAGACTCTTGACAGTCCCTTGGACTGCAAGGAGAGCCAGCCAGTCCACCTAAAGGAAATCAGTTCTAAATATTCATTGGAAGAACTGATGCTGGAGCTGAAACTCCCAATACTTAGGCCACCTCATTCAAAGAACCGACTCATTGGAAAAGACCCTAATGCTGGGAAAGATTGAGGTGGGAGGAGAATGGAATGACAGAGGATGAGATGGTTGGATGGCATCCCTGATGCAACGGACATGAATTTGAATAACCTCCGGGGGTTGGTGATGGACAGGGAAGCCCGGCGTGCTGAAGTCCATGGGGTCGCAAATAGTCGGACACGACTGAGTGACTGAACTGAACTGATAGCTCTGTTGGTTTGAGGTTTGGCCTGATGAGGATCAGGATAAGACACGACTCCAGGGAAGATTTTAATTGTACGTCTTGCAGGGATGATGCCCCTGAGCACATTAACTTGTACACCATGTGGGGTCTCCTCAGTGTGGACTTAGGTGAAATTACAGTCAGACTACATAATTGGGTAAACTGGGACTCACTTGTGAAAGTGATTTGTTCTCTATCAGTCACATCAGAAAACTTGAGACACTTCCTGTTCTTTGTACCCTGACTGCTTGGAAACTCAGAGCTAAATTTGCGCCCGCGCTCTCGCATGTGGATGGAGCCGTGAGGTCTGTTTCCCGTGCACTCTTTCTTTGACTGTGTTTCTTTCATTTGGGTAGTAGATATGTTTGGAATTGCAGCCCAGCTCACACTAGCTTCTCCTCCTCACAGCTGGTGCTAGATTCCAGGTTGTTACACTAGGTCCCCTATATGCAGGTGAGTTCTGTTCTGAGAGTGCTTTCCTAAGTCCAATTTGTTCGTTAAGTTCCACAGAGTTAGCCTAGGTACCCAACTAACATGATCGGCAATTAGTACTGTATTGTAATAGGTTTATAATACTTTCCACACAAGTAATGCATAAAAAATATGCACTTAAAAATAAAAAACATTTTTAATCTTATAGTACAGTACCTTGAGAATTATAGTGATGCAGTGCAACAGCTGGCGCTTCCTAGAAGTGCCAGCTACATCAGCGCTGCTTTTATGTTTGCATCCAGACATCCTCAGCTTGAAAAAAGATACTGCACTACCACACAGCTGTTGTTGTTTTTTTTTTTTAAGGGGTTGTATAAATTTATTTTTTTATATAATAATTAATTCCATTTCTCAGTTTAAAAAAATCACTATAAGGACAAAAATCCACAGAAAAATATAATCTTTATCTGTTCTACACTACATAAAACCACAATCACTTGCAGGGGAGGTACATGCATGACAACGTCAGACACGTGAACTGACTCACATGCTTGGACATGCAAAGGCATGTTTGCATCTCTGTAGGGGACTCAGAGGACTCTGAATAATGTTATCTACTGAGTTGTGTGCCCTCACACCACCTCCAATTCATATGTTTAATCCGTAACACCAGTGGGATGGTATTTGGAGATGGAGCCTTTGGGAGGTAATTCCATCAACCTAATTCCATTAGATGAGGCCATGAGATGTTCACAGTGGGATTAATTCCCTTACAAGAAGGGACACCAGAAAGCTTGCTTCTCATGGTCTCCCTATTCATAGGCGAGGAGTAAAGGCCACGCCAGACATGGTGAGAAGACCACTGTCTGAAGCCCAAGGAGAGAGGTCTCAGAGATGCTGACTGTGCCGGCAACTTGATCTTGGACTCTCAGTGTCCAGAACCATGAGAAAACAAAAGCCTATTGTTGAAGCCCCCGGCTCTGTGGCTTTTTGTCATGACAGCTCAAGATAACACAGTCTTCTGGATAAATGGCAGCCATCTCTAACAAACCAGGCTAAAGACAACTGCTTCCCAGGAATCTGGGAAGATTCAGACCCAAAGAGAGTCAGCATCTCTCCAGGCAGCTCCAGCCTTAAGAAGCAGACTCAGAGGTTGCAGATAGCTACGTGAATGGGCAACAGGAACGACGAACTGCTGAGAAAGCGAGAGAAACAGGTGCGTGAGATAAACAGAGTGAAGGACAGGCAGCTGGTGCTTCCTGGGATCCAGAAAGAAGCTTTGTTACTGGCACTTTCTTTTCTGTACCCAGTTCCTTTCTTGCTCTTGGGTTTCAGATTAAATCTTAAGATTTTTTTTTAAATTTTTAAATTGCAACATTCTTTTCTTGTTTTTCTTACAGAGCTATCTTGAATTCATTTCTGTTACTCTCAAACAAACAAAAACTCCCCAGTAAGCCTTTTGCTCTGGCCCCTCACCATATACCAGTGTTTACATTCTGGTGTTGCATGATTTTTCGGAAGGTGACTTAAAATTCCTTTGTGAATTTGGGATTGTGAATAACTGAAAAAAATTCAGATACTCTCTTCTGAAGCTGGTCATGAAGTCTCCTGGATGTCACCGGCAACAAGACAGGGCCTGGTGGAAGTCTAGAACACAGAGAGGTGGGTCATTGACCTGGGGTGTCTTCAGTTCTAGGGTTTTCTCTTCTGCCATGAAGAAAAATTATTCTGGCCTGGCCTGACTTGTTTTGAAAGCATGTTAACTTTTTCTTGGTTTGCTCTTGCTTTTTCAGGAGTTGTCAGTGTAAATTATTTGTGCTTATTTCTGGGAACTTACTTTGAATAGTCCCAAGTTACGACTCCAGACTAGGGTGATTGCTGTTATTGAAGATTTACAGAGGTGCTTATGTTTCTAAATATCCTTTGATGAGTCTCCATTTCTGTGGTAACCTAGATAGGCTACTCAGCACACACAGGCACTTCTTTGGGAAAACCTGATAGAAGAAAACATGAATTTACAGAAGAGATAAGGAAGAGGTTGGCTATTCGCCTGGGTTTATAGAGGATGCACAGAGCGCGGCTCCCCTGAAGCGGCCCGTGCCTTCTCTGCTCTCCACACGGATCGCGCACAACGTCTCATACAGAATAGGCTCTGAATGAGAATTTTGTTGACTGATTGATGAGCCAGTTGGGAAGAAGAGAAATGTGAAGCCAGGGTGATGGTTTGCTGCTGCCAGTTGGAGATAAATCGGAAAGGAACAGAAAGCATCCTGAGCAGACAGCCGTAGTCAGTGGGGAAATGAGACCCCATTTTTAAAAATATGATCTGCATACAGTTTGTAGGAAGTTCTGGCTGCATAAACCAAGGTAAACAGGGATTTTTCACATCGATTTGCTTGAGGCCTGAAGGACGGCCCCTCGCCCTGGGTGCCAGTATTAACCAAAGGATGAGTGAGGCCCCCGCCACACAGCAGTGCCAGGACCTGGTGTTTTTGCAGAGAAGCTACTGTTCATTTTTCAAGTTTCCAGTCACCCTGGGTGAGAAGCTGCGTTTTGCCAACGTGAAACCTTGAGTAGCATGGCCAGCGGGGGCAGCCAGGCTTGCCTTCCTCCTGGGGACCTGCATTGGTAAGGCTTCTTGGTTGCAAAGATTGGAGCAAAGAGCCCTGTCCCAGTGGAGCTGGCTGAACAAGAAGCGGAATTTAGAATGGAGAAACAGGACTGCTCCCCGGACTCCAAGGGCAGGAATGTAGCTGTGCCTCTGACCCGGGAGGCGAAAAGGTGTGAGGGATGCACGCAGTTCCCTTGCTCCATCCTTACCTCTCGCAGCCTGGCTTTATCTGCCTCTGTAAGCACAGAAGGAATTCTGTGGGGTAGGAGGTCGCTGACAGCCCACAGACCCTCCCTCCAGGTGGGGTCAAACCCAAACCTGCTGCCAGCCTGGAAGGTGTACCTTATAGCAACTAGTTAGCTCTGACAGGTGTAGCTGAATCAAGAGCTCCTAGTAGGCTCTTCTCTCTCTCTCTTTTTAATGGGATACAGTTGCTTTACAATGTTGTTAGTTTCTGCTGTACAATGAAGTGAATCAACCGGCGGCATACATATGTCCCCTCCTTCTTGCCTCCCTCCCACCCCACCCCCATCTCACCCTCTAGGTCATCACAGAGCATCCAGGTGAGCCTCCTGCGCCATACGGCAGGTTCCCACGTGCTGTCTGTTTTACGCATGGTGGTGTGTATATGTTGATCCTAGTCTCCCAGTTCATCCCCCCTCCCTGTGCCCACTTGTCTGTTCTCTTCATCTGTGTCTCTATCCCTGCCCTGCAAATAGGTTCATTTGTACCATTTTTCTAGATTCCACATACCGCATTTGTTTTTCTCTTTCTTACTTCACTCTAATGATAGATGCTAGGTCCATCCACATATCTACAAATGACCTAGTTTTGCTCCTTTTTAAGACTGAGTCATATTCCACTGTATACATGCAACATATTTTCTTTCTGCACTCATCTTTCAGCAGACATTTAGGTTGCTTCCATGCCTTAGTTATTGTAAGTGGTACTGCAGTGATCCCCGGGATGCATGTGTCTTTTGGAACTATGCTTTTTTCACGGTATATGCCCAGTAGTGACATTGCTGGGTCACATGGCAGTTCCGTTTTAAGTTTTTTAAGGAACTTCCATGCTGGTCTCCATAGTGGCTGAATCAATCTACATTCTCACCAAAAGTGTAGGAGGGCTCCCTTTTCTCCACACTGTCTCAAGAATTTGTTTGTAGCTTTTTTTCAATGATGACTTTGATTCAACAGGAATTCAGCAAATGTCCCTTGTGGCCTGTCTGTGCAGGTGTGAGGGAGTAAATTATGCAAGAACTGGCCTTAGCCTCATTAGTTCACCTCCTGGCTTGGGAGACAGATAGGGAGAGAGGTATGAAATGGAAATTGCCAGGATGGGGCCCATCACAGATTCTCAGTGGGGCTCAAAGGAGGGATGTATGCCTTTATCCGCTCAACATTCCTGCATGCTTCCCATGGCGAGGAACTCTTCTGAGGGTCTGGGAGTGCAGTGGTGTGTATGGCAGACCTCTGCCCTCAGGGGCGGAAACTGGCAAGACGCGAACATAACCAAGGTAATGTCAAGGTAGGGAGGAAGGAAAGAGCCCTCAGATAAGTAGGTCAGGAGACTGCGTAAAAGGCCGTCATGGGGTCGTCCACGTGAGCGTCCATATCAGCCAGGGTGAGGGTAGAGCCTGGGGTGGAACACATAACATGCGCCAGCCTCCAATGAATGATCGAGAGTCAAAGGGGCAGTGGCAAGATGGCAAGGCTCTTGGAGGGCCCTGTGGGTGGTGATGAGCACTGGGATTTTAAGCCCAACTGGAAGATGTGAGTCAGGCTGGATCTCAGGGACAAGGGTGGCGGTGGGGAGGGTGGAGGGCGCCTGGCAGCTCGGCGGGTTGGGGCTGGGGGAGAAGGGCACGGATGTGGAGGGAGAACCACTGGGTC
This sequence comes from Hydropotes inermis, assembly GCA_020226075.1. Classification (NCBI taxonomy): domain Eukaryota; kingdom Metazoa; phylum Chordata; class Mammalia; order Artiodactyla; family Cervidae; genus Hydropotes; species Hydropotes inermis. The sequence goes on along the minus strand of CM035281.1, from coordinate 4,959,325 downwards.
TTGCGAATGGGTTGGATGTAAGGAGTGAAGAAAAGAGATAACCCAGGACGAATTCTTGGGCTTTGAATGAAAGCAGCTGGGGAAATTGTGGGGCCATGAACCAGGAAGTGGAAAGCTAAGTGAGAAAAGAAACACTGGTGCGATCAAGAGCTCTGGCACTTCCTATTATGGGTCGGGTTTCTCTTGGACATCCAAGTGGAGATGCGGGGCAGACAGAGGTGGTCTTGTGGTCCAGAGCAGCGCCAGAGTGGAGGCGTGCATCTCCGGGCTCTAAAACAGGCAGCTTGGGTGGACAAGGCGAGCCAGCAGGTGAGCCTGGGTGAGAATGAGGGACTTGGCATGTGAGCAGGCCCAGAGGCTGACACGATGATTCCCGGGCTCTGGAACGCTCCGCCAGGAGGCCCTGAAGTACACGCCAGGGAAGAAGCAGGAGAGTGCTTCTGAGTGTTGGGGACAGCAGGAGGCACGCAGGAGGAGGAAGGGCCAGCGAGGGGTCTGGAAGAGCGTGGGCTTTCCTAGAGCTGGGGGAGGGGGGGGGGGCGCGGGGGTTGGGGCGCCGGGGGCCTGCGACAGCGCTGAGGCCTGGGAGCTGCCTGCTCTGGCTCGGTGGTCTGGGCCACATTTGCAACCACACACACCACGCCCCCTGGTCACTCTGGGGTCAATGTGCTGCAGGCTAGGGCTAGTTTCTGCTTTATTTCCCACTTGGGAACCATGTGAGACAGGGGACAGTCTTGTAGGATCCATTGCTCTATTTTATAAGCAGAATCTTCATTTCTGTTTTACAAAACTTAAATTTTCTTTATTGAAGTAAAGTTGATTTACAATGTTGTGTTATTTTCAAGTGTATAGCACAGTGATTCAGTATATATATATATATACGTGTGTGTGCATGTGCGTCTTTGTGTGTGTGTGTATTCAGATTCTTTTCTCTTATAGGTTATCACAAAATATTGAGTATAGACACCTGTGCTATATGGTATGTCCACGTGGCTTACCTATTTTATACACATTAGTATGTATATGGTAATCCTAAATTCCTAATTATTCCCCCTTTCCACTTTGGTAACCATGTGTGTTTTCCATGTCTGTGGGCCTATTTCTGAAAAATTTCACTTCTGACTTTTCATTTCTATGAATAATGAATCTCTGGAGGTACACTGTACGGGTGATGCCACGTACTGGGCTGCCCCAAGGCAGCAGCTGAGACTTTCTGCTTGGGACCATGGGAAGTCCCGGAGGGTTTTAAGCTGAAGCATCATATTTGCATTTGAACGGACGGCCTGGCAGCTCGGCCAAAGGTGGGTCTGCACCTATTGGCTGGGGGCGCCTGTCTCTTGGCCTCTGCCAGCTTTCATCTTCTGTCTCACTTTCCATGATGAGCTGGGAAGCTGCGCCTGGATCCGTAGCTTGGGACTCTTGTGCAACCCTCTGCGCAGACAGGTTAGGAAACCGCACCGAGCTTGTCAAACACAAGCCTTGCAGATCACACTAGGAGTCAGGGCCGGGTACGAGCTGAACCCGGAGGCGCGTGGTCAGCATCTCTCCTCCTGATCAGCCCTCAGAAAGAAGAGACACTGCCCGGGGTGAGACTTGGGCACGCAGGGTGTTTGGGCCTGGGAGAGGGCTGGGGAGGTGGTGTGGTTTGGACGCGGTACTTCGCCTTCCCTGAAGAGGTCCGGATCTCACTGCTGCCACTGGCTCTGCAGGCTGCTCAGGTAAAGCCTGAGGTGTTGAAGTCACAGTCGTGGACTCCATCTCCATGCCTTTACACGTTTATTCACTCCAGCGATAAATACATTGAGGGTTTTCTCTGTATCAGGCACTCTTTATACAGTGGTTAAAAAAAGAGTGTCCCTGACCTTATTCAGTGTAGAGTTGAGTGGAGGAGGTGGATACTGTGCAAACATGCCAACACACAGATTATTTTCACTAATAAATTTTGTTTTATTTAAACTTTTTAAAACTGAAGTTCAGTTGATTTACAGTGTCGTTTCAGGTACACAGCACAGTGATTCAGTATGTTTTGCAGATTCCGTTCCACCCTATGTTATTACAAGATACTAGGTATAATTCCCAGCACGGCTGTTCGTTTCATGGACAGTAGTTTGTATCTGTTAATGCCGAACTGCTAATTTGTCCCTTCCCCCTCCCTCTCCTTTGGGTCTCTGGAAGTCTGTCGACTGTGTCTGGGCGTCTGTTTCTGTCTCCTGTATATTCACTTGTATTATTTTTTAATTAACGCCTTCAGTGCCCCCGTGGCCCCGTGAGGAAGTCGGTGCTCCTGACTAGCTGATGCGCCCACTGGGGGTCATCTCCCACTGCTGCCCCTCAGAGCACGCCTCCGCCCCCCTGCTCCCGTGTTCACGCAGCCACCTGGCCCCTTTCTAACTCATTTTTACACTCGGGTATTTTTTTTCCCCGTGGAGCTCTGCTTACGCACCCTGCTGTCCACCCATCTCCCCGTGTGCTAAGTCCATATCTCACATGTCCCTCCCTTTCTGCACACAGCAGGCAGTGCTCTGAATATTTCTTTATGTCTCTAAAAAAGGACTCTAGTTGCAAGCATCTGAAATCGAATGAAACCAGCTCAAATTTTTTAAAAAAGTGACTGTGATTATGGTGGGTGGGTGGTCTCTCAGGGCTCATGAAACAAGGAAAGTCAAGAAGCGAGTCTGGCTTCAGCGCCCCTGGATCCAAGGGTGTGTCATCCAGAAGGGGATTCTGGCCGGTTGCTCGGCTGGCCCCCCCGCCTCCCCTGTTCGTCTTATTCTCAGGAAGCTGCCCCCGCTGGGCGGTGAACACAGCTGCCGGCAGCTCCAAGCTCTGTTTCCAGGAGAAGGCATTTCTTTTCCAGCCATTTCAGCAAAAGCCTGGACCGAGTCACATGTCTTTCCTTGAGCCAGCTGTGCAGTCAGGGCTATGGACACTCTGACCGGCTAGATGCGGAGCTCGTGCCCTACACAAGAGGGCCACCTCTGGCTGGAAATTTGTGGGTTCAGAAGTGGGCTTCCTCAGAGAAAAACCCAGGCATGATGGTTGGAAGAAGGGATTCTGGACTAGCAAATACCAAATATGTCCACCTTGGTTTTAGCCAAAACCCCCTTACTTAGTAAAACAAGGACCAAAGTTGTGTCTTACTGCCTTTGATATCCTTACTGGCTCTTCCAGGACTGGAATGCAACATTCAGGACATATTTAGCAAGCAGGTGTGTGCAGAGGTGTAAGAGGTGTCGGGACTGGGGAAGACACACACAGCTTTTCACATGGAGTGGCCAGGATGTAAGGTGGGCATTGACCAATGGGTGGAAATGCACGGATGGATGAGAGAGGAATTTTGAGGAATGACTGGCAGTACTTGGTGACAGATTAGCATGAGAAGTTGCCCAGGAATGAAAGTCTAGGATTTCTGTTCTGAGTAACTGGGAACAAAAGGACCACTGCCTGGGAAATATCGATTTATCCTTGGATATCCTTCACCTTGGCTCATCCCAGGGGAGATGTTCAGGTATTTATAAATCAGGGGCTGGAGCTCAAGAAAGAAATCATCACTGGTCCTAGAAGTCTGAGCATTTCCTGTTTCTTTCTCTTTTTTTGCATTATGAAAGTATGATAGCACATTTATAGGACTCTTAGAAAATACAGAACAAAGTTACGTATAGTTCCACTGTAAGTGACCATTTTCAAGGATAAGCTGTGAATGTGCCTCTAAGAAACAGAGTGGGTGATGGTGGGTGGGGAATGGAACTTCTCTGGCAGTCCAGTGGTTAAGATCCATTGCAGGGGGTGTGAGTTCAATCCCTGTTCTGGGAACTAAGGTCCTGCATGATGAGTGGTGTGGCCAAAAAATAAATAAAAAATAAATCAAACAATGGTGGAGTTTATATATATACACAGACACACACACACACACATATATTCAAAAAAGAAAGAGAGAGAGTGAGCGGAAAATAGGGCTCAGGCTGAAACATGGAGACAAGCCCTATGGGAGGGTGAGCTGGAGGAGGGAGACCAGCTGATGACGATGGCATGGCCAGATGGAAGGGGAATGGGCAGAAGCAATAAGGTTATCCAAACCCAGGGGAGGAAAACATCCCAGAAGAGGAGGGCAAAAATGTGAGTTGATCTAAATGGTCAAATGGGATTGGCTCAAGAAAACATCTTGACCTGTAGCATTTAAAGGACCACAGGTGATCTTCAAGAAAGCAGTTTAGGGAGTGACAGGGCAGGAGGAAGATTCCAGAAGGCTGAGAGATGAGACGGGGAGAAACCTGGACGTGGATCAGCAGAGTCCTTTCCATAAAATACAGGGCTCCCAGCCCCGCCGGCCTGAAATAGAGTGAGAATAGGCCTTGAACACAGTTGCTTGAACAATCATTTGGGGCCTCAGTTTCCCTCCTCCTAAAGTTTAGGTTGAAATAGCTGCTCCTAACCTTAATATTGAATTTACAAGTGGCTTTGGTCTCAGAGCGAAGGGTAGGAAAATAAGATTTTTTCCCCTGACATATGTCTCCTTTTGAAGGTGATGGATGTGGATGGAAATTCGCATTTGAAATCAATATTTTAGATGACTTAATGGCACCATGACAATTGCACATTTGTGGCTCTCAAAAGGGCAGATCTGTTCAAATCTGAGAAGATCGAGCAAAATCGGTAATTTCACGTCTTGCTTGAGAAGGAGGATTCCTAGAGAATTTTAAAAAGGAATAAGGTTACTGCAAGGGACTCCCTTTCATGTTAGTCTTTTTTTTTAAAAAAGACTCTTGGTAACAGATTCATGGCACAGCTGTTGAAAAGAAGGCTCATTAATTAAAAAGCTGCAGTGGCTTTCCTTGGTATATAGAAACGAATTCTCATTTCTCACGGAGACATTCAAAGTCTGTACAGTCTGAGCCCAACTTCATTTCATGTTTTCTTAGGTATAAAAATCCATTGCCCTTTAGACATTACTGGCCTTCATTGCTGGTCCTTTACAAGACTTATTCATCCCTCGAGTGTGAACGTGCCAGGCCCTGTGTTAGGTGCAGAGGTTATGATGGTGAACAAACACACTTGGGGCTCTGTTGAGGCCATGCCATTGGGCTCAGACAGCAGGATTCGAATTTAGAGTTAGGCTGTGAGATTTGGGGGAAATCTTTTCTCTTCTCCAAGCCTCCATTTTCTCTTGTTTAAAGTGAGGTAAGAACACTGGTTTTTAGGTTTTATGCAGATGGATGAAAAAATAAATGCAATGAACTTGACAATAGAGCTGGTTCCAGTTACCTTTAGCTTCCTCACTGCTGCTAAAATCCTCTCTGCCCAGGTTGTCTGCCTTCATCAGACTTGTTGGTTGGCCTGTACACAGAACCACTGAACTAAACATTGCCCCTGTGAGGATGCATTTTTCCCCGTTGGCTCCTGCGACCACTGGGGAGCTCCGGCTTTATTAGGCAGGGGAAGCATAAGACTTCCGAACAAGTCAGAGAGATAATGTGATTGGAGCTGGGGTTCCAGCCACTGTAATAAACACACGAGAAGTGGCCAGGAAGGATGAAGTGACGTAGATGTGAAAATCTAGAAGTGACCTTTGGTATGGACAGGGAGGAAGAGATGTTAAATTTAGAAGAGAAACAATACTGGTGATTGGAAATGAGGCCCTTCAGAGAGGGGAGTGGGCTTTAGGGGGACCTGCACACGAGCTTAATCACCAAGTCGTGTCTGACTCTTTGTTGACCCCGTGGACTGTAGCCCTCCAAGCTCTCTGTCCATCAGACTTCCCAGGCAAGAATACTGGAGTAGGTTGCCATTTCCTCCTCCAGGAACTCTTCCTGACTCAGAGATGAAACCTCAGTCTCCTTCGTCTTCTGCATTGGCAGGCGGATTCTTTACCACTGAGCCATCTGGGAAGCCCTTTAGGAGTAAGAGGTGGAGTTTAACTTTATCCAAGAATCCTAGAGTGTTCTCTTGGTAATTTGGGACCATTAAGATATGGGGTATTTCAGTCGAGGTGGTGTTAGTCACTCAGTCATCTTCGGCTGTCTGCGACCCCATGGACTGTAGTCCGCCAGGCTCCTCTGTCCATGGGCTTCTCCAGGTGAGAATACTGGAGTGGGTTGCTTTTCCCTTCTCCAGGGGATCTTCCTGACCCAGGGATCAAACCCTGGTCTCCTGCAATGCAGTCACATTCTTTACTGTCTGAGCTACAGGGAAGCCCATTTCAATCAAGGTAAGAAGATATTTCAATCCTTCTTAGCTCGTGACCCAGTAAAGTGAACCCTGAGCACCAGACAAGATTCAGAGGCCTGTTGACTTGGGGAAGTGGCGGATGAAGGTAAGGTTTGAAATTCTTGGTGTCCTGATCGTGCCTCCTGGGCACAAGCCGGAGTGTTCTCATGGCCTGAAATCTCCCTCGGGATGGATGTCCCTGCACCGTGGGACGGCTCTGTTGCAGGGTGTCTGCCTGCCTGCCTGCTATCTGGGCCCCAGCTTTGCTTAACAATGAGAAAAGGGACACTCAGGTGTTGAGATTTTGAATAAGTACTAAATGGCCTCTATCTTCTCAAGTTTTCACCTTGCTGCTTTCACTGGGAGCTGGCTTGCTTCATGTCCCTTGATTGTCACACTAGGATGGGGAATTGTTTCTCAGTGACTTATTGACTCAAAGTCTGTGTTCTTGCAAGCAGGGACTGAGCCCTTATTGGTTCATCTACTTGATCTTGCTTTGTGAGGCACATGTAATAACACCTGGAACCACAACGCCAGTGAGGCTGACCACTGCTGGATGGTGTGTGATGTAATTTTCACCCTCTTGTCAACATTCCTGCTGCCCCCAAATACACAGGCACCATCTTCTCTCGGCTTCATTTCACAAAGCATGGTGATCGCAAAAGGACGCTGAGGCCTCTGAACAGCAAGATGCATGCAGGAGATGGTGCTGGAATAAGGAACGCCCAGCAGGTACCTGAGAAGGGGGCCCGCAGCACAGGGTCGAGGCTGTGGCTCGTGGGAAGTGCCATCCCGGTGACGCTGGGGGAGGAAGGGAATTGTTCAGAGGGAGCATGTGAAGGGCGGAGGAGCAAGGGAAAGAGCAGAGCTGAGAAGGAAGGGAAGAAGAGAAGCAGGGCTCGTGAGGCACCTTCGCCTTCACCCTAACGCTGTTCTCGACTGCTGTGGAGCCAGGGGCGTGACAGCCCAGGAGGACAGAAGCCTTTAGAACTGGGGACTGAAGAGCGGTGACCCCCGAGGGCTCAGAGAGAGCTGCTGGCCAGGAGGTGGGGTGACGCCGTGGCGGGCAGCCTCAGAATGAGGCTTTGTCAAACAGATAGCTGATGAGAGCCTAGCGTACAGCACATGAACTCCGCTCAGTGCCCTTGGCGGCCTGAGTGGGAGGGAAGTGGAGAGACACGGGACAAACACACACGGGTGGCCGGCTCACTTTGGGCCCGGCAGGAACTGAGTCGGCACTGTCCAGTAACTACTCTTCAATAAAAGTTGATTAACAAAAGAGAACTGGGTTTTCAGCTGGAGTGGGGCGGGATCACGGGACCCTCAGACTAGCAGACTGGACCCCTGGTAACTGCAGCGGGAGCCCAGCGACCTCTGAACTTCCCAGTCTGGGGAGAAGCACTTGGTGACTGTCTAAGCCCATGTGAATAAGGGGTTTTCTGTTTCCAGCAGCCAAACACATCTCAGTGGTTTCCATCTACTAGAATGCAAACTCCGGGAAGGCAGGGATCTCACTAGCTTGTTCATTCTTGAATACCCAGGGCCTAGGATAGTGGCCAGTGTATGTGGATAAATATTTGTTGAATAGAATATCTTTAAGAAAGTGCTTCTAATAATGTTCCTAGTAAAGACTGTTGGGAGTTTTTAGGTAAGAGAACAGGTGCACGTCTCTAGGGGCTTCTCCAGCATCACAGTTTTTCTATAAGGGACCCAGGATCAGTGGGCAGAGGGCTTGGTGCCAGCTGGTTGCAAAACAGCATCATCTACAAATACCATCTAGTGTTCTCTTTCTTGAATCAAAAGCTCAGAATAATAGTTCTTAACCAGAGGTGTACATGAAAATCTCTTGGGAGTTTTCCTAAACTATACAAGTCCTCTTAAACTGCTTAACTGTAAATAAGGCATTTTTGAGACAACCAAGGATATTTAATTACAGGTTAGGTCGACCGCATCCAAGAGAAATATAATTCAAACCATGTAAGTAATTTAAAATTTTCTAGAAGTCACATTAAAACAAAAAAAGGAAAAACAAACAGGTGAAATGAAATTTATTCATATTGTTTTACTTAAACAAATACATCCGAATGTTATCATTTCCATGTGTAATTCATGTAAGAAACTATTAATGAAGTAATTCACATCCTTTCTATGGGTGAATATGGCTGAACCATGAAATTTGAGTTGCCCAGGAAGCAGGTGTAATGGAGGGCAGCCTCTGACCCCGACGTGACCTCTATTGTGCTGTGTGTGAACTGGCAGCTTATTTACCTCTCTGGACTTTTGTCGCTTCATCTACAAAAAGGCTCTATGCTCATAGTAACCTGAAAACAGGTATGTGAAGTAGGTATTATTCACCCATTTTACCTGTGAGGTTGCTGAGGCCCAAAGAACTTGAGTACCTTGCTCTGGTCTCTTAGCTCTGAACATGGGCTCAACCTTGAACCCAGGTTTCCCAGACCCTGTAGAAACCTCTTTCCATTTTGTTGCCCTTTCAGACCCTCTGTGTTTTCAACCAGAAACCTCCCAGGAAGTAACAGCACCTTTCCTTGTCACTCTAGGATTCTGGTCAGGGTTGCAAGGCTGTCCTTCCCGGCGTTATAGACAAAAGCCAGTAGAGATCTGGGAAAAGATACTTGAGGGGGTATAGAAAAGGCCATTTGGTTTCTTCTAAACATACTCGGAATAATGCAGTGTCTAAACAGCCCTGCCTTAGAATGCAAAGGCATGCCTTACTTTTGAAAACGAAGGGGGTCAGGTCTCTGCTTGATATTCACAGTGAAGACTCTTCTCGCCATCAGCTACTGTCCTCACCAGCATCCCCTCGACTTCTGGGCACGGGGCATCTGTCTGGGCATAGACCTTCCTGCTACACTTAACAGCAGCACCAAAGGAAATTCAAAGGCAAAATTAGCCTGAGGGTTGCTGGTGCAAATAAATTCTCAGCGGAGGGACTGAAGCATGATAATTTAGCGGTTTTCGGCCATTTCTCAATAATAACTGAGATAATTATTTATAATTAGATGAGATCTAATAAAGGATTACATTTAAACCAGATGAAAAACATGGACCCCCCTACCTCCACCACTTACGCATTCTCACTGACTAATTCAAATATTTCTCATTTCTTTTTCTCCCACAAAAGGATGAAAAGAGCTGTTTTGCCTTTGAGTAAAAATAAGTATAATTTTCTTCTAGCGGGCTCACCAACAGTTCGTGTTGACTTGCCACAAAGGCCAATTAAGAGACAATCGCCATCATTGGCTAATCCTGCAGGCCTTTTGAGTGACTGTGAGTTGAGATGGAGTTGATCTGCGAGGGCCCGCCTGCAGGGTTCTGGGGACCTGGGGCTCGCCTCTCACCAGCCCGTGGTGCCCCTGCTCTGCCCACTGCCCTGATGGAGGCTTGAGAGGTGTGGCCGCTCAGGCTTTGAGGGTGACTGATTGAGCTCCCGCTGCCTGCGCCCCCAGCCTCCTGGAGCGAGCCTCCGGATGCAGGGCATTCCCGACGGCGGCAGGCTCTGGAGCAGCAGGAGAGTGTGCACAGGCACTTAATGCTGCTTGTAGTTTCTCAACAACTGGAGGCACCGAAGGCAGAGCGTCCTGGGAATTTATTCTCCATGTTAATCGGGATAATTTGAGAAAACCACTTTCAGCTCTCCGTGCTCACAGTCCCTTATGCTTTGCACTGCCTACACCCAATTAACTGATCCTTTTTATAGCGGGAGCAACTTAGCCTTAGAAGAGAACGAGCTGTGTGCTGAAATACAGGCGGAAGCAAGGACTCTGGGTTCCTCTGCTGTTCTAGTAAGATGGGGAGAGTGAGAACAGTCCTGAGGGATCGCCTGGCTGACCCACACAGACCCGCGTCTTCAGGGCAGAAACCGGGGGCTGGGGTGGATCTGAGAGGAGCCGCGCGTGCTGCATCATCCAGGGCAGAACCGATCGAACGTGGGGATGGAGAGGAGGGGACAGAGGTGAGACCGCCCACCCCAGCCTGTCTCCCCAGGACAGCTCAGTCAGTGTCCCTCCGTGGGCACCATGGGAGGGTGGGCAGGGGAGAAGGATGGTCATTTCTGGTAACCAAGCTAAGAGATCAGAGATCCAGGAGTGGACTTCAGTGCAGCCTCTCTAAGTCCATGTGGCTGAAATCAGCGGCGAATGCAAAAGTAGATGGTTTTTTGATGAATCCCTTTTGGAGTCTAGTTGCTTCATGGGCTGTGTTGGTTTCTGCCTTGTGGCAAAGTCAATCACTTGTATGTTTATATAATCCTCTCTTTTGGATTTCCTTCCCATCTGGGTTACCGCAGAGCACTGACCAGGGCTCTCTGAACCATACAGCAGGTTCTCACCGTTATCTAGTGAGCAGAGAAGGAGGGGCTGCAAGCCGGAGCTGAGAGCTGGGTGTTCAGTGGTTCCCTAAACTGTGGAGGGAAGATGGACCAGGCGTGGGGCAGGGCAGCAGCCATCATGGACTTGAAATGAGACCAGTGGGTGTGTTTTCGTCCAGCCATATTCAGCCAGCTGCTGGGGTATGGGGACAAAGATGTCAACGGAGGATTCACTGAGGATCAGGTTTTGCTGGGCAAGAAGCAAGGAGGGGAGAACATGGATGAGGAGTTTGAGGATGTGGCATGAGAGGGATTATAAAAAGGCACAAGGTGGTCCAGGGACAGTCAGTGGATGCGTCGGGTCGATGCATTCAAAGTCCTACTGGTGCTGAAGCATTGTGGGAATAGAAAGGACGCATTCAGAAAGTCTGAGCATGTAGGGGATTTGGCCGAAAACTGGCCGCAGATATAATGTAAGGCGATAGTCGAGAGTTGGTGGGGGATGGTAGGGAGTAGGGGGTGGGTTCCGCTGACAGCAGAAAGAACTGGATGGGCTTAGAGCCTAGGAACTAGCCTGGAATTGTAAGGTTGTCAGGAGACTCAGGCTACCCAGGGATGTGATGGGTAGCCATTTCCTTCTTCAGCAGACCTTCCCAACTCAGGGATTGAACCCAGGTCTCCTGCATTGCCGGCAGATTCTTTACCATCTGAGCCACCAGGAATGCCCAGTTGCATACTGGACATTTTTCTTGGCGCATTCCATTAAATTCACCATTATCTAATTCAACTGTATGTTTTCCCCATAGACCTTCCTTCCTTCTTTCTTCCTGTCTTTCCATATAGTTGATTTCAGGTGTACAGCACAGTGATTCAGATGTATTTATTTATTTATCTATTTATGTGTCTACTTTTTTCCTGATTCCTTTCCATTATAGCAGAGGTCCCCAACAACTTCATGGTCTGTTAGGAACCAGGCTGCACAGTAGGAGGTGACCATCCGGTGAGCAAGAGAAGCTTCATCTCTGTTTACATCTGCTCCCCCATTGCTCACATTACTGCCTGAGCTCTACTTCCCGTCAGATCAGTGGTGGCATTAGATTTTCATAGGAGCATGAGCTCTGCTGTGAACTGTGCATGCGAGGGATCTAGGTTGCGTGATTGTTATGAGAATCTAATGCCTGATGATTTGATTTTGCATTATGGTGAGTTGTATAATTATTTCATTATATATCACAATGTAATAATAACAGAGAAACTGTATAATAAATGTAATGTGCTTGAATTGTCCTGAAATTATCTGCCCCCTACCCTGGTCCTTGGTGCCCAAAGGTAGGGGACTATTGCATTATAGTTTACTGTAAGATATTGAGTATAGTTTCCTGTGCTAAATGGTCAGTCCTGTTGTTTCTCTGTTTCATATATAGTAGTCTGTATATGGTAATCCCAACCTCCTAACTTTTCCCTCCCTTTCCCCTTCTTTCCTCTTTGGTAACCGTAAGTTTGTTTTCTATGTATAGACCTTTTTTCACACCATGAGTTTTCATGGAAAATCTCCCACCATCAACCTACTCCCAATAGGAAACCTAAATCCCCTCCTTGCCCGCTCTCTTTCCCCACGCCACATTAAAGTCCCAGCAAGCCATTTTGGTAGGACTTCACCCAGGATCCGAATCTGCCAGCTTGTGCCTCGCCCTACATGGCTGTGTTCCAGACCACTGTGTCTCTGACCCGGTGTCTGCCCACTGCTTTCCTCCATCCTCACTTTGCTATAAATGCTTCTTCCATCTAGGTGAGCATCTGAGAAGCATCTCGGTTAGAGTCCAGCACATCTGCTTGGACCCTTGCTGGGTTCCCAGAGCTGAGCACAGTGCTTGACCCCTGGAAAGAAATCCATCAGTATTTAACCACTGGATTGATTCCCACTGCAGATGCCATGGGCTCCTTCACTGCATGTGACAAGCCCAAATCATGCTAATGAGAAAATCGTATAATTCATTGGCTCCTAGGCCTGAGTGGTCTAGAAATGAAATTTGACTGTCTCTAGAGATACAGTTGGAGAAGGCAATGGCACCCCACTCCAGCACTCTTGCCTGGAAAATCTCATGTTTGGAGGAGCCTGGTGGGCTGCAGTCCATGGGGTCTATAGGAGTCGGACACGACTGAGCGACTTCACTTTCACTTTTTGCTTTCATGCGTTGGAGAAGGAAATGGCAACCCACTCCAGTGTTCTTGCCTGGAGAATCCCAGGGATGGGGTTGCACAGAGTCAGACACGACTGAAGTGACTTAGCAGCAGCAGCAACAGAGATACAATAATTTCCTTTCCTGAGTACGCAGGCTGGCTTCTTTCAGGCGTGTCTTATCAGCTTGCTGATCCCTGCAGAAAAGCAAAGACTTTTCTGGAAGCTCTAGGGGAAGGTACCAGGGCCAGGCTTGTCCACCTCTGAGGGTGGGCACCGGTCCTCCCTGGCAGGGAGGAGGGGTTCTGGAGCCTAATGACCTGTTCCCCCCTGCCTGTTCCCTCCCCATGCCCACCTCGTTTGGCAATGTTAAAGAGAGGAGACAGGAAATCTGGAGGCAGGAGTTAATACCTAACAGTGGTTCAGTCTGGAAGTTCCATTTGCTTTGGATTGTTGAGTCCATGGAAGCAGATCTGTGTCTTTACAGAGGAAGTGAGGGAACATTTGTCAGAGCATATTTGATAAATGTGAAAAGACAAGTGTAGGAGGGTGTGTTATTTTGATTGATGATAGCATACTCATATCAGTGTCAAAAACATATTAGGAAGATACAAAACTCCATCATCTCTTAATAATAGAAATAAAATAGGTTCAATTAAAATGCTTGCTGCTCTTTTTCAAGTGCAGGACCAAATGGCATAAACCAAAGGTTCTTATGATCCTCAGAAAAGAAGAACAACAAATCTGTTAGAAAAACAATTTGCAAAATACTCATTAGTCCAAAAGCATCCCTGAGAATTCTGCCTTCAGGCCTCTAATGGGCCATGAAACTTGAATTCAATAAAAAATGATTTAACCGTCAAGCGGGTGAACTGGGTAGATGTCGGCTTCCTTGCTCTCTCATTATGGAGTTTATTTTTTGGAGGCTGTTTGTGTAAATGCTATTTGTTTTACTGAAGTTCAAAGAAGTTCTTTGTGAAAATGGTATTTTGTTTCATGGAAGGTGCTGGTACTGGCTGACCTCCTATCCATCTTCCCACTGTTCTCTGCCACCCTCCCTCCCCCAGGGGGTCCCGGAAACCTCAGCCCCGAGTGCTGAGACTCCCGGGTGTGAGTAGTGAGTCAGTCAGTCTGGGGAATTCTGAGAGCGCATGCATTAGATTCTTGCTTTCCAATCCATTAATTTTGTTGTTTCTGGGCCTGTTGGGAACCCTGTTGCCGCTTGTAAGAATAACATCTCTGCTGATGCTTTGGGCATCTGTTAGCCAGGCAGCTGTTTCCCAGACATTCTGTCTCCGCAGCATCGCTGGCCTCTGCGTGTCTGTGTGGTGGACCCAGCTGTATACTGCCTCCATGGGAGGGTGTGAGCGTCTTCCTCAAGTGTGGGCCCTGCTCACCTCTCTTCTGGGAGCAGTGAGCCCATCCTCTGATATGGGAGGACGTGGATGATCCTGCCCAAGCACTTTGCAGAGAATCAGAGGGATCTGCTCAGGACACTGTGGGCTGGGATTTTCTTCTGATGAGCTGTCATCTCGTGCCTCCGATGAGAAGCCATCCGGGGACTGGGGCCTGGGCGGCGGCTTGCTGACGCAATGATGTGACTTGGAGTCTTGTACCTGGTGGAGGCCGGGACAGGGGGGTGGACAGGTGGTCGGCCTGTACCGGCTCACCCTTGGTCCCAGGGGATCCAGGCGCTTGATTAGCATGTGGAGGCCCAACTGCCATTTAATTGGCTGATGGTTGCTTCTCTCCTTCTAGGTCTGATGGGTCTGCCTGCAGGTGATCAGACAGTTCGGGGCGGGTGGAGGTCCAGAGAGGGTAAGAACTCTACCCTTAGAGAGATAAGAGCTTTGGAATTCAGTCCTGCTTCTTATCAGCTGGGTACTGTTTGAAAATTCACTTAATTTCTTTGACCCTCCATTTCATAATTAAAAAATGCAAATAAGAAGACCTACCCCTTTACCCTGTATTTCCAGTGGCAGTATTCACAATAGCCAAAACATAGAAGCAACCTCCATGTCCATTGACAGATGAATGGGAAAAGAAGTACATATTCCCAGGTGGTGCTAGCAGTGAAGAAGCCACCTACCAATGCAGGAGACGCAGAGGTGTGGGACCCACCCCTGGGTCAGGAAGATCCCCTGGAGGAGGAAATGGCAGCCTGCTCCAGTAGTCCTGCCTGGAAAATCTCATGAACAGAGGAACCTGGTGGGCTACAGTCCATAGGGCTGCAAAGAGTCAGACGTGACAACGCATACGTACTCTACCGTGAAAAAGAGTGAAATAATACCTTTTGAAGTACCATGGATGTACCTGGAGATTATCATACTAAGTGAAGTAAACCAGATAGAGAAAGAAAGATGCCATATGTGAAATCTAAAATATGACACAAATGAACTTATCTGTGAAACAGACTCACAGACAGAGAACAGGCTTGTGGTCACCTAGCAGGGGGGGTTGGGGGAAAGATGGATTAGGTGTTTGGGACTAGCAAATGTAAACTAATGTACAGAGAAGGTATACACGGCAAGACAATATTGTATAGTACAGGAACTATAGTCAATATCCTGTGATAATCCACAATGGGAAAGAATATGGAAAAAAGAAGACCCACCTGTTAATTTCAGATATACAACAAAGTGATTCAGTTATGCATATATATGTGTGTGTATGTATATATACACACACATATATATATATATCTGCCTATCTATATCTATACAAATCTATTCTCTTTCAGATTCTGTTCCCTTATAGGTTGTTACAAAATATTGAATATAGCTCCTTGTACTATACAGCAGGTCCTTCTTGCTTATCAATTTATATATGGTTATGTGTATACATTAATCCCAGCCTTCTATTTTTTTCTCTTCCCCCTCTGCCCTTTGGTAACCATGGCTATGTCTGTGAGTCTATTTCTGTTTTATAAATAAGTTCATTTGTATTATTTTTTAAGACTCCACATATAAGTCATATCATATGATATTGGTCTTTGTCTGACTTACTTCACTTAGTATGATAATCTCTATGTCCAGCCATGTCAAATGGCATTATGTCATTCTTTTTTATGGCTGAGTAATATTCCATTGTATATGTGTATCACATGTTTGGGCTTCCCTGGTAGCTCAGCTGGTAAAGAATTTGCCTGCAGTGCAGGAGACCCTGGTTCAGTTTCTGGGTTGGGAAGATCCCCTGGAGAAGGGATAGGCTACCCACTCCAGGATTCTTGGGCTTCCCTTGTGGCTCAGCTGGTAAAGAATCCGCCTGTAGTGTGAGAGACCTGGGTTTGATCTCTGAGTTGGGAAGATTCCCCTGGAGAAGGGAAAGGTTGCCCACTCTAGTATTCTGGCCTAGAGGACTCCATGGACTGTATAGTCCATAGGGTCGCAAACAGTCGGACACAACTGAGTGACTTTCACTCTCACCTTTTATCCATTGCTCTGTTGTAGGACACCTATGTTGCTTCAACGTCTCGGCTGTTAGTGGGAATGTAAACTGATGCAGCTGCTTCATATGGAGAACAGTTAAGGAAGTTCTTTTAGAAAACTAAAAATAGAGCTACCATATGATCCAACAATTCAACTCCTGGGTGTATATCCAGATAAATGTTAATTCAAAAAGATATAAGCATACCTGTTCATAGCAGCACTACTTACCATAGCCAAGACATGGAAGCGATTATTTATATGCGCTCCCCTTTGTTGAATAGGTAGTGTGATTGCTGTTTTTCTGGCTAAACCTGGACTCATATAGGATGATGTAAGATGTCAAGGTTTCCTTATTTCAGGAAACAGATCCTCAGTGAGGAGACTTAGGAATTGGTTTGGTGGTATCCTTCAGCTTAAGTGCAGTGCTGAGCTCCTAGCCACCAGCAACTGGATGCTGGAAAGACCTGGGGTGCAGTGGCAAAGAGAGTCTCTGAACCGCCAAGTGATTCTCGTGACATTTCATAAACTGAGCGTCTGACTCACGTGGCTGCCGCAGGTGGCCATCTCGGTGGTGACAACCATCCCGAGCAAGGACTGTGGGTGACGCGGCTGCTCCTGAGGACAGTGAGAATGACAACTCAGGGCTCTGAACTCTGCTCCAGTCAGGATCAGAAAGCTGGAGAGCAACTACGACAGCCTTACAGTGATCTCTTAGGAGGTGAAGTTACCACACTCAGAGATATCTGATCCCCATATTTATTGCAGCGTTACTGACGGCAGCCCAGACATAGGAACAACTTAAGTGTCCACAGAAGGATGAGTGGGTGAAGAAGTTGTGAGGTTACACATAAGCGCGTACATGCAGTCAAGTGTATGCATCTGCTGCATCTAATTGCTCGGTTGTGTCTGACTCTTGAAGCCCTGGGGCCTGTGGCCTGCCATGCTCCTCTGTCTGTGGGTTTTCCTGCTAGAGTGGGTTTCCATTTCCTTCTCCAGGGTATCTTATGGATCTAGGGGTCAGACTCGTGTCTCCTGCATTGCAGGCAGATTCTTTACCACTGAGCCACCAGAGAAACCCAAATATATTTATACGCAGCCCTAAAAAAGAAGGAAATCCTGGCATTTATGACAATGTGAATGGGCCTTGAGGGCATTATGTGAAGTGAAATAAGTCAGATAGAGAAAGACAAATATCTATAATCTCACTTCTATGTGCAATCTAAACAAAACCCAAAACCAAAACTGCCCCAAACCCTCCCAACTCATAGGGGGAAAAAAAGATTAGATTTGTGGTTACCAGAAATAGAGGATGGGGAGATGGGGGATTTGACGAAGATGGCCAAAAGGTACAACTGCTAGTTATAAGAAAAATAAGTCCTGGCATAGAGAACCAACTTGTGATTGCCAAGCCAGGGTGGTTAGAGGAGGGATGGACCAGGAGTTTGGGGTTAGCAGGTGCAAACTATTACATTTAGAATATGGCAGAAACCAACACAATATTATAAAGCAATTATTCTCCAGTTAAAAACAAATTTAAATAATTTTTTTAAAATGGATAAACAACAAGGACCCTGTTGGAACTATACGGAGCTATATTCAATATTCTATGATAAACAATAATGGAAAAGAATATGAAAAAGAATATATGTACATGTATAACTGAATCACTTTGTTGTATACCTAAAACTAACCCAACACTGTAAATCAACTATATCCCAATAAAAAAATAAAAAAATATAAGTCCTGGGAATGTAACATACAGCTTGATAACTACAGTTAGCATAGCTATAAGGTATATTTGAAGGTTGCTAAGAGTAGATCCTTAACTCAGTTCAGTTCAGTCGCTCAGTCATGTCTGACTCTTCGTGACCCCATGAATCACAGCATGCCAGGGCTCCCTGTCCATCAGCAACTCCTGGAGTCCACCCAAACCCATGTGCATTGAGTTGGTGATGTCATCCAACCATCTCATCCTCTGTCGTCCCCTTCTCCTCCTGCCCCCAATCCCTCCCAGCATCAGGGTCTTTTCCAATGAGTCAACTCTTCGCATGAGGCGGCCAAAGTATTGGAGTTTCAGCTTCAGCATCAGTCCTTCCAATGAACCCCCAGGACTGATTTCCTTTAGGATGGACTGGTTGGATCTCCTTGCAGGCCAAGGG
>CM035281.1:4919443-4940928 GCA_020226075.1 Hydropotes inermis | reverse complement strand
GCACTCAGCTTTCCTTATCGTCGAACTCTCACATCCATGCATGACCACTGGAAAAACCATAGCTTTGACCAGATGGACCTTTGTTGGCAAAGTAATGTCTCTGTTTTTTAATATGCTATCTAGGTTGGTCATAACTTTCCTTCCAAGGATTAAGCGTCTTTTAACTTAATTTAAATGTAAACTTAGGGGTCCTTAAGAAAGTCAGAATGAGATATGGTTATGAAGAGGGGTCAGAGAGATACATGTTACTGGCTATGAGGAAGAAAGATGCTGCTGAGAGCCAAGGACTGTGAGCAGCCTCTAGAAGCTGAAATTGTAAGGAAGTGACTCTCCTTCTAGAGACTCCAGTAAGAAATGCAGCCACACAGACACCTTCATTTTAGCCCAGGGAGACCTGTGTCCTATTTCTGACCTACTGAACTGTACGGTAATAGACCTGTGCTGTTTTGAGACACTGAGTGTGTGGTACTTGTTATGGCAGCTACAGAGAACTAACAGACCTGCAACCATGGTGCAATCTCAGTGTGCTGCATGGGACGGACAGAAAGGCTGTTCAAACCTAGGTTAGCCTAGATTTTCTGGGTGGGATTATCCTAGTGTAAACATCAGTTCAGTTCAGTTCAGTCGCTCCGTTGTGTCTGACTCTTTGCGACCCCATGAACCGCAGCACGCCAGGCCTCCCTGTCCATCACCAACTCCCGGAGTTTACTCAAACTCATGTCCATCGAGTCAGTGGACATCCCATTGACTATTATTCCAAAGTCGTTTATAATTCCAAGGTTGTTGCAAAAGCTGGCTAATTTATTGGTAGAGGCCTGTGTGTGCTAAGTCTTTTGAGTTGTGTCCTACTCTTTGCAACCCTATGGACTGTAGCCCACCAGGCTCAACAATCTCCAGGCAAGAATACTGGGGAGGGTCGCCATGCCCTCCTCCAGGAGATCTTCCTGATGCAGGGATTGAACCTGCATCTCCTGCGGCTCATGCATTGAGGGCAGATTCTTTACTGCTGAGCCAGCAGGGAAATATACACACAGACACACACATGCACACACACACATTCTTTTAAAATATTCTTTTCCTTTATGTTTTATCACAGGGTATTGACTATAGTTCCCTGTGCTATACAGTAGAACCTTGTGTATCCGTTCTATGTATGATCGTTTACATCTGCTAATCCCAAACTCCTACTCCATCCTCCCCCATACTCCTCTCCGCTGACACCCACTAGTCTGTTCTCATGTCTGTGAATCTGTTTCTGTTTCACACACAGGTTCATTTGTGTCATAGTTTGGATTCCACATATGAGTGATATCATGATATTTGTCTTTCTCTGACTTACTTCACTTAGTGTGTTGATCTCTAGTTGCATCCATGTTGCTGCAGATGGCATTATTTCATTCTTTTTTGACGGTTGAATAACATTCCATTGTATATATGTACAATGTCTTCTTTTTTCCATTCATTTGTCACTGGACGTTTAGATTGCTTTCATGCCTTGGCTATTGGGAATGATGCAGAGCCCTCAGTTTAAAGGTGGGGGGCACCACCGAGGAAGGACTTCGCTGCGTGGCCGCAAATTCATCCTGTAAGTCTTCCTCTAAGCTGTCCCCACGGCGTCCTGGACCTGTTGATTAAGACGACTGTGCTCATGTCACTGGATGAGGGAAACGCCCAGACGTCTACTGCATCCCTCTGTGTTGGCTCTTTATGACTGTTGATTCCTGTGGAGCCCAAAAGGGTGTGGTCCACAGATCAGGCTCGTGGGCTCACCTTGTGGTCATTTCCCACTTCTGAATGCGTGATCTGAATGCACATCAAAAGCAATGACTAGAATCTCCTCATTGGCCTTAGGCCCGTGGAGGGAGAGCTGTGACAGCAGACGGGCATGCTCCCTTGGGACATCGCTTCCTGATGGATAGAAACCCGAAGAAATGCCCTAGAGTTGAAGGGCCACATGTTCCTGTGTCCACATGAGCTTGTCCAGTGGATGCCTTTTCCCTGGACTGGACCGTCAGGCACAGAGTCTCCAGGACAAGTTAGAGCTGATGGTGAAGGTGTGGGGTTGGAGTGGGTAGCCCTGTGTGTGCATCTCGGGACTACCACTGTCCAGGTGTGTGATCTGGGACGTGGACACAGGTAGAACAGAGCCCTGGTTTCTTCATGGAAAAGGCCAAGAGTGTGGAGGGTGAGAGGTTCCTGGAATCCAACTTTCTGGACTCACTGTGGGTCTCCCACTCACCTGGGAGTTGCGTGAACTTTAAAGTTGCTTAAATTCTCTGCGCTCTAGTCTTCATTTCTCTGAGAAAATACTATAAAGTCTACTTATTAGCTTCTTGTGAGAATTTAGTAATGTCATGGATACAGTACGCTGGAACAAAGCAAGTGCTAGAAAATAAGTGATACTATCATTATGCTAATTATTCAGGAGAAGAAACTGTTTGGTACATAATGGCTGAGGCTGGTGTGAACAGAGGTGAGAAGTAATGCGTTTTGTATCGAAGGCCTGACCAGTGATGCTTCATACCCCAAACCAACTAACCGACCAACCGACCAACCCACAAATGAACAACAAAAAATTCCATCCTATTTTTCAAATGATGAGGCAGATTCAGTTCATTGCAGGGTGAGTGGATCAGCCGTGTAAGGAGTATCTGGGGACAGACGGTGGGTGATGAGAAGGGACTTTATTTCCTGTAGGACCTGCGAAGGCAGAAAACCATGTGGCCATAGGTTCCTGGATGGATTAAATTACATTCCAAGCTTATTGCAATGTCCTTCCTTAGACATGAACTGGTCCCTGGACTGACAGTCTTCTCTGGGCACCAGTGATGGTCCTGACATTTTCTACCAAGTTCAAACAAAAATATGGGGCTTCTATTGTACCTGTATGATGGAGGATATCTCGCATTTACTCAGCCCATCCTAGGTACCAGACACTGTGTAAGCAACCTTATATATAGCTGGATTCTCACAACCAGAGTGGAAATATTCATTTCACCCCCAAAAGGGAATGCCTCCAATAGCAGCAGTGGCAGCAATGGGCAGCCTTTGTTGAGGATCGCTGTGTGCTGACACTATGCCAAGTATTTCACATGTATTATTACTTAATCCTGGCAGGGAATGCTTGGGAGTGGCATTGCATTCATTTCCATTTTGTAAATGAGAAAACCCAGGTGCAGAGAAGTTATAGAGACAGGCCCAATAAGTGCTAAAACTGAGAGTTCACAATAGGATGATCTGATTCTGAAGGCTGTTCTTTCCTGTATTAATTTGATTTTACCCAACAGAGAAGAGTTCACATGGATCCCATTCATGCTGAGAAGTCGGCTGTGGTGGGGAGGTGATGAATTATGGGCCTGTTATTTTGTAAAAGCAGGGAATGGAGAGAATTTATCTTCTCCCTAAAATTCAAGTTTGCTTTGGACAAACAAAAGGGCCTGGCCCTGGCCAGGTGCTAATGTATCAGGGATGACTGTGTCCTTATCCTCTTCCTCTGCATCCCGGTCCTCATCCTGACATCTCAAGGGACTGGATGTTTGAGCATCTTCTCTCCCACCACGTCACCCTTCACATAACAACAGTGTGGCTCTCTCCTGCTGGTTTGGCAGCTAGACTGGGCAGGCACTGTCCTCCACTACACGCCAGCTCCCTTCCTCCACTCCATCGACTCCAGAGTTGCTGTTATTCCCCCTGATTAATCAATGAAGATATTGCAGCATAAGTGAATTGTCTGAGATCTCTGAACTAGAAAGCTGATGCTTGCATCCATGCCCTTGGGCTTTGAAGACAAGTTCCTACACCCCGTAGCTTGTCCCTTTCGGGAATAGTTTAAAGGACTTTACTAAAATATCCTGCCTCCAACTGACCCTCAAGCTCTTCTGTTAGAACTGGCAGGATTGGGTTGAGGTGACATGTTTCAGAAAGGACAGAAAGTGTCTTAGTCATCGTTCAACTCCCAGGGGGATGCTGAGCACAGAGGGCACTCCAACAATGTTTAACCAGAGAGTACACATCACTCACACACTTCTACTCAGGAAGAGGCCAGGCGTGTGCAGCCTTCCTGTGGGTCGGTTATGAGGTCCGGCAGAGACGAGGGCCTGGCTTCTGGTGTGGAGAACAGGGCAGAAGGAAGGCACAGAACACGAAGGGGCTGGGCTTGGTCATTAGTTACAAAGCGATTTTATCGTAGCCTAGTCTTCACGGTCAGCCAGGTCTGTGCCCCTGAAACCCCACAGCTGATCCAGCATGCTTTCTCTCATCCTCTCAGAGAAACACTCTCATTGCCTACCCACTGACTCTGATTGCATGTCACCTCTCATGACACCGCCTTCTAGAACATTCTCCTGCTCTGCTTCCACCTCCAGGCGTGACTTACCCCCTGACGACTGCAATTCCCAAGCTCATTTTCTCTGTTGGCCTAAAAGAGTCAAATCAATTCTCTGTCTGGGTGCATTTTTTTTTTTAAACTGGCCATGATGTTAGCTTATTTCTTCCCTTCCTTAACACAAATGGTTTCTAAAAAGAGGAATTCAATTTTGCAGCCCACTGGTCCATCGCGTGCATCATGGTGGCCGCGTAATGCTGTCTCCCGGCAGTGCTGTCAGGGGACTAGGACTGTCGTGTGGGATCTGGAAGGGGGAGGGATGTGTCACGGAAGGAAAAGATTCCTACCATTGCTACCTTTAAAATAATGACAATCGGTCACACACAACTGTGGTTTACACGCGCATGACTTTCTGTGTGTTTCTCAGTGGTCTGCTGGGATGAGGGTTGGACTTTGCAGAGGGAGACTTTCAGAGAGGATGGGTGGAGCCTTGCAGCTGCTCTGCTGGTGATCAGCCTTGTGACACAGGGCCTCAGTTTTCTCACGTGGAAAAGCGAGATTTTGATGAGAGAATATCTAAGATTTCTTCCCTTTCCAGTTAGCTTTGGTATAATTTTCTACATGCCAGGAACTCTGCCAAAGGCATGAAGATGATAAATAAAACATAGTCCTATTTTCAAAGATTATAGATTATATACACTCATAAAAGTGTGATGGTGCCCCTATGTCAGGAAGCATTTAACAAGAGGCTTCCTGTGTGCTGTTTTGGATCTGTCAGGAACCCTCTGGACCTTATTAATTCCTGAATATTCAGGAATGAAGAGGAGAGGCACGCCTCTCCCAGGGCTGAGGAATCCAGGCATTTCTCATTATGGCGATAAGTACCCTCTTCCTTTTAATGAGCCATACGGTAAAAGGTGATTGTTTGCAACTCTCTCTTTGATAGGGATGGTCTTATGTTTTGTAAGTCTGGAATTTTAATCTTTATCATTGCTGAGAATAACCACCTTGTAAGACAGTACATATGCCCACAGCCATGTTGATTGAAACACCTTTACTCCATCAGAGCTTTGGTCCCCGTGTCTTTCTTTCATTCATTCTCTCTCTCTCTCTCTCTCTCTCTCTGTTTCTGGCTGATTCCCTGGAGCGAGGAAGCCGGCTGTGTAACCCAGGGAATATTAGCCTCTTTACTCCTTTCACTGTCTCATCATCTCGACTCCGGACCACCAGGTTCCGGTCCATTAAAGGACCAGCACCCCTAGAGTAATGTATGCTCTGAGAAAGTATCTAAAGGAAGGATGCATCCGGCCTGGTAGGACAGTGTGTAGGATGGGGCAGGGGTAGGGGAGGGAAGACAGAGAGGCAGCAGGAAAGTGAGGGTGTGAAGCTGGGCATGGATGTGGGGGGGGGGCATTTCTCAGACTGGTGAGGCTGGGGAAGAGGCTTGAGAAGCACCATGAAAGGGAGGCAGGCCTGTGGCTCACAGCTAAATCCCTCCTGCCACATGTCTAAGCACCCCATCAAGCTGGAAGCTTTGTGATTTGGGGCAACTTGAGGATCCCCCTGTAGACAACACCTAAGACCCTTTTCTTACTAGAAAGCCCACTGCTCAAGGGCCGCACTGGGTGCTGTCCCGGGACTTTCCTAAAGAGCAGATGGTATAAATACGGGCTTTGTGGACACTATGGTCTCTGGTGAAACTACTCTGCTCTGCCATAACTGTGTTAAAGGAATCATGGACGGCACAGCCACAACTGGATGTGGTTTCTTGTCAATAAAGCTTTATTTACAAAAACAGGTTGTGGGCCATACTTGACCAATGAACTGAAGTTTGCTACCCCCTGGAGGACACTGACAGGTAGAACTGAGATATAACCTAAAAAATTCAATAATTCTATTGTTGGTGCTGTTTTATGACACCTTTCCTTTTTAAAAAACATTTATTTTATAGAAATATAGTTGATTTGCAAGATTGGGTTAGTTTCTGGTGTATAGCAAAGTGATTCAGTTACATATCTACATATTCTTTCTCAGATTCTTTCCTCTTATATGTCATTACAAGGTATTGAGTGGACTTCCCTGCGTCATGCGCTAGCTTGTTGGTTATTGGTTATCTGTTGGTCCTTGCTGGTTATCTATTTTAGATACAGGAGTGTGTATCTGTCAGCCCCAATCTCCTAAATTAGCCCTTGCTCCCTGCTTCCTCTTTGGTAACCATGAGTTTGTTTTCTGTGTCTGTGAGTCTATTTCTCTTTTCTAAATAAGTTCATTTATATCATTTATAAGATTCTACATGTAAATTATATCATATGGTATTTTCCTTTGTCTAAGTGACTTATCTCACTCATTATGACATTAATAATCTCTAGGTCCATCCATGTTACAACAAATGGCATTATTTCATTATTTTTTTTATGGCTGAATAATATCTCATGGTATAGATATACCACATATTCCTTACCTGTTATGACATCCTTTCTTAAAACTGCACACAATGTGGATCTTAATGTGTGTGTCCAGCCTCCAGTGGGTGATTGGCGGTGCCTGGCTAGGACCCTGACACAGAAGAAGCTGTCTCAGGGCAGCGAGGACACTGATCTCTGTATGTACAAGTCATTGGCAAGACTTGCTGGTTTTCTTTGGACGCTCTTCCTGCACCCCTGCCTTCCCCTGCAGCCCAACTATGTATTCCACATCCATCTCTGCACACAGTGGCCTCTTGCCATCTCCCTGTGGGGGGCTTGTGTCTTCCAGACCCCCACATACTCCTTTTAGACTGAGTCCTGACCTCACACCAAGCATGAAATAGGGCTGTGGTTGCTCTTTGGTCACCAAGTGGTATCTGACTCCTTGAGACCCCGTGGACTGCAGCCTGCCAGGCTCCGCTGTCTCTGGGATTTTCCAGGCAAGAATACTGGAGTGGGTTGCCTTTTCCTTCCCCAGGGGATCTTCCCGACCCAGGGGTCGAACCTGGGTTGATCGCTGCTTGGCAGGTGTGTTCTTCACCACTGAGCCTGTAAGGCAAGGGCCATGCAATAGGGATTAGGCTTGGGCTTGGCGGTCCCTCGTCCACACCCCTAGGTTTGGGCTCGCCTTCCTAGGCTGTGGTACCAGAGCCGGAGGGGTCAGGAGGCCTAAATTCAAACGCCATCTCGCTCACCAAATGACCACAGGGCCTTCCACACATCGCTCCTTTCCTGGTGTCTCATCTGAAGAAGCTGATCTTAGGGATGTCCAAGTTCATGGCTGCTCTTGCATACTAGGGCTGCAATACCTAGCTAGTTATGCACATAGAAGTTTCATGGATTACTACTTTCCTACCAGGAAAGTAGTAATTACAACTTTCCTACCAGGAAAAGATTACTGAAGAGTTAGAGCTTCAACCACAGCCAACTAGACCCATCCTCATCAGGCCCTCAGTTCATCTGGCTCAGGATGCTGTCTTGGGTGGTGGCTCTGAGCAGAGGTGATGGGACGCTGTTCTGCTTGCTTGGACTGATGTGTCTGTCATGTCCATCTCTCCCTCTGGATCTGAGCTCCTGGGGCAGGGATGAGATCTGTTTTTTTGCGTCATCTCCAGCAGTTTACACAGTCCTAGCACATAGCAGGTGATCAGAAAGACTTGTTGAATTGAAAGTTTTATGGCAATATTTGATATATTTTTGGAGGTTTAGAGGAGACCTTCAGGTAACAAAGCCTACTTTAAAAAAAAGTGTGTGGTGGTTTGGTTGCTAAGTTGTGTCTGACTCTCTCAACCACATGGACTGTAGCCTGCCAGGCTCCTCCATCCATGGGATTCTCCAGGTAAGAATACTGGAGTGGATGCTGTTTCCTCCTCCAGGGGATCTTCCCAACCCAGGGACTGAACCTTGGTCTCCTGCATTTCAGGCAGATCCTTTACTGACTGAGTGACGAGGGAAACTCTCATAGAAAAATGTAGAGCTGATTTACAATGTTGTGTTGGTTTCAGGTGTACCTGAAAAAAAGTGATTCACTTTACATATATTCTTTTCCAGATTCTTTTCCTTTATAGGTTATTACAGGATATTGGCTATAGTTCCCTGTGCTGTGCAGTGGGTCCTTGTTGTTTATCTACTTTATATAGTTTTGTTTCTGTCAATCTCAAGCTCCTAATTTATCCCCCTTCCCCCTGAGAAAGTCTGATTTTGACAGGGGAAATTATTTATTGGGCAATGATGAACTTACATAAACACTTACTCTGTGCTTGGGCTTGGTTCTGATTCAGTTCTTAAAATACTACACATGATTTCTATTTTACAAATGACTATTTCAAATCAATAGGCCAAGCCAACCACTTTTACTGATGAAATATATTGATTGCATGTGACAGGTACTATGCTATCCTGTACATTTCTGTTTCCATTTAATTCTAATTCTAACACTGGGCAGTTTATATTATTACTTCCATTTCACAGATGAAGAAGTTGAGCACTGGCCTAAGGTCACCTAGGTAGGAAGTGGCACAATCTGACTCCAAGGCCTATACTCTTATGTGGCAGGTTTGACTTGGAGCTTTCTGGAAATCATGGCCAAAAATTGGATGACTTACAGAGTTTTTGTTGTGAGAATCTGTCCAAGAAGGACCTGTCTTTAGGATAAAAAGATGTATTGGTAATAACCAACATCCTCAATGACACTTTCATCATTTAGGGAGGAGTCAGTTTAGATATGGTAGTTTGTGTAAAGGTTCCTTTTTTTTAAATTAAAAAAAATTTTATTGGAGCATAGTTGATGTATATTATTATATGTTACAGATGTACAATATAGTGATTCACAATTTTTAAAGGTTATACTCCATTTATAGCTATTTTGTACATGACAAGTTTTTCATTTTAAAGAGTAATTTTGTTATTTTATTTTAAAACTTTTATATTGGAGTATAGTTGATTTATAGTATTATGTTAGTTTCAGGTGTACAACAAAGTGATTCCGTGATACATACATCCATTCTCTTTCAACTGTGTTTCTTGACCCCTTATCGCTATCCTGCCCCTTCCTCCTTCCCACTGGTACCACCAGCTTGTCCTCTGTATTTGTGAATCTGCTTCTTCTTCGTTATCTTCATCAGTTTGTTGAATTTTTTAGATTCTACATATAAATGATATCACTTATAAAGATATCAAGTCTCCTAATTATGGTCCTCAAATTATATATGTATTTTTTCCCCTCAAATTATATTTTTAAAGGAGGAATACTCAACCCTGGTTGCAGATTTAGAATCCCTTTTGTTTTTTTAAAAAAAAATAGCCTGGGCAGATCCCAGGCCAAGTTAATGAGAATCGCTGATGTATTGAAATCTCTTTCAATACTTCTGATCGTTGAAATATTTTTAAAAGGTAAATAAAGCCCCCATAGCAAGCAAAGCCAGGTGGGGCGGATTCCCATGTACCTCCACTGACATTGTTCAGGGATAGAATTTCTGGCAGTCTAGCTTGTTACAAAGGCTGCAGAGGACGCTTTGAGGTGGCAGAGGATGGCCTGACCCTCAGGTCTTCTTTCTCAAACATGATTTATCTCAGACGCACTTTTCATCAACCCTGCACAGCAGAGCATGTCAACTGGTTCTTGCCCGTGGAGCCGCAGGGCAGCTGTCCCGAGTGTCTGCCTGAGGGGTCAGAGGTCCAGTTGGTCACCATCTTTCTTCTCAGTGACCTTTGTGAACTTTGTCCTCCATAGGTGCCCACACAAGTGGTAACTGTGATTAGAAGCAGCATCTTCAGAGGAAAGTGATGATCAGTGGCAACCGAGGAACAGAAACAACTGACCCATTTAATCCATTGCATTTGTGGCATGCTTTACATTTTCCAAATTCTTTCCACGTAGTCCATCTTATTTAACTGCGATGACTTTGCCCTGATCATCCTTCAAGGGGGTCCTCGTGACCAGACCCCTTTGCCGCTTTTCCAGCCGATTCTCCTGCCTTTCAGCCCGGGCACCCGTGCTCCAGCCACCTGCAGCCATTTGTGGTCTTTCACGCCTCTGTGTTATTGTACATCCTGCCTTCCGTCTCTGTTTCTGGAGTTCTCTTTTCAACTCTGTGCACCCAGTAAATCCCCGCCATCCTTCAGGATCCAGGTGGAGGGTTTCCCCCTCCATCAATCCTTCCCTGCATCCTCGAGTCTTCTGTACCATCCCTCCCAGCTCCCTAGCTCTGATGCCCTCAGGTGGTCCTCTCCCTAAACTGCCGGCCTCTCCAGGGTAAGCAGCCCTTCTGGCTCATGGTTTGCTTGTGCTGAGCACCATGTGTGGAAAACCGTCCATGTTCAATCAGTGTTTTCCGAGTTACTGAAGCCCCGTGAAAGGGGTTTTGGGGGATCAGGGCAAGAGCAAGCGATGCGCTGTTTCTCCCACTGCTTCACTCTATCCACTCCCTTCGAGCCACAGTGCCCTGGAGAAGAGCCTCTGGGAAACATGGAACAGTGTGGGCTCCTGGAAAGGAAGGAGGCGCCTAAGGGAGTGGAGGGAGACTTGCATTCTCCTGGGTGCCCTCACTGCGTTTTGAACTTTACACCCTATTACGTGTTTGGCCCACTCAAAAGGTAAAGTAAAACACAGTTGCTCTCATCTCCTGACAACGGCGTTTGGTGTGTGTTGGGCTGTGGAGTCAGCCCCCTGTTCGATTCCTGACACTTTCTAGCTGTGTAAACCTGAGCAAATTTCTGAGCTCATCTAAGCCTCTGTTTCCCTATTGTAATATAAACATAATGATCACAATGCTTGAAATAAAATTAGAAATAGAAAAAGCAGTCCCTGGGAGTGGGAACTGGCCATGAACAGAAACAATGCCACGGGACACCAGGATCAGACGAGCCGGCACTTCATAACCATGTGTAAATACAGGCAAAAGAATAACGTGGTCCAAATCATAAAATGATAAAGTGTCCCCTACGCAGGCTCTTCTGTGTGATCGCAGCTTCTTTAACAATTATATCTATTTGGCTTCAATTTGTGCTTTCCACATTATGGATGAGAATTATCAACTTAGTCAGGGATAGAATTACCCCTCCCTCCTGAAAGATTCCAGTCCAGGGCTAAGTCTCCCCTTCTGGGACCCTCTCCTAAATCTCCTAACAGGAACCCAGATCCTTTTACAGCTTCTTTCTACCACCCTTTTCAGGAGATGCCTACTGCTCCAGTGGAGTGTGACCTCACGGTTGCCATGAGGCTATGAACTCAACTTTGTTCAGCTACAAGTGTGCTTCTGGCAGTTTGGCTGCTGCAAGGCATCAATAGATTTTCACCGTCATCATCATTAATAATGACCAACACTTTTTCTCTTCTCCCTCTCCTGTTTAGATTTACCTGGGATTAGATAACAGCAAAGACAAGATTTGACCTATGACTTCTTGAGTCTTATCCCCATCATCTTTCAGCTGCTTTGTGGAAAATAATACTTTTGCACAATAGGAAAAAAATTATTTCCTGCAGAATTCCAGCTGCCATTGTTAATGTCAGATTTGGCTAAAAACATCCCATGCAGACTAGAAGTATATTCTGAAAATATCATGGTGCTTTGTTGGTCTCTGCAGCTGAAAAAAAAAGCCCATGCAAGCTCAAAGACTCAGAGCAAATCGATACAGATGCTTAAAGGATTATTTCCAGGGCTTGAAAGCCTCTGAGAAAGATACTTGTTAGACCCAATAAGAATGGCAGGGGTGACCTTCAGGGGATGAAGGTCATCTCAGTGTAGAGATTACCCACACCAGGAAACTTCCTGGAGGCAGAGAATGGGATTCACTATCAAGACATTCTTTTCTAGGTTGCTTGAGCAGCTGAGTACTTGGCTACTTTTGCTTGCTCCCATTTTGGGCTTGAAAATGAGGCAGCAATTATTGTCTGGGTTCAGAAATAATGAGGAATTTCTATCTGGGGAAAACGCTAATATTCTAAAGTGGCCCTGAAAACAGGCGATGTAAAATATACATGCTTTACGATCGAAGCTAAGAGTTATATGGAGTTGATAGACTGGAAGGAAAGTACCAAAATATAATACTGATTGCCACTGTATGGTGAAATGGTGGGTGATTGGTTTTTTTTTTTTTTGTATTTTCCAAATGTCTTATGTAGATCATGTGTTATCTTTATAATGGAAAAGGTGAACAACGATGCAATACAAAGATTCAGCAAAATTTCATCTCGTGGTCAGAGGTGGTGGTGGTCATAGGCTAGACTCCTGGTGGTAGGAGGTCAGAAACTTCCCAAGGACCCCTGTTCTTTCTGAAAGAAGGCACCAAGCTGCTGGGTGTTTGCAAGTTTTAAACAAACCTCGTGTTAAGCACCCACTCTTCCAATGGGGATTGGCTGGAGGCCACGTGGGGTGTAACTTTCCTCTGATGTCTAGCCTGTGGCCCAGGGCTCTGCTTCCTGGTCCTATTGAGTATCCTATTGCTAGCCTCTATAAGCCTCTGTCCAGGGAGATTCAGAAAGTTTGATTCAGTTCAGCTGCAGTATATAAAGCTTGGAGAAATGAGAGATCAGACTGGATGGAGAGAATTCAGAGCATAGAGAGCCGTTGGGGGCCACACCCGGGAGCCTGCTCTTGGGTACCTAGATCTGTGCTGTTTAAACCGGCTGCCTCCTCCTTCTGCCGTGACAGCATGTCACTTACCGTATCAACATGACGCATCTTCCAGGACATTCAGTTTGATTTGGGTTTTTGGAGTGGTGTGGGGACACGTAAAAAAAGTCAAGTCATTTAAATGCTGAGTATTCTATATCTTTATTTTTATATTAAACAGACAGATACATTTGGTACTGAACTGTGAAATCTGCATGAATTATTAAGAGCAAAGAAATGTTGTGCCTGCAGCAGACCACCTCCTACCACATCTTTAAACCCTCAGGGACTCACTCTTGGACAAGTTAACATTTTTTTTTTTTTTTCTCACCAGAAACTGAATTTATAAAGCAAAAAATAGAAAACTGTCCAGGACAGTGAACTGGGGACCAGTCTCCCAGTCATTTTTAATAAGATATGTTTTTAAAAATCAAGTAACGTGCATTTAAATTCTGAGAGAACCACATTAGGGCCAGAAAAATGGTATTTTTATCATTTTAAAGGGATGCAAAATGAATACCCTCTGTGGGCTACACAGGGGGAGGAATGTCTCATTTGTTACATCATCAAGCTTCATTTCGGGCAGATGACTCCCGTCAGTGTGAGGGACTCATCCTTCCCTTCTTCCTCCTTCCCTCTCTCTATCTCGCTGCTTCCTTCCTCCCCTCCTTATCTCTCTCCCCTCCTCCTTCCTTCCTTCCTTTCATTCCACAAAAGACTTACTGAGTCCCCAATGAATGGACATCTCTGTGCCCCAGGGAACAGGTTCCTTCACTCCTCGGGCTTAGAGCTTCCAGATCCCATGGAGGTAAGACCCTGCCGCAGAAGCGTTCTCACAGTTACCGAAGCGCGCGCCCTGAGCTGTCCGCCAATGAACGTGGACTCCGGTCCTGCTCAGCCCGTCCCAGTGACTGGCCTTGGGCAAAACTTGGGTGAACACGCAGCTATCTGTTTCCTCCGCTGTAAAACATTGGCACTGCCTGTTTATCTCTTCCGATCTCTCAGCGTGGCCACTGTATCTGTGAAGACCAACTCAAAGGCTTCATCATCTGTGCCATTCTGCTAGGTTAAGCTGATCATCTAAATAATAAAAGCAGCCCAAAGTGATGTTCTTATAATCACTATACATCCTAACGAAGTTCCTCTGAGCCATCAAGAACATCGAATCAAGGTTAAGCGGTGCTTCTGAGACAGCAGACGGGCAGACGCTGGGGTGAAGATCAGGGAAGGGAGGGCGGGCAGCGCCGGGCGCACGCAGCCGGGCCGCCTGGAGCCCCCCGGCGCCGGGCGCCCCGCACGGCCTCGGGTCCCGCCCTCGCTCGGAGACGCAGAGAGGCCCGAGCGTTGGGCCTGATTGCAACGTCACCTGGTGGTTTGGACACAGTCGTCTCGTGTTCCAAAGAAGCTCCGTTGCAAGGAGAGGGGCGCCATCCTTCAGCGAGACGCGCTCCGCGCCGCCGGCCTTCCTCCGCAGGGCGCGGGCTTTGGTCCGTCCCCAAGGGGCGGAGCTGGGCTGCTCCTCCGAGGGGACGGCGCGCAGGGTCAGCGCGCTGCTGGGCCTCCTTCCTCTCCGCCTCGCCCGGAAGGGAAAGCCTTAGGGGCCTGGCTGTGTGCAGGTCCTGACTCATGCCCTGGACCCTTACTAGCTCACTTAATCCTCACAAAAAATCCTCCTGTGCAGTTTTTACAAAGAAAAATCTGAGCATCATGAGGCAAAGTAACATCCAGCCCTGTAGATGACGAGTGGGGTCAATGCAGAGCCTGCCCTGCTAACCGCAGCACACAGCACCGTGGGGCCTCTCAACGTGTTTGTAGTTTAACCTTTTTTTTTTTTTTTTTTAGAAATGTGTCTTTTTCTTGCATATTTATGAGGTTTATTTTTTATTGCTAAAGAAATTAATTTTGTGCTGGGCTCCACTACCAATGGCAGGGACCATGGTTAATCAAACATTCGATCTATTACCTCCTTATCTATCATTTATTCAGGGAATATTGAGTGGACAGACTCATGTCATAGAGTAGAAAACCACAGGCTTCGGAATCAGGGACACTCAGATTTACAACCCAGTTTCCAGGAGTGACCTAGAGTAAGCCAGTCTCCGTGAACCAGAGTTTTCCAGTATGTGAAATGGAGATTATAATACCTGTTTTTACTGCAGAAATTAAAAATAATCCTTTCAACATATCTAGCACAGAGTGAATGCTGATAAGTATGAATTCTCCCTTGAGGAATAACAAGTCTATAACTTATTCTTTGCTCTCACGACTCACGTTTGATACAACTTGCTATGTGCCCCATCTACTGAAGCATAGTGCTGGGGCTGAATCGTGTGATGTGTGAGCTGATATTACAGATGTCTGTGTAGCTCCTACATCAGAGGATGCAGAATGGCATCATGGGAACATCCTTGAGCTTTAAGACTCCAGGGAGAATGTCTCCCACTTGGGCCATGTTAACCAGGCAAGGCCATGATGCAGTAACAAAAAGCCCTGAGTCTCAATGCTAAGCTTAACGCAATCAACTTAAAAATTTTATTTTATTGAAGTATATAGTTCATTTACAATGCTGTGTTAATTTCTGCTCTACAACAAAGTGATTCATCCATATATATGTATTCTTTTTCACATTCTTTTCCTTTATGCTTTATTATAGGCTATTGAATATAGTTCCCTGTGCTATACAGTAGGATTTTGTTGTTTATCCCTTTGAGATATAATAATTTATATCTGCTAATTCCCAATTCCCAATCCATCCCTCCCTGATCCTGCCCCCTTGGCAACCAAAGTCTGCTCTCTATATCTGTGAGCCTGTTCCCATTTCATAGATGGGTTTTTGGTGAAATATTGTAGATGCCACATATGATTGATATTGCATGATGTTTATCTTTCTCTTTCAGGCTTACTTCACTCAGTGTGATAAACTCAAGGTCCATCCATGTTCTGCAAATGTCATTACTTCATTCTTTTTTGTTGTTGTTATTATTCCATTGTATATATATATGTACCAGATCTTTTTTATCCATTCATCTGTTGATGGACATTGAGCTTGACTCTCCATATCTTGGGTGTTGTGAATAGTGCTGCTATGAGCATAGGTGTACACCCATGAGTGGGATTGCTGGATCATATAGCAGCTCTATTTTTAATTTTTAAAGGAAACTCCATACTGTTCTCTATAGTGGCTGCACCACCTTATATTCCTACCACAGTGTAGAAAGTTTCCCTTTTCTCTGCACCCTCCCCAACACTTGTTATTTGTAGACTTTTTAATGATGGCCATTCTGACTAGAGTGAGGTGTACCTCACTGTAGTCGTGAACATCATCAACTTTTCTTTAAGTTTCATCCCACACATGCAATGTTATAGATCCCTGTGGTCTGACACCGGTCAGGCTGATGGAGGCACCACCATCATACAGCTGTACCATCTGAGATGCACAGGCTCCTGGTAGCTGGTGTAGGAAAGATGCTGCTGGGGGTGTGCACTCGGGGTTAAATGGTGCTCATCACCCTGGCTCACAGCCTGCACGTCTGTCCAGATCCTGCCTAACTGCACAGGCCAGGGAAATCCACCCTCATGCTTGGACAGAGGGGATAAATGGATGTGAACAGTCATTCCAAGACTCTCCACAGGAAGAATCTTATTTCTGTGAAAGCAGTCATTTCTCTGCAGCTCAAATTCCAATCTGAAAGGAACACCTTCCTGTGAAAAGATACTTAAACAGACATAGAGAATAGACTTACGGATATGGGGAGAGAGGAAGAACGGGTGAGATGATTGGAAAGAGTAATGTGGAAACTTACCTTACCATATGTAAAATAGATAGCCTATGGGAATTTGCTATATGGTTCAGGAAACTCAAACAGGGACTCGTATCAACCTAGAGGGGTGGGATGGGGAGAGAGAGAGGAGGGAGGTTCAACAGAGTATACCTATGGCTGATTCATGTTGAGGTTTGACATAAAACAGCAAAATTCTGTACAGCAACTATTCTTCAATAAAAAATAAATTAATTAAAAAAAACAACAAATTTCTTCTTTTACCGGAAAAATGCAGGACACCCCAATAGGTGCAGGGCAGAGTGCTCGACTCAAACCAGGGAAATAAGCCTTGATTGGTGACGTCTCTGGATTCAGATGCTAAGAGAGGGTCCAGCCAAGGGAGAAGCCAGCCTGCCCTCTCACCGTCCGGCTTTAACCAGGCTTCTCCAATACGAGGATGCTGGTTTGTGCAGAGGTGGAGGTTAGGGTTTGAGAAGATGGAGAACAAAGAAGAGCTGGGTTGTGCCATGGTTCACCCCCAGTGGTTGGATGGATTTGACCTCTGACAGGGTTTTGGAGAATGAACATCATCATTGAAATCAGCTTCAAAAGCAAAGAATGACCAAACATGCTGCATTTTCTCTGATGGTTCACCATAGCTATCCCTATATTATCACACCACTGTATCATCCTTGGGAATTTTCAAAATTTTCATTTTATTTTTTTTTAAATGGAAGTGTAGTTAATTTAGGCTTCCTGGGTGTTTCTAGTGGTAAAGAACTTGCCTGTCTATGCAGGAGACGCAAGAGACATGGGTTTGATCCCTGGGTCAGGAAGATCCTCTGGAGGAGGGCATGGCAGCCCACGCCAGGATTCTTGCCTAGAGAATTCCATGGACAGAGGAGCCTGGTGGACTACAGTCCATGGGGCTGAAAAGAGTTGGATGCGATTGAAGTAACTTAGTATGCATGCTCATAGTTAATTTACAATGTGGTGTTATTTTAAAGTGCACAGCAAAGTGATTCAGTTATACATACTTACAGTCTTCTCCATGAATGGCTGTCATAAGACACTGAGTATAGTTCCACGTGCTGTGTTTTATATATCACACCGTGTCTATGTTAATCTCTATTAGTGTATCTGCCCCTTCTCCCCCTTGGCAATCATAAATTTGTTCTCTATGTCTGTGACTCTGTTTCTGTTTTGTAAATAAGTTCTCTGTAGCATGTTTTAGATTCTGCATATAAGTGATATCCTATGATATTTGTCTCTGTCTGGCTGACTTCACTTAGTGTGATGATCTCTAGGTCCATCCATGTTGCTGTAAATGGCGTTATTTCATTCTCTTTTATGGCTGACTGATATTCCATTGTATATATGTAATCTTCTTTATCCATTCATCAGTCAGTGGCTATTAGGTTGCTTCCTTGTCACGGCTACTGTGAACAGGGCTGCCGTGAACACTGGGGTGCATGCGTTTTTTTCTGATGAGGGTTTTCTCCAGATATGTGACCAGGGCGTTCAGAGAAACTTAGAACCTTTTGTTTTGAGCTATTGCTCCCCTAGATACCTGATGCTCTGGTGGAAGAAGATGCATGTGGGATCCTGAGCTCTCACTCATTAGCTGTTTGGATTTGGGCTCACTCTCTTTTAGCCTCAGTTTCTTCATCAGTACTATGGGGACAATGATAAACTGGATGTGTGACTATCATGAGCATCAGATGAGATGAGATGTGAAATGAGGTACACCAACAGTCACGGCTGATAAAAAGCCAGCCACAAAAATGTTATTCGGTGTACTCTGTTTATTTACCCCCTGACTTGCTGGGGCTTCAGTTTAAATTCCTGCTTACTCTGGACAACTTGCCCTGGGATGCCGAGATTTTGATCACAAAGGATGCTCTTTCAACATGTATCTCCCTTCACCCCGGCTTTCTGCACCAGGGAGACCCAACACCCTGAGTTGGTTCTCACCCAGTAACTCCCCTATTGTCCCAGAAAAAAAGCCTAATGACTTTTTCCTGTCACTATCATCAGGACCGCTCAAGACATCTGGCTGCCAGCTGCATGATTAGCCAGGGCATTGGCGGGCTCTTCTTCCAGGATGGAGAGAATCTGTTGGAAGATGATAGTCACTGACCACAGGTCACATTATGCCAAAGGAGAAAAATCAGGAAAGGAACAGGAGAGGGGGCAGCAAATACATTTTCACCAGGGCTTAGATTTATTCTGGAGAAACACGAACTGATTTAGAAATTGGATACCGCTGAAAGGCAGGAGCAAAGCAGTGCTTTGCTGGGGACCAGTTTCTGGGAGGACGAGATAACACAGGTGTTTATCTGAAGCCCTTTATACACATGCACATACGACAACTTTTTCTAGCTAATTAGAAATTTCGTTTTACTGATGGCATTCCCAAACTCTTATCAATCTCTGTGGCAGACAAATGCTTGATGGAGGTGAATTTTCCGGTTTGGATGCTGTTTGGGTAATTCACAGGGCCTCAAAAATAGAAAGTGATTGAGATGGGAAGGACCTTGACAACTCATTTTGTTAGCATCTCAGTTCTGCCCCCAGGATTTCCTTTATGGCATGTATATTCCACATTGCAATGATGATGCCAGTCTTTCCACGCATCCATCTACTCAGTGACAAAGTGTTGACTAATAATAAAAATAAACAGCTGAGGTTTATTGAGTTTTCACCTTTATGCCAGATACCATGCTAAATGTTTCACACTAATTTTCTCATTTTACAATGAGAATTCCCTGAGGGATAGACTTTACTATCCTACTATTTAGAATGTGGTTTTGGAAGGTTGAGTATCTGACACCTAAGATAGAGCTGTTCGGGGACTTCCTGGTGGTCTATTGGCTAAAATTCTACGCTCCCAAAGCGGGGGGCCTGGGTTTGATCTCTGGTCAGGGAACTAGATCCCACATGCCACAACTAAGGGTCACATGCTGCAAGTAAAGATGCCACATGCCGCAGCTAAGACCCAGTGCAGCCAAGTAAATACATACACATTAAAATACATAAAAACAGGGCTGTGATGAAGACACAGTCCTGTCTCCAAGGAGCTTATAGTCGAGTGAGGACACACACCGAGTGCATACAGCATAATAAGCACGCATAGCACTGAGGCTGTGTTGCCGAAGTCCCTGGAGGCCAGCTTAGCTCAGCAAGGGGATGTCAAGGAAGGCTTCCTGGAGGAGGTGATGTTTGGACTGAGACTCCAGTAGTAAATTAAGAAAAGCATGGGATGGAGTGGTCCTACCCCAAGGTCATCATCAGATGTGATTTTCGCTAGGTTCTTCCGGCTTGGTTTATTATATCAGAAACAGTTTGTGCAGTAAACTGGAGGTTAGGGCTTTTGGGATTAGGAAAAATAGGCTGACATCTAGACCATCTGTTAGGCCCAGTGTATGGATGAGTAGCCCTAGAGTTTGGCTTCCGAGTGTGGTAGGAGAAAAAACCAGGAGGAGGCAGCAGCATAGCAGCTGGCTTAATGAACAGGGTGAGGGCATGCGGTTCAGTATGAGGGGCGTGGGATGAAGCCAAGGGAAGAAAGATGAGGCTGGAGGGGGTGCAGGGATCAAGGGCCCCAAATTCTATCCTTTAAAATTTATTTTATACAAGGATAGTTGATTTACAATGTTGTGTTATTTTCAGATATACAGCAAAATGATTCAATTATATGTATATCTACATACTTTTTCATATATTTTTCCATTATGGTTTATTCAGTTCAGTTCAGTTGCTCAGTCATGTCCGATTCTTTGCGACCCCATGGACTGTAGCCTACCAGGCTCCTCTGTCCGTGGGATTTTCCCGGCAAGAGGACTGGAGTGGGTTGCCATCTCCTTCTCCAGGGGATCTTCCCGACCCAGGGATCAAATCCAGGTCTTCAGCATTGCAGACAGACGCTTTATCATCTGAGCTACCAGGGAAGCCCCATATGGTTTATTACAGGATATCAAATATAGTTCCCTGTGCTATATGGCAGGGCCTTGTTGTTTATCTATCCTGTATATAATCGTTCACCCCTGCTGACCCCAAACTCCCAACCCACGCCTCCCCACGGCCCTCTGCTCCCCCCGCCTTGGCAACCGCAAGTCTCTTCTCTATGCCTGTGAGTTCTTTTCTGTTTAATAAATTTATTGTTGTCTTTCTCTGTCGGACTTACTTCACTACTATGATAATCTCCAGGTCTATTCATGATGCTGCAGATGTCATCATTTCCTTCTTTTCTGGGGGCCGAGTAGTATTCCCTTATGCATGTGTACTATATCTTCCTTATCCATTCATCTGTTGATGGCCATGCAAGTTGTTTCCATGTCTTGGCTTTTATAAATAGTGCTGCTGTGGACATAGGGGTGCATGTATCTTTTCAAATTAAGGGTTTTGCTTGATCCTCATTTAATGTAGGGTCCCTATCTCTGCCAAAATAGGGCCCCTACATGTGGACACTTGCCCTCAGGGCAGGGGCTGATTTCAGTCTCACTGTTCTCAGCTCCCGTCCTCATTGATTTTCCAGCTACTGTGCTTGCTCCCACCAGAGACAAGGTGGGGGTGGAGAAGAGGGCCGTGAATGGGGACATCCTTACTGGACTGATGCTGCAGGGGGGTGGCTCTGCCCTCTGGCCTGGCAGGTGCTCTTGTGGGCACCTCTGTGGATTCTTTGGGGATCTCCTGATGGGCCCCTCTTTGCTGGGAGATACTTACCTATCAAGAGGAGGCACTGGGAATTCCCTGGTGGTCCAGTGGTTAAGACTTGGGTCTTTCACTGCCATGGCTGGAGTTTGGTCCTGGGTCTGGGAAC
>CM035281.1:4730395-4919433 GCA_020226075.1 Hydropotes inermis | reverse complement strand
TAAGATCCTACAAGCTATGTGGGGAAAAAAAAGAAAAAACAGATGCATTGCTCACTCCTCAGTTTCTGCCTCTGCATCCTTCTGTGTCCACAGTGAGCCCCCTCCTCGCCTCTGTTTATGATCAGTTTTCAGACAAGCCAGGGTCAACATTTCTATCATGGGTTCATCTCAACCTGCAGGCTTCCCTCTCTTCGATCTGCTCTTTGATTTGCACTTACTTCCCAGATGCAGTCAGCCTTGGCTTTCCCAGACAAGCCCATTCTGTGTGCCCATCTGCAGGGAATGCGTGGCAAAGCCTGTCAGATGCTGGGGTGATTGAAGCCTGTCAGATGCTGGGGTGATTGGGTGGCCCCCTCCATCCTTCCCTGCGCTGGTGGATGACACTCCCGGTGACCTCCTCTATAGCAATCTTTCTTCAGTAAATAACCTTGTGTGTGTGTGTGTGTGCTCAGTCGTGTCCAACTCTTTATTGCCACAGGGACTGTGGCCTGCCAATCTCCTCTGTCCATGGAGTCTAGGTAAGAATGTTGGAGAGGGTTGCCATTTTCTTCTCCAGGGGAACTTCCTGACCCAAGGATCAAACACACATCTCTTGTGTCTCCTGCACTGGCAGATGGGGCCTGGAAAGCCCCTAACCTTATTTTTTAATTGACATATAGTTGATTTACAATGATGTGTTAGTTTCAGTTGTATAGCACAGTTATGCAGACATATATGTGTGCATGCTAAGTCACCTCAGTCATGTCTGACTGTGCAATCCTATGGACCATAGCCCACCATCTTCCTCTGTCCAAGGGATTCTCCAGGCAGGAATACCAGATTGGGTGGCCATGCTCTCCTCCGGGGATCCTCACAATCAAGAGATAGAATTGGTGTCTCTCATATCTCCTGTGTTGGCAGGCAGGTTCTTCACCACTAGTACCACTGGGAAGCCCAGACACACACACACACACACACATACACACATATATTCCTGCTCTTTTTCAGATTCTCTTCCCTTGCAGGTTATCATGAGACATTGAATATATTTCCCTGTGCTATACAGGGAACTAGGTCCTTATTGTTCACCTATTTTATATATGGTAGTGTGTATATCTTAATCTCAAATTCTTGTTTTGTCCCTCCCCACTTTCCCCTTTGGTAACCATAAGTTTGAAAAAATAAATCACTTAATATTTATTCTTGATGCTTTTATATCTTCACTGACAATTGGTTATTTAGCTTGTTCTCATGACTAGGTTTGAAATGTCACATTGCACCTCTTTATTGAACCTCGATTTTGCAGGCTGATGTTTACTATATGTCAATGTTGCCTTTGAAAGCACCAACTGAAGATTCTGTGGCATGATGCTTTCAATCTTTCCCACATGTATTTGAGCCTTAGAGCTATCCTGTGGACAGGGAAGGTATTTTTGTCTCCATGTTTCAAATGAAGAAATTATTAACATGGTGAGTAAGAAAAAGTCCTGTGGGCCTGTGGACCGGACCACGTTAGGAGGGTCAGGCTCAGTAGCTACCTCTGGACAGGGCTGTCGCCTGTGACTCAGAGGGCAGTGCCTAAGGGGAGCCTGGTGGGGATGGAGTCAGAGTCCCAGGGGCATAATGTCACTCAGGCTGGGGCTGAGTAAAATAGAGACAAGAGCTCACCCAGCCTGTGTCTTTGGGTAGCAAGAGGCAGGAGGCAGCATCGAGGGTTGAAATGAACTATTAGGCTCCTGTGAGCTGGGGCAAGTCTCTCCGTGTCTCTGGGCCTCAGTTTTTCTTCTCCATTTAATGGGAGCATGAATATCTTCCTCACAAGGTTGTCGCAGGACTGGATGAAATAGCATTTATTAAATTCCAGCACACTCTTCACCAGAGGAGAGGTGATACACAGTAGACAAAGTTCTTGAGGTAAAGCTACGGTTGTCAAGCTGAGGGGTGCCTGGCCCTCTCTGTGGGTGGGGTCAGAAGACGGAGAGAATTAGTAAGAGCTTCATCTAGAACTGGAAGCAGAAAGCAAAAGTCCTTGGTGATCTTCTTTCCTTCTTTCCTTTGTTTGTTTTTAAAATCAAAGGGTGGTTGATACATAATAGTTTCAGGTTTATAGCAAAGTGATTAAGTTATACATTCTATATATACATATATATATATATATTTCATTATAGGTTATTACAAGATATTGAATATAGTTCCCTGTGCTATAATGGAGGTCCTTGTTGGTTATCTATTTTATATATAATGGTGTGTATTTGTTAATCCATACTCAATTTATTTGATGATTTTTCTAATTTCCTTACTCCTAGTACTTAGGATCCTGGTTTGTTTTGGAAACAGCAAGGGAACCAGGAGCTGGGGAGACTTCTGAGCCAGTCCCAGTGACAAGCACCCCCGTGAGCAGAGAGAGGAGCAGTGACTGACCAAGGGAGGAAGCAGGCTGCATTCCTGGGCCCCAGTGAAGAGGAGACAGAGGTTCCCGGCTGTGGCCTTGGGAAGAGGGAGCCCATGGAGGCTGAGGAGTCAGGTGGCCCATGAGCAAGGTGGCACTGCCCAGTCCTCTGTGGAGCTGTGGGGTGTGGAGGATGAGCTTCTGGCCCCAGGAACACGCAGCAAAGACACCAAGGCCAGTCCAAACACCAGGGCACCCTTTTCTTTGCTTGAGTTGAATCTCACTGTAGTGACATTGTAGAGGCTGAGGCAGAAGAACAGGTCGAAACAGAAAATCTTTCTGTGCTATAGGTTCTGAGGTGTGTGGTCCTCAGGCTTATAAGGCTGCTTTGCTTGCATTTGTGTGTGCTTTAGGAAAGAACAGAGCAAAAGACAGAGACCTTAAAATGATCAGATGCTTCTGGGCATTTTTTTATTTATTTTATTTTTTAGGGGAGGGATTGAGGGAGCTGACTAGGTGGAACACAGAGGACTTTTAGGACAGTGAAAAAATCTGTGTGTTACTATAACAATGGATACATGTCACTGTGCTTTTGTCCAAACCTATAGAATGTGTAATGTCGAGTGAGCCCCAGTATAAACGCTGGACTTCGGGTGATGATAGTATGCCAGCGTAGGTTCACCCACTGGACAAACGACCCATCTGGTGGGGGCTGTTGATAAGGGGTTAGACTGTGCATGTGTTGGGGGAGGGTATACAGGAAGTCTCCATCCCTGCAGTTCAATGTGTGCGTGTGAGCTAAGTGGCTTCAGTTGTGTCCGACTCTTTGCGACCCTATGGACTGTAGCCCCACAGAGTCCTCTGTCCATGGGATTCTTCAGGCAAGAACACTGGAGTGGGTGGCCATGCCCTCCTCCAGGGGATCTTCCGAACCCAGGGATCAAACCCACATTTCCTGTGGCTCCTTCATTGCAGGCAGAATCCTTACCACTGAGCCACCAGGGAATAGTGCTATGAAATTTAAACGGGTCTGGAAAATAAAGTCTTTATAAAAAATAGAATCTATTGTGTGTTTAATCGCACCATCATTCCTGTTCATCCTGGTTTGAGTAATGGTTTTGCAAAGTACCAAGTATCTTTTTCTTTCCAGTCTTTATTCTCAGTGCTGTTGGGTTTACCATAACTGACTGGGTTTGAATATTTTCCAACAGTGTTTGCTGGTGTGAATGTGATTGTACATGTATGC
The DNA here is from genome assembly GCA_020226075.1 of Hydropotes inermis. Classification (NCBI taxonomy): domain Eukaryota; kingdom Metazoa; phylum Chordata; class Mammalia; order Artiodactyla; family Cervidae; genus Hydropotes; species Hydropotes inermis. The sequence goes on along the minus strand of CM035281.1, from coordinate 4,915,819 downwards.
ACTTAGCATGAGATAACAGGCAGATGGGTAGATGGGAAGAAGCACCAGATGTGACAAGCCCGTCTTCCACTTGTCTTTTCAATAATGTGTCCCATGTTTGAATGAGTGGAGTCCATTCTGCTTCCTGCAGAGTGAAGTTTAGTTCTCTATGTGCTGGGGTGTGCGTGGGGCTCCTCTTACGGCAGACTTTATCCTGAGTATTCTGTCAAGGCTTTGCTCTTAGTAGCTTCTATGACTGGTAAAGTGAATCAATTGATTTGTGGTCTCTGTAACTGGGCTCTCAAACCTGAGCATGTGTCTGAAACACCTGGAGAGCTTGTTCAAACACAGATCACTGAGCCCTAGGCCCATTGGGTCCAATTCAGCATGCCCAGAAGGCGCCGGATTAATTTCCCAGGCAATGCTGGTGCTGCCGATTCAAGGACCCAGTTTGACAAACACTGGGCCTATGAACAATTCAAATAAAATCTGATGTCATTTCTTCAAAGAACCTACACTAGAAGCTAATTGTTTACTCCTAGGGTTCCGAGGGCTTCTTCGGTGGCTCAGACAGTAAAGAATCTGCTGCAGCAGACTGAATAACCCTTTCACTTCCACCTTTTACTTCAGGCCTTTAAGTATAACATGTGTGTGTGCTAAGTCACTTCACCATGTCTGGTTCTTTGTGACCCTATGGACTGTAGCCTGCCAGACTCCTCTGTCCATGGGGTTCTTCAGGCAAGAAGACCAGCACGGGTGCCATGCCCTCCTCCAGAGGATGCTCCTGACCCAGGGATCAAACCCGGGTCTTTTAGTCTCCTGCATTAGCAGGCAGACTCTTTACCTCTAGTGTCACCTGAAGAATTCAGATCAGTTCAGTTCAGTCGCTCAGTTGTGGCTGACTTTTTGCGAGCCCGTGAACCTCAGCACGCCTGGCCTTCCTGTTCATCACAAACTCCTGGAGTTTGTTCAAACCCATGTCCATCAAGTCGGTGATACAATCCAACCACCTCATCCTCTGTCATCCCCTTCTCCTCCTGCCCTCTATCTTTTCCAGCATCAGGGTTTTTTCAAATGAGTCAGCTCTTCACATCAGGTGGCCAAAGTATTAGAGTTTCAGCTTCAGCCTCAGTCCTTCCAGTGAACACCCAGGACTGATCTCCTTTAGGATGGACGGATTGGATCTCCTTGCCGTCCAAGGGACTCTCAGGAGTCTTCTTCAACACCACAGTTCAAAAGCATCAATTCTTTGGCTCTCAGCTTTCTTCACAGTCCAACTTTCACATCCATACATGACCACTGGAAAAACCATAGCCTTGACTAGACTGACCTTTGTTGGCAAACTAATGTCTCTGTTTTTTAATATGCTGTCTAGGTTGGTCATAACTTTCCTTCCAAGGAGTAAGCGTCTTTTAATTTTATGGCTGCAATCATCATCTGCAGTGATTTTGGAGCCCAGAAAAATAAAGTCAGCCACTGTTTCCACTGTTTCCCCATCTATTTGCCATGAAGTGATGGGACAAGATGCCATGATCTTAGTTTTCTGAATGTTGAGCCTTAAGCCAACTCTTTTTCACTCTCCTCTTTCACTTTCATCAAGAGGCTTTTTAGTTCTTCTTCAGTTTCTGCCAGAAGGGTGGTGCTATCTGCATATCTGAGGTTATTGATATTTCTCCTGGCAATCTTGATTCCAGCTTGTGCTTTCTCCAGCCCAGTGTTTCTCATGATGTACTCTGCATAGAAGTTAAATAAGCAGGGTGACAATATACAGCCTTGATGTACTCCTTTTCCTATTTGGAACCAGTCTGTTGTTCCATGTCCAGTTCTAACTGCTGCTTCCAGATCTGCATACAGGCTTCTCAAGAGGCAGGTCAGGTGGTCTGGTATTCCTATCTCTTTCAGAATTTTCCAAGTTTATTGTGATCCACATAGTCAAAGGCTTTGGCATAGTCAATAAAGCAGAAATAGATGTTTTTCTGGATCTTTCTTGCTTTTTCAATGATCCAGTGGATGTTGGCAATTTGATCTCCGGTTCCTCCGCCTTTTCTAAAACCAGCTTGAACATCTGGTAGTTCATGGTTCACGTATTGCTAAAGCCTGGCTTGGAGAATTTTGAGCATTACTTTACTAGCATGTGAGATTAGTGCAATTGTGTGGTAGTTTGAGCACTCTTTGGCATTGCCTTTCTTTGGGATTGGAATGAAAACTGACCTTTTCCAGTCCTGTGGCCACTGCTGAGTTTTCCAAATTTGCTGGCATATTGAGTGAAGTACTTTCACAGCATCATCTTTCAGGATTTTAAATAGCTCAACTGGAATTCCGTCACCTCCACTAGCTTTGTTCATAGTGATGCTTCCTAAGGCCCACTTGACTTCACATTGCAGGATGTCTGGCTCTAGGTCAGTGATCACACCACTGTGATTATCTGGGTCATGAAGATCTTTTTTGTACAGTTCTTCTGTGTATTCTTGCCACCTCTTCTTAATATCTTCTGCTTCTGTTAGGTCCATACCATTTCTGTCCTTTATTGAGCCCATTTTTGCATGAAATGTTCCCTTGGTATTAGTCAAAAAGGAAAGTTATGTGCAGCTTTATTAATCAGAGCTAGTTCCAGAAACACCAAAGCAAGCTCAAGGTAGCCCTAGGCTGGGAAACAGTATAGGCTTCAGGTGAAAGTGTGGTTTCTACACCTGAACCCAAATGCTTGCCTTCAGTAACACTGAGGGTCAGAGCTGGGACTTGAATTCAGGCAGGGTTTGGCTCATTGTGTAGAGACTGCTGTTGCCATTGAACAGATGGTGAAATGGAGCTTCAGACGAGTTAAGTGACTTGCTTAGAGTTGCACAGCTGGTAAGTGATGGAATCAGAATTTAAACCCAGCCCCGTGGGCCATAGAGCTGGGGCTGCTTCAACCCCAGGTTCTGCCCTTTAGGACAGCTATAACGGGTGAGGTCTACACATGGGTGCTTGTGATAATTTCATCTTTGGGGTAAGTGTAGCACTTTCTCCAGTATTCTCCTTGAGTGGCATGGCCCTTGCTTTGATGCATAATTTCCCGTTGAGTGTCAGAAAGCCTTTCATGTGATTTTTGGTTTCATCTTATACATGAACTCAAACCTCCATTATGGGTGAAGGCAAAAAGTGAACGCTTGATTTGCTTAAAAATTGCCAAGACAGCTAGAGGTGGGTCTGGACTTAAACGCAGCATTCTCAACCTAGGGCCAGGCACTTATTGTTCGACCATCTTTGGGATGTGGTCAGGGCATCTATTCCCCTTTCCACGTTCTCAAATTGGGGGTGGAGGAGGGGAAATCACATGGATACACTGGTAATATTTTCATGCTGTTTCTGCTAAAAGTCAAACCTGTGCTGCTACCATGGCTGTTTCTGCCATCTCTGTTGAGTTATTTATCCTACGTCCATATCACGCACACCATTTACACACGCAGAGATGCAATCTATGCATTTGAAGGATGGTTATGATCAGGGCTGCTCTATTACTTTACAAAAAGCTCCAGGAAATATGGTGTTTTTCTCAAAATGCCAATATAAAAGTTGATATAAAGATCGGTGATGTGTAAGCTTTGACATTACATAAAAATATATAGGCATTGTAAAAGTTAACAACCATTTTATTTATAATTATATTGCAGATTGGGATTTTTATATCCACATTGTCAACAGTAACCTTTCCGCCTTCCTTTCCTTCTTGGCCACAAATGTTTATGCCAGGTTTTCATGTCTGTGTTTCCTTCCGTCACACCAGAGCTCACAGTGTCTTTCCCGAGTTTCAGGCTATGCATGTCGCCCACTGTCCCCCCAGGAAAAACAGTTCTCATCCCACTGCATCCATAATTCTTGGGATCCTACTGTTTGCTATTTTGTCACTGCCATGTAAGTACAAGCCATCACTGTCTCGTTCTCGACATCCTCATATTAATAATAATGCTTTTGGATTGTCACATCTGTCTTGCAAGATAGAAAAGTTACATTCAGCTGAAATTTGAGTCCCTGGATTAAGAAATGTCCGTTATCTGACTCTTATGGGTTTATAAGGATGAAGATTCAAACTCTTCTCTTCGCATACGTATGAGGAAGATAATAGCACATCTTTATCCTTTGCTCAGTGCTGCTTTAAGGGAAAAAATACCTCATCTTAAATATTTGTTCTTCTCCACAAAAAATTCCCTACTGAACAGGGAGCTATTACTTTTAGTTGGCAGAAAACCACTTCGGAGGAGCATTTAAAGTGGGAAGAGAAAAGCTATAGTCATATAATATGTGGAACTATTGACCCTGGAATAATGCTACTTTCTTTTTTTCAGTTTCTTTATAAATTGAAGTATAGTTAATTTACAATGTTGTGTTAGTTTCAAGAGTACAGCAAAGTGATTCAGTTATACAAACACACATATATATTTTCAAATTATCAAGGATTTTAAAGTTAGTGGGTAGGAAAAGTAATCTTTTTGTGAGCATCTGCCATGTGATGTTCCCCTTATTCAGACATCACACATATTATCTCATCTCATCTTTGTGTAAACCCTGCAAAAGCGTTGTCCCTCTTTATGGACAAAGAATGAAAGCTCAGAGAAGTTGAACAATTTGTCTAAGTCAATACAGCTGGAAAACAGTACAGTTGGGATTGCAACCCGGAGTGGGTCTGAATCCAGAATCTGAACCAGGAGTATCTTTTCTATCTTTTGGGTCTTAGAATCAGTGGCTGGAAATCCAGAGATCCCAGTTAATTTGAAGAATGTAAGAATGCTGTTTGGCAAAGCTTTGGCTCTGCTGGAGAGTTCAGCAGGACACCTTTGAATTCAAATCTGAATGCAATTTGTAAAAGGGTTTCCAGCATGGGGCTTCGAGTTGTCCCCTCCACCACTGTTCTCTAGTCTCAGGGGGTGTTACCCGGCTGAGATTTATCTTTGAAAAAGAAAAGATCAGAGGCACAGGCTCTGAAATGCAGATATTGTTTCAGCAGCCCGCATTCCCCTATTTCACTGCTGTCTATGCACATGTCTTTCTCTTAAAACAGACTATAGAAACTACTTGACCTCAGTGAAATGGTTGCCTATTTGGATGAGATCATGATGAGATGGAATTATCATGGCAGGCACTTGACAGTTGCTTTATTAATTAGCCTGCTTTATTTAGCAGACATTCTCCACATCATTCTGCCTTCTGCATGTGCAGGAGAGGCAGCTACTTGTGTGCTGTGAATTGGGGGGTGCTGGGCGGTGGGTGGGGGCCCTCATCCCAGAATAGCTATGGCTTGCTGCCCAGCATCAAGAGACAGTATGACATCACATGTCACTAGTCCAGGAAAAGATAATTCAAAAAAGTACACGTGGATGGACCCAGACTGTCATACGGTGTGAAGGCAGAAGGAGGAAAACAAGCACTGTGTGTTAACTCACATCTGTGGAATCTAAAAAATGGTACAGATGGTCTTATTTGCGAAGCAGAAGTAGAGACGCAGGCATAGAGAACAGATGTATGGATATCAAGGAGGAAAGGGGCTGGTGGGAGAAACTGGGAGGTTGGGGTTGACGCGTATACACTATTGAAGCTGTGTGTAAAGCAGGTAACTGGTGGGACCGCACTGTGAGCAGAGGAGCCTCCGCCTGCTGCTCTGTGCTGATCCGAGAGAAAGGAAGCCTGAAAGGGAGAAGACAGATGTACTAACATATGTATGGTTGATTCATTTTCCTGAGCAGTAGAATCTAGCACTGCAGTAGAATCTGCAGTTGTAAAGCAACTATACTCCAGTAAAAATTAATTTAAAAACCCCTCCAAATTCAAAGTACAATTTCTACTAAGTGCATAGTGAAAGTGAAAATTGCTCAGTCATGTCCGACTCTTTGCAACCCCATGAACTATATAGTGTATGGAATTCTCTAGGCTAGAATACTGGAGTGAGTAGCCTTTCCCTTCTCCAGGGCATCTTCCCAACCCAGGGATCGAACCCAGGTCTCCCACGTTGTGGGCAGATTCTTTACCATCTGAGCCACAAGGGAAGCCCAAGAATACTGGAGTGGGTAGTCTGTCCCTTCTCCAGCAGATCTTCCCAACCCAGGAATCGAACCAAGGTCTCCTGCATTGCAGGAGGATTCTTTACCAATTGAGCTATCAAGGAAACCGTATCTTAAGTAGGGGCCATCTGTGTTATTCTCTGCCCCATCATTTAACAGCTGCTCCATTTCTCCTGGTCCTGGTAGAGTCAGTACAGTAACCCTGGTCATGGCCTGTTGGTTGAGAAGAAGGCGGAGCTCAGAGTGGCCAGTAAGCCATCTCAGGTTAAAGTTCAGTGGGCCAGTCATTGCGCCCTTCCAGTAAAGGTGCTACTGCTTTGTTCTAGTATTAGTATTAGTTGCTCAGGCGTGCCCGACTCTTTGCGACCCCACGGACTGCCGCCCACCAGGCTCCTCTGTCCATGAGACTTTCCAGGCAAGGATACTGGAGTGGGTTGCCATTTCCTTCTCCAGGAGATCTTCCCAACCCAGGGATTGAACCTGGGTCTCCTACACTGCAGGCAGATCCTTTACTGACTGAGCTACAGACCTCAAAACCAGCAGACTCCAAACTGATGGAGGTGTGAAGATAAATTCTGAAAGTTGGTTATAGGAGTATCAGTAAAGGTGGCTACTCCTGCCTTCATGGCTTCCTTCTCCACCTTTACACTTGACTGTCAGAGACAAAGTCCTTTGCTAGCTGCTGTATTTTATGATTGCTTCACAACTATGCACGGGGTTGTCTCTGAACTGGTTCCACACTGAATTTTTAACAGACCACCACAATTTTCTAGAAGGTCATCTGTTCCTGCATAGTGGGTAAAGCAGTAAGAATGATAAATGCCAAGGGCACAAGTCTATTGCCTCACTCATGCTGCTGAAATAAATTTTCTTTTTGTGAGAAGCAATGCTATGTAGAAGCAGTAGACTGGTGATAACAAAGCTACTCAGTAGGTTCAGAGATGAGAGCTCAGCTTCTGCCAGAGAAGGCATATCCACATCCAGAATGTTTCTCTTCTAGTGAGGGGAAACTGCTGACCCTTCGTGAGAAGGGTCCCAGTATAATGCAACTGCCACCAGGCGTCTGGCTGGCTCTCTAGGGAACGATGCCATATTGAGAACATGGTTTCCAGTTCTGATTTGGGCAGGTGAGGGTATTGGCAATCGGAGCAGCCAGCAGAGATCAGTGTTGTTGAATCGATGCATAACTTCAATCTGTGTCCTGGCTGCATGACTCAGGAATCCATTGAGCAAGCCCTGAGATATCTAGGGAATTAGGCTGCCTTGTCTAGAATAGATCAACTTCTTTACCCAATGATGGAGGCCAGCCTCTACAGTAGGCACCGTCTGGTTAAGAGTTGTATGGAAAACAGGTATCCCCATACTCTGCTCATTCTGACAAATTTACCCTACCTCCTCCTCAGAGCTCCCTCCCACCATTTCTCTGAATTTAACCCCTTTCTGGTCACAAGTCAATGCAGATCTATTCCTCTGACCATCTCGCCTTCCAGGCATTGTTTGATTCTGCAGATCATACCAGTAGAATTCGACCTGAGAGCCTAATCCTGTTTCTTATGAAAAAGCTGGACCACTGATTAAGAAAAAGTAGAGATATCACCTCATACCAGTCAGAATGGTCATCATAAAAAACCTATTAGCAATACACTGTTGGTGGGAATGTAAATTGGTATAGCCACTATGGAAACTAATATGGAGATTCCTTAAAAAACTAAAACTAGAGCTACCATGCGATCCAACACTCTCACTCCTGGGCATATATCTGGAGAAAACCATGTTTCAGAAGGATATGTGCACTCCAATGTTCATTGCAGTATTGTTTGCAAGAGCCAAGACTTGAAGTAGCCTAAATGTCCATTGACAGATGAATGAGTAAAGAAGATGGGGTACATATATAAATGGAATATTGTTGTTCTTGTCTAGTCACTAAGTTGTGTCTAAATACTTTTGACACCATGGACTCTAGCCCACCAGGCTCCTCTGTCCATGGAATTCTCCAGGCAAGAATACTGGAATGGGTAGCCATCCCCTTCTCCAGAGGATCTTCCCAACACAGGGATCAAACCCACATCTCCTGCTTGGCAGGCAGATTCTTTATCACTAAACCCCTTGGGAAGATCCCCACAATGGAATAATACTCAACCATAAAAAGAATGGAATCATGCCATTTGAAGCAACATGGATGGATCTGAAGATTATCATTCAAAGTGTAGTAAGTCACACAGAGAAAGACAAAATTGTATGATATTGCTTACAAGTGAAATCTAAAAAAATGATAGAAATGAACTTATTTACAAAAGCAACAGGCTCACAGTCTTAGACACCAAGCTTTCAGTTACTAAAAGGGAAGGGTGGGGGAAGGAATGAGTTACAAGTTTGAGACTGACGTATACACATTGTTATGTTTGAAACAGATAATCAACAAGGACCTACTGTATAGCGTGGGAACTCTGCTCGATAATCTGTAATAACTTAAATGGGAAAAGGATTTGAAAAAGATTAGATATGTATAACTGAACTACTTTATTGTACACTTAAGATGAACACAACATTGCTAATCAATGATACTCCAATATAAAAGAAAAAGAAGAAAAAGAAAGAAAAGAAAGAGCAGAGACTGAGAATTGAACTGGGGACATTGCCTGAATTCTGCTGAAGCCGGTTTTTCAGGCCTCCATTCTACATCGAGCCTCTCTTCTCTGGTGAGGTCAGTCTTCCCTTGTACCTATATTCTGCAAAGTCTCTACGTTGACTCATAAAGGAATGTGGATATTCTCAGGTTCCATCCCCGCATCCTTGCTTTGCCTCCAGACTCAGGAGCCTGGATGGATCTCTGCAGATTCCGGGGAGATGAGAATAAGCAATAGCTGCTGACGGTTTCAGCTGCTTGCCCCTGAAGGCAGGATTCCTCGGGGAGGTTCTAGAAGCCACCGCAGAGACTCTTGCTTACTGTCTGTCCAACAACTAGTTCCTGCCTGCTGCTGTTGCAGTGGCAGCTTCTGCTTCTTTCCACCTTCCAAACATTTCAGGAGAGTTCCTCCTTGGATGATCGAAAAAGAAACCACCCTGGCCAAGAGTCTGGGAGATATGATTTCCAGTCTTCTGCCCCTGTGCCACATGAGAGAATATCGGTTAGTAGAGTGGGTGATATCTCCCCCTCGAAGGACCTGCAAGGCATACACTTGAGTAGAAAGTGTGTTGGTAACAGAGGAAAGAAGGAACATTCCTGTAAGCGAGCTATTTGGAAGGTTAGAAAGGAGATAAAGAAAAGAAAAATTGGATGGAGAATATTTCCTATCATAAGAAATAGTCTCATTATTGTCCTTGATTGAAAAGATAATTCCCAAGGACAGATGAATGATATAGTTGGCCCCATAGAAGTAGCTTATATCGTGGTGGAGACCAGTTTCTAAAAATTAATAAATTGCCAACGATTCCTTGAATGCTGTCAAGGGAAATAATTCTCTGTGGGATTTACTCAAGTTGGTTTTGTTTGTAGGAAGGCTGAAGTCTTTCTCTCCCCGATGGGTACTCTCTTAGGCATGAAATGTGTTCTGGGAAAAGCCAGGAAAGCAAGGGAGCCAAGCAATGAGTGGGACACATGTGTTTGTTAAGAGGTTTTGACAAAGCATCCGGGAGGGGCACCTGTTATGAACAGTGGGAGCTAAATTGCGCTATTTTGTTTCTCTTGGTCCATGCAGAGAAATGAGCCCACACGTCCCCTTTGGTATGATTGTGGAGATACGAGCTCTCTGGAAAAGATGAAGGATTTCACGTTTGAAATATGTGTAGTTTCCTGGCATCCATACCCAGAACGTCTGAGGATGAATAATGCATGCATGATTATTCCTGATTAATATTTTAATCCTCAATATTGCACCAACTGGGAGAGTGTTGGCATGTTAACATCTTCAACAATAACAGGGAAGAAAGATTCTGCTTCAGCCATCAGAAGCAAACTCAACTCTGTAGGCAAAGGGGACTGATGTCCAGGGAGATCCCAATCCACCTTCATGTGCAGAAATCAAAGAAAGACCCTGAGATGAAGTTGAAAAGGCACAGTGGACTCGTGTCAAGATTTTTTTTAAGGAAGTAAGATAAAGTCAGTGGGAGCTTTTCACCAAAAGGGTGATCCCACAGTGGCAAAGTTAGAGGGAGAGCCTGAATTACAGGGGGGCAGTGGTCTCGGGGAGCCACAGCAGTGGGCAGGATGATGGCGCTGGGGAGGGAGGAGAGGGGGAAGTGAAAGACGCAAGGAAGGGTCCTCGCAGGGTTAGGGGTAGGGGTAGGGTTAGGGTTAGGGCTGGGAGATCAGTTTGTATCTACACTGCGGACAGTGGCGGAGTCCTGGACTGGCATTTCCAAGTCGTGTGGGTGGAGGCTGAGTTGGCAAATCAAAGCCACAGTGCCAGGCCTGGGAGTCCCGGGAGAGCAGGCTGTGCCCTGGAACTGCCCTACTGTGGGGCAGGACGCCAGTGACAGCCCCCCACCTCTTCCCCATGGCGTGTCTTCTTTGTAACGGCCCTTCTAGGATCACTTTTTCTGAGGGCAACCTGTGCGAGTGAGGCTCCAACTTTGTGGACGTGGGGGGTCCACGGTCCCAGTCGCCCACAAACATGCCTTTGTTCCCATCACCTGAAGCAGTTCTGCTGTTTTCTGTTCTCTCACTCCTGCTTGAGCCTGTCACCCAAGAACTGCATCCTGCTGAAGGGTGTGATTATGTCAATGAAGGCTGCTTCAGTTACAGGTGACAGAAAACTAACTCAAGCTGGCTTGAGTTGCTTTTTAAAAATGAATTTCATTGCCTTGGAGAACTGAAATGTACAGAGATGGATATAGGTTCAAAAACATCAGCATACTTTTTTTTAACACAGGATTCTGGGTGGGTAGGCGAAATGGATGGGGGTGATCAAAAGGTACAAACTTCTGGCTGTAAAATAAATAAGTCATAAGGATGCCACATGCAACATGGTGACCATAGTTATAAATACTTTATGGTATAACTGACAGTTGCAAAAATAAAAAGCCTAAAACAAATAAACAAATGAAAACCCCCACACAACAGGATACAGAGAATCAAATGATGCCATGAATCATGGGGACGCAAATGCCCAAACCTCACTCATCTCTGATCATCTCTGACCTGATGTCATCCTTAGGCAGGTTTTCTTTTTATGGCTGTGGACACAGTTTCATGAACTCGGGTCCATAAGTAAAATAAGTTCCCCTTTCCTAAGGCCTGAGTTTGGGTCTTTCTGATGCATCCCTGGTCTAAGCCCTGTGGCTAGGTTTGTGGAGGGGGTTGCGTCCAGTGTTTTAATTGGCCAGACCTAGCTCTTGTAGCCACCTCCAGAGACAAGGAGGATTTATTACACTTGAGCTACTTAAACTGGAAGGTTTAGAGGCTGGAGGATTCCTTGAAATAAACTAGGGTTCCTTCTGTAAGAAGGGGGAGATAAAAAGATCCAAAGTGTATGGGAAGCTGCAGCAGATAACAGTGATGAGGCTGGCTCATGAAACATCTAGATGAGCAGGAGCAAGTCTCAGTTATGAATGTCATTTGATTGGAATGACTGCCTGAAACATGGTGCTGAGAAGGATGCCGAGGCTGCCTCAGTGTGTGGGTAACTGATAAGCAGTGTCTATCACAGATCAGAATCATGGGCCGGTGTTAGAAGTGCCGTGGGTTAACCAGCTCTGATAGAGAAGGCACCTTTATTTGGCCATGCTGATCACTAATGCCTTTAAAATGAGAGTGATTTCTTCCTTCAAAAAAGAATATGAAATGGGATAAAATTTTTCCTGCTGAAGATGAGCAATATATTCAAGCTTCACTTGTTCTGATGAAGGTCCCAGGGTATCCTCCTCTCGTCTTCCTTTTGTGAGAATTAAGGTACAGCTGCTAGCTTGGCAAGTATTGTTGAGATCTGGGCACAGACTGTGGCCGAAATGCCTGGGGAGTGTTTGAATGCTTCTGCTTCCGGCACAATTACATTGTGAATGAGCCAATTGTGTGGAAGATGTAAAATGTTTCCGAGTGGATTTCTCATCTTCACAAACTCCTCCGCTAACAGCCTGGGAGCACAGATCTCTTTAGCAGTAAAAGGGAACAGGTATTAACAGTGAGAGGCTGGGGTGCTAACAGTCCAAGGCCCTCTGCCCTCTGCCCAGTACCATCATCTTCCGTGGCGGGAAGCTGCCCTCCTGCAACTCCAGGCCTCATTACGCACGCTTCTCGGGCCCCCGGTCCTTGCTCCACAGCTCCGCCTCCCGCATCTGACAGAACCTAATGAAGACACTTATCTTCACTTCTCACAACTGCTGCTCGGGCACAAGTCAGAGTCCTCTGATGCCTGAGTGTCTGAGGGGCCCAGCGGCATGTGGCCATCAGGGTTGTGGCTCAGAGAGGTGGTTTCAGGGCCACACTCTCTCTGGGACCCATTCAGCAGCACCCTTGAATGTCTTATCCAGGCGTGAGGACACAGAAATAAATATCAGCCGTCTCCATCCTCCAAGACCATCTAGTTTGTGACCAAAGACAGGTCCATCAATGTATAAGTCGTAACACAGAACGCTGAGTTCCAAAGGAAGGAGTAGATCTGAAGAGGCTGCTAGGAGACACAGTAACGCCTGTAGGTGTGTATTATATCCTGATGCTCACGCTCATTCTGTTTTAATGGAAAGAACAAATCTGACGCCATGTTAGATCTGTTTCTTTTACTTTAACCTTTGTGTTCTATTGCTTCCAGTTAAGAATGCTGCTTATAACCTGAAATATACAGGGCAGCCCATTCTCAAGGCTCTTATCTTCAAGAGCATAACACTTTTCCCTTCATAAATAAAAAGTTGCAGAACAGGGCATCACATTTGCCTTGCTGAGAGTTCACATGAACACCATGACCTGGGCCTGTGTGGGCAGCTGGAAGAACAAGGGATTCCTACACCAAGAAGTCTGCAATAACCAACCATGCCCCTCCCTCAGTTTGCCTTTAAAGACACTGCTGAAACCCTTTGGGGAGCTCAGGGTTTTGGGGGGCATGAGCCACTTGTTCTCCTTGGATGGCCCTGCAGGAAACCCCTCTCTGCTCCAAACTCCAGTGTTTGGTGTCCTTTGGCCTCGCTGTGTGTTGGGCACATGAAGTTGAGTTAGACAGCACTGTGAGATTGACAGATCCTGTGTTTACTGCCCTCATTTTACAGATGGGGAAACCAAACTTTAGGTTGTATAGCCATTCATTCATTCATTTACCTTTTTCTAGTACCTGCTATGTATCAGCACCTTGCTAAGTACTGGGGATACCGAGATGAGTCCTCCTTCCCACCCTTGATTGAGATGCTCACGACCATCCCTCAAGAGACGCCATTCAGTGAACGGATCCGGGAGAATGAGCACTTGTTCCTCTGTATGAGGTTATCTTCCCCCAAATACTTGGGATGGTGCATTGCATGCAGTGCAACCTCAAAGACATGGCATTCCTAAAATGATCTACTCCCCAAAACAGTACTGAGGTTTTGCTGTAAGATGTTTCTCTCAGTTCTCTGAGTTTTTGCCAGGATGGAGAGGCAGCTCCTGGTTATATAAATGCAGGTCCACCCTACATCGGGGACTCTTCTGAACAATGAAAATGACTCCCTAGAATTTCCTCTGTTCAAATGGTTGTTGACATATCCTGGAAGGATTTTTCAGGGAAGCTCTATAAACACTGGACTTGAGGACCATGTTTACAAAGCCATCTCTTGTGTTGACTCAGAAGATCTGGAGGCAGAAGTCTTTGGCCTCTGTAGCACTACATGAACCCCAGCGGCGCCATCAGTGGGTGCTTGGCAGGATGGCTCTGAGCTGCACCCCAGGGAACTCAGGAAAGCCGCTGCCCCCTGCCGCTTCCCCTTACCCTGGAATGAACACAGTGGAGTTGCTTTGACTCTTCTCCCAAATGGTGCAAGGCTATAGTCAAGTTATTTTTTTCTGAAATCACTTAATACCATTGTTGAACCAGTGATTGGGTTCAGGCACATTTTGACCACTTTCCTGAAAATTTGTTTATAAGGATGTCTTTAAGCTGACAGTGAAAACATTCTTATTTTGTCCCTTCAAATTTAAGCGGTCCTAGCTAGAGACAGGAGAGAGTGGGGGATCTTGTTAGTACCCTTTCGGATGTATTCTGCCTGTTCTCAAGGACGGTACAGAGCCCCAGCCCGCTGCCCACCTCCCTGCCACTCCCCCCACCCAGCCCCAACTCAGACTGCTGAGAAGGTCATCTGGCTGGACCACGAAAGGCTCTCTGGGCTGCCCGAGACCCGTGACCAGCAAGGAGACAGTCTGGGAGGGCGGGATCACGCAGTCCTGGGCTTGGCTGCAGCAGAAGGGCTCCCCCTGCTGCCAGCACAGCGCTCTGCACGTTTCTTGCGCTTCCCCTCCCCTGCAGGCTTGAGGGGGCTGCGGAAGGCAGAAAAATGAAGCGTAGGGCCGGGCGGAGCTGGAACGGCGTTATAGCTCCTGTGTTATCCTGTGCCTAATAAGTCTACCTCAGGACTCAGGGAAAGCAAAGACCCTTTCCCTCGAAGCTGAGTGACTCTTGCTTTCTCCTCTAGAACACACTGCTGGGCATATGTGGGGCCAGTTATGCCAAGCCCACTTAGGTTTCTCTAAAAAAACGTACTCAGCCTGTCTACTTGACCCCATACTAGCTTGACAAAAGATGAGGAGGTATTGATTAATTTTATTCTATGGTTTTCAACTAATATACAGTAGATCCAGTGTTAGACAAAACTGGTACCTTGTAGACTTCATGCTTGTGATGGAAGGTTCACTGTGTTATCACACACTTTTCTTAGGAAGAAGCTGTTTATTTCCAGAGTCCCCTTCTGGGTTGTTGCTACTCACTGCCCAGTGGCATCTGACTGTTTGCACCCCGTGGACGGAAGCGCACCAGGCTTCCCTGTCTTTCACCGTCTCCCAGAGCATGCTCAAGCTCGTGCCCGTTGAATCGGCGATGCCACCCAACCGCCTCATTCTCTCTCACCTTCCTCTCCCCCCGCTTCAGTCTTGCCCGGCATCGGGGTCTTTCCCAGTGGGTTGACTCTTCGCATCAGGTGGCCAAAGTATTGGAGCTTCAGCTACAGCATTAGTTCTGCCAATGAATATTTAGGGTTGATTTCCTTTAGGACTGACCTAAAGGATCAGACCTTTAGGTTTGATCTCCTTGTTGTGCAAGGGACTCTCAAGAATCTTCTCCAGTACTTAGAAAGCATCATTTCTTCAGCACTCAGCGATGTTTATGGTCCAACTCTCACATCCATACATGACTACTGGAAAAACCATAGCTTTGACTACAGGGACCTTTGTTGGCAATGTGATGTCTCTGCTTTTTAATATGTTGTCTAGGTTTCTCACAGCTTTTATTCCAAAGAGAAAGCATTTTTTAATTTCATGGCTGCAGTCACCATCTGCAGTGATTTTGGAGCTGAAGAAAATAAAGTCTGTCACTATTTCCATTTTTTGCCCATCTATTTTCCATGAAGTGATAGGACCAGATGCCATGATCTTCTTTTTTGGAAAGTTGAATTTTAAGCCAGGTTTTTCATCTCCTCTTTCACCTTCATCAAGGTGAAAGCTGGAAGCTAGTAACTTCTACCTTACTTTTTATAAAACTAGGCAACTGGCCACCTGGCTACAAGTCTTTACTTCCTCTTCACTTTCTGTCATTGGGGTGGTGTCATCTGAATATCTGAGGTTATTGCTATTTCTCCTGGCAATCTTGATTCCAACTTGTGCTTCATCCAGCCTGGCATTTCACGTGATGTGCTCTGCATATAAGTTAAATAAGTAGTGTGACAATATACAGCCTTGATGTTCTTCTTTCCCAGTTTGAACCAGTCTGTTGTTCCATATCCAGTTCTAACTGTTGCTTCTTGACCTGCATACAGGTTTCTCAGGAGGCAAGTACGGTGGTTGATATTTTCAGCTCTTTCAGTATTTTCATATGGGACCTCACACAGTACGGGACACCGTGTAAGGTCACATATGAGAGTGAACGCATGAGAACCAGATGATTTAGGAGGGAGACCCCTGGACTCTTCATCTAGATTGCCCATAGTCGGTTCAAATTTAAAAAACCAAAGTATAGTTGATTTATAATATTGTGTTAATTTCTACTGTACAGCAACATTATACATCTATACTTTTTTCATATTTTGGGGTTCAAATTTTGATTTTTCACACTTACTAGTTGTATGTGCATAGGTCAGTTTTAGAAAGCTTCTTATTATCCTGGGAATAATACTGTTTTCCTTGCAAGTTTGCTGCAGGGAGGACTGGGTTTGCTCAATGTTTTGCCCAATGTCCGAATCCCCGAGCGGGAAGAGAGAAGGCTTCCAAGACAATGCAATTCGCAAAAAGGGAAGTTTATTACTGACTCGAGCCAGGATTTTTTGCCACAACCAATGCAGTGGTGCGGGGTCAGAAAAAAGCCCCGAGCCCCAGCTGTTCCATAAATTTATAGGGTGAACATAAGCAGTTGGTAGCTGGCTTAAGCGGATTGATTATGTGTTTGCAAAGCAATTTTATTGGTACAAACTTTCGCGGGCTTTTTGTTCAATCTCAGGTGTTCATGGGCTTTTCCGCTTTCCCTCATATTCCCTCTGTTCCCTTTTGGGCCCCTGTTGATTGGCTGGCTCCAGTCAGCCCGATAGGGGCGGGGAATCCCACCATTTCAGGGAAACCGAAACCCAGGTCCGGGCCGCCTGCCAGCCCCGGCAGCCCCACATTCCCCCCTGACTTTGTTTCTATGGAAGGCCCAGTCATGGGTCTTCTATATCATCTGTGGGGACAGTCGAATATTGAGATCTGAGTAACATTAGGTGGACGGACAGGCAGTGTGTTTTTCCTAATAACTCCCCCTGAGAGACTTCATACTCAGGAGCTTTTTGGGGTTTGGGGCGGAGGTCTCTTTCTTTTGTCACTTCTTCCTGCTGAGTCTGGGCGTAGGCCTGCCTGGCAGAGCAGAAGTCTCTCCATACCTGACCTAAGTTGGGGTGTTTTATATCTGAAACCAGCTTTTACTCTTGTAATAACAGCAACTTAGTTTGAAACTGTCAGCACCTCTCAGAGGTAAAGTAGACAGGGGCCAAACAGGAGACCTACAGGATGGCCATCACTGGTCCCCAGAAACAGGAGGCACCGCTGGGATGATTGGCTGGTGGTCAAGCAACAGAGCTGTGTTCTAGGAATCTTATGTTTAGTCTGAAGTTATCATCTTCCACCTGGGTGGGGGCTCCAGTTCTGCAGAAGAACTCAAAAGACATTGTTATGCATGTTTCTTAGAGTAGGAACCAGGACCCGTCTCAAGGCTGTACCACCATTTGATTGTTTTTACTCTGTTTCTGTATTTTCTCCCTTTATTTTCTCCCTTCTCTGATTGGCAATTGAATCTACCCTTTGGAACTCAGGGAAGGTCAAGGAGGCTTAATAAAGCCTATATTTTACAGTACAGCAGATCTGTACTCCAGAGTCGCCACCCTGCATAGTCCTATTCAGTTTTAATTTAGGGAACAGGCAACTATGACTGTGATAACTTTTTGTCAAAATGGGCCATAGGACTGCCTCAGCTTGGAGAACAGACACTGAATTGGAAGTATTCTTGAGTTCCAAGTCTTAGATCTGAGCCTTGTATGATTAAAATCTCAATCTCTTGGTCTGTCATTTTGTTGCAACATACCCAGTTAGTAGTAGCTGGGGAAGGGTTAACTGGAGTTTTAATAGACAAAGTAAATCTCTTTCTTTTAGAAGAATAGGCCTGAAACCCAGTCTGGACCTGGCACTCCAGGGAGACTTGTAGCCAGGTGGCCAGTTGCCTAGTTTTATAAAAAGTAAGGTAGAAGTTACTAGCTTCCAGCAGGCATTGTTTTGAGAATGGTGGCATCTAAGCATGACATGACTCAGAAAACTCAAGTGTTTAGAAATACAATGTCTAATCTGAAATTATATCCATAGTAACACCTGGTTATTTCCCAGGATGTCTGAACCATAGCTGAGTACTCTATTTTGACTTTTAATTGTAAAATTTTTCTTTAATAGCCAAAGCAAATGGCACCATTAATGATGTCAGTGTTTCTCTAGGTATGAGAAGATGCAAGAACTGGGACTCATAAAATCTCCTGAAAAGATCTAACTATCTGAAGGCCTGTTCTGCCAGTTTTTCTCAGAGCACCGAGTGCCTATTCTTGATTTTCAGCCTGAACTCCTTTCAGGGCCGTTGAAAGTCAGCAGTTGCAGTGGCCATGATTTAATCTCTGTAGATGTGGATGGTAAGTGTCAATCTTCAGTTGGCAGAGCCCCTTTCTGCTCACAAACTTGACCACGACTTTGAGGGGGGCATTTCATGACCATTTTATCCCATGGTGCTGAGAATGTCCTTTTTCAGGTTTGGCAAAGATTTTGTCGACCGGCCTCTCAATGTGCGGTTACTGGACTAGGCCATAAAACAGTATCCAAAATTCTCTGGACCACCTGTCTTATAGCCTCTTGGTCCAGGAAAATATTCCCTCTTGTTGCTTCTTCTCATATCTAGAGTTACACTGTCATCATCATCGATCTCCTAGGGAACTATATATCATTTTATCAGAGGCCTCAGTCACACATTTGGCACTGTAAGAAATAGCAATTTTGTAAAACAGGTGAAATACAAAGAACATAGCCAGCAGTACTAGTAAAGTCACAAGTAAGACCTAAGAGCTTTCATTAGATGTAGCCCAGTGTATCCCAGGTCGTCTGACTTAGTCTACTCTGTACAAATCTTTATCTTTCAGGGAAATTATACATTGTCATCACCATCTATAAGGCACACAGCCCAGTTTTCTAGTGTTACTAGACTGATTATCTTTAGTATGATTTAATTGTTTTTAACACAGAGGAGACTTTAAACCTAAATTACAATAGCCTGGTGTTATCTGTATAAATCTATCTCATAATTGTGGGAGGTTTTTTTTTATGCTAAAACTTTTCTTGTTGTTCTGATTGATCTTGAGGAATAGAAAAAGGCTCAAATTTATAGCCAGAGTCAGAGTAGGCATCATCAATTGGCCCAGTGAGGGGATCCTGTCTGGTAGTATCACAGTGACCTGAATATGACTATAATTTTTTTTTAAGTAAATTTCCTTAGGGCCAACCAGTTAGAGCCTTGTAGTAGAGAAATTTACCAAGGTAACCCAGAGCTAGACACAGATAATTGGCCACAAACCCAACAATTGGACTGATTTTTAAAACTGGCATAGAATCATGCCTATGATAGAAAAGCATTTGATTTATATGTAAAGGTCTAAGAAGTCAAGAAAACACTATAAACGATCATACAAATCAGGTCCAGCATCTTGGACAAGCTGTCTACCTCTGATGTTGTTGTCTTCTCATCCTGGTGTACTGTAGTTTCTCTTGTTTGAGCATCATTTTAAGGTGAGATCAGGTCAGCTGTCTTCTCTATAGACCAATCCAGTGTAGGGGCCTTTGGAAGTGGGAATTAATCTAAGAGTTAATTTCCCTTCAGTTTCATTGTACATGAGCTATTTAAGAGTACCTGATAAAAAGTCCTTCCATCCAGGTTGGAGACAGTCTCTTAAATTATGTCTTTTTCCAGTCCTGGTTGCAGGTCATGAGGCATCTGATCTTCATCCAAAGATAGATTACTGAGATAAGCTTCAGAAACAAACTTTTACATTAATATCACATAACAGAATTAATCATAGACTTTATTTTGCTGAAACACTTATAGGATCTCAGACTGAACTTTTAATATAAAACAGGGCTGGGAAACTCACACCCAAGGCTTATCACAGATTTTGCCTAACAAATCTAGGTGAACTCTTTTCTTTTAAGGTCTCAAAAATTCCTTGAGATTTTTGTACCTGTTAGTGAGATAACCTTTTTAGCTCATTTGATAAACTTTTTGGAAACTTAAGAGTTTCAAATTTCTGGAGGAGTCAGAGAGAGAGAAAATATAATTGTTTTGTTTATAACGTGTAATTTTACCAAATTATTTTTATAATTAGTTTGAGAGGAAGGTTTTCTCTACTCCTGGAAAACACACGATTTAAACCTGTAATTTCTCAGATAGGAACCATAAAAGTTATAAGCATTTTTGCTGGTTCATTCAGTCGTTTGTTAACTTTTGTGAAGTCATCAGGTTTTTCATTAGAATACCAAGACATATCAAAATGTTAAGAACTCCATATAATTTCTAGGATATCTGTATTAGTAATTTTTCATACACTATAACATGAGTGGATTTATTACTCATTTGATAATCTTTTTCATGTAATTTAACCAGCCAAATAAACAGTTTAATATCTCTCTTTGGGATGTTTTAGGGGCCCTCTGAAACACCCCAAAGTTAGCTAGATGTCAAAGGAACTTTAAAAGAATTTGATTCAGGAAGTTTTATCAAAAAGATCAATTAAAAGCTTTAGAACATTTGGTCAGATTCAGTCAATGTTGACGGGTGTATCATTTAGCTTGTTGATATGTCACAATGGGCGCCAATACCAAGGCTCCAGGTCTAGTGAAGGTCAGCTCCGCTGTCTTGGACCTAATGGCTCTAACCAGTTTCTTATGACCGTGCCATTTTTAACAAAATCCATTTATTTAACTAATTGTAATCTAATTTTAGAAAATCTTGATCATGCATAACTCTTTTTAGTATTTTTTTACACTTTTTTTTTTTTTTTACCTAAAGCACACTTCTTGCTTTCCTTTAGCAACCAAGAGCTAACTTTTATATTAGTATTTTATAGATTGGTGAGCATAAATACCAGTGATAATTTTTAAAACCCTTGTTTTCTTAAAACATTTTAGGATGGCATCAAACATTATTCATTTATAGTCTCAAATCTCTTTAGTTTTTGTGTAAAAGGAAATCAGTGTTTAGTAGTAAATGTTTCAAAATCTTATTTCATTTGGAAATGACCTAATTATTTAATAGACTTTCAATACTTAGTTTAGCACAACCCTTAGAAATTCAAGTTACACCAATCTGGAGAGACTATTTTAAACAGTTATTCTTAAAGAATAATTGTTCTTAATGGAGTTTATATACAAACTCATACCTAATTTACATTTTTAGAAGTTTTTTACTCGAGGTAATTTCTTTGTTGACAAACCCGCACCAGGCATAATATTTAACTTATATTAAACCTAGGCACAATGAAAACATTTCACCTGATGTTAATTACTCTAAGACATGTCTATATTAGATAGGTCAACAAAGAAACATTAATATCAGGTATTTAATACTGAATATTTCCCAGTTTACCTAAACCTGGAATTTATTGTTTAATTTAGAATTATTTGATTTGTAAGCGCTTACCCCTTCTTAAGCCAATTAAATAGAGCTCATTTACAAATTAACCTAAAAATATTTTCCAGAGATAAAGACATACCAAAACGTATTTAGACAGACACAGTGCAAGATCTATCTTCATTTTCTAAGTTTGATCATGAATTAGATATTACAATATAAAATTTAAATAAATAACATTTTTAAAGGCTTCTCTTTTTTTCCTTTTGTTCTCAGTCTCAGGAGTTAGAGATGGTCTAGATGAGTGTTCTTGAGAGCCCTGGTCTAAAGGCACAGGGAAAGAAAATCAAGTTTTAACAAAACGGCGGCAGGTCTAAATGGTGGCCAGACAAAGCAAAACAGCCGTCACAAATCACAACACAGAACAGAGTTAAAACACACATATAATCCTGGCAGTCCTCATCAGACACTCCCTTAAATACAAGAATACAGTCTCTCAGAAAACCTTCTGTAGAGACACAAAACTTCAGATGTCTTCAAAGATTTCAAAAGGAGGAGGACCAGAGGCAATGCCAGCACACACAAACACAGAGAGCCGAAGGCAGACACACGGACAGACAAACGTCGGCCGATAACGCAGCGCTGGGTTTTCGGGCCCCCTGAGTCCTCTCGCCTCCCAGTAGCAGGTTCACCTTACCGAATGGCGTCCACTGTTCACCAGACTCGGGGTCGGGAGAGGAACTTTCCTCCCCGCAGAGCCGGCTGCCTTCCAGCGCGTCCGCTGGCCTCGGCCTTACACCGGCTGGATCGCCCAATCCGTTCCCCCCGTTATAGAAAGCCTTCTTCTGCACCAGATACCTTCCTGCTCCCAGCGGGGCCTGGGATTTACACTGGACTCTCCTGTCCTGCCCGAGCACTGGTGTTTTTATTTACCCTTCCCCTTTGTCCTGTAAGTGTTCTCTTCTCCTGGTCAAGGGATCCCGAAGAGCCCCCAAATGTTTTGCCCGATGTCCGAATCCCCGAGCGGGAAGAGAGAAGGCTTCCAAGACAGTGCAATTCGCAAAAAGGGAAGTTTATTACTGACTTCAGCCAGGGCTCCTGCCACATCCAACGCAGTGGTGCAGGGTCAGAAAAAAGCCCCGAGCCCCAGCTGTTCCATAAATTTATAGGGTGAACATAAGCAGTTGGTAGCTGGCTTAAGCAGATTGGTTACATGTTTGCAAAGCAATTTTATTGGTACAAACTTTCGCGGGCTTTTGTTCAAACTTAGGCGTCCGCGGGCTTTTCCCCTTTCCCTCATGTACCTTTTGTTCCCTTTTGGGCACCTGTTGATTGGCCGGCTCCAGGTGGCCCGATGGAGGGGCGGAGGAATCCCACCATTTCAGGGGAAGCCGAAACCCAGGTCCAGGCCGCCTGCCAGCCCCGGGCGCCTGCCAGCCCCGGCCGCCTGCCAGCCCCGGCAGCCCCACACTCAATAGATGCCATCCCTCATCCTGCTGGTTCTTCCCTTATGTATCTGTACTAAGTCGTTACAGTCGTGTCTGACTGTTTGCGACCCTATGGACTGTAGCCTGCCAGGCTCCTCTGACCTTGGGGTTTTCCAGGCAAGAACACTGGAGTGGGCTGCCAATGCCCTCCAGAGGACCTTCCCCACAACAGGGATCCAGTCCTAGCCTCTATGTCTCCTACATTGGCAGATGCGTTCTTCACCACTGGTGCCACTTGGGAAGTCCTCTTCCTTTGAGAGACAAACATAAACAAACTAATATATATCCTCAGAAAATAAAGACCACATTCAATTTAGTTCTTCAAAAGGTCATTTGCACTTTGAGAATAGCCTTTCCCTGACCAATAACCGTTTGGATTTTCATGATTGTTTTCTTAGTGTTTTTAACATGCATGTAATTTGTACTAAGCAAGCCTCTGTGTACATTTAAATGAGTGACGATGATTTCTGTTCACACAGCCGAAGCCTCTGTTAAGCTATGGATCTAAGACAGAGCTTGTTCAAGTCAGTCTTGATTTATTAAGTACCAGGGATATATTGATACATGAACTCAGCTTTGCTTGCTGTCATTGTGCCTTTTGCAGTTCCCTGAAGCCGAGTAGGACCTTGTGGGGCTCCTGGGCACAAAATCCTTCCTGTGTCCCCTGTTTCTGGATTACAGGAAATAGACTTTATTCAGCTTCCATGGCCTTCCCCAAGTTTCAAAGGACAGGTTCAAACAGTTGCTAATTATGGAAGGAAGGGATGCAGAGATGAGGGGGGAGCAGCCAAGAAACAATAGTGAAGCCTTAAGGCAGGGTCCTGGTTCTCCTCAGGGTAGACACATAACAATACCTTTGAGCTGTTTTGCAGATACTGAACCCCCACAAGTTCAGTTCAGTTGCTTAATCATGTCCAACTCTGCAACCCCATGGATGCAGCATGCCCGGTCTCCCTGTCCATCACCAACTACTGGAGCTTGCTCAAACTCACGTCCATCGAGTCAGTGATGCCATCCAACCATCTCATCTTCTGTTGTCCCCTTCTCTTCCTGCCTTCAATCTTTCCCAGCATCAGGGTCTTTTCCAATGAGTCAGTTCCTTGAGTCAGGTGGCCAAAGTATTGGAGTTTCAGCTTCAGCATCAGTCCTTCCAATGAATATTCAGGACTCATTTTCTTTAGGATTGACTGGTTTTATCTCCTTGCAGTCCAAGGGACTCTCAAGAGTCTTCTCCAGCACCACAGTTCAAGAGTATCAATTCTTCAGTGCTCAGCCTTCTTTATGGTCCAACTCTCACATCCATACCTGACCACTGGAAAAACCATAGCTTTGACTAGATAGACCTTTGTCAGCAAAGTAAAGTCTCTGCTTTTTATTTTTTAATATAAACTTATTTATTTTAATTGGAGGCTGATTACTTTACAATATTGTAGTGGCTTTTGCCCTACATTGACATGAATCTGCCACGGGTGTACATGTGTTCCCCATCCTGATCCCCCCTCCCACCTCTCTCCCCATCCCATCCCTCTGGGTCATCCCAGTGCACCAGCCCCGAGCACCCTGTCTCTTGCATCAAACCTGGATTGGGGATTCATTTCACATATGGTAATATACATGTTTCAATGCCATTCTCCCAAATCATCCCACCCTCTGCTTTTTAATATGCTGTCTAGGTAGATGAGACCTCCAGCAGGTGGGTGAAATGAACTGAAGGCTTCCCACAAGTATGCAGACCCCAGACTAGTTGGAAACAGAAGGTTGATGATGGTGACTGCCACCTACCTCACCACTAATGAATCAGAAGAATGTTCGTGAGCCGATCACACCCTCTTTGAACCATTAGTATAAAAACTCCTCACTACTCCCTCCAGGTTGGGACATACAGTTCTGAGGGCCTGCTATGTCCTCCTTTGCCTGGTAAGCAATAAAGCTATTTTCTTCTACTTTGCCCAAAACTCTGTCTCTGAGATTTAATTTGATGTCAGGGTACAGAGGCTGGATTTGACTTCACTGTTGACTGACCTGCATATCAATAGCTACTTTAGAGTTTCAGGGTTTCATCAGTCTGGGAAGACAACAAAAGGAGTTCAGCATGAAATATTCATCCACAAAAGCCGTGGAAGTGCTGAACCTGTAGCCTAGATGTGCTGCTCCTTTCTCTTTTCTCCTGCTGGGTCGTGGTTTCTGTGATGTGCCTTTGAGTCCCTCACTACCTTTTCTGGATCAGTTCAATAAGAGGTGGCGTTGAGAGTCATTAGAAATGACATGGCTATTCCCTTTGTCTGTAAAGTCAATAGGCAGTGTCTGGGCTTTCTCTCTACTCTGAGTGAGCTCTTTCTCCCCACTCCCGGATCTGGTCCTGAGAGTCAAGTTTTTTTTTCCCCCTGAGGATCATTAGCTATCACCAGAACAAGGAAGAGCAACATCTGACCCCCGATTGGATCTGTTTCTTTTACTTTAACCTTTGTTCTCCAGTGCTTTTGTTACTATAATCATGAAAAGAATGCTGTGTGTAGCTATAAGCATACACAGTGGCCTGCCTTGGGGAACCTGCCCCTCTGCCTGAAAGTTAAACTATGGTGTCTTTGTCCAGCTCACTGGGAAACACCCTGCCCCTGCCCACCAGTGAATGGTTGCAGGAATGGACACATCCCCTCCCCAAAAGCTGACCAAGCCAGGAGATACTTGGCAATATTTATTTACTTTACTTCTGTCCCGCTCCCCATCTCTGTCCTACAAAAGAAACAGGCATCTAGTCTCTAATAAGGCAGTGCTTTAGGACATTAGTTCACCATCTTCTTGAATGTCCAGCTTTCTGAATAAAGTCTCTATTCCTCACCTTGTCTCCTGATTATTGGCCTGTCACGTGGCTAGCAGGCTAACCTTGCATTTGGGAACATCACCTGGCTGAACTTTTCTGCTTCAGTCCCTTAGGCAAAGAGGTCACCTCTGCCTCTGGCCTGAACCAAAAGTTGAATGTTTCTGTGCTCAGATGAGTGTTTTGCCTGATGTCCGAATCCCCAAGCAGAAAGAGAGAAGGCTTCCAAGACAATGCAACTCGCAAAAAAAGGGAAGTTTATTACTGACTCGAGTCAGGGCTCTTGCCGCGCGTCCAACACAGTGGTACCGGGTCAGAGAGCCCTGAGCAGAGGCAGTTACCCAAATTTATAAGGTATGCATAAGCAGTTAGTAGCTGGCTTAAACAGATTGGTTACATGTTTGCAAAGCAATTTTATTGGTACAAACTTTCGCGGGCTTTTGTTCAAGCTTAGGCGTCCGCGGGCTTTTTAGCTCTCCCTTTGTTTCTTACTGGGCCCATATTGATTGGCTGGCTCCAGGTTACCTGATGGGGGCGGGGAATCCCACCATTTCACGGGAAACCGAAACCCAGGTCTGGGCCGCCTGCCAGCCCCGGCAGCCCCACAATGAGCCCCTTTCTGGGGATTGCCCGAATCGATAGAAAAGAGGACTGGTGAGATACCTGGGTTTGTTTCTTCCTGCGGAGGCACCCTGAGTGAGGCAGGTAACTTCCCCAGCTCTCCAAGCCTTCCATGGCCAAACCCTGAGACTATGAGGATGCTGCAGGTGCCCTTCTGTCCCGGAGGATGAGCTGCAGGATCTCCTGAGCAGATGGGACGGCTCTGTGGCAAGCTAAACGGACTGTGGTCTGCCCTTCGGTAATCACTTGATTGATATCATTTTTACAGAAGCTCTTCTTTTTTGTAAAGCCGTCTTTTTCACTCTGCACTTTGTCTTGTGATTCTGACTTATTATTTCTTCCTTCTGTTTTTAGTGCTGGCTTTCCACAGGTGTGCCTGGACCTCACTGTCATCTATCAGAGTAACTTCCTCTGAATCCATCCCCCACAGGAGCTCACTGGAGGTTCCCCTTTGGTCCTGGTATGATGAGATGATTTTAACAGCCACATTCCCACAGCTAATCCACATGGAGGAGATGGAAGCTTCCAATTGATTCCCTTTTTCTTTCCCCGATGCCATTACACCCTGCCTTTGATACGATCTGATTTGACACATGCCACAAAACGTGAAGAGATCACAATGCCTCTTTCTTTGGAAAGTCAAACAAGTAGTTTCTGACTTTTGATGCCGCTTTTCTTCCAGAAAAATTATCCAGAGAGTAGTTGATTTTCTTCTCTTGGGGCAGCTCTAAAAAGAGAGAGGAGGCGAAATTGTTAGACTGAGTGCTGCCTGTGTCCTTGGCTTTATACCGACTACAGAAAGCACAGGGAACCTTGCCTTGCTAACTCTCGGCATAAAAGAAGACGGATCAAATAGTTCCAGAAGGAGCTTGGAGAAGTGTCGGCCACGGCCTGCAGTGCGTTCTGCACCCGAGCACTTTGTAAATTGCCCGTTTTGAGTCATTCAAAGGCTCTGGAAATGTCTTCCCTTTCTTCCCACTCATTTCTTGGGACCAAAAGTTCATCGATACTGATAAAATACTAGTTTTGATAACAATAAAATGGATGCTAATAATAGCTACCACTTGTAGGCACTGAGGCGCATTAAATAGGCTGCATGTTGTGTTTAATAATTACAATAGTCCTGTGAGACCGAAAGGATCCCCATTGTATAGTCAAGGAAAGCAGAGCTTGGAGCTGTTAAACTACCCATCAGGAAGACTGAGCTAGAAATAAATGCTGGAGTGGAAATCTGTAACAGGGAAGGACAGAATCAGACTGTTTCTTCTGCCTTAACTCTGGCTCTCCATTGCTTCTGGCGCTCTCATCACTGAGAACATGCTGTCTGGAGCTGTTTTGGTGTTCAGTTGCTAAGTGGTGTCCAAGCCTCCCAGGCTCCCCTGGGGTTTCCCAGGCAACAATGCTGGGGTGGGTTGCCATTCCTTCCCTAGGGGGCCTTCCCCACCTAGGGACCAAAGCTACATCTCCTGCTTGGCAGGTGGATTCTCTACATACGCTTACAGGTGACTCTAGGCGTACGTAACAGCCGCCTCAATCCTGCCCCTCTGCCTGGAGGTTAAGCTCAAGTACCTTTGCTTGATTCAAGGGGACTTTAGCTTCTCACTGTGTGCACCTCTAAATGGCTGCCAAGAAGAAGAAATGAACACATCCCCTCCCCAGTGCTGGCTAAGCCAGAAGATACTTTACAAGACTTATGGCTGTTTTACTTTACTTCCTCATCTCCTTCCCCTCTCTGTTCTATAAAAAAAAAAATTAGCATCCAGACCCCAGTGAGATGGTACTCTAGAACACTAGTTCATCATTTTATTGGATGCCTGGCTTTCCGGAAAAAGTTGCTGTTCCTTGCCTCAACACGTCTCCCAATTATTGGCCTCTCGCGCGGCAAGCAGATGGAGTTTGGATTCGGTAACAAATTCACACCCAGGGCTTTTCCAGCTTAGAACTCTGTGCCCTCTCCTGCATGTCAAACCCACTTTGAATTTCGCTTTGATTGTCGGTCTTTTTCTTACATCTCCCTTGTCAGAGTAGATAGTATTTTTTTGATTTTCATTACAAGCAATGGGTAAGGGGTTTGAATAGCAAAAGTCTCTGAGAGGAACCTGGGAAATTTGAGGACTCCCCTGCCCCAACACACAGAGATGACACTGTTGTTTATTTTATTGCAGAGAAGTTGTTTATTTTTTTAATTTAATTTTTTTTAAATGAGGCACCTGATTTATGGGCCTTAGAATCTTTTTTGTTTTTTAATCAATTTGTTTTTGGCTGCATTGGGTCTTAGTTGTAGCATGCAGCACCTCTGGTTGTGGTATGCAGGCTTAGTTGCCCTGTGACATATGGGATCTTAGTCCCTCGACCAGGTATCTAACCTGAGTCCCCTGCATTGGAAAGCAGATTCCTAACCTCTGGATCACCAGGGAAGTCCCTGTTGGATTTATTTTTGTCATGAAAGGTTCAAATAGTGCAAAAGTATAGAGGGGAAAAAAAATCACTGAAAGTCCTGGGGAGATTTTTTCAAAATACCAAGGTCTGTGGCTCACATTGAGAACTTTAGTGTGTGGGGTCTGGGATGAGGACTTGGGGTCTATATTTTAAACAGTCTATACAAATGGTTCTAATTCTCAGCTTGAGCCAAAAGACCATGATCTTCTCTACACTCAGATAAGAGATTGAAGTCATGGTGTGTGAGTCCAGATGGATCATACCTCTTGTTCTTGATCTCTTCTAACTAGAGGCTTCCCTGGTGCCTCATGGTAAAGAATCTGCCTTCAATGCTGGACCGGGGTTTGATCCCTGGGTTCGGAAAATCCCCTGGAGAAGGGAATGACTACCCACTCCAGTATTCTTGCCTGGAAAATTCTGTGGGCATAGCTGCAGTCCACAGGGTCACAAAGAGTCAGACACCACTGAGCAACGGACACTTTCACTTTCTTATAACTAGAGGACTCTCTACCTCTCTCTCTCTTTTTTTGCAATTTCTGATAAAAATTTTCATTTTTTAAGGTAAAACTGTAATGAATGACAGAAAGCAGAGAAGTGATTACCTACGGTTAAGGACAAGCGTTGGACTGTCCATAAAGAAGCGAGAGGGAACTTTTAAAGTTAAGAAAATGTTTTATATCTTAATTTTCTTTGTTGTTGATTTACAATGCTGTGTTAGTTTCTGATAGGCTAGGTGATTCACACATACATATTCACATTCACATATACAGGTATTCTTTTTCAGATTCTTTCCCCTTATGGGTTATTATAAACTATTGGATACTGTTCTTTCTCTGAGTGGGAAATAGGGCTGCCAGTGGTGTGGGAAGAGAAGGAACAGGATGGTGTGGAAGGCTCTGTGCATGTTACATGTTTATTCAACCCCTTGAGGCTTGGAATCTAGAATTTGCAGTTTGAATTATCACCATTTCCAGGTAGTGGCATGATTTCCGTTCGGAGGTGGTTCAGTGGCTAAGACTCCACATTTCCAACGCGTGGGGCCCAGGTGCGATCCCTGGTCTGGAAACGAGGCTTCACAGCCCACAACTAAAAGAAGCCACATGCTGCAATGAAGATGAAAGATCACACGTGTTGCAGCTAAGACCTGGCACAGCTAAGTAAGGAAAAGAATGTGACCGCAGGGTCATGCCCACATGACCAGGAACTGGGTTCTTCCCTTGCCAAGCTGAACGAGGACCCAAAATGAACCTCTAGCTTTATGATCAGGCTTTGACATTTGGATCCAGCCCTTCATGCAAAAGGATGGACCAAACGGGCTGGTTCCTTGTAGGTATGGAATACACTCTAGTCTCGTTTTTCTTTTATATGTAAGGTTTTTAGAGCCAAGCTGAAGCCTGTGGGGAGGGCATCACTTTAGATTTGCAACTCTTCCTCACTGAACTCCTCTCCTTTGTCTCTTCAAGGGGACAAAGCGACCCTCAGGCAAACGCTCAATTCTGCCTGGACCCAATGAGGGAGGCAGCCATTAGTCAAAACACATAAACACCAGGACGGAGTATAGCGGCACTTTGGTCGAGTGGATGCCAGCTTTTCTGTCTGGACTCTATCAGGTTTTATGCTGTGGCCTTTCCAAGGAGACTTGCAAATGGTTATAAGAGGTGCAAATTATAGAAGTGACTCATGGACACTTAGGTCATTTAATTTGATTGCTGCCCTTAAAAGATGCCTTGCTGATGGAAGTGCAATAACGATAGGTAAAGAGTGTCTGAGGAGGTGCCTTGACTTTGTCTGCCTGGTTGTTGATATGCATAAAAAAACATGGTATAAAAGAAAGACTGGAAAAAACAAAAAAACAAACAAAAAAAACAACCCTGAAGCCTTCCATGCAGCGGTTCCCTGCCTTCGAGTCACAATTGAAACGAAACTTTTCAAATTCCTCTCTCCCAGTTCAGCCTGTTCCCATCAATCAGTGGCTGCGAAGTGATGGGACCCTTTACAGGTCAGTCCATTTATCCTTGAGACTGCCGACAGGACTTTGCCCTGAAAAATTCTCAGACAGATGGGCGACTGTCCTCCTGTTCAGAGCTTTCCTGAGAAATAAATCATCAGCATTCTCAGTAACCTACGTTGGTGCGGAGCGCCTGGTAAGAAAGTCTCAAATGAGCACAGCCTTCAAAGAGAGAGGAGTCAGGGCCCAGCTCCGTGTTTGGTAATGTGGATCATGCATCTTAGAATGAAGGAGGCCTGGAAATCAAACACTTAACGTGTTGGAAACAACTGGCTCCACTCATCACCCTGTGACTGGGCCATTATTTCTGACAATAGCAGCTAACGTTCCTATAGAGAAGCACCTTCACTTCTGGATCTGCCTTTCTAGTCTACCAAATGATGCATTATGCTCAAGGTGGAAGTCAGGGATATTATCGGGACCTCATTTTAAGATATGGAAAAATATATTTTTTTCCCCCTTGTGCAGAACAGGCCTTTAGTGTAGATCTATCTTGCAGTGATTTCCTTGGGTGTGATTTGAGGGGCCCCCTCCTGGTTAACATTTTTATAGCCTGTGAAATGGAGCAGCATTCTATGGCCCTTCCCCCCATGTCCTCCACCTGCCTTTTGTCTGTAAAAAGAAAAAACTTTAGTTAAAAAATAATCTGAGAAGTGAGCAAGTGTAGAAGCAAAAGGAAAGAGTCAAACAGGACAAAATAACAACAGTTTAGTCATTAAGCAAAATCGAGGACCTTTAGTTCCTTCTCGGGGGCTACAGACAATAGCCCTGAGCTATCACCTGTGGACTGTCTTACAGATACTGAAACCCCCAGCAGGTGGAAGAAGTAAGCTACATAATGATCAGACTACAGTCATTATATAAACAGTTCCATCTTACACAATCGTGAGAACTGGCCTCAAGGAAATGGGAACAGACTGACCTTGGAACTGAAAACTAACCGTATTTAAAGCGTCAAGATGACACTGGTCGGACGTTACAGGACCAGGTCTGATGCCATCAGAGCTGCCTTTGCTGTTTCTTCTTGTAGTCCCCTCCCCCAGTCTATAAAATTCTTGCCTCCTGGTTGTCCGTGCGGTTGGGGGAGTTGGCCTTTGGATGGGAGTCTGCCCCCACCACCCTCTGTTGCCAGCATCCAAAATAAAGCAAACTTTCCTTTCCATCATCCTTGATTCATTTTGGCTTTTGAGTGGCAAGCAGCCAGATCTCCACTTCCAGTAACACCTGTACATTTTAAATTGCCCTAACATCCCCCTCCCCAACACACGCATAGGTGCTATTATTATGCTAGCATTTTTTTTCCCTAAACAAACTGTAAATATTTACCTAAGAGCTTTTAAAATCACTGCCATCTGGTGGAGTTTGGCTTGGGGGTCATTGCCACCTAATGGCACCAGGAATGTCTTGCTTGGTAGAAGGAAGAGCTCTCACCTGTGTGGATGGCTGCCCACCCTCCGTCTCTGCTGCCCCCCAGGAGGACTTGGGCCATTCTCTTGATCCGTGAGAATGTTCTCTCCTGGTGCCTGGGGGGATTCCCTCTCGAGACCAGACTGTCCCATGATGATAGACTCACATTACTGATCCCATATCATCAGATATGCTCCTGGGACTTAGGGAAAGTTTATCTCCTCTGCTCTAGCACCTATTGACCTCATGTGTTAAGGAGCCCTTGGCTGTAAGTCATAGAAGACAGAGACCATATTGCGGCTCTGATAAGGGCATCTGTTCTTACATACAACAAGTTCAGGTGGCTGCAGGCTTCCTACAGGCAGAAGCTCAATGATGACATCAAGGAAGTCTTCCCATTCCGTTAATCTCTTGTGTGACTTTTGCCCTTAGGATGTCTCTTTCTTGATCATCTGATGACCACTGTTTTCCAGGTATTACATTCAGATTTAGGGATTTCCAGGAGCAGAGGACACCATCACTTCCAAACTCTCTTTTTTCCAATGGAGAGCACTGTTTTCTCCAGGAACCTCCTCATGACCTCCTCTCATGTCTCCCTGGCCAGCTGACCCACTGACTACCTTCCAGCCGGCCCCAGGAAGGGGAAGGACAGCTGGACCCGCCTTCTCCTGAGGCACCTAACCCAGGCGAATCTTGTTAGGAGGATGAGGCCATCACAGGTCATGGGTGGACCTGTAGATTGTCATACAGAATGGAGAAAATAGGAAAGAGAAAAACAAATGTCACATAATGCATATATATGGAATCTAGAAAAATGCTACCAATGGTCTTATTTTCAAGGCAGAAATAGAGACACAGACTTAGAGACACCAAGGGGGGAAGCAGGAGTGGGAGGAACAGGGAGACTGACATTGACAGGCAGACACTATTGATACTATGTATATGACAGGTAACAAATGAGAAGGGACAGCGAAGCTCAGGGAACTCAGCTTAATAGATGAGTTCTCAGATTAGCTCTGTGCTCAGCTATTGGGAATGCGATTCAAAGAAGCGGGGCTACAGGTACAGCTGATTCACTTTACTGTGCAGCAGAAATTAACACAACATTGTAAAGCAATCATGTGCCAATAAAAATTGATGTAAAAAAGAGAGTCTCTGCAACAAACTGCCGTTGGGCCAGTGAGTTCTCTTTTCAGGAACTAGTTAACATTGCACCGCCTACTTTGCCTGACTGGCAGCAGTGATCTGGGGTTCACGCTGCTTGCTGAACTCACAGGTATAATCGGCTCCACCCAGTGGCAAGTATAACTTTAATAGAGGCTGTGAGACAGCTAATAAATAGCACAGCATATACGTCCATGGCATGACAGAGGTCACGAAGGTCCCCAAGCTCCAGCTCGCCTCAAATTTCTGTGTTCTTGGTGCCTTTGCGGTCCAAAGCTGAGCAGGCGAGGACAGCGATCAGTTCCGGTGCTGTGGCCTTCACGTCTTGCTCCTCCTTGCTCAGGGGTAACTAACATTGTCAGAGCACTTGTAGTTCACCAGTTACCTATCACTCATTAGTTACAGGTTACTCAATAGATAACCTCAGTGAGGTATGGATTCTTGATCTGTACATAGCATTTGTGCATTATCTATGAATTCTTTAAGTTAATATCACAAGAAGGACTTAACTGAAGATCAAATCTTGTGTGTCCCTGAGGCTAGAGAAAAGACTATAACCAGCTATTGACCCTTTCCTTCCAAGTTTATTTTTACTTTCTTATTTTTAATTTTTATTGAAATATAGTTGATTTACAATGTTGCATTAGTTTCAAGTGTACAGCAAATTGATTCATATGTGTATATATACATACTTATATTTTTTTAATTCTTTTTTAGATCCTTATCCATTATAGGTTAGTATAAGATATTGAGTATAGTTCCCTGAGCTATACAGTAGGTCCTTGTTGGTTGTCTGTTTCATATATATAGTGTGTATATTTAAATCTCAAACCCCCGTTCCCATTTGGGAACCATAAGTTTGTTTTCTATGTCTGTGAGTCATTTTTATCGTTTCTTTAGATACCACATATAAGTGATATCATAATGGTGTTTGGTTTTCTCCGTCTGGCCTGCTTCACTTAGTAAGATAACCTCTAGTTGCTCCCATGTTGCTGCAAATGGCATGATTTCATTCTTTTTTATGGCTGAGTAACATTCCACTATATATACATATATATTTATATATTGCATATTCTTTATCCATTCATCTGTATGTGAATATTTAGGTTGCTTCCATGTCTTGGCTGTTGCAACTAGTTCTGCTATGAACATAGGGGTACATGTATCTTTTTGCATTAGTGTTTCATCACAGGTATATACCCAGGAGTGGATTGTTAGATCATATGATAGCTATATTTGCAGTTTTTAAAGGAGCTTTCATACTGTTCTGCACAGTGGCTATACCAACTTATGTATTTTAGCCTGGTGCTAGAGACATTATGTGAACAAAATAAATATAACCTTCCTCATCCCTTTCTTTCTTGACATGTCACACCCACTATGGTTTTTACCTTCTTCCCTCTTTCATTCCCAGTTTCCAGGGAGATACAGTGTTCCACATTTTTGCACAATTTCTTGTTCAGATTTGGTTCCATTAATATCCTCCCTTGAGAAAGCACTGTCAAGCTGAAAAATGATTATTACATTTTATAAAGAAGAAATCAAGGCTGACACTGGATAACTTACTTGAGACAACACTCTCATTAGATGCCGTGAAATGATCCAGATGTCCCCAGAGCCAAAGTGAGCACCCTTCCCACCTACTACGTTGCTGAATCCCCAGGCGCAAGGAGCACAGCTGAGTGGAGCAGGGACCACACCGCTGCTATGGATCCGGGCCCCTGTCGGAGCTGTTTCTGTTGCCATCATTGCTGCAACTGCCAGGCACCTGCCTGGTCCTAAGCCTTGTCACCACCTTGACCTTGGCAGCTGTCACTGTTTCTCTTTGCCTAGTTTCATCACGGTCCTGCTCCTCCAGAACTCACAGACTTGGCACTGCCCTCCTTTCATCGCCCACCTCCTGGAAAGAGTCTTGTCACTGGAGCTCAATTAAATTTTTTTAATAAAGATTTTTTTTATGTGGACCATTTTTAAAGTCTTTATTGAATTTGTTACAATTGCTTTTATTTTTTATGGTTGGTTTTTTCAGCCCAAGGCATGGGGGATCTTAGCTCTTCATCCAGGGATTGAACTTGCACCCCCTGCATTGGAAGGCGAAGTGTCAACCACCGGATCACCATGGAAGTCCCCGGGGAAATTCATTTCTTAAACCATTTTTGGAAACTGAAATATAGTTAATTTACAGTGTTGTGTTAGTTTCAGGTGCACAGCAAAGTGATTCAATATATACATATTGAATATTGTATACTTGTATATTGTATAATTCAATATAATTATACATACACACATCTATTCTTTTCCAGATTATTTTCCCTTGTAGGTTATTATTAGGCTTCCCAGGTGGCACTAGTGGTAAAGAAATTGCCTGCCAATGCAGGAGATGTAAGAGATATTGTGGGTTAGATCCCTGCATTGGGAAGATCTCCCAGAAGAGGGCATGGCAATCTACTCCAGTATTCTTGCCTGGAGAATCCCAAGGACAGAGGAGCCTGGTGGGCTACAGTCCATAGGGTCGCACAGAGTTGGACAGGACTGAAGCTACTTAGCATGAATGCATAAGGTTATTATAAAATACTGAGTTTAATTACCTGTGCTATGCAGTGGGTCCTTCTTGTTTCTCTGTTTTGTCTATAGCAGTGTGTCTACATTGTCCCCAACCCCCTAAATCATCTCTCCCAACCCCCCATCCTCTTTGGTAACCATAAGTTTGTTTTTTATGTCTATTCCTTTTAAAAAAAAAATCTGCCAGAAAAGAGAATTATGAGACAATATTCAATTGGACAAAATATTTTTCAAGTTTTAATTTAATATAAATTTTTGCTCTTTACAAATATTACTTTAGGTGGGAGTAGAGTTGATCAACACCATTGTGTTAATTTCAGGTCCACAGCAGAGTGATTCAGCTATGCATAGACTTGTACCTATTCTTTTCCAGATTCTTTTCCTATTTAGATTATTACCAAATATTGAGCAGAGTTCCCTGTGCTATATTTAGATAATACATCTATTCATTTTTAACACAAAGTTTCCCTGATGCCAGTTTGGTGACCTGGACTTTCTTTTGATCTTCGCTTTTGGACACCCAAGT
The DNA here is from genome assembly GCA_020226075.1 of Hydropotes inermis. Taxonomy (NCBI): domain Eukaryota; kingdom Metazoa; phylum Chordata; class Mammalia; order Artiodactyla; family Cervidae; genus Hydropotes; species Hydropotes inermis. The sequence goes on along the minus strand of CM035281.1, from coordinate 4,879,489 downwards.
GTCTCAGCACTGGGGATCATTGTGCTGGATCCCAGGGAGTGAATGCAAGTCCATTTTTCTAGAGCTGTGCTAGGCAAAGTTTGGGAGACATAAAAATGGTCCCTGTCCTCAAAGCCTCACCATTTTAAGAAGTATGGAAGATGACATTATTGTTCAGCAACTATTCATTCTCCCACCACCATGGGAGGAGGTCACTCCTCTCCCCACTGGTGCTGGGCTTGGCTATGTGACTCGCTCTGGCATGGAAAATGTGTGTAGGAGCGTCCAGTGCACCGTTCTGAGCCCAGGCCTTGAGGGGCCTGTGCATTTCTGCCTTCGCCACATTCTCTGCCATCACCATGAAAGGACAGGGCTCCAGGAAGCCCCTGAGGATGAAAGACATATGAGCAGACTTCAACTCAGCTTGTGGCCTGGCCAAACCAGCAGACCTGCACACACCAGTGAGAAATAATGCCTACATTATTTCACAGATGCCTGTTACATCACTGAAATTATGTTATTTTGCAGCAAAAATTGGTGCCTAGGGACACATGGTGACAATGAGCATAATAATAGCATACCACATGGCAGGGCGCAGGAGGAGGTGGGATGTGTGGAGTCCGCATCCAGGTGCAGCTGCAGCTGGGTGTTGCCTGCACCACACGCCTCAGCCTGACTCCCTGCTGTGGTTAACTGGATTGTTCTCTGGGAGAGATGAGAGATGGGACTGTCCCCTCTATGTCCATTATTTAAATTTCCTCATTCACCCCGGGCAGTTAGGGCTTCCCTAGCAACCTCCAGGCAACTCAGTTATCAGCACCAGTTCTGCTAGGAACCCTGCAATTATTCAGGGAGGATTACCCGCTGGCGGCAGGCACTTGACTTTACATGTTATAATTATGTCAAAATGTAAATGGCAACCTTTTGTCCTTTAGATAGTACTGAGGGAGATCTGGAGATCTTTTATATTTTCTTTCTCAGTTCAGTTCAGTTCAGTCACTCAATCGTGTCTGACTCTTTGCGACCCCATGAACCTCAGCACGCCAGGCCTCCCTGTCCATCACTAACTCCCGGAGTACACCCAGACCCATGTCCATTGAGTTGGTGATGCCATCCATCCATCTCATCCTCTGTCGTCCCCTTTTCCTCCTGCCCTCTATCTTTTCCAGCATCAGGGTATTTTCCAATGAACCAGCTCTTCACATCAGGTGGCCAAAGTATTGGAGTTTCAGCTTCAGCATCAGTCCTTCCAATGAACACCCAGGACTGATCTCCTTTAGGATGGACTGGTTGGGTCTCCTTGCAGTCCAAGGGACTCTCAAGCATCTTCGCCACACCACAGTTCAAAAGCATCAATTCTTTGGCTCTCAGCTTTCTTTATAGTCCAACTCTCACATCCATACATGACCACTGGAAAAACCGTAGCCTTGACTAGATGGACTTCTGTTGGCAGAGTAATGTCTCTATTTTTAATATACTGTCTAGCTTGGTTATAAATTTCCCTCCAAGGAGTAAGTGTCTTTTAATTTCATGGCTGCAGTCACCATCTGCAGTGATTTTGGAGCCCAGAAAAATAAAGTCTGACACTGATTCCACTGTTTCCCCATCTATTTCCCATGAGGTGATGGGACCAGATGCCATGATCTTAGTTTTCTGAATGTTAAACTTTAAGCCAACTTTTTCACTCTCCTCTTTCACTTTCCTCAAGAGGCTCTTTAGTTCCTCTTCACTTTCTGCCATAAGGGTGGTGTCATCTGCATATCTGAGGTTATTGATATTTCTCCTGGCAATCTTGATTCCAGCTTGTTCTTCTTCCAGCCCAGCATTTCTCATGATGTACTCTGCATATAAGTTAAATAAGCAGGGTGGCAATACACAGCCTTGACGTACTTCCTTTTCCTATTTGGAACCAGTCTGTTGTTCCATGTCCAGTTCTAGCTGTTGCTTCCTGACCTGCAAACAGGTTTCTCAAGAGGCAGGTCAGGTGGTCTGGCATTCCCATCTCTTTAAGACTTTTCCACAGTTTATTGTGATCCGCACAGCCAAAGGCTTTGGCATAGTCAATAAAGCAGAAATAGGTGTTTTTCTGGAACTCTCTTGCTTTTGTGATGATCCAGCGGATGTTGGCAATTTGATCTCTTGTTCCTCTGCCTTTTCTAAAACCAAGTTGAACATGTGAAGTTCACGGTTCACATATTGCTGAAGCCTGGCTTGGAGAATTCTTTTTCAGCACAGTTAAATAGCTAATGATGCCTTTGTGCATGTGAGTGTGCTAAGTCACTCTAGTCATGTCCAGCTCTTTGGACCCCATGGACTGTAGCCCACCAGGCTCCTCTGTCCATGGGATTCTCCAAGTAAGAATACTGGAGTAGGTTGCATGCCCTCCTCCAGAGGATCTTCCCAATGGAGAGATGGAACTAGTGTCTCCTACATCTCCTTCATTGGCACATGGGTTCTTTACCCACTGAGCTACCCGGGAAGCCCAGTGAATCCTTTGCCTGATCTCAATTCTGAGTTAACTATGTTAGTAAAACCAATGTAGTGATTAGAGAGAGCAAGACATCACAGGGCAGGGCTGCCTCCCAGACTGGTGATATCCTAAAGACTCAGGGAGACCACATGGCTCAAACCCAGAATCTGTGCATTTTTAAAATTGAAGTATAGTTGACTTACCCTGTAGCATTAGTTTCAACAATACAATAAAGTGATTCAGTTATGCATATACATATATCTATTCTTTTCCAGGTTATTTTCTCTTATAGATTATCATAGACTATTGAGTAGGGCTCCTTGTGCTATGCAGCAGGTCCTTGTTATTTATATTTTATATTGTGTATCTGTTTTATGTATTTTATATATGTATTTATTAATCCCAAACTCCTAAACTTTCCCCCCCTCCTTTCTGTGAGGGTCTATTTCTACTGCATTTGAAGTCCATAAAAGTGAAGGGACCTGCTTAAGTCCACATAGCTATGTGGCTTAAGTCCACCACATAGCTATGTGGCTGGTGCTGGGAACCAAGATTGATGGAGTATCTACCATGAGGCTTTTCCTCTGCTCCAATTTTTTTGTTAACACATTTTAATTCCTGCAACATTCCTGTAAATATTATTGTCCTTCCTATGTTCTACAGTTGGAGAAACTGAGGCAGACAGAAGAAAACTGTCGAGCTCTCACCCTCATTACCCGCACCACTCTGCCAGCATGGAAGACCACGCGGGCAATTTCATTAAGTTAAGGATTTCAAATGTCGAGAGATATTTGATGGCTTTTCTGTACTGATTCTCATCCTATCTGTGAGTCTGCTTCTCCTTTGTTTTATTCACTATTTTGTTATATATTTTAGAATCCACCTATAAGTGATATCAAACAAGACTGACTTAGTTCACTCAGCATGATGCTCTCCAAATCCATCTAGGTTGATGCAAGCAGCAACATTTCTTTCTTTTTATAGCTGAGTAGTATTCCATTGTGCATATGAACCACACCTTCTTTATCCATTCCTCTGTCGAAGGACATTTGGGTTGTTTCCATGTCTTGGCTAATGTAAATAAGTCTGCTATGAACAGTGGGATGTATTTTTTCAAATTAATGGTTTTGTTTTTGGATATATATGCAGGAGTGGAATTGCTGGGTCATATGGTAGTTCAATTTTTAGTTTTTTCTGGAATCCACTATACTGTTTTCCATAGACTTCAATAAAGACATATTTACTGGATTCATTACAATATTGCTTCTATTTTATGATTTGTTTTTTTGGCCACATGGCATGTGAGATCTTAGTTCTCTGATCAGGGATCCAACCTGCACCTCCTGCATTGGCAGATGAAGTCTTAACCACTGGACTGCCAGGGAAGTCCCAATGTCTGGTCTTACATGTAGGTCTTAATCCACTTATTCAGACAGATTACTTCCAGTGCTTTATTTATACATACAGTGCTTTATTCACTGTATAAGGGCCACTAATAAAGAATGAAAATGATGAGGACAAAAGCAATACTCATCCTAACATTTGGGGTCATGAGGGCTGTGGGTGGTCTCCTAAGAGCCTTGGTTTCTGGGGTGGAGGCATTAATGATCCTGAAGGGAAAGCAAGCCCAAAGTAGGGTGAGGAATCATAAAGGAGCTTGGCTCTGGTCTAAATGGAGAACAACACTTCTTTTCCCTTGGTGTGGGTTTTTAATCACATAAGTCTTCACAGAGCAACTTTATTGAACCACAATCTTTCTGCTTTATTGAGTGTATCTCTCATGAGATGATTGTAATGATCCCTACTTTCCTCCAACATGCAACGACATGTCATGCATTCCTGAGGGTGAAATTTCCTTCAATGAGCTCTAAGAAAAGAAATCAGTTTTCAAAATTTATCGTGAACCTAAATGAAATGGTATATAAAATAATTTTTTCTCATATTGATTCTTGAAGTATGACACATTGGGTTCTAATCTCAGACCTGCCATTTCCCAACTGCTTTTTATTTATTTGTTTATTTTTGCTGTACCTCAGGGCTTGTGAAATCTTAGTTCCCCAACCAGGGATTGAACCCAGGCCACAGCAGTGAAAGTGCTGAATCCTAGCCTGAACCACTGCCAGAGAGCTTCCTCAGCTTTTGTTTTTGTCTTAGCTTCTCCATCTTTCGTCTCTCCCTTCCTCTCTTGTTCCCACCCTTTCTGCCTTCCTTACTGCTACTAAATTGGTAAGTATTTATCTGAATAGTTGGGGGGAAAAGATATATTTTCAAGAAGGAGTTGAAGTGGCAAAGACAATGACTTATTAAGAGCTAAATCTCTGGATGGACATAGAGAATCTCATTCTAAGTGAGGTAAGTCAGAAAGAGCAAGACAAATACCATATGATATTACTCGCACGTGGAATCTAAAATACAACACAAATGAACGTATTTGTGAAACAGAAACAGACTCACAGATATTGAGAGCAGACTTGTGTGGGAGGTGAGGGGAGGATGGATTGGGAGTTGGGTTAGCAGATGTGAACTATTATATAAAGAGTGGGTAAATGAACGGTTCTGCTGGATAGCACAGGAAACTATATTTGGTATCCTGTGATAAATGATAATGGGAAGGAATATGAAAGAGAATGTATATATACGTTTAACTGAATTACTGTTCTGTACAACAGAAACTAACAGAATATTGTAAGTCAATTATACTTCAATAAAATAAAATTTAAAAAAAGAACCGAATCTTCAATGTGTAGATCACACTTTCCAGCTCTTTTGACTCTATGTCAACTTCCTGGAGGAGACAGAGGCTCTACTACTATTTCTAGGATATAGGGAAAATATTTAAATGCCTCTGTTCAGATTTAAGCCTCTGACCGATGATGGAGCATTCTTCCTCACAGCTCTGAATGGAAGGACTCACGTTCCTGCATCCCACCCAGTTCAGTTTGCGTTACCAAACTGCCTACAGCCTGGAAAGCAACTTCCCACCATCGTCTGAGCGGTGAACACAGTAATAACGGGATTCTTTACATCCATTTACTAAAGCTGATAGGGCGCTAGCTGCTCCACTGCCACAGCCAACATCTTCTCCAGTATCCCTTTGACTATGGGAGAATGGTAACTCATGTGCTTCTTATCTGCCTGTCTCTGTGCTAGCCCTTTGTCGTTGAATTCTGAGTTTCAATCCTCCTGGGAGGATTTAAGGATTGACACTGTTCCCCACTTTGCAGCTGGAACCCCGAGATGCAGAGGTGGATGAAGTCCACAGGTCCAGAATTCATACTGTTTAATTCAACCCAGTGAAAATGCTTTAGTATCATTACTGATTAATTTTTTGTGTGTGTAGTTCTTAAAGACACACCACAACTTTTAATTAGAATGCCTTATTGATGTTAATGGTTTCATGTTGGTATAACAAAACTTTGACAGAAAAAAATACGTTTTGTACCTGGCAGAGGAACAAAATAGTCAGAAAGAGCTGTGGAGAGGGACCAGTCACTCAGGAATGGAAGTAGATTTAAATTAGTGACAATTGCGTCAAAAATCTTTGTTAAGATTTTAATCATCTTAATTTTGCAAGGACTTATCATAGTTCCAGCAGGAAAGCTCAAACTGAAAAGAAGATGGATTACTCAGAATAAGTTTCCTAACAACAAAAAAGGAAGAAAAAAACCAAGAAGGTTTCCTGTAGGTAACCTAAGGAAACAACAATATGGAAGAAGTATTTTCTCCAAGTAGTTGAAAAGTTGGAAAGCTGTATGTTTAGTGATAGAGCAATGGTTATATGGTACATGTGATATTGTCACTCTCTGTAATAATAAGCATTAAAATGATGGCTAATAACAGCACAAAGAAAAGAATAGATGAGCCTGTTTGTCCCAGTCCTTTGCATTATGCATGAGGTCAGAACTCACAGGCCCAGGACTTTCTGACTGTGAAGATTGCGTTCCTTTTCCTCTTGCGCTTCACTCTCTGTCCCGTTGCTGGGTGCTGCAGCGGGTCCCATGCTGTGGTTCTGGGAGAGAGTTGGGTGCCAGCTTCGAGGGATGAAAACAAGAGTGGAAACACTCAGCCAAGGATACCAGCCCAACCCTGAAGACTAATGATCTGGGCTGATGCCAAGTTTATTATTATATTCAATAAAAAGAAAAGTTAAAAAAGATATCTTGTAAAATGCTGTAAATAAATAAAATGCTAAGAAAAAAAGATAGTGCTAGCCTCACATGCCTCAAATTATAACCCCTCCTCCCCCAACTACTGTACAAAGCTGCCTCCAAGAGGAAAATAGGTGCAGTTTTGCTGAGGAAAAGGAGTAACCTTGGCAAAGAGACTGGAGACTGCAGCAATCAGGAGGGGCGTCAGCGTGCAGTCATGGAGCTCAGCGAGCTCTGGTGGGGCCGGTAGGTACAAGGCCACAGCTCCTAGATGGCGATGACCCAGGGAGGCCCTGGGTCGCTAAGGGAGGAGATGTGTCAGGGCAGGCTGGGCCCTACATGGGGACAGACAATAACAAGATTCATGAGTAGGGTTGCTAGGAACTTGAGACTCTCTGGTACTGCACTGGAGGATGATGGGCATAGCACTGCCCCAGGCTTCTGCTCCTCACTCTGTCCGCCAGACTGCTGGTCCCCTTGCCATCCTCCTTCAGCGCTCTGCACTGATGGCGTCATCAAGGTCTCACGATAATTCTCTGTGGTCTACACCAGTAGCCCCATTTAATAGGATGGGAAGCCAAGGTTCGGGAACTTTCTGTAAGTTGACCAAGATCTTTTACTTTGTGACAGGTATTCAAATGCCATTCACGATGTTTGCATCACCTCCTTGGATCAGAGAGAGTTTCAGAGGCCATGGATTTGAACTCCCTTTCCTGAGCCCATGGAGGCCTCTAGCAGATTTGCAGAGGAGGAGGGGGGTCCCTCATCTCCCTAGGAAGCCTTTCTCTGTGTATCATCAAGCATCTCTGTGTGCAGTGCGCAGAGGAGGAAGTCTGGTTTTGGGGCAATTTTGTATCCCACTTCTGTAATTTTAGCTGCATAACCCTGATAAAGTTATTTAACCTTTCTTAGTCTATTAATCTTTAAGGAGATCTCTTTCTGATCTTCAGAAAGGATTGGAGCTGAGGGGCAGTAATACCCACAAGGCCGTGTTTGAGTTTAGAGCAGACAGCATGTGCAGTGTAACCGGGACCATTCCTAGCATCCACACACCAGTGAGCCGTGATGGTGACTGCCAGGCGATTACAGGTGAGATACACAGGTGAGGCAGGATGTGGCATAACAGGCATTGGACCTGCGTCTGAGAACCTGGGTTCTCATTCTGAGCCAGCGGTACATCAGCCCTGCAGATGTGGATGAGACGCTGAGCCACTCTGAGCCTCCGTTTCTTTATCTGTAAAGTGGAAGCTTCGTCTTGACCTCTGTTCCTCGAACTCACCCTAGAGGACAGCTCTGAAGAGCAGACGTCTGTGCAAGAGCTGCGTTCCCGAAAGTGTGGGAGCTACACAGAAGAGGGGCAGGCTCCCGTCCCCACCTGAGAGGAGATCTTGATGTGGTGGGTGACATGACGTGACACACAGCTGTGAAACTCTTGGGTAAATGTTTGCGTCACACAAGGACCAGAATGATGCTACAGAGGACACATGGGCTTATAGCTGAACACCTCCTGCAGGCGTCAGGATTATTTGGAGTTGTTGGGTCCTCATTTCAAATGGAGGAAATATGCTAAACTCTTGGGGAGATTTTTGCTTTCAGGAAATAAACATTGGAACTATAGCAATGGACAAGGTAGACACACTCTTCTGTTTTCATGAAACATATTTTAGTGGGGAGAAGACAGACAATTTAACTAACCAGAACCCTACCAACTACACAACTAACACATATAGTTTTCTGGATAGTGGAAAGTGCCATGGAAAAAAATAAAACAAGAAAGAGGGTGAACACTAGTCAAAATAGTCATCTTTAAAAGTCTACCAATAAGAAATGCTAGAGGGAGTGGAGAAAAGGAAATTCTACTGCACTATTGGTGGGAATATAAATAAGTGTAGCTACACTGGAGAATAGTATGGAGGTTCCTTAAAAAAAAAAAACAAAAGACTAAAACTAGGGCCTACCCTATGATCCAGTAATCCCACTCCTGGGTGTGTATCTGGAGAAAACCATAATTTGAACAGATACATGCACTCCATTGTTTATAGCAGCTCTGTTCTCAAAAAAAACACAGAAGCAACCTACCTGCCTACTGACAGATGAATGGATAAAAAAGATGCAGCACATATGGAACACTACTAACCCATATAAAAAGAATGAAATCATGCCATTTGCAGCAACATGGGTGAAGCTAGAGATTATTACACTAAGTAAGTCAGACAAAGACAAATATCATATGATATCACTTATATGTGGAATCTTAAAAAATAATACAAATTAACTTGTTTGCAAAACATCAAAAGACTCACAGACATAGAAAACAAACTCAGAGTTATTGAAGGAGAAAGTTGGGGGTGGGAGATAAATTAGAAGTTTGGGATTAACATATACACATCACCGTATATAAAATAAACAACAAAGACCTACTGTATAGCACAGGAGACTACTCAGTACCTTGTAATAACCTATAATGGAAGAGAATCTGGGAAAGAAGAAGTGCAAATCTATAACTGAATCACTCTTACACACCTGAAACAAAAACAATTTGTATATTAACTCTACTTCAAATTTGAAAAGGTTAAAAAAAAAAGGAAGATGATGGAAGCGTCACTGGGGAAGGATCATGGGAGGACTATGGGATGGGGTCATTGGGGAAGGGACTTCTAGTTAATTTATTTATTTAGTTTTTGGCCATGCACTGCTGTATGCGGGATCTCAGTTCCCTGACCAGGGATCAAACCCACCCTCCCTGAAATGGCAGTGTGAAGCCTTAACCACTGGATAGACAGGGAAGTCTCTACAATTTAAAAAATGATGCTTGCAGACACCCTCATTGCAAGGCATCCTCTGAATGACATCTGAAGGAGGTCAAGGACAGGAAGCAGATGTACGGGTGGTGTGCTCTAGGAAGTGTTCCAGGTGGGGGGAATGACGGGGGCAAAGGCCCTGAAGTGAGGGTGACAGGTCTGCTTACAGGGTAATGAGCAGGGTTGGCGCCGGCTGCACACGGGCCTGGCGTGGCCTGAATGGGGCACTTGATGGGGAAGCTCTGGAAAGACAGGAGTCATTCTGCCAAATTTGCCTTTTGGTTGGAATGAGACTGTCTTTTATTTGGAATAAATTAAAGTAGGGCTCTGAATACTTTGGACACCTCATGCGAAGACTTGAGTCATTGGAAAAGACCCTGATGCTGGGAGGGACTGGGGGCAGGTGGAGAAGGGGACGGCAGAGGATGAGATGGCTGGATGGCATCACCGACTCGATGGACATAAGTTTGAGTAGACCTCGGGAGTTGGTGATGGACAGGGAGGCCTGGCGTGCTGCGGTTCATGGGGTCGCAGAGTCAGACACGACTGAGTGACTGAACAGACTGACCGACTGAACCGAGGAGGGTTGTGACCTGAGTTACAATTTTATAGGCTCCCTCTGGTTGCTTTGTAAGGAAAAACAAGAAGGAGGCCAGAAGTTAGGAGGTTATCAGGGAAAAAATTTTTCCATTTCTTTACTTTTGTGTCTTTATGAGATAATGGATGTTCATTTAAACTTACTATGATAATCATTTCAGGATGTATGTAAGTCAAATCACTGTGCTGGACACCTAAATGTATCCAGTACTGTCAATTACACCTCCATAAAACTGGAAGAAAAAAAAGCAAAGGTAAGCTATTTCAGCCTGGCTTCCACCAGTACAAGATTCAAAAAGAAGGAATTTAAGAAGCTATTGCAATAATGTAGGTAGGGGTTTGCTCCTAGGACTGCATCTGCTGGAGTTAATTTTGTATCCATTCTCCTTCCACCGCAGAGTGTTTGGTACATTGCAGGTGTCGCCTAAGCCTTGTTAAAATGGAAAACAAGGATGTAGCCTTCCCTGGTGATTACAGAGCCTGGGCATTGCTACGGGATTCCGGCCTCAGCATTCCCACTGTGTGATCTGGGACATTCACTTTCCCTCTCTGTATTCCAGGCCCCTGATCTGTAAATGGAATGATAACAGCCTCAACCTTGTAAGCTTCTTGTGAGGATGGCATAGAATAATGTACATGAAGGGTTTGGAAGAGGGCCTGGCCCTCTTCCAAGCTAAGGTTTCACAAATATCAGTAATTAGCAAAGTAAGAGCAGACTTTACCTTTGTTGAAGAAAGGGAAACACTGAGAGAAAAATATTAGAAATATCCCTGAATAATTTTGAAATGTGAGAAATATGGAGTATTTCTTTTGCAATATTTCCATTCCAACAACACAATTTTTTTTTGTTGACCATCACTTTTTTTTTCCTGGACTGAAATCAGATTTTGGTTTTGATGATGTTACAAATGGACTGGTGGTCTAATCAGGCAGGATTGGGGAGGTGGGCTCTAGCCTTGGCCCAGATTTCTCCACATGGAGCAGCCTCGTGTCCTTTCTTTTTATCAAGCTTCATGGCAGCCACGTTGTGAGTTTATTGCTAATGTTATTAGTTTCTAATCAGGGCCCACTGAGATTATTACCTAATACTTATCGAACTGCACTTCCAACCAGATGTCAGAAATAACGAGCCAATAAAACTGCTATTAATTTAGTTCTGAATGACAATTTCAGGTCCTAAAAGCTCAAGATGAGGGGCCTCATAAAAGCAGGGCACAAATAATTGGGATGCTCAAAAGTAATAGCAAAAATGGTGAGAATAGGAATGAATATGTAAGTGTTTCTAATTTAACAGCAAAACATGCAGCTCTGAATACTAACACTTCTCATGCACTTTCCTGGGATGAATGGAGCTGTCCTCAGGGATCCAGCCTGTAGGGTTTGGGCAGAATGTCCAAGGAAGTTTACTCTTTACAGGCAGAAATTATGGTACCACCATAGCCCTGTTAACCACTGTCCTATTTGGATCCAATGAGAGAATAGGGTTCGGAGGTCCCTGGAACAGAGGATTTCCCTGAGAACTCAGTGAAACGTGCTTATTTTGCTGCTAGGCTCTGGGGCATCCTGACTGGCCCCTGGTTGCCTGCCCTGGCAGACACTCCATTTGTGAGAAATACCCTCTTTCTACCTGCGTCTTCTGTCATCCTGTATGCAGCTGTGGGAGGCTTGTGTTCAAATCCTAACTGCACCACTCTGAGGAAGTGATGGAAACTTCGTTCTGAATCTCAGCTCTCTCATTTCCCAAAGCAGAGATATGAACAGCCCCTTCCTTCAGAGGATCATGGTGCAGCATTTAAAGAAATAACAGATAAAAGGAGCTTAGTGAAGTGCCTCTGCCTCCATTAACTGGATCAAATGTTGCCGTCTCTTAAATGACGCAGACATGCTCTTCCTCCTTCCTCTTTGCCCATTCATTCTTTCTTTCTTTCCCTCATTTGGCTGCTACTTATCGGCTGCGGGAGAGGGTGCCACTAAAAGTTCACTTCTTTTCTTCCCCATCGTCACATGCGTAACTCTGCCCTGAGTGCCTGCATTTTGGTTCACCATTTTTGTTTTTATTATATTTTTGGAAGTTCAGTTGATTTATAACATTGTGTTAATTTCTGTTGTACAGAAATGTGACTCGGTCTTTTTTTTTCTCTTATGGTTTATCACAGGATGTTGATTACACTTCCCTGTGCTCTATAGTAGGACATTGTTGTGTATCTATTCTTTATACAATAGCTTATATCTGCTAACCCCAAACTCCTAATCCACACCTCCCTGTCCCCTCCCCCTTGGCAAGCACAGGTCTGTTCTCTATGCCCTGTGCCAAACCATTTTTAAAGACACATAAGCCTGTTTTGCACACACACTTGGCTCACTGGGGTGGTAGGGATTTGCAGCACAGAGGTGAAGCTTCAGTGGGTGATTCGATTCTTCTACTGTCTGGTGCCTGTAATCAAGGAGAAAGATCCTTGCTTGCCCCTGGGAGGACAGGAGGCAGGCAGTAGAAGCCTTGCTGTAGCTCCCTCCATGGCCAAGTCTTCCACTGGTAAACCTGGGGTATGGGGCTTGGCTCTGAGATGTCACCGCAGATGCAGGCTAATTGTTCTCAGGGGTTGCCTGCTCTCACTGGGCAGACAAGTCTACCCCATTTCTCTGTGAATGAACTATAGGCAGAGAAGATGACCAGCAACCTCCCATCTCCTCCCAGGCCTGCCCCATAAACCCTACCTCCTAAGCTCCAGGCATCTCTTCCTCTGTCTGCTGGCTGCGGTGGAAGATGCACCTGGGACCCTGGGATGTCGAGCCAGTGGATGGAGGAGACATCTCTGAATGAACCTCTGTCAACCTGCGCTGAATGCTGAAGTGAGCACACAAAGGGTCCGATGTCACTGGGTGTAGTAGGGAAAATAGATTTCATCCTTATTAGATTTGTTTCTTTTACATAAATCTTTGTATCCTGTTGCTTTTGCCTCCACTTAAGAATGCTGCCTAGAGACTGGAATATACAGGATAGCCCTTTTTCAAGTCTCTGGCCTTTAAGAGTATAACACTTTCTCACTCATATAGAGATACAAAGTTTCAGAACAGAGAATAGCATTTGTCTTGAAGGTTTAGGGGAACATTGTGACCTGACCTACGTTGACACCTGCAAGCACAAAGGATTCTGACACCAAGACTTGGTAGTATAAAAGAGACCCCCTTTCAGTGTAAAAGAATCTTGAATTCTGACCAGGGTAAGATGGTTCTCTCGGACTTTAGTCTGCCATCTTCTGTGTCTGCTGCCTTTCCAAATACAGTTCTTCTTCCTTGCTGAAACAGCTCGTCTCACAATTCACTGGCATTTTGTGCAGTGGGCACAATGAGTTTTGAATCAGTAACAATGGTGGGAGTTCTGAGGGTTTGGGGTGTGTTTATTACAGCAGCTGGCTAATAAAGATGAGCAGCATTTTGCCAGGTAGACAGGCAGGAAGAAGGCTCTGCAGGCCACAGGTGTGGAGACGCCAGAAGCCCCCAGGTGTGTGTTACGAGCACTGAGGTCAGCCGGGACTGCAGGACAGCCCAGTGGGGAGGCTGGGGGCAGGAGGGTGCAGGAGCAGAGGCTTGCAGGCTGTTTGCCATTTAGGATCACAGCAAAGGCGAACGGGGCCATTGGAGAACGGTGAGAAAACCTCTGACTGTGACGATGCTTTAGGCATGTCGTTCTGCTGGCGGTTCTCCAAGGCAGGACAGATGAGGGTGACATGGGATTTGTCCCAAGCTGATGGAGAAGGAGGCTTTCCAGACCATCCAGGCTAGACAGCATGGGGGCTTGAACTAGGAATGTGACGGTGTTGGCCAGAGCTGGAACTGGCAAAGTAGTTATTTCAGAAGCAGAATTTTCAAGAACTGGTAATCGTTTTGAGGCCAGCTAGGAATGGGGGGAAAGACCCTGATGGCTTCCTTCTCTTTTTATAACCTTGTGTCCACTTCCCTTTCTTTCCTAATTTCTTTCAAGTATGTATTGGTGACACTCTGGCTCTCATAGAACGGTGAAAGCTGGTTCTTGTTTTCTGGGGGCATGCTTGCTTCTCACAGACACGCTGACCCGCAAGGATGCAGAGCACACACCAACTTGCCCACCGAGGAAACGGCTCATGCCCTGGCTCTGCTGTCCCCCAGGACGCAGGGAGGCGGCGGGCATCCAGGTGCACATTCTCACAGCTCTGCCTCCCTCGCTGCGGCCCCTCCAAGGCCCAGTCTCCCATCAGTAGACCTAGGGTATGGGGCTCATAAACCACCCATTCATATTGTGGGGATGGAGTTTCCATTTCTTTTGATTGAATTCATTCATAAACACATCCATGGCTGATTCATGTCAATGTATGGCAAAACCCACAATACTGTAAAGTAATTAGCTTCCAATTAAAATAAATAAATTAAAAAAAACATATTCATAAGCAAAAAAAAAAAAAAGAAGAAGGGAAACTCTTTTAAATGGATTTGAACAGAATTTTATCATGTTCAGTCCAGCCAACTTTGCCTTTGGAGCTTGCGTAAAATCAGATGTGTTAATTGAGTCTCTAGTTCAATGGGATTATCTCTGCTGCTATTAAAGTATAAATCAATATTTCCTCCCTGTTAACCTTAACCATCTTTCTAGAGCCAATATTTTTCTTCCCTTCATGTCTCCCTCTATGACTCTGTTCCCTTTGCATTTCTAATTGTGTCTGGAATTTATGGAGTATCTTTTATTTCCAAAGAACAGAGATAGTTGGTGAGGCTGCTGCATCTGCCTTCACATCTGGGATCAGTGTCTGTGATGGATTTGCTTTGATGCCCAGCTCCTGGACAGCCCTCTCATTATCTGATGAGAGATGATTATCTTTGCTGGCCTTCTAGGCAATGAATCCTTTTTATTTGTTTTCCCACAAACAAGAAAGGAGCTGGTGAGAGGAGTGCAGTTTTGTCCAACGTACGGCTTGAGAGAGCCTCCCGGACCCTCTGGTGCCCACACGGCCTCACCTCCATCCGCGGACCCGTTCACCTACCTGCTCCGTGGAAGCCAAGTTCATCGTCTAACTAACTGAGGTGTGTGCTCACTTGGGTCCCTGGGATGCGTCCCACCGTGTCTCAGGCGCTGGAGTGCTCTAACCTGGGCACATACCTGGTGCTTGTGCTGAGAGGCACCCTCATTCCTTTCTGCACGCTCTGCATTGAGTACTGCCAGGGATTTTACGGCTCCCACTACGAGTGGTTCCCAGTTTGTTAGAGGTAAGCTCTTTAGCCTGGCGTGCAAGGTCCCCGGTCATCTGTCCCTGTTTATCTCTTTGGCCTCGTCTCCAGCCCCTGTAGCTGGAACCCAAACTGTAGTTATGCAAAGCTGCTTGCAAGTTCCCAAAGGCAGCTTGCAAAAGGGCCTGTCCACCCTACTCCATCTCCCTGGAAGGTCCTTCCCCAGAGCTACACCTTGAGGCTGAGTCTGAATGGCCCTGCTTCTGAGAAGCACCTTGGCCTTGCAGGAAGTTGGCTCTTCACTGTCTTTGATGACCTTGTAGTCTGTCTGTCTTCCCCACTACACCCTGAGTTCCTTGAGCGTGGGCCACCTGCCATCCCATCTCTATCAGTCCCACCTCACGTGGATCTTGGAGGAGAGAAGTGCTTGGTGAAGGCAGATGAGTGGCATCTTTCCCCGTGTATCCGGGAACCCAGCCCTCGTTAGAAGAGCTTCACACGCCATGTGTCATTCATCTGCAGCACACGTCTGTGAGGCCAGTGCTCTCTTTTCCTCTGCTTCACAGATGAGTCCTTCGAGGCGCAGAGAGGTTAAGTGACTTGTGGAAGATGCTCAGCTTATGTGTGGGGGGTACAGGAATGTAACCCTGGTATTTTGTGCTTCATGGTCTTAACCATATTACCCTGACGCTTCCCCTCCTCTCTTTCTCTTGCCCCTGCCTCTTGACAGGCCTTTGTCCTCTTCCACTGCTTTCCCACCTCTCTCAGAAGACGCATATTGTTGTACAAGGGGATGACTGTCTTTGTGAAGTCTAAAATCAGGGTCGGCGTGCTGTGTGGGGTGGCCCTCTGTTATTCCTCCCCACGCTACCCCTGTGAGCCTCCAGCTCCCTCTGCCCCGTGATCCAGGAGTTCAGTTCTGGCACTTCTTCCCATGCTCTCTGGCTTTCGTGTGGCCCATGGAGGCGTCAGGATGGGGAACGGAGGCAAAGTGGTTCTTGATCCCTAACTGTGTTCTCCTAGCGCAGGGCTTGCGAACTCTGTAAAGCGCCAGATGGTAAATATTTCAAGCTTTGTGTCACAGGAGATGAAGTTAAGGCTATGATTTAGGTAATTATAGACCCATTTAAAATGTAACCATTTGAAAATGTAAAGTCATTCCTAGCTCATGGGCTATAACAATACAGGCAGCAGAGCACGTCCGGTCTAGCCATAGTCTATCAACCGCTGATCTGGAGTCCCCAGCAGGAGATGCCAAATCTTGATGTGTGCCAGCATCCCTGGGAGGCTGTTCTAACACAGATGGCAGATCCCCGTCCCCAGAGCTTCCGATCCTGTAGGTCTGCAATGCGGACTGAGGACTGGGTGATGCTGCTGCTGCTGGTCTGGGTACCACATCTAAGAACCATCAGAGAGGAGATGACACCTGTCAAGTGTTCCTTCGGGCTCAAGGATTCTTCTCTTTCTTCATCTCTTCAGCCTGGCTGCTTCCCTATCCTTTGTGGATTCCATTAACACTGCCCTTTGTAAATTGTCCTTTCCTCTTCAGTTAAATTCATCTGCATGCACCATCTTGGTTCGAATCTTCTGGATACTTGAAGTGTTTCCATTTTCTAGAAAGAGTCTGAGAACATTGTGCCTCTGTAGTTTACAGGACTAATCCTTGGAGGAGAACGTTTCACCAGTGAAATATTCTTGTACTGATTGCATAAACATTCTTGAAGGGTCATGCCTGTGTATGGCTCTCTGGGAGCTGGCACCAGTTCAGAGGATGAATAGGACAGCAGAGTTCTTGCTGTGGGACGGGCACCTGGAAGATGCTCCAGGAGGGTCAACGGTGCCCAGTTCTGAGGACCTGGGCAGAGCAGGCTCTGCAGGGGAGGAAATGAGTTCAAAGGAAAGGCAAGTTAAGCATCAGCCTACAAAGAACTGGAAGTCTTGGGGAGCAGAGAGTGTGAAGGGACCTGGGGAGCCACAGGAATAGCGTGTGTGTGTGTGTGTGTGTGTGTGTGTGTGTGTGCGCGCGCTGGGAGAGGCAGGGTCTGAGAGCAGAGACGTGAGAAGAGGCCAGATCATAGGGCCCTCATTGAGGATCAGCCTGAGAACGGCGGGGGTTTTTATCAGGGAATGACAGCGGGAGACTTTCAGGAAGAAAGATCCCCTCGATGGGGAACTGCATGAACGCTGCACAGGAGAGGCTGGTGGCCAGGAAGGAGGGCCCGCAGGCTGCCGGGCTGGTTTCCCACTGATCTGGGCTAGGACAGGCTGAGTCTGGAGGTGGTGGCTGCCAGCAAGCTTTAAGATGATCTCAGGTGAGTTTCCGCCATTTCACGTGCACCGCCTGGGGAGCTGGGGAGAAGAAAACCTCTCCGGAGGCCTCACCTCTTCCTCTGGGAAGCGGGATTCTCACTGTGCTCAAGGTCATCCCCCAGACTCCACTGGGCGGCTTCATTTTGCAAATAAAAAGTATGAACAAATCGAATCATTTCTAAGAGGGGAAGTATTAAGGAAACCACAGCGGGACTTGTCTGTGCTTCTTGCAGGGCCATTCCTTCTCCGCAACATTTACCCAACACCTCAGAGAGCTCCCAGCAACTACGGGCTACCTTTTTGGAAAGGTCAGACTTTTTAAAGGTTAATTGTTACCCTTAAGAAAATCGCAAAAACAAACTGCAGGGCTGCATGTTTAATGAGAGTTTGGTTCCGCAGTTCCCAGAAGCAGGATTCCTGACGGTTTGATTTAAGCAAATCAAGACTAGTCTAGAAGCCGAGTGCACTGGCGACTTCTGACTTAGGGCGTGCAGGCCGGCTGGGGTTTAAGGAGTGTTACTGCGCTTCAGAAATGTCCTCTGGCCAAAAACCCCAGCCAGCCAGGAATTTGAGCACTGCTAAATCCTTGCATCTTCGCGGTGTGGTTGGTGGCTGAGAAGCTGAGTACAGAGGGACCCCAAGATTTCACTCTCTTGTCTGGTCAGTATCCTCTTTCCCTCAGCAATCCATCCCCTCGCGGCACCTGGCCAGTCACCTCTCTGAGGATGGCTCTTCCATCTGGCTCCCTCTGTTCCTCCTTCTGTGGCCTTGCAGCAACCTCCATGCAGTTTGTCCAAATCAAATCAGTTGCCGTTTCCCTCCATGCTGGATTCTGCCCAAGACTGCTCCCCTCTAGAGCTGACACTCTCAAGTTATTGGTTACTTTTCCATTCCACGTGGTTCTTCCAGGACCCTGTCCATGCAATTGCCAGATCTTATTGATTTCTTCCTCACGATTCATCTCTGTACTGTCTCTGTTCATTGCTGGGGCTGCCACCCTGCTCTGATCTGAAGCTCTCTCCTGGATGCCTCCAGTCACTTCCCACTGTCTTCACTGTGGGTCACCCATGTCACCCATGGACACAAGACAGATTTTCTTGAAGATCTTTTGTGATTCTGCGAGTCCCCTGATACGAGACTTTTCTTAACATCTCTGGAATGAAACTCAGCATTTCAGTATTCCCCTCCTTGGTCTTAATCGCTAACCCACCTCCCTCTTGCCTTTTCTTTAAATTCAGACTATTTATTTAACTAGATGACAGTCGATTTGCAATGCCGCATCCCCTGCCTCACGCACCTGGAGTACCCCTTCTGCCTGCCTGCCTTTCCTCTTTTCTGCATTTCTCCCCTCCCTCCATCTGTCCCCATCTTCCCTTTGAAACAACCCCCTACTCTGAACAGTGCTTCTGTGTTTAGGACCCACTTCGTGCCAGAGACTCTGGGAGGACCTCAGCGCACTCATGGCATTCACTATTAACCCCAGACACCTGTTACAGAAGAATGAGCCGGTTCAGAAGGTGTAGCCGTGAGGCTAGAGTGTAAATAAGTCTCGGCCTGGCAGGGTTGACACCGCATGGACGCAAACAGCGGTTATCTTCTGCAGCCGAGGAGAACGGACACCCGAGTGACCAGGACAGGCTGCGGGGGAATACAGGGAGAAAGGAAACCCGCCCCGCCAAAGTGCAGGGGCATCTCAGGCACGGGGGCAAGTAAAGGCGTAGAGCGGGGAGGTGAGCTCCCGTTGAGGCTGCAGACCGTCCCTTTGAGGTGATAAGGGTTTGTAACAGTGATGGGTTCTAGAGATCTGCCAAACTCCGGTGCCCACAGCTCACCACACTGTGTTGCGCCCTTGTAAACTGGACAAGAGCGTAGGTCTCCACAATGCTCTCATAGCTAAAAAGGCAGGGGGCACAACACTGTAAACCAGCTGAACGTCAATGTTGTTGTTCAGTCGCTAAATCGCGGCTGACGCTTTTGCGACCCCATGCGCTGGGGGCCTCCAGGCTCCGCCGCCTATGGTACTTTCCCGGCAAGAACACTGGAGCGGGTTGCTCTTTCCTTCTGCAAGGGGTCTTCCCAAACTAGGGATAGAACCCGTGTCTCCTCCATTGGCTGGCGGGTTCTTTACCACTGAACCCCCAGGGAAGCCCCTACACTTCAATAAAATAAATAACATACAAATATTTTTTAATTAAAAAAAAAAGGCAAGGGGAGGGTAAGAGATTAAGACAAAGGCGGGGAATACTGAAATTCTGAGTTGCATTCCAGAGATGCTAAGAAAGATAGAATCACCGCAGATTTTTAAGAAAATCTGTCCTATGTCAGTGGGCAAAGTGGATGACTCACAATGAAAACAGTAGGCAGTGACTGGAGGTTCAGCTCAGACCGGTGTTGTGATGGTGGCAGCGATTCTGAAATGGATCATGAGGAAAAAATCAGGGAGACCTGGCAGCTGGGTGGACAGGCTCCTGGGAGTCAGAGGCTGGGAGCTGATTAGCTGGGAGCTTCCCAACCGTGCTCCTCCCTGCGGTCAGATCGGAGTCTTCCCGCTCCTGCTGTGGGCCAAGCTTAGTCCCAGCTCCGCACCTCGGCCGGTTCTCTGGATTTCTCCTCCAGGTGCTGGAGGGCCCGCACTGCCCGGGGTTGCACCAGCGCCCAGCCCCACACATAAGCCGCTGCTCACCGCCCTAAGAGCCGGTCTTCCTTCCACTGTCTCAGCGGCTGAGAGCCACACGCGGGAGACAGCACAGGCTGAGCAGCCGCCGGCGCATGTCTGTCGCCCCGGCTCCGTGGTTTTCAGCGCCAGGGTTTCTTGCCCAGATGCTGCGAAGCTTCCGTCTGTGCCATCCCTTCATGCGGCATCCCTCGTGACGTGCAAGACAAGGAGGTGTCTTTGCCTTTGGGCTAAGGCCCAGGCCAGAACACCCTGTCCTTCCCCACCCAGTACTGCGCTGTGCTGTGCTAAGTCGCTTCAGTCGTGTCTGACTCTGCGCTTCCACGGACTGCAGCCTGCCAGGCTCTTCTGTCCACGGTCTCCAGGCAAGAATACCGGAGCGGGTGGTCCCGTCCTGCTCTCGGGGCTCTTCCCGACAGGGATCACGCCCCCGTCTTTTGTGTCTTCCGCATCGGTGCCGCCTGGCATGTGATGTGCGGTAGTCGCTCAGTCGTGTCCAACTCTTTGCGACCCCGTGGACTGTAGCCCGCTAGGCTCCTCCATCCATGGGGTTCTCCAGGCAAGAATACAGGAGTGGGTATCCATTCCCTTCTCCAGGGGATCTTCCCGACCCAGGGATCGAACCTAGCACCACCTGGTGTGGTCCAAATACATTGTAATTCAGGATGGATCTGTTTCCCCTCTAGGTTCCTCCAACTCACTGGGTGGGCCTCCTGGAAGGAAGCCTACAGGTCCTCCCATCCTCTGGCTGAAGTTGCGTTGGGCCAGCGGGTCAATCAGACGAAGAAATGGTGTGTTTCTTCCGGCTTCTGTCCTGCAGTGGTCTCCAGACTGAGTGGCCCAGCCAAGGGCCACTGCACCTAACATAGCTGTCCGCTCTCTTCTGGCTCAGGGGGCCGCCCTTCCTCCCCCTCCCTCAGGGATCCTGGTCTTACTGATTCCAGGGTGCTTGTGCATTCTCTAATCTCTGCCCTAACTTTGTAGCCAATTTATTTAACTCCCTTAACTTTTCTCAAGTGCAGTTCTCCTACCTGACTAATACACTCCATAGGTGACTTGTGGCACAAACCTTGAAATATTGTGTCCAGCTAAAGAAACCCTACAGGAAAGAATGCAGGTGAAGTTTGAGAACAAACAAAACTCATCGGTGGTGATAGAGGTCAGGGCTGTGGTTGATTGTTTTTGGGTTGGGGCTTGGCAAGAGGGAACCCTCTGAGGTTTTTGAAATGTTCTGTATTATGATTGGGGTGGTAGTTACACAGATATTTGCAACTGTCAAAAATCATTGATGTAAATCAAACTACAGTGAAGTACCTGTCAGAGTGGCCATCAGTAAAAAGTCTACAAATAATAAATGCTGGAGCAGGTGTGGAGAAAAGGGAGCCCTCCTGCGCTGCTGACTGTGATGTAAGTTGGTGCAGTCACTATGGAAAGCAGCGCAGAGGTCCCTAAGAAACTCTGAAAATGGAGTTAGCATATGACACGGCAACCCCACTCCTGGGCATAATGTTTGCGTGTGCGTTCAGTCGCTAACTCGTGTCTGACGCTCTGTGACCCCAGGGACTATACCCCTCACCGCCCCTATAGCTTGCTCTTCGTCACAGGGTCACTGTGCATGCTAAGTCTCTGCAGTCGTGTCCAGCTCTCTTCGACCCCATGGACTGTAGATGGCCAGGCTCCCCTCTCTAAGGGATTATCCAGGCAAGAATACTGGAGTGCGTTGCCATTTCCTTCTCTAGGGGATCTTCCCGACTCAGGGATCAAACCTGTGTCTCCTGCATCTCCTGCATTGGCAGGCTGATTCTTTACCTCTGCAGCCCCTGGGAAGTATTACTGTACCAAGGTATCCATACAGCTAAAAACAAACAAACAAGCAAAAAAAAACCCCACATTGTTCTTGAAAAAAAATTCATCTTTGGCAAGAATTAAAAAAATCTTTCTGCAGGGTTAAGATATTGGCATACATATTTTTCTATGTTTATTGGTAATCTGTATTTATTTTGTAAAACACCTATTCAGATCTTTAGAAAAAGACATTGAGAAAACTCACCTGTGGGAATAACTCAGCCTGCATTTAATAGGCAATAAAGGGTTGTCTGCTTGAATAAATCAAGAAAAAAAGTCATTGAACTCATACACATATTTTACTATGTGTAAATTATACCCAATAAAAAGTAAGTATCTAGGAATATAAGGGGAAGTAATTATATTGAAATATGTATAACAAAATGTTTAACACTGGTTTGTGGTATGAATAAAAACATCTTTTTGTTTCTCAACAAACACATCGACATCCTGTATATGCACTGGTTTGAACCTCCAACCCGGCGGCATCAGGAGGGTAGCATCCTTTCTTCCTGTTTCGGCTTCTCACGGGGCATCTACGGCACTAGTGTTAACTGCTATATGAGCAGGTGTTGCTGAGAGCAGGCTGCGCTTCTTAGATGCTTCAAAACAGGGATGTAGATCCTAGCATGGAGTGGATATGTGAAGTTTAAAACTGAAGCCACTGCTGCTTTAATAAATATTG
This sequence comes from Hydropotes inermis, assembly GCA_020226075.1. Taxonomy (NCBI): domain Eukaryota; kingdom Metazoa; phylum Chordata; class Mammalia; order Artiodactyla; family Cervidae; genus Hydropotes; species Hydropotes inermis. The sequence continues at coordinate 4,856,781 of CM035281.1, read as the reverse complement.
AATGAATTTCTATTCTGAACCAGGCAGTGTGTTCACGACTAGGGAAACCTATTTTCCATTTTTAAATGGAGTCTCATAAGCTCAGGAGTTTTCTTGGCCCTTGGAGTTTTTCCCCAAATTAATGGCCTGCGGAAGGGCTGAGCCCACTCTCTGTAATTTTTTCCAGTGTTTTTGCTTAGTGGAGGCCCCTGTCTCTGCTCCTGTGCTGTTCCTATCACCTTCGCCCCGGTCTTGTGGGGACCTGGGTGGAGAGGCCTGCTGTTTGCATCGTGTGCAGGATGTAGGGTGTCATAGTGGAGACTCACCGCTGAATATGACCATTGTCCTGCATCCTTCCTACTTTTCTGTCCTTGATCAGCAGACGTCCTTAACTAGGGTCTCAGGAGGAGAATCCCCTCCCCCACAAGCCACTCTGGAGGCACAATCTATTCCTTCACTCTTTCCCCACCTGCAGCATTTCCCTAGTTCTTTTGAATTGTTTTTCAGGGACCAACCGAACAGGTCATTTTTCGTTTCATATAATTTCCTGAAATTCTAATAAACATATGTTTCTCCATCTAATTATATCTGATAGAAAAGTATTTACATTTTATGTGATAACCCAATGCAGATGATCTCCCTGGGGGAATGAATGAGAAAAAGACAAGAAATAGCATGTAATTTGTCCTCTGGCCATCCTTACCCAATACTGCTTCTTCCTTAGGTGATGGGAAGCGCTCTTCTCTGGGACTGCACTTGGGGGTCTCTTTTATGGCATAGCTTGGCTGTGTGATGATTTTCTACTTCAAAAAATCTTGGATACCACTTTTTATTGATATATTCTTAAATCTGTACGGTAAATATCTGGACCCTGATGGGTGTGCTTGCCTGGGAGACCACACATGAACCTGGGAAGAAATGAGCCTCCGAGTTCTGAAGACCCGTCTGACCAGAAGTGAGGAACCTAAGAAGGACCTCACCTGAGGACACTGCCTGGTTTGGGGTTCAGCCCCCTGCATAAGCTTGGGTCTGGGAATCTGAGCTTAAGCCTCCAGATCTCTGTGAGGTTGGTTTTCTAAGGCTAGCAGATCTCCTGTAGGAAACAGATGTCTATTTTCCTAAATTCACAAGAATTGGGGGCAGAAAGTCTCTGGGGGCAGAAAGTCTCAGCCTTTTTGTGCAGGCTTGGTTTCTTGAATGGCATCTCACTGTCAGTCATCTTATTTCCACTTTGCTCCAGCTGGATCTGATCTTCCAGATTAAAATCATGAAGGATGGGTATCCAGCTTACTGCCAAAGCCTGGGGAGGTTCCACACTGAGGTCTTTTCTCCTTCCTGTCAGTGCGTGTTCGGAAACCTGCCATGCGGACCCCTGCACCATCCACAGTCCTGCAGGCCTGTCTGAGTGCTATTCTGCCCTGGAGACAGAGAGATTCTTGACTTCTGACCTTGTGTAATTTCTGATTCTGGACCAGGAGATTTTTCTATCCATCACCTTTGCTTCTCCACATCTGAGACCTGCCTCCATTGGAATATTTCAGGGGCACATTCTAACTTCAGCTCAAATCTTCCTCCTTAATCTGGCACTACCTTCCCCCAGGGGCCTTATCTGGGCTAGCATCATGTGCTAGCATCCAGGTACCTGTGACCCGTGGGCTCTGGACTTGCTTGATAGTTACCCCTTAGGAGGATGTTGGGCTCTGGAGTGGTCTGTCCCGGAAAACAAAGCAGAATGAAGACTTCTCAGTTATCTTGAGCTGGGTTTTCAAGGTTCTCCTCTCCTCTCTCAGGACTGAATGTCAGTGGAAGCCATACTAACCACCAAGCTGCAGGGTTTCCTCTGACTGGCTAGCTGATGAGTTCATTTCTTGGCCTCCGTTGCCCTGGCCAATGTATCAGTACATGCTCTTTGCTTTCTGCTGTTATCTACCTGCCTGGAGGGGCCTGTGATTCCCTCACATTTTCATGTTGGTCTTTGGGCTATGTCACCACTGTCCTCTGACCCAAGTGCCAAGACTGTTCTCTGACCCAAGCTTCCAGAGGAGGGGGGTGGGGCACGAATTTGATCCCTGGTCTGGGAACTAGGATTCCACATGCTATGCAGCCAAATAACTAAATGTTAAAAAAAAACAAAGAAAAGAAAGATCCTAGCCCAGTGCCCCAGTTTTGCTCTGATATCCTGTGGGGCTGCTTGCCTCCTGAATATTTAGGTAAATATGACTCTAATCTTCAGCATCCTGGACTGTGTGGGATCAGAGTTCTCCAAACAATTGCTGTGAATTCAAAACTTGAGCCCTCAAAACTTGGTCCCGTTATGGGCCCTTTGCTGATCTGGATGTAGATTCCTGCCTGTTGACAGTTTTCCTCCAAAACATTTTTACTCCAACCAAGCGGATGCTCTGCCACTTCTGCCTGTCTCGTTTGTCTGTTTCAGGTGGGGAAGAGTTGCTACAGGCCAGTCGGCTCTGTTTAGTCTTCCCCAAGGATGATGAATAGAATTTTCTCTCCTTCCTTGGACAAGTGTTTTTAAGTTGGACCTGGCCACAGTCACCAATATTATTCCATTATTCCATACACAACTGCAGGCAATATTTCCAGCATGGAGGAGATTTGAATTTATAAGCAAGAGGGTTTACAATGCTTATTTAACACTATGAGCCTTAACAGATGTTACCTAAACGTGGGTGAGTAAGGGAAATGAGAATTAAACCCCTTATTTTGACATTCACATGATGTCGTGAAAAGCAGATTTGCTTTTTTCCTACTCCTCAAAATTCTTTTTTACCCAAAGAATTACACTTTTATTATTAAGTGTCGCGGTACTTGTTTTGTAAACAAGATTTATAATATGCCTTAAATAGATAATATGCACTTTGTTGCAATTGGTATTTGTCTCAGTTCAACTTTCCAGCTGTTTTTAATCACTACTTAATGCAACCCTGGCATTAACATTGAATAAATGTATTTCATACGAATTAATTTTTCTAGGGGTCATACTGCTTCTGAAACAATGCCCTTTCCAGAGATTGTTTCCAGAAATCTAGAGATGGTACTTCATAGAAACTTCTGCTGAAAAGCCTTTTAATTAGAATTTAACCTGTGTTGTAGTAGAGCCATCATTATCATTATCAAATTTGTGCCCTCAACTCTTTTGATGAGTTCTGGAATCAAACACCTATAGCGGCTTTCTGGTCTTCTCCAAGCCAACGAAACATTCTTTCCATAGCTTTATGGTAAAAGAACATAATGTCCCAGGCAATTAGAAATCACAATCCACTCTTGTGTAACGGTATGTTGCTGCCTTTTCCCTCATTTATCTATAAAAGCATTTTTAAAACATGAAATGTCCATACCGTTTTGTCTTCTTTTTCACTCACACTAAAAACATTTCACTGTTTCTCTAGAGGATTCATAAACGTAATTCTTAACACTGTAATCTATCATTTTATCTGCATCTTAACCGTCAGAATTTTACTTACCCTCTGACATCTACAAGTGCATTTGCACAAAAAGCTGCGTTTAGCCTGAGGTTTTGGGTAATACTGCCTGGGTCTGATGGTTAACTTGACCCAGCAGTGGTTCTCTGTCTTTGGGTAAGTTATCCTTGCCCCACTCTTCTAATCAGGGCAGCCTAATAATAACAGTGCCGCATCACAGGACTGATGTGATGTGTGTTTACATAACTGTGTGTTATGTAAAAAGCCTTTGGATCAGCGCCTGGCACAGAGTAAGCTGTTAATAAATCTTACTGACTATTTTTTTTCTCATTTTTATTCTTTTTTTTGTAAACGTCTCCATTAGAAATTGCTATCCAGTTCTCTAGGCTACCTTCATGTTTGCTTTCGCTGTGCAATGCATACCCTCAGTTCTTTTCATTCTTCACATTTTATGGACAATCCCTTGGAAATTCTCTGCTCCTTGATTTAAGTGGATTTCTAAAGACTAAAATAAAGCAATTTTTGTGTAGAGGCCAGCTGGTCCCCTTGCATTAATTACAGATGTAACAGTGGTGTTCCCTAAGAAAGCAGGTGTTGCTTTTTGAAAATTTAGATGAAGAGTGCTTTGTGGAATATGCTTTGTTTGACAACAAAAAATTTTATTTCTTCACAGCAAACCAAGAGGCAACCAAGAACTTAAAACGTGACATAAAGAGTTATGTAGAATCACAGTGACTGCCTTGTCGCAGCTCAGTTTCTTTCTTTCTACATGGATATTCTGGCTTATTTTCTTTCATTTTTTGGTAAACTAGTGTAATTTCCTATTTCACCATTTGTAAAAGTCATCTTTTTATTGGAGGATAATTGCTTTACAGTGTCGTGTTAGTTTCTGCTGTGTGAGAAGGTGACCCAGCTCTATGGAGACACGTATCCCCACCCTCCCGGGCCTCCCGGCCTCCCCCCTCCCATGCCGTCCCACCCCGAGGCCACCACAGAGCTGGACTGAGCCGTTTCTGTTCTGCAGCAGCTTCGCGCCAGCTCTCCGCTTTACACATGGGAGTGAGTATATGTCAACGCCACTCTCCCGGTTCATCCCACCTTCCCCTTCTCCTCTGTGTCCACACGTCTATTCACTGCACCTGCATCTCCTTTCCTGACCTGAAAATAGGTTCATCCAGACCCTCTCTATAGATTCCATGTTGTTGTTGTTCAGTAGCAAGTCTTGTTAAACTCTTGGCGACCCCATGGACTGCATCTCACCAGGCTTCCCTGTCCTTTTCTGTCTCCCCGAGTCTAGGTTCCGAATATATATATTAATATATAAGACTTGGTTTTCTGTTTCTGACAACTTCATTTTGTATAACAGACTATATATAGGTCCATCCACATCACTACAAATGACTCAATTTCGTTCCTTTTTATAGCTGAGTAATATTTCATTGTGTATATGTATCACATCTTTATCTATTCATCTGTCAATGAGCATTTTGGTTGCTGCCAAGAACTGGCTATTGTAGATAGTGCTGTAATGAACACTAGGGTGCATGTATCTTTTTTGAATTATGGTTTTCTCAGGGTATTGTCCCAGTAGTCATCCAGCTGAGTTTCTGAATGAATTGGGCTTTGACTAATTTACTATTAACCAGGACCTCTATCAATAAGTTCAGTTCAGTTCCTCAGTTACATCCAGCTCTTTGTCATCCCATGGACTTCAGCTCACCAGACTTCACTGTCCTTCACCAACTCCTGGAGCTTGCCCAAACTCTTGTCCATTGAGCCAGTGATGCTTCCAACCATCTCATCCTTTGTCATCCCCTTCTCCTCTTGCGTTCAATCTTTCCCAACATCAGGGTCTTTTCAAATGAGTCAGTTCTTTACATCAGGTGGCCAAAGTTTTGGAGTTTCAGCTTCAGCATCAGTCCTTCCAATGAATAGTAAGGACTATTTCCTTTAGGATGGACTGGTTGGATCTCCTTGCAGTCCAAGGGACTCTCAAGCGTCTTCTCCAACACCACAGTTCAAAAGCATCAATTCTTCAGTGCTCAGCTTTCTTTATGGTCCAAATCTCACATCATACATTACTACTGGAAAAACCATAGGTTTGACGAGAACATTTTTTGGCAAAGTAATGTCTCTGCTTTTTAATATTCTGTGTAGGTTGGTGATAACTTTCCTTCCAAGGAGCAAGCGTCTTTTAATTTCATGGCTGCAGTCACCATCTGCAGTGATTTTGGAGCCCCAAGAAAATAAAGTCTGTCACTGTTTCCATTGTTTCCCCTTCTATTTGCCATGAAGTGATGGACCATATGCCATGACCTTTGTTTTTGGAATGTTGAGTTTTAAGCCAGCTTTTTCACTCTCATTTTTCACTTTTATCCAGAGGCTCTTTAGTTTCTCTTCACTTTCTGCCATAAAGGTGGTGTCCTCTACATATCTGAGGTTACTGATATTTGTCCCTGTAATCTGAGAAGGAGATGACAGAGGATGAGATGGTTGGATGGCAACACTGACAAAACGGACATGAATCAGAGCAAGCTCTGGGAGTTGGTGATGAACAGGGAAGCCTGGCGTGCTGCAGTCCGTGGGGTCGCAGAGCTGAACACCGCTGAGTGGCTGAACTGAACTGCGCTTCCTCCAGCCCAGCGTTTCTCATGATGTCCTCTGCACATAAGTTAACTAGCAGGGTGACAGTATTCAGCCTTGATGTGCTCCCTTCTCAGTTTGGAACAAGTCCATTGTTCCACGTCTAGTTCTAACTGTGGCTTCCTGACCTGCATACAGGTTTCTCAGGAGGCAGGTCAGGTGGTCTGGTATTCCCATCTCTTGAAGAATTTTCCACAGTTCATTGTTACCCACACGGTCAAAGGCTTTGGCATGGTCACTAAAGCAGACGTAGATGTGTTTCTGGAACGCTCCTGCTTTTTCTGTGATTCAGCGGATGTTGGCAATTTCATCTCTGGTTCCTCTGCCCTTGGGCTTCCCCTGTGGCTCAGCTGGTAAAGAATCCGCCCGCAATGCCAGAGACCTGGGTCCAATCCCTGGGTTGGGAAGATCCCCTGGAGAAGGGAAAGGCTACCCACTCCAGTATTCTACCCTGGAGAATTCCACGGGCTGTATAGTCCATGGGGTCTCAAAGAGTTGTACATGACTGTGCAACTTTCACTTTCACTTTCCTCTGCCTTTTCTAACTCCAGCTTGAACATCTGGAAGTTCTCAGTTCATGGACTGTTGAAGCCTGGCTTGGAGAATTTTGAGCATTACTTTGCTAGCGTGTGAGATGAGTGCAATTGTACGGTAGTTTGAGCATTCTTTGGCATTGCCTTTCTTTCAGATTTGAATGAATATTGACCTTTTCCAGTCCTGTGGCCACTGCTGAGTTTTCCAAATTTGCTGGCATATTGAGTGCAGCACTTTCACAGCATCATCTTTCAGGATTTGAAATAGCTCAGCTGGAATTCCATCACCTCTACTAGCTTTCCTCATAGTGAAGCTTCCTTAGGTCCTCTTAACTTCACACTCCAAGATGTTGGGTCTAGGTGAGTGATTATACTATTGTGGTCATCTAGTCATTGAGATCTTTTCTGTATGGTTCTGTGTATTCTTGCCACCTCTTCTTAATATCTTCTGCTTCAGTTATATCCATACCATTTCTGTCCTTTATTGAGCCCATCTTTGCATGAAATGTTCCCTTGGTATCTCTAATTTTCTTGAAGAGAACTCTAGTCTTTCCCATTCTGTTGTTTTCCTCTATTTCTTTGCATTGATCACTGAGGAAGGCTTTCTTATCTCTCCTTGCTATTCTTTGGAACTCTGCATTCAAATGGGTATATCTTTCTTTTTCTCCTTTGCCTTTCACTTCTCTTGTTTTCTCAGCTGTTTGTAAGGCCTCCTCAGACAACCATTTTGCCTTTTTGTATTACTTTTTCTTTGGGATGGTTTTAATCACTGCCTCCTGTATAACGTTATGAACCTGAGTCCATAATTCTTCAGGCGCTCTATCAGATCTAATCCCTTGAATCTACTTGTGACTTCCACTGTATAATTGTAAGGGATTTGACTTAGTACCCCTGTAGCTAACTATATTGCTTACTTGTCCCAGTTAGAATGGTTTGAAGTCTGGCAAGTTGAATTTTATTTCTCTGTCTCAATTTTTCATGCAACAAATGAAGAGGAAGAAACCCTGCTGAACTTCACAGGGACATAAAGTACTTTGAAATGTAAATATGACTATAGATGCATATGTAAAATAAACTATGAACTGCTATGCAAATATCCTAGTAATGCTATGCATTTTCTTTGAAAGAAAATAAAGGTCCAAAGATTATTTTAATTCACACTTTTAGGAAGCCTATCTTTCAATTAATGTTAGGATTGATATTCTTTGTGAGGAAAATGCTACTTAGATGTAGGTTTCATTGACATGATAGAGGACCCCTGTTCATATCTCCATAAAATGCAATGGTGCCTTTTCAGAGATGGCTTTGGTTTTACTTTCCAAAGACCACCTGTGTAAGCAGGTGAGAAGAGCAAGATCACAGACCTTGTCTCACTGTGAGCTGATGATATTGTACTTTGGGTGAATTCCATTTTGAATCAGCAAAGACACAGTGGATTAATCTCAGTGAATCAATGAATGTCTCCCTTGTACCTTGTCCTTCAGTCTTTTTTGCTGATTTCCTCTGAAACATTGTACGTCTGAATTATCCAGACACCTACCCACTTTAATTGTGAGTCTCACTGAATACAAACATAACCATCTGTAGCTATAATTATAAAAACTATATACATAAGCTTTGTAAGATATATTTCTTTGTAGAATTCCTTGGAGTCACAGAAATAAATTTTGGTTCAAGTATCAGAGATAATCAGGTCTCTAGCGTCTTTGCATATTAATTTAGTGCTAAGCTTTAATTAGAAAACATATGATATTTATTTAAAAGCTTTCTTTCATGTACTTAGGTTATATTAACAACAAGAAATTATTCATTTATGATATATTTAAAAAGTACAAAGCATATATGAAAAAACACTTTGTCATATATAGAGCTGTGTTCCCTAAATTTATATGTGTTAATAGAAATGCTACCCACCTAGTACCTCAGAATGTGATCTTACTTGAAATAGGATTGTTGCAAATGTAATTAGTTAAAATGATGTCAGCCTGGAGTAGAGTGGGTTCCTAATCAGATATGACTGGTGTCCTGATAAAAAGAGACACTTTGGACGCACACTAGGAGAATGCCATGTGGAAATGAAGGCAGAGACATGACAAGTCTAGCAATGTCAGATATTGACAGAAACCCACCAGAAGCTGGGAGAGAAGCAGGAAACAGAGTCTCCTTCTCAGGTTCAGAAGGAACCAACCCTTTGAAACTTTGATCTCTGGCTTCTAGTCTCCAGAAACATGAGACAACGCATTTCTGTTGTGTCACCCACTCATTCTGTAGTAGTTTGTTAGGCAACACTAGCAAATTAGTAGACTGCAGTATCAGAAGTAGGATGCGCCTGCAGGGGATACCCAAGAATAAGACAGTGGTTTTGGAACTTGTTGATAGAGTCTTGAGGTACCTGATTTAAAAAGAAAAAGCCTAGATTGCCTGGGAAAGGGATTTGAAAAAGAACAGAAAACTATATGGGTAAAATTGAATCACTTGGCTGCACACCGGCTACTAACACATCATTGTTAACGAAGTTGATTTTGCTCAGTCACCCTGTCGTGTCCAACTCCACGACTCCATGGATTGCTGCACGCCAGGCCTCCCTGTGCCCCACTATCTCCTGGCATTTTCTCAAGTTCATGTCTATTGAATTCATAATGCCATCCAACCATCTCATTCTCCGTCATCCCCTTCCCCTACCATCAATCTTTCCCAGCATCAGGGTCTTTTTCAATGAGTTGGCTGTTGGCATCAGGTGGCCAAAGTACTGGGGCTTCAGCATCGGTCCTTCCAATGAATATTCAGGGTTGATTTCTTTTAGGATTCATTGATTTGCTCTCCTTGCTGTCCAAGAACCTCTGAAGAGTCTTCTCCAGCACCACAATTCAGAAACATCAAATTCTTTGGTCCTGAGCCTTCTTTATGGTCCAGCTCTCACATCCATACATGACTATCGGGAAAACCATGGCTTTGATTATACGGACCTTCATCAGCGAAGTGGTTTCTCTGCATTTTAATATGTTGCCTAAGTTTGTCATAGCTTTTCTTCCAAGGAGCAAGTGTCTTTTAATTTCATGGCTGCAGTCACCATCCATAACAATTTTGGAGCTCCAGAAAATAAAGTCTGTTACTGTTTCTCTCCCCCATCCCCCATCTATTTGTCATGAAGTAATGAAACCAGATGCCATGATCTTCATTTTTTGAAGGCTGAGTTTTTTTTTTTAATTTATTTATTTTAATTGGAGGCTAATTACCTTATAATATTCTAGTGGTTTTTGCCATACATTCACATGAATCTGCCACGGGTGTACACGTATTCCCCATCCTGAACCCCCTCCCACTTCCCTCCCCATCCCATCCCTCAGGGTCATCCCAGTGCACCAGCCCTGAGCACCCTGTCTCATGCATCGAACCTGGACTGGCGATCTGTTTCACATATGATAATATACATGTTTCAGTGCTATTCTCTCAAATCCTCCCACCCTCGCCTTCTCCCACAGAGTCCAAAAGTCTGTTCTTTACATCTGTGTCTCTTTTGCCGTCTCGAATATAGGGTCATCATTACCATCTTTCTAAATTCCGTATATATGTGTTAACATACTGTATTGGTGTTTTTCTTTCTGACTTACTTCGCTCTGTAAAGTAGCCTCCAGTTTCATCCACCTCATTAGAACTGGTTCAAATGCATTCTTTTTAATAGCAGAGTAATATTCCATTGTGTATATCTGCCACAGCTTCCTTATCCTGAATGCTGATTTTTAAGCCACCTTTTTCACTTTTCTCTTTCACCTTCATCAAAAGACTATTTAGTTCCTCTTCACTTTCTGCCATGAGGGTGGTATCATCTGCATATCTGAGGTTACTGATATTTCTTCTGGCAGTCTTGATTCCAGCTTGTGCTTCATCCAGCCTGGCATTTCACCTTAATACTTAATGATGGAAGTTTCCCTTGTGAGTCACAAGACTCTTCACTGCCACAGCATCTGAATTCTGCCCATCTTTTGCCCTTATAAGAAGAAGTGGCATTTCATGACTGTCTTACCGCACGGAACTTTCTGTACCTCGCTCAGGTTTACTAGAGACTCTGACCTAATATTTGTGTGTGGGTCATTCCTGAGTTGAAACTGGCAGTTATCAGGAGAACATACTATTTCCAACAGACGTTGTCCTTAGAACATAGTTCTTTATCTGAGGTGAAATTGACCCAGAATTGACAAGTGAGTGCAATAAGCTTTGCACTTGTCAATTAGCTGAAGAACAGACTCCAAATGAATACAGTTGTCCTTCAGTGCCTGTAGGGGGTTGGTTTCAGGACCCCCATTACATGCTCAAGTCTGCATTAAAATGGCAAACGTGTGTGCATGCTCAGTCACTTCAGGCGTGTCTGACTCTTTGCAACCCCAGGGACCGTAGCCCACCAGGCTCCTCTGTCCATGAGATTCTCCAGGCAAGAATACTGGAGTGGGTTGCCATGCCCTCCTCTAGGGGATCTTCCAGACCTGGTGATTGAGTTCACGTCTGCCTGAATTTCAGGGATATTCTTTACCCACTGAGCCAGTTGTGAAGCCCAAAATGGCATAGTTTTCCCATATATGTACATCTTCCCATATACCTTAAATCATCTTTGAATTATTTATAGTACCTGATGTAATGTAAATGCTATGTAAATAGTTGTAAATACAATGTAAATGCTATGTAAATAGTTGCCAACATGGGGCAACTCTAAGTTTTGCTTTTTGGAAAGTTCTGGAATTTTTTTTTCTTAATATTTTTGATCTGAGGTTAGCTGAATCTATGGATGTGAAACTCATGAATATGGGCAGCTGATTGTATACAGATGTCAGTTATGATTTTGGAGTAGTATATGGCTCTGAGACACTTTGGAGGAAAAGACCTTTTTGCCTATTATGAAGAACCTATCAAAAATGGTCATCAAGTTAAGGACCTTATAGTCCATGGGGTCTTAAAGAGTTGGACATGACTGAATGGCTTCCACTTTCACTTTCACTTAGATGCATTCCTACCTCTGGAAGATGTGTCTGTTTTAAAGGTTGAGGTCCATGAGAAGAGAGAGTATACAAGTTACAGGAAATGCTCTAGCAGATCACTGTGACAAATCAGCTTTAACCAAGGTAATGATCTTAACTAAACTCTCTAAGTATTTAAACAGAGCATTATAAAATGTCAGGTTTCACTCTTTGCTCATATAATCTCTGGCACTATCAAGATGGCCACTTGGTGGTACCAGATTATTTCAAATAGATACTAACTAAATTTCTCCATTAAATTATTTACCATTGTAAAAGACCCTGATGCTGGGAGGGATTGGGGGCAGGAGGAGAAGGGGACGACAGAGGATGAGATGGCTGGATGGCATCACCGCCTTGATGGGCATGAGTTTGAGTAAACTCTGGGAGTTGGTGACGGACAGGGAGGTCTGGTGTGCTGCGATTCATGGGGTCGCAAAGAGTCAGACATGACTGAGCGAATGAACTGAACTGAACTGATGGTACAAATGGGTTACACCTCAAATCAACATCTATGGTGAAACTTTCAAAAGACTGCTGAGTTTGTTTTGAGGTCACATGTCATCTCTCAAGAACATAATCCTGGAAAAACCATAAAGGGACACAACCAGATACTAAAACCTCAGGGTCCTTTGAACACCTTCAGATGAATTTGATCAGATTATAGGCTCTATGGGATTTGATTATACTTTAGTTATTGTATATTTATTTTCGGGGTGGGTTGAAGCATTCCCTTGTCAAAAACTACAAAATTTACAGTAGTGAAACAACTGCTTGATTTTGTGTTTTAACCTGGGAATACAAACTTTTATATTAACTTACTGAAGCACATAGTTTCTGGGAACAATTATAGAAAAACTCTGTGAGCCTTTATCTGTTATTCAATAACTATATTACTCTTACCATGCGTGATCACCTGGAATGATCGAAAAGGACTATGGTTTCCTTAAACTAAAGTGAACAAAAATTTCAGGAGTCCTTGCCCTCCTTTGGCCAAAGTTCTTCTGAAATAGACCTTCTGGCCATAAAGTCCACTCCTCCTAGAACACATTAGTCCTCTCTCTATTAATTGGTAGCTGGAAGTCCTCTGCACTTAAAATTTTTACTTCCAATACTAGACTCTGCCACGATGAACAGATACAGCAAGACATTGTAAGAAATTCATCATGTACTATACATGGGCTATCACCAATAGGTTAACTTATCTTTCCACAATATATTCCTGGACAGTCTCTTCACAGTCTTTGACCATGAGATTTCACATATTGGAAGAGACATCAGAGAAAAACTTCTTGAGTCATGTTGTAAAGAATCATATCATGTTCTATGAACAACAAATACAGCAATGCAACTACAGGGAGTCAAGCTTTGGGTTCACATTTCGTAGCTAAAGAAGCAATTCAGAACTCCACACGACTGGAAGGCTACTCCACTGTAGATTCTTAGAGACCCTCCATAAGGAGCTGATCTTTAGGAGTAGACCTAAGATCTTTGGAACAAGTACATGACTTCAGATAATGGAAAGCTTCACTCCATAATTTGGGTCAAGGCTTATCTTTAATTCCTGTATTGTTTTTCATCTGTTCACTTATAATCATCTTATTTTCTTTAGACCCCTGGTTGTCGCTGATCCACATTGGCCTCTTTTCTCTTTTCTTTCCTCTTTCTTATAACTGCTTAGTCTGAACCTACTCATTTAAACACCATTCTTAGATTACCCCAAATAGTAGCCACTGCCTTCAGTCTTGCTCACTGCTAGATATGCCGTCCATGATCAAATCTGGACTGTTGGATATGATCCCCATGATAAAATTGTCTGGGCAATACTTGTTTCATCAAATGAGACAATCAAAGCTATTGGCATTTCCACTTGCACCAATATGGACAACTGACCCTAAACAAGTTAACGTATGACTTTGTTAGCATTTGTCTCTCCCAGAAAAACAGCTACTTATTGCAATCAACTTATCAGACCCTAGGAAACTCTAAATTTGAATTCATCAAACTTTGTAGGGGAATAAGCCAAAGCCCACATGAAAGAGACTAAAAGAGGTCTCTATTGGTCAAACATAAGCCAGCTAATGTAAAGCTTTGGTTCCAATCTCATGTCATAAAAACTCCTTTTTCCCTGATCTCCATGTGCCCCTACTGGATGCCATAATGTTTTGTCCGGTTTGCTTCTGATTAGTACTTCATGCACTTTAGAAATAACATTATTATACTTGTATGTACACAAAGGCTCTATTTCTATAAATCCTCAGGGCTCAAAGTTCTGACTCAAATGTGGGCTCTAAAATGAAGCCACCCCCCACACACTCTACCTGGAGGAATTGCTGTCTTCTTTCTGTGAATCATCAGAGCAGTGTTCCCCACGGGCATTCTGCAGAGGTCATTGATGGTACCACCTCTGCCTAGATGGAATACAGATTGGCCTCAACTCACGGATGTGAGTGCTAGTGGACAGTTATACTGCTCTGTATGTTTCTGTTGGCTAGTTGTGGCGGAGTCTCTGCCATTGCTGGTAGCTTGCCCTGGACTTGAGCCAATGAAATGAGCAGGGGGGAGCAGGCTCTGCACTGCCTTAAGGAAAAAGCTACATAAGGCTCCCTAGAGTTGATGCCCATGGCCCAGAAGACATTTGCTCTTGGTCTGGGTTGGACATTTGGATTCCCAGTTCTGAAACATTTTACAAGCACCATCAATTGTCCTTAATTCTGTCTTGATGCTGATCTGTTGCATTCTATCCAGAGTCATAAATGCATCTATGCAGCTATTCTCTTGTCAGAGGATCATGATAACAACACAGCAAAAAGGTCAAGAAGATCTCACATTACAGTTGACTATGGAGAAAGCTGTACATTCAATAAATGGAGACGATCTGGTTCTCTAGACTGCTCTGCATCTGTCAACTTCTCACAGGTGAGAAATTGACTAAAAGGGGGAACTGATAGGCTGAACATACAAATGGACAATGTTTGACCATATATAGTAAACTGTGACACAGGGGCAGCAACCAGCCCCAGAAGCCCAACCACAACCAGTGTAACAATTGCCTCCAAATATTCAGAGCTTCGTCAATGACTGACAGCTTCTCCATTTTCACCTCCACCCCGACCTTTTTCCAATTCAGGACCAACTAGAAAAAGCCAGATATGCTTCTCAAATCACTTACATAAGATGCTTTACTCTGGTTAGCCCACCTCTACTTCCCTGTGGCAACAACCTCCCATCAGGGCATATCTGAAGTCTCCCCTACTTTTCACTGCAAAACTTTCCTGCTCCCAAGTCTGCCTTTGAGTCTCTGCCAAACAGGTGATAGTGACTGACTCCTCCTCTGCAGAAAGTTCTGAATAAACAGACTGTTTGTTCTCAGTTGCATGGTCTTATTTATTGCCACACTTCTTAGCTGTAAGGAATAAAGGGCGATATCCCTAATTAAGAATAATGTGCATATGGGTTGGGGGAGGAGAAAATTCTGGGTGGGAGAGAGTAGATAAGATTAGTCTGATTTAGTACAAGAGAGAAATAGAAAATATTTTCAGAGTTGCATTTTTTTAACTTTCAAGTAATAGCCTTTCTCTGGTCATTGTCTGACACATGGTAGAAAATCATTAAATGTTTTTTGACTGAATGAGTCTATGGAAGCTTGTTCTCCTCCATCCCCACAGCAACATCCTCAGAGCTCCCACAGTTTTCAAGATATTATTGAGCTGGACAGCTGGCCTTGGGGTAGAACTGTGACTAGAGGAAATTGGTTTAATGCTTGTCCTTTCAACCTTTCTTTCGGCACTAAGGCTATGTTCTCTTTTTCTAGGACCCCTTGGTTAAAAATGTTGTTATTTATTATTAGATTCCTTTTATTCAGGGGAAAGATCCTGTATATTTTTGAGGACAGAACTGTATTTTATTCCGAGGAAATTATGCAAGAGATATTTTCAAATTGCTCAAGTCCTAGCATTGTGGTTTTGGAGGATACAGATTTACTCCTATGGCAAATAATTGCAAAGATTTAAGTAGGTTTTAGTAAATTAGGCAGTGTAAAATGTTGGTGAAAGTTGTGACTTTATGATAGAATATCTTCATGGAGATGGTCCGTCTGGCTGGACCAACGGAGTCGTGGCCCTAGACAGGTGTGATGTGCACAAACCCACCTGGAACTTTCGGAAATTTTTTTCTCCTCCTGACTTTTTCCTCTAATCATTCCTCACTCCTTTTTTATTGTGACAGTTCATAACCAACTTAAAAATATGCATGCCTACATATGCACACACAAAGGCACACACACACACTTTTCTCTGAGTGGGGAGCGGCTTTGACTTTCTTAGCTTTGGTCTGCTCTCTCCCTGGCCTACTTTCATGACAATGTGCAACTACCTCTCTTTTCTATCATTTGTCTCAGTTGCAATATTATACTTATTATGCTCATTTTATTATAATTTGACCAGTAGAATGGAAGAACTATGTCTGTTTTTGTTCATGGCTTGGCTCAGTAAATATTAACTGCATTAACGGAATAGAAGTATTGAAAGAATCTAATAACCTGTTTTCACACCCCTCTCATTATTAGTTAGTGTTGATTTCTTAGAACCCAGGGTTAAGGCTGACCATATTGGACCCTTAGTAGACAGCTCTGTTGAAATGGAGTGGTGGTCCTGTGTCAATGACCTGTCCTGTATCATTACATCATCCCTGGGGGAAGCATAAACCAAACCAAGGACAAAGCGCCTGAGTGAGGAGAAGCAGGTCAGAAATTACAAGGAGGACATGTGGCTGTATCAGCACAACCTGTTCTGTTTCTTGCAGAAGATGAGTGACTAAATCAAGGGTTAATTCAACTTTGGTGGCACTGAATTTATTGTCGTTTTGGTTTCTTAGGCCATTTGATAGTCGTTGGATTAGTAATTTAGCAAGGAAGTGAGAAGTTCTTATTGCAATGTAGTGAAAAAAACTGATGTAAGCATCAGAGACCTTGATTCTTCTATTTTCTCTTTAGCCAAAGATGGGCAAACATGTTTTACTCTCTCGGCTGCAATTTTCTCAGCTTAAAATTAAGCTTTCGGAACAGAAATTCTCTTAAATTTCTAACACAAAAATTCTGTGTTTTATAAAATAAGAAGGATGTTATGTTTGAATTTTTATTTTGCTTATTTCAGCCACACATTCTTGCAAGTTTTGTCTCATATTCTGAAAAAGCTGAGCACTCCTGAAAGAATATATTTATAAGGCAGAATAATGCTGACTTAAACTATGGCCAAGAAAACTTAAATGCAATAAGATTCTCTATTTTTATATCCAACTGGTCACCCCAGGCTAACTTATAACAATGATTTTTTACTTCTCATGAAGACATTTGTCAATTTATGGTACTCTGCCTTTGTTCTTTAATTATTTAAGTCTGATGTATCTTATGTGTATATTATGAATTATTTTTCCTAACCCACTAGGAAGACATGGTGTTGTGCATGGGCCTGTGTGTCAGACCCACCTAGGTTCAAATACCAGCTGTAATAATGACTAGCTGACTTATCAGGACAATTTATTTCTTGGCTATTATCCCCATTACTTTCTCTAATAAAGGATAATGAAGATGACATCAATGTAATGATATCATCAACCATTATGATGACATCATATTGTAATCTTTGCAAGGATTAAATGCAATAATGTGGAGCAGAATGAGTTCCCTCAATTAACACATGCACTTCCCTTTCTACTGTGTTCAGGAGGCTTCTTGAATCAAACAACATTTTCTTTTTGTAAATACTACACCCCTATTATCAGTAACTTTTAGAGTAGGAGTTTAATATGGGCTGATGGTTGGAGTGAATGACTACTCAATACCTAGAAGGAACATGTCTTTGAAGAATGTTTTCTTAGCTATTAAAACAAACAGATTGGGAGATGATGGTGGCTTGGAACAGGGTTAGGTTTAGGGTTAGGGCATTGAAGGGAGTGAGAAGTAGTTGGTTGGAGATATATGTTGGTAGGGCCAACAGAACTTTCAGATCAATTTTTTAAGGAGTACGAGAAAGAGAGAAGTCAAGGATGGTTCCAAGATTTTTGTTCCATGTAAGTAGAAGGAACTGAAATAAATAAACTGAGATGGAGCTAAAAAAGAATGCTTTCATTAGTTCAGGGGAATTTGAAGGGGGATCAAGCCAATGCAGTGTAAATGTCATGGAAACACACAAGACCAAAGACTTCTTGTGAAGGGTAAAATACAATAGAGACTGCTCCCAAGAGAGAACAAAATGCTGTTATCCCATTAAAATGCCTCTTCTCTGGCTCATCTCTGCAAGGTAGGAAAATTCTAATAATGCACATTGCTACTGCTACTGCTAAGTCACTTCAGTCGTGTCTGACTCTGTGCGACCCCATAGACAGCAGCCCACCAGGCTCCCCTACCCCTGGGATTCTCCAGGCAAGAACACTGGAGTGGGCTGCCATTTCCTTCTCCAATTCATGAAAGTGAAAAATGAAAGTGAAGTCATTCAGTTGTGTCCGACTCTTAGCGACCCCATGGACTGCAGTCTACCAGGCTCCTCCGTCCATGGGATTCTTCAGGCAAGAGTACTGGAGTGAGGTGCCATTGCATTCTCCAATAATGAACATTATTTCCTGGTAAATCATGATGGAAATGTTGCAGATTTTTGTGCATGAGGACTGAAAGGATTCATCATGGTTTATTCCATGACAATTAACACCAAAGAGAATAATAACAGTGCACTATTTATTAGTATCCTCAATATTCTCATATGGTAGACAGAATCCCCACAGGCTTGCTAAAGGTATCTAAGCCATAAAACCTTTACACAATAATGTTTGACTGTATCTGTACAGTATTCTAGGGGTTGTGTAAGTGGTCTGGTTCTTAAATCTCCTTGAAGACTATCAGACATGCAATCAAAGGCCTCTGGAAATATCTTTTCAGAACAAATAACCACCAATCAGCAAATACCTGTTCAGTTCAGTTCAGTCACTCAGTTGTGTCTGACTCTGCAACCCCATGAACTGCAGCACACCAGGCTTCCCTGTCCATCACCAACTCCCGGAGTTTGCCCAAACTCATGTCCATTGAGTCAGTGATGCCATCCAACCATCTCATCCTCTGTTGTTTCTTTCTCCTCCTGCCTTCAATCTTTCCCAGCATCACCGTCTTTTCCAGTGAGCCAGCTATTTGCATCAGGTGGCCAAAGTATTGGAGTTTCAGCT
Organism: Hydropotes inermis; assembly: GCA_020226075.1. NCBI lineage: Eukaryota > Metazoa > Chordata > Mammalia > Artiodactyla > Cervidae > Hydropotes > Hydropotes inermis. Next base: position 4,837,968 of record CM035281.1, on the reverse strand, counting down.
TCAGCATCAGTCCTTCCAATGAACACCTAGGACTGATCTCCTTTAGGATGGACTGGTTGGATCTCCTTGCAGTTCAAGGGACTCTCAAGAGTCTTATCCAACACCACAGTTCAAAAGCATCAATTCTTCAGCGCTCCACTTTCTTCACAGTCCAACTCTCACATCCATACATGACCACTGGAAAAACCATAGCCTTGACTAGATGGACCTTTGTTGAGTAATGTCTCTGCTTTTTAATATTCCATCTAGGTTGGTCATAACTTTCCTTCCAAGGAGTAAGAATCTTTTAATTTCATGGCTGCAATCACCATCTGCAGTGATTTTGGAGCCCAGAAAAATAAGTCAGCCACTGTTTCCACTGTTTCCCCATCTATTTGCCATGAAGTGATGGGACCAGATGCCATGATCTTAGTTTTCTGAATGTTGAGCTTTAAGCCAACTTTTTCACTCTCTTCTTTTACTTTCATCAAGAGGCTCTTTAGTTCTTCTTCACTTTCTGCCATAAGGGTGGTGTCATCTGCATATCTGAGGTTATTGATATTTCTCCTGGCAATCTTGATTCCAGCTTGTGCTTCTTCCAGCCCAGCGTATCTCATGACGTACTCTGCATATAAGTTAAATAAGAAAGGTGACAATATACAGCCTTGGCGTACTCCTTTTCCTATTTGGAAGCAGTCTGCTGTTCCATGTCCAGTTCTAACTGTTGCTTCCTGACCTGCATACAGGTTTCTCAAGAGGCAGGTCAGGTGGTCTGGTATTCCCATCTCTTTCAGAATTGTCCACAGTTTATTGTGATCCATGTGGTTAAAGGCTTTGGCATAGTCAATAAAGCAGAAACAGATATTTTTCTGGAATTCTCTTGCTTTTTCAATGATCCAGTGGGTGTTGGCAATTTGACATCTGGTTCCTCTGCTTTTTCTAAAACCAATTTCAACATCTGGAAGTTCACAGTTCACATATTGTTGAAGCCTGGCTTGGAGAATTTTAAGCATTACTTTCCTAGTGTGTGAGATGAGTGCAATTGTGTGGTAGTTTTAGCATTCTTTGGCATTGCCTTTCTTTGGGATTGGAATGAAAACTGACGTTTTCCAGTCCTGTGGCCACTGCTGAGTTTTCCAAATTTGCTGGCATATTGAGTGCAGCACTTTCACAGCATCATCTTTCAGGATTTGAAATGACTCAACTGGAATTCCATCACCTCCACTAGCTTTGTTTGTAGTGATGCTTCCTAAGTCCCACTTGAATTCACTTTCCAGGATGTCTGGCTCTAGGTGAGTGATCACACCATCATGGTTATGTGAATCATGAAGATCTTTTTTGTACAGTTCTTCTGTGTATTGTTTCCACCTCTTCTTAATATCTCCTGCTTCTGTTAGGTCCCTACCATTTCTGTCCTTTATTGAGCCCATCTTTGCATGAAATGTTCCCTTGGTATCTCTAATTTTCTTGAAGAGATCTCTAGTCTTTCCCATTCTATTGTTTTCCTCTATTTCTCTGCATTGATCACTGAGGAAGGCTTTCTTATCTCTCCTTGTTATTCTTTGGAACTCTGCATTCAAATGGGTATATCTTTCTTTTTCTCCTTTGCCTTTCATTTCTTGTTTTCTCAGCTATTTGTAAGGCCTCCTCAGACAGCCATTTAGCTTTTTTGCATTTCTTTTTCTTGGGGATGGTCTTGATTCTTATCTCCTGTACAATGTCACAAACCTCTGTCCATAGTTTATCAGGCACTCTGTCTATCAGATCTGGTCCTTTAAATCTATTTCTCACTTCCGCTGTATAGTCACAAGTGATTTTATTTACTTGTTTACTTGAAATACTTGTTACTCATGCACAATTCAAAAGACTTAGTCCTGGACCTGTAGGAGTCGGTGTGGATGAAGTACACCAGATTCTTCAAATTAACAAATGACTCACAAAGTCAGGTTGGGGCTAGGCATGCAAAAGGCCAAAATTCAAGCTGAACTTCCTTTTAGGCTTTATTTCATTTTACTTTAATTGGATCTCTAATGAAACTCACTGTTTGGTTAACTCCTAAAGAACATGTATTAATGCACTGAAAATGAACAGAGGGAAATGTTAAAACATTTCAACAATGAACCTGGATGAACATTTTATTGCATTTAAGGGACTGTCGGTCATTTTCTCTCTCTCCTTCCCTCCCCCAGTTTCATCCTTCCTCCTTCTCCCTTCTCTTTTGTCTTCACTTTTTCCTCTCCTCAAGTTTGAGATCTGCTTTTTTCCTTGTCAAATGAATAATTGTATCACAAAATGGAGCAGCTCTTAGGCAGAAAGGAATTTCAGGGTGTCACCAGATCCGAGACCGTAGTTTCAGATCTGATTGCCCCTGGAAGACCCTTAGATAATTGCTTTTCTGGTTCTTAGATCTTACTGCCTCATTCTCAGCATAAGCAGTAATGAGAGGAGGTAAATTTCTAAAGGGTAGAAAGTCTACAAAAATGACCTTGCTTTAGGTTATATGGAAAGGCCCATTTCAGGAATTATAGAGGAAGATTTGCTGCCTGCTATCCATGCATGTATGAAGCAATAAGCACATGTAACAGTCTCATGATTCCAAAGCTTTGGGTATAATACATGGAGTGATTTATCCTATTATAAACCATAATTGACCCTCTCTTTTTATTTCTTCACAACTGCAAGAATAGTGTTCATTGGGAAAAGATGAGTATTTTATCCCATTTTAGCATACTCAGGAAGAGCAATACAATGTAGACTATGATTCAAATTGAGTAGTTTCCATGTAAAAATGGCACATATCATACTATCGCATCCCTGATATGTTAAAGTGTATGTGTGTCAAATGAAAGATTCTGTCCTGGGTAATAAACAAGAATTTGCAGAGAACTTGGCTGAGGCTGTGGGCAAAGACTCAAAGAACTGCAAGTTTCGTTTTGGCCTGTGGAATCTTGTTATACTCCCACGATATTAAACTTCTGTAATGAAGGATGGCAAATTGATCAGAGGAAGGGAGGTATTGTGCTTACAAAGAGGTGGCAAATGAGCACAGGCTGTGAAGCTGATCAGGGCAGGCTGAAAACTTCCCTGCCACTGGAGGGCGGGCAAATCATTTACCCTTTCGAGCAACAGTCTCCGTATCTGTCAAAGGAGCATGCTAATTTCTGTGGTCACACAGAATATAGGGAAGCATGAGACATAGTAGGTAATAATGCATCTGTTACAGTTAAGAAAGTGGCGAATGCAGAGGATCAACTAAATTGCAGAGCAAGTTAAAACTGCATAAAATTCCTGTGTGATACCATTTATGTGCAATTGATTTGACCATTTAAGCAATATTTACCTAATAAATACAGCCTTTTCTCACAACAAGTAAATTCATAAGGCAAAGCTTAGCCAGACTCCATCTGCATGTTTTGAAAACATTTTGTAATTCCGAGCACTCTTATAACTGCTTAGGAAAGGAGGTGGAATGCTGGAGGCCAACTTTCTGGCTTCAAGTCTTTTTTTTATTCTTTTATCTTACAGATTCTTACAAAATATTGAGTATAGTTCCCCTTGCAATGGAGTGGGTCCTCACTGGTTATTGATTTTGTTTATAATAGTGTGTATATAATACGCAGTCTCTTAATTTCTCCCCCATCACCTTCTGCTTTGGTTATCATGTTTATTTTCTGTCTGTGAGTCTCTTTTTGTTTTGTATATAAGCTCATCTGTATCTTTTTCTTAGATTCCACATATAAGCTATATCATAGAAGATGGGATGTGTACACACACACACACACACACATACACACACAGTGAAATATTGCTCAGCTATAGAAAAGAATGAAATAATGCCATGCAACAATTTTGATGGACCTAGAGATTATCATACTAAGCAAAGTAAGCTAGACAGAAAAAGACAATTTATTCCTTTAAATGTCAAACGTAGTTGAAATATATCCATATCCAAAGTCTCTAGCATTAGAAAAGATATTTTGGATGCTTTATCAGATCATAAATATTAAGATTGGTTTGGCAATGATTCGAGAGCTAGGAACTGATTGCTTAGAAACATTAAACCTTTGCTGCCTAAAATATTAAATTGGCTTCATACAGAAGGGAACACTTCAATGAGCCAAGTGCTAGGTATAGGGTGGGCTCTCAATGCAGAGAACAGATGGAAAACAAGGCCAAAGACTATCAATGTCTTGCTGGTATTCTTGACTTGTATATAGAATAATCAGTTGCTCATGCATATAAGATTATGTCCCTTGAGAGTTCAGACAGGAAGTGTTCTCAATAAAGCTAAAGATAGAAAGATCAGTACTCACTGGAGAAGACATTTTGTGGATATCCTCAACTAAATTTCAGTGGTTTATAACTACATATTTAATTTCCTTCCACAGAATCTAGTAAATAGCTATGATACCTTGGAGTCTCACAAGTATTTTTTTATGACAAAAACAGCTCATGAGATAAGTAAAAAATATGAAGCCTATAGAACAGACTACAATTTCACTAACATCTTTAATTTTTGAAAAATTGGCTCAGTTCTCACCCTTTAATGATCTAGAATTTCCAGTAAATACTGGAAAAGCTTGAGAATGTTGTGAGAGCAAAAAATATTTAAGGAAAGAGACATTTCACATCACGTAAAGATGCACATAAAGCCTCGATTGCTATGTGCATCCTTGGTTCCACCTACTGCTGCCACCCAGACATGTTTTGTATTTTCCTGAGACTGACTTTGTATGCATTACTTTTTTTTTTTATTTGTAGTGAATTTTGTCATACATTGAAATGAAACAGCCATGGGTTTACATGTGTTCCCCATCCCGATCCCCCCTCCCACCTCCCTCTCCACCCGCTCCCTCTACTTTGACCCCAGTTGTAGGTGTATTCTGAATCTCTGTGTCTTCCATTAAGGCTTCTACTAACCATTCACCAGGAAAATACTGCCCCCCAAACTATTTTTAGAATTCTCTTGTTTTCACAGATTAGACTCATTGTCCTTAAATTGAAGTCTGTTTTCTGCACTTACTCTCTGCCCAGATGTCTTCTTTTTTTTTTTTTTCATTTATTTTTATTAGTTGGAGGCTAATTACTTTACAATATTGTAGTGGTTTTTGCCATACATTGACATGAATCAGCCATGGATTTACATGTGCTCCCCACACTGATCGCCCCCCCTGCCTCCCTCCCCATCCCATCCCTCTGGGTCTTCCCAGTGCACCATCCCCGAGCACTTGTCTCATGCATCAGATGCCTTCTTTAGTTGACCTACAGGTTCAACTGATGCTGAGTCTACTTAAATTGCAAGAAGTTTTTCCCTTTGTGGTGGTTATGCAAATGTATAATTGAAGTTTAATAAATCTCAATGATGAAAGAGATACCTTGGTATTTTTCTGTAATGGGATTTATCTTTTTTTTGTTTATTTTAATTGGAAGATAATTACTTTACAATATTGTGATGGTTTTTGCCATACATCAATATGAATCAGCCATAGGTATATGTGGAATTTATCCTGATAACTTTGAAACTGAAGACCATACCCCCAAAATACAAAATGAATATTTGTGATTTGCAAAAAATAGCTTTTCATGGGCACTGTATACTCCTTTCTATTTTATTCTCCTCCCTTTTTACTTTATTTTCACATTTCCCTTTGGAAATATCAAACAGCAACTGAAAAAAATGGTATTGGTTTTCCCAGAGATAATGGAATTTTAATTTGCTGTTATAAATAAATAAAGGAGAAAATAGATTCATGAAATAAAGAGCTGCTAGCAACCCATTTTCCATGTGTTTTTGTTCCTTGTTACATGATGGAGAAGTTTGTATACACATGTACAAAAATGCTGTTATCTTAGAGATTATTTTGTCTCCATTTTTGTAGGAGAAAAACAATCCTTTTTAGAAAATTTAATATTGGGTAGATAAATCTCTATAAATGATCAGCTTGGTTGGACCTTGCTCTAAGGCTTCAAATAATTATGTATGAAAATAATTCCTAATGAGTGAATAATAAAAATGTAGCTTCTCTCCCTGCCCTGATCCTGGTCTCACTTACAAATAACCATGACCCTATGGAGTAGGTTTTTGTGAACATTTCCAGAAATGTACTTTGCATGGGTGCCCACAAGCATACATACACATATTTTATCTACCTCTTTTTAGGGATAAACACATTGTTCTAGATAGATTAATTGTTCCAATTTAGATTTTCTTAACCTGTAGCAAATATAGAATAGGCGTACTTATTGCTTCTTGAAAAATTATTATGGGATACCAGAGTATATTCATATGTACCCTATATATTAGGTAACAATTGCTAGAAAATTGTGGCAACAGATGCACTGCCTGTTTTTATAAACAAAGTTTTGCCGGCACACAGACACATTCATCTACTTACATGTTAGTGATGGCTGCTTTCTAATGGCAATGGCAGAGCTGAGTAGTTGTAACAAAGATTGCATGGCCCACAAGCCTTAAATATTTACCATCTGGCCCTTTAACAAACTGTTTTCAACTCTTCAAGACGATTTAATATGCTCAGTTGCTAATTTGTGTCCAACTCTTTGTGACCTTATGGACGGCAGCCCGCCAGGCTCTTCTGTCCATGGAATTTCCCAGGCAAGAATACTGCAGTGGATTGCCATTTCCTCCTCCAGGCTTTGATGTGGCAGGTTATGATGTGATATATAATAGAATGACATGACACATAGAAAAGAACGCATAAGTGTATGGCTTGACGAATGCTACATAATGAAATGAACAAATCTGTGTCACCAGCTCCCAGGCCAAGAAAGAGTTTTGCCAGTACCCTCTCACGGCAGCTTCTGTCAACACTGACAATAGTTCTTTATAACTGTCTTGTAATATTCCATTATTTGAGTTGACCTTAATTTGTTAAACATTTTCCTATTCATAGGCATATTGTTGCTGTTGTTCAGTCATTATGTTGGACTGCTTGTGACCACATGGCTAGGCTTCCCTGTCCATTAACATCTTCCAGAGTTTGCTCAAACTTATGTCTGTTGAGTTGGTGATGCCATCCAGCCATCTCATCCACTCTGTTATCCCCTTCTCCTGCCTTCAGTCTTTCCCAGCATCAGGGGTTTTCCAATGAGTTGGCTCTTTGCATTAGGTGGCCAAACTACACAATGTTTTTTTCTTGTTATTCCATCTTTACACGTATTTTCTTGCGCCTTGGAAGCCAAAGAATAGATGTTTTTGAACAGTGGTGCTGGAGAAGACTCTTGAGAGTCATTTCAACAGCAAAGAGATCAGACCAGTCAATCTTAAAAGAAAAATCCTGAATATGCTTTGAAAGGACTGAGGCTGAGACTGAAGATCCAGTACCTTGAAATGAGCAGTTGACTCTTTGATATCTAGATCCAGAAGATTTCCCCAAACAAACTCATCCATTAAGCAATCACTGCTCATCCTCCCCTCACCCAGCCCCTGGCAACCACTCATCTGCTCTTTGTCTCTATTGCTTTGCCTATTCTGGGAATTTATTATAAATGGAATCACACAGTGTGGCCTTTTGTGTCTGGCCCCTTTTTCTTAGCATACAACCCAGTGATGCCACTACTGGTTGTATACACAGGTATTCAAAAAAGCTTCTAACAAAAATTCATCACAGCATCATTATGCCTCATAGCCCAAAGGTGAAAACAACACAAATTTCTATCAACTGATGAAAGGACAAATAAAATGAGATATACCCATGCAATGGAATATTATTCAGCCGTAAAAGGAAATGAAGAGCAGGCACATGTTGCAAAATAGATGAACCTTGAAAACCATTATAAGTTATTTATTGTTATTAAAAATTATTTGCATATTAATAGAAATTGTATATCTCTACCTGAGAGACTTTGGCTTTTGTGTTCCAAAAGCTGAAAGCATTAACAGAAATGATTTAGAAAGTCAGGCAATGTGTCTCTCACTGTCATACCCTTTCCACACTGGAAACAATTTCCTCAAGAGGTGGGAGTTGATGAGGCTGAGAGGAGTGAATGAGAGTCAAGAATTTGTGCAGCCAGGAAAGAGGTCCTATGCCTCCCACCTTGTTCGCATCTTGCGCTGGGCCTACAGAAGGCCCAGGGAGCTCGGGCTATTTCCCGCAAAGAATGGAGGGCGGTGGCCACCTGCTGAGAGGATGCGCTGCATGGAAACCAGTGCGTCCCAGCCTGGGCCCGCCTGGACACAGCTCCTAGGACTCAGCGTGGCCTGGGAGCAGCAACGTGAGGGTCACGCCCTTAGGTCTCACCTGGAAGGATCAGAGAGAACGAGAAGGGAGTGAGCAAATGGCCCAGGGGCTACGTTATGGCAGCTACCTGCATACACTGCTGACTGAGCATCTTTGGAGCATGGAAACAGCTATCTCTGTGAGCATGTGAACTCAATTTTAGATAACTCCCCACTGCTCTGCCTGCTTTCATGACAGACAGCAAGATAAAATATACCACGTCTCTTTGGTATTTCACAAACCTCTAGAACTGGGACATGGCCTTCGGAGAAGTCTAAGGGAAACCAGCTTCAGTTGAGATGAATTTCTCACCATGTCATTGGATGGATTTTTGATTGTTAGAGAAAAATAAAGAAAAGGATCATTTCTTTTTGACACCTTGGTTTTTGCAATTGCACTTCACTTCTTTACACATGTGTCGATAGGATTCCTTTCTTAAATTTCTACTTTCACTCTTTTTGTTGTCTTCTGTTGCTTTCAGGGAGGACGTTTAAATGAGCTGAATCTCCTTGCTGAATGCCTGAAACCAGCGCAACACCGAAAATAAACCAGGCATGCGAGCTCAGTCACGTCCGACTCTGAGACTGCACGGACAGTAGCCTGCCAGAGTCTTCTGCCCGGGGGATTCTCCAGGCAAGAATACTGGAGCGGGTAGCCGTTTCCTGCTCCAAGCGCTCTTCCTGACCCAGGGATCAAACCCTCGCCTCCTACATCCCCTGCATCGGCGGGTGTACTCTTTACCCCTGTGTCACCTGAGAAGATGAATTAACTATATGTCATAAATATATATGAAAACTATATATCGTCAGGTAGGATAATCCTTACCTGTTCCTCATTTTGGAGGGCAGAATAGAACATGATGATTGGAGCTCGTGTGATTCGTGATTAAAGGCTCTGCATAATCAGGACTTGCAACACCCTGATTGCTCCTATCTGATTCTTCCTGACGATCCATGGAAAAAAAAAAAAAAAATATATATATATATATATATATATATATATATATATATATAAAACTACATTTCAATAAAAAGAGAGCGAGAACAAAATAAAATTAATTGATGCAGAAGTTTTTTGGCAAAAATAAAGAAAAAGTAATATTACTAATGTCAAGCTCTAGGATGGTCTAAATGCTCTTATTTGATTTTTCTAAACTGTTCCGGCAGACAGAATGCATTTGGGAAGAGACGATGAGCTGCATAGGTAAGGACTCATCATGTGTGGTTTGCAAACAGAAAAGTAGAAAGCCAACACCAGGAGAGACGTCCTGTCACAGAGTGGTCCTAGGTTGTCTTGAGCCCAAGGTTGAAGGACTTTATCAGTTGAAGAATTTGACTCTATCAGTTGACTCTATCAGTTTAAAGAAGAGCTCAGCAAAATGTCTTAATTAAAACTAAGCATACAAACTCTGAGGATATACAAGCAGGGATTAGGAAAGCTTAATTAGATAAACCAGAAGAATAATGGATACATTGACTTCAAAGAAACAACTCCAAAGAAACTGTGTTATATTTGAAGATAAAATATCTATCCAGGGTCCATGCTGGGCAAACCCACATGTTCTGGAGAGACAGAGTTCAGTCTGGGTGTGGACAATTTGATGAGGTCTTTATCATGAAGACTGAACAAATGAAACAAAGATAATCAATCATTCAGTTGGGCAAGCCAGTGGTTTTCTGAGCTGAGTCTGCAGTCTGATTTGGAGATTGGCTTCACCATTAGAAAGTTCCACTGTGGAGTGGCCATGACCATTTTTCTCCTCTTCAGCTGTTTGTTATTGTTAGACACCCTCTTTGTTTTAGACATAAAATTGCCTGACAAGGTAAAATGAAGTGATGTTATCTTTCTAATGAATGTGTAATGGCCACGCTGCTTTCAGCCATAGTAATTGAACACCCCATGTCTGTGATCCAGAGAAATCATTAGAAATGCCTTGCATGAATCTCCCTTCTGGATGCCTTTGGGAAGGAATAGTGGTGGTATGATGTCACCAGGAGTGGGAATTAATGTTTCTTTTGTTTTTCTTTCAATGGCACCTCATTTTCACTGTGAGAACTTTTAAAGACAGTGTCCTCTCTTCTTTCTCAAGACACTCTGAGATGTCCTAGGGAAGGATTGGCACCTAGCAGTCAGTTGTTCAGCCCAAGAGAAGCTGCAAGTTCAGTGGCTGTTTTGATTCATGTGCACAATTGATGCTCCTGGAGGGTTTCCAGTGGGTCTGTGACATGCACTCAGGATTCATGTGCACAATTGATGCTCCTGGAGGGTTTCCAATGGGTCTGTAACATGCACTCAGTCTCTGATGATGCAGAAGAGATGCCCGAGGCTCACATGGGAGGTGACTGGTGTGCTGGATTGTGTGAAACCTTGGAGACAGGCAGGTCCATGTTCAAATCAAGTCTTTCAGGAATAACGATCTTTGTGGCCTGGAATGAGTTCTGGAGCTGTTCTGAACTCTACATTTCTCCATTGAAATAGAAATAATAATAATTCTATCCCAAATTCTTCACTGAAATCCACACATGCCAATCTACTATGTACCAGAGTCCACTTGGAGAGACAGATTTATTTTTACTCATTCAGAAATATTTGGTGAGAATCTATTATATTCTAGGCCACTAAGACGAATGCCAAAAAAAGCACTGCAGCAGTGTGTGATGGATATGATGGTTGGATGGAGATGATTTCAAGGTTTTGTGAGAGCATATAGAAGAGTCCACAGTGAGATCGGGGAGAACTCACAGAGGGAGCTGCTGTTCTGTAGCATTGAATGAGGAGGAGAAACTTCCCAAGTGGGGGACGGGCTGGACTCCTCTAGGTGAAGGAGACCCAGACCCCATTCCAGGAGCCTCTGACCCCTAATCTAGTGCTACTTTTCACTGCTGTATTTTGAATCTTCATTTGAACTTTCAAGGATAGATGCTAAATATGATAATAGAGGTGTTTCGGAAAGATCATATTAAACCACCAATGAATCAACCATGAAGAACCATTTAAAATACAGATTTTCATCCGTCTCTCACAGCCAGAATTGACATTCTGATGCTTTTCATAGAGGATAATGCTAACTTAAAAAAATTAATATCAAAGTCTAAATTATGAGGGATGGGGTGGAGAGAATGCATTACACGGTAAGAATTATTTAAGTCATTGAGATAATAAAACCTTCATTCTCATAACAAGGATGAGATAATGAGATGAATCCTTCCAAGATTTAACAGATTTATTATTCTAATGAACTCTACCTGACAGTTTTGAACTGTATATAAAAACTTATTAATCTTTTGATAGACACTGAGATTTTTCTTCCTTCTCATCGAGGTGTACGATGAAAAAATTATGGCTGAAATTGCTCACTGAAATTTTCCTCATGGCAGAGTGTCATGTTGAGGATATGTCTCTCTGCAATCCTGACTTTATTGAATTAAACTGGGGAAATAAAACTCTGTAAAGAAGAAATTAGAGGTGTAATGATGGAGGAGATTAACTGGCATGTGGGTCCAGTGGTAAACAAAATTAAACACAAATTAAACTTTTATCTGCCAGCTCAGCAGGATTCTGTCTGGTTAATTTTACAGTCTTTTTAATTTCACAAAGATATTCTGGACATCTATTTTGTTCCAGGCACAGTGTTGGTGCCAGGGACATAAAGTTAACTAGGATATGGCTTCTGTCCTTGAGGGTCTCATCTTGCAGGGAGCAGGGACTCTCAGGCAGGCAGTGAAGGAACTGAGCACTGACATGCTCAAGGCATTAAAAAGGGAGCAGAACGGATGGATTGGTAATCTTGAAGTGGTTGAAGAATTGTTGGGGCTGGGATACTGGAGACAGAGAACAAGCGTATAGAGGGTGGTGGTTAGGGAGTGACTTGCTTAAAATAGAAACATAGGATGGGGTGCAGCTATTGGTGATGTTTACAGTTGTATTTTTCACCTGTTTTTGATTGTGATTCAACAGAAGACATATTTTTTTAAAATTAATTTTTATTGGACTGTAGTTGCTTTACAGTGCTGTATTGTTTCAGGAGCACAGCAAAGTGAATCAGCCATACATATATCCCCTCTTTTTGGATTTCTTTCTTTCAGGTCACTGCAGAACACTGAATGGGGTTCCTTGTGCTGTCCAGTAGGTTCTCTCTACTTACCTATTTTTATACATAGTATCGATAGTGTAGACACGTCAATCCCATCTCCCATTCATCCTACTCCCCTTGGTACCCATATGTGTGTTAGGGAGATTTTGTACCTCTGTCTAGTACACCCGTATATCATTGAAACAAGGTTTCATGAAACGATCCTTACCCTTCCTGTTGGAAAGTCTCTCTGATATTTCCTGTTCTGCTTTGTTCTGTTTATGCAATTGAAAACTGAATTTTATGACATGAATACAGTGTCACTCTGGCTTGAATTTCACCAGGAATGGGTGGTTAACAGTGGGTAGAAGACAAATTCATTGGCAGCAAGAAGGTAAAGAAAATAAGAGACCAGAGTATTGAATGAATTTTTCAAGGGTTTTGAAATCACCAAGCATCATGGTAGGGGTAATGGTGGAGAGAGAAAAACAGCGGCCCAGTGTTTTAGCGGTTCAGTGAATTAGGGGAAGTGACCAGGAGATTTTGTTGTTGTTCTTGTTCAATTGCTCAGCCATGTCTGACTCTTTGCGACCCCATGAACTGCAGCAAGCTAGACTTCCCTGTCCTTCACCATCTCCCGGAATTTGCCCAAACTCACATCCATTGAGTCGGTGATGCCATCCAACCATCCTGTCCTCTGTTGAACCCTTCTCCTCCTGTGTTCAATCTTTGCCAGCAATCAGGGTCTTTTCTAATGAGTCAGTTCTTTTCATCAGCTGGCCAAAATATTGGCGCTTCAGCATCAGTTCTTCCAATGAATATTCAGGGTTGATTTCCTTTAGGATTGATTGATTTGATCTACTTGCAGTCTGAGGGTCTCTCAAGAGTCTTCTCCAGCACCACAATTCAAAAACATCAGTTCTCTGGTGCTCAGCCTTCTTTATGGTCCAACTCTCACATATGTATATGACTACTGGGAAAACCACAGCTTTGACTATATGGATCTTTGTCGGCAAAGTGATGTCTCTGCTTTTTAATATGTTGCCTAGGTTGGTCATAGTTTTTCTTCCAAGGAGCAAGTGTCTTTTAATTTCATGGCTGCAGTCACTGTCTGCAGTGATTTTGGAGCCCAAGAACATAAAGTTTGTCACTGTATCCATTGTTTTCTCCATCTATTTACATGAAGTGATGGGACCAGATGTCATGATCTTCATTTTTTGAACGTTGAGTTTTAAGCCAGTTTTTTCACTCTTCTCTTTCACCTTCATCAAGAGGCTCTTAAGTTCCTCTTTGCTTTCTGCCTGAGAGTGGTGTCATCTGCATATCTGATGTTGTTATTTCTCCTGGCCATCTTGATTCCAGCTTGTGCTTCATCCAGCCTGGCATTTTGCATGATGTACTCTGCACATAAGTTAAATAAGCAGGGTGACAGTATACAGCCTTGACATACTCCTTTTCCAATTTTAAACCAATCCATTGTTTCATGTTTGGTTCTCCTGCAAAATAAGGAAGGATGGTAGCTTCTAGTCTGACAGAAAGTGCTTAGAAGGACCAGGAGTCTTAGAGAGATGGAAAGAACATGGTGTGGACACAGCTATGAGGGATGAGAAGGCATTCGTCCCATGAATGTGAAAGAAAGACAGCTGCCACTTAAAAGAATTGCAGAGGAAACAGGGTCATCAGGGAGAGGCAGTTTCCAATTGGAAGATAGAAGGAATGTTTAGAGATAGAATGAAAGTGGAGAAGACTTTGCTCTCTGGAACTCATTGTCCTTGGGTTTGGAGGATGCAGGAAAGAAAGGAGTTTGGGTTAGTTTATAAGATATGTCAAGCTTTGAGGGGCTGTCATAGATACTCAGTGGTGACTGAATTAAAGAGCCTCTTGAATGTGAAAGAAGAGAGTGAAAACTCAATATTCAAAATCCTAAGATCATGACATCAAGTCACATCACTTCATGGAAAACAGAAGGGGGAAGTGTGGAAGTAGTGACAGATTTTATTTTCTTGAGCTCCAAAATTGCTGTGGACAGTGACTGCAGCCATGAAATCAAAAGAAACTTGCTCCTTAGAAGGAAAGTTATAAGAAACATAGGCAGTATATGAAAAAGTAGAGACATCACCTTGCTGACAAAGTTGCATATAGTCAAAGTTATGGCTTTTCCAGTGGTCTTGTGCTGCTGTGAAATTTGGACTATGAAGAAGGCTGAGGGCTGAAGAACTGATGCTTTCAAATTGTGGTGCTGGAGAGACTCTTGAAAGTCCCTTGGACTGCAAGTAAATCAAACCACTCAATCCTAAACGGAATCAACCCTGAATATTCATTGGAAGGATGGTTGCTGAAGCTGAAGTGCCAATATTTTGACCACCTGATGGGAAGAGCTGACTCACTGGAAAAGACCCTGATGCTGGGAAAGATTGAGGGCAGGAGGAGAAGGGGGCAGAAGAGGATGAGATGGTTGGAGGACATCACTGACTCAATGGACATGAATTTGAGGAAACTTCAGGAGACGGTGAAGGACAGGGAAGCCTGTTGCTCTGCACTCCATGGGGTCACAAAGAATCAGACACAACTTAGCTACTGAGCAAGAACAACATTGCACCTTGGGCTTTGACGTGGCTTCCACTGGGCAAGGGTTGATCACCCTTCATGACATTACCCTTCAGTAGCATGTAGTATTGAGTGAGGGAGAATTTGGAGGAGTATATCTTATGTTTGCAGATGGTGGAGGGGAATATGAGATGCCACCTTTCTCTATGTAAAAATTTAGAAGTTTGGTCAAACGACACAGTGCTTCCAAATCATAATGTAACATGCAGGTGCCAATTGCTATTGAGAGAAAATAGAATTAACTTCTCAGAGGAATTGGGGGAGGGCTTTGCAGAGCAGGTGAGCCCTAAGTCCTCACCTGGTTACAAGTAGAGAGTATCTATTCTACAAACAAAAGAAAATCCCCCTGGAGGAAGTAAGACCTGAGCTGGTTCTTGCCACTGGTTTAGAACACACTGTGGGTTACAAAGCACTGGTTCATTTAAATTTAAGTAGTGGATCTGCACTAGCATTTTTTAAAAAGTATAGAATATACTAGAATAAAAAATAATTTAGTAAAGGAAAATATAATTTCTGAAGATTTTGCATGATAAACGGCTAGTGTAACTGTTCTCTATGGAGCATCATAACTCTTGGTTTAAGACCAGTGGTCAATTACAGTCCTCACAGAGAGTGAACTCTGACACTGCCTCTTGAGGGACTTAGGGCATCATTGCATCTCTCTGGACCTCAGGTCCCTCTTCTGCAAAATAAAGTGCTGGCGTGATATTTTTGTTTTCTCCCAGTTCTAAATTCTCTGATTTCTTTTATTCTCATCTAGGAAGATGGCTACAAAGCTCACAGTAGACAGAATGCTAATGTTTACTATTTTCACAGTATATTTTATCTGAAATTTTCTGTCTCATGAGGTCATAGAATTAAACTCATTATCCTTATTGCTAATATAATAAAATGCCTTTGAAGCCAGAGATTTCATTTGGTTATCAATGACTATCAAGTGATAATTATGTGATCAAATGATGAATTATATTATCAGCTACATAAATAATGAATTACAGGATCAGTTATTTAAAAGCGATTTTAGAGTATAGGAAATTGACTTCATCTTCTAAATCAAGAAAGTATTCCATAGAGCTAAGTAAATTCTTCTTCTCTCTTTTAACTGATAACACATACAACCTGGCCAAAAGATAACTACAGAAGTAGAAAATGGTCTGTTTTAAAGGTTTTTAAAGATTTGTATTAAGTTGCAGTCCTGTTCTACACAGTATGCTTGATTTTTTATAAATCCATCTTTCTCTTATTTTCTTGATAGCACATTTATCCATGTGCTTTTCAAGCTGAGCTTTCTAAGTAACCAGCCTTATTTACAATTTTCTAGAAGGAGGTAGAAGGCAACTTCTGATTTTTGAAAGGAAATATTTTTTTGTGTAATAGAATGATTGAATGCAAGGTACTACTGATACAGTTTCTAATAACTTTCCAGAGGTTAGAGAGAAAGCCATGCATAACAAACATGGTTATCTCTAGGTTTTTAATGTCTATATTTTAAATGAAAGATTAAAAAACAAAACTAGGCTTGATATAGGCTTAGACATTGAGGACAGCGTGAGGGAAACTGATAGCCTCACCTTTCTCTTATCTATTGGGTTTTATCATTGATGATCAGCTAATGGGTTTCAATACCTCTCTTTTTTTTTTTTTTTACACTTGATCATAGCCAAAAGGCCTAGAAGAGATAATACTTCCCTTTTTAAAAATAGGTTGGGGGCACATCTATGTACATGTGATGATAATCAAGTTTTTAATGTGATGTTACAAATAGCCATAGTTGTTCTAGATGTTGAAAGATCATATAAAAGTAACAAAAGAAATCTAGTGCAGAAAACAAGAGCCTGCATTGCACAGTTGCTATAGATATGAAAGAAAATATGTCTAAAATTCCTGGTTCGGGGCACACATATGGTTTAGTTGCTAAGTGGTTGTTTAGTCACTAAGCTGTGTCCAACTCTTGTAATCCCATGGACTGTAGCCTGCCAGGCTTCTCCATCTATGGTATTTTCTAGTCAAGAATGCTGCAGTGGGTTGCTATTTCCTTCTCCAGGGGATCTGCCCCACCCAGGGATTGAATCTGGGTTTCCTGTATTTCAGGTAAACTCTTTACTGCCTGAGCCACTAGGGAGGTCCCTACTACCCAGCAAATAACATAGCATCACAGCAAGTGGCAGCTACTATGATTCCTAGAGAATTTATTAGAAAAAAGGGTCTTTGACCAAAACAAAACAAAAAGCAAAAACAACACTCCACAGATTCCTGTCTTTGCTTTTCTCGTAACTTATAATTTCAAACCAGAAAAGTAGCAAGAATAACAATAGTTCAAGGAATGCACATATACTTCTTACCCAGATTCATCTACTATTGTTTGTACATGATCATTCTGTTTGCTCTCCCACCCATATATCTTTTTCCCTGTATCAACAGAGAGTAAGTTGCATATATTATGACGTTTTAACCCAAAACACTCAAGTATTTCATAAGAATATGAATATTTTCATACATAAACACAATATTTTCAAACATAAACTGCTTTGCAGTTGTCAATTTTAGCAAATTTAACACTGGTGCATGCTTTTATCTAATCTATCCTCCATATCTCAATTTTGTCTGTTGACCCAATATTTTTATGGCCTTTTCCACCTGTGAGTAACTGGACCGAGGCAGGATCACATATTACATTTGGTCATCATATCTGGGACATTCCCAGCCTTTCTTTGTCTTTTAAAGCGTGAACATTTCTAAAGAAATGTTTAATTTCTTTTAAATTAAATCCCTCTTTTCTTTAAGCAAGATGTTCCTCCTTTTGGATTTGCATGTGTTTCCTTGGAGATCATTAGAATCAAGACCAAGACATGGAGCCCTAGTAGTAGTCATCCCTATTGGGTGATTTTTGCTTTCAGAAGGCAAATCTAGGTGTTCATGGATAGATATCCACATAATTCATGTACATGCCAAAATACATAAACATTCATATTTGCACACATATATGTAGATGTATTCTAGAAATTATGAATTTATACCAAAATCTCTAAAGCCAAACTGTCCCCAAAGGTTCTTTATTAATCCCCTCAACAATTTCATATTTTCATGTCCCCTTTTCCCTAGTAATTCCAACATATTTTGTAATTTATTCAATTCTATAGGACATCTAAAATTATTTCAGAAATGCTGTGCCCATACTTTACAAGAAACAAATCAGCTGAAAAAGAATTTCAGATTTGCTTGCAATTCTCCCATTCCATCTCATCTAAAACAGAGGGTTTATGGTCAAACGTCATATTCATAAGTTATTTTGTTCTCTTTCTTGTTTTCCTCTTTGATGTGTTACTTCTTTAATGGTATCCATTTAAAAATATATAAAACAGAGTTCCTTATGTTTAGTCTTAGATTTCCTTATCACATCTACTTCTGCTTCATTGACCACACAAAAGCCTTTGACTGTGTGGATCGCAGCTAACTGGAAAATTCTTAAATAGATGGGAATACCAGGCCACCTTATCTGTCTCCTGAGAAATCTGTATGCAGGTCAAGAGCAACAGTTAGAACCGAATGTAGAACAAAGGACTGGTTTAAAATTAGGAAAGAAGGATGACAGGGCTGTATATTGTCACACTGATTATTTAACTTATATGCAGAATACATTATGTGAAATGTCAGGCTGGATGAATCACAAGCTGGAATCAGGATTTCCAGGAGAAATATCAACAACCTTGGATATGCAGACGGCACCATCCTTATGGCAGAAAGCTAAGAGGAACTAAAGAGCCCCCTGATGAAAGTAAAAGAGAAGAGTGAAAAAGCTGGCTTAAAACTCAATGGTCAATAAGCTAAGATCATGTCATCTGGTCCCATCGCTTCATGGCAAATAGAATGGGGAAAAGTGGAAGCAGTGACAGATTTCATTTTCTTGGGCTCCCCAATCACTGTGACAGTGACTGCAGCCATGAAATTAAAAGACACTTGCTCCTTGGAAGAAAAACTATGACAAATCTAGACAGTGTATTAAAAAGCAGAGACATCACTTTGCCAACAAAGGTCTACACAGTCAAAGCTGTGGTTTTCCCAGTAGTCAGGTATGGATGTGAGAATTGGATCATAAAGAAGGCTGAGCACCAAAGAACTGATGCTTTTGAATTGTGGAGTTGGAGAAGACTCTTGAGAGACCCTTGGACTGCAAGGAGATCCAACCAATCAATCCTAAAGGAAGTCAACCCTGAATATTCATTGGAAGGATGGTTGCTGAAGCTGAAGCGCCAATATTTTGGCCACCTGATGGGAAGAGCTGACTCACTGGAAAAAACCCTGATGCTGGGAAAGATTGAGGGCAGGAGGAGAAGGGGGCAGAAGAGGATGAGATGGTCAGTTAGCATCACCGACTCAAGGGAGATGAATTTGAGAAAACCCTAGGAGTTAGTGAAGGACTTCGGAGCCTGGCATGCTGCTGTCCACGGGCTCACAAAGGGTCAGATGAGACTTAGTGACTAAGAAGCAGAAACAACAACAAATAGCATCCTTACTGATTTAAGTTAATATTTTGTGTATACAGGCCATTAATAAGCTCTGAAAAGCGCCTAAAAATGACAAAGGAAGGTGTATACAGAGAAAATCACTCCCATACTACTGACGCCTCACCACTACCAAGCCCTTGTAGGCAGCCAACATTGCTCTTTTCTGTATTCCCACTGGCAAAGACAGGGAGATTAGGCATGCTTTCTTATTTCTCTGTCTCTCTCTCTTTTTTTTTACAAAGAAGTAGCACATACATATCATCCTTTTCATTTTGCTTTTTTAGGAAAAAAATGATAATGTCTTCTGGAAATCACTCCATATTGGTTCCTTGGCATCTTCATCATTCTTTTTCAGAGGTGCATGGTATTCCAACATAGGTAGGTAGCACTGATTATTCTACTAGTCTGTCCTTACTCGTAGTTTTGGGTAGTTTCCAAATTGATGTTTTGAAAATTCAAAGAACATGGCAGCAAACAGTATGTTGTTTGAAAGATACATTCAGGATAAGTGCACTGTTGAAGTTCAGAGTGAAGCTATGTATATATTATTTGTTCGGCATTGCCAAATTCTGTATGGGTTGTACAGTTTGGCATTCTTGGGCTGGAAGGACTATAGCATCTATAGTAATGTGCAACATCTGTGGGTGCCTCTTAAATTTGGTGTGTATTATGGAGTGTTTGCTGGTCTTTCTGTCTCCTACGTAGCCCCGTATCTTATCTTAATAGTCAAACTTATCACAACCTTTCGCCTCTTAATTTGAGGGAAAGCAGTGCTGGCTGCACTGAGAATCTTTATCACCACAGTTTTGCTTCTGATTGCACGGTGGGATTTCTGTCTTTTGAGTAAGGAGGGGTTTGATCTGCTGAGAACCACTATGCTACCCCACCTCATGACGGGGACCACATGCTGAAATCAGACAATGGAAGAGGGCACCAAGAACCGAGCTCGGAGCGAAAAAGTGTCAGAGAGGAAATGCAGACTGCATGGTCAGAAACAAGGATTTGGAGGCAGCTATGGAGAGTTCTGACAAAACATGATCCACTGGAGGAGGAAATGGCAAACCGCTTCAGTAAAATTGCTGTGAGAAGTCCAAGGACTGCATAAAAAGGCAAAAAGATATGATACCAAAAGATGAGTGCCCGCAGGTTGTAAGGTGTCCAATGTACCTCTGGGGAAGAGTGAAGTACAACTCCATAGCTCCAGAAACAATGACGCAGCTGGGCCAAAGCAGAAATGATGCTCAGCTGTGGATATGTCTGGTGATGAAAGTAAAATCTGATGCTGTAAAGAACAGTATTGCATAGGAACCTGGAATTTTAGGTCCATGAATGAAGGTAAACTGGACGTGGTCAAGCAGGAGATGGCAATAATAATGTCGACTTAATAGGAATCAATGAACTAAAATGGACTGGAATGGGTGAATTTAATTCAGATGACCATTATATCTACTACTGTGCCCAAGAATCCCATAGAAGAAATGGAGTAGCCCTCATAATCAACAAAAGAGTCTGAAATGCAGTACTTGGGTGCAACCTTAAAAATGACTGAATGATCTTGGTTTATTTTTCAAGGCAAGCCATTCAACATCAGAATGATCTAAGTCTATGACCCAACCACTGATGCCAAGGAAACTGACATTGATCAGTTCTGTGAAGACCTAGAAGATCTCCTAGAATTAGCACTAAGAAAAGATGTCCTTCTCATCACAGGGGATTGGAATGCAAAAGTAGGAAGTCAATTCTCAGAGGATGAGACAGTGGGATGGCATCACCAATTCAATGGACATGAACTTGGGCAAACTCCAGAAGATGGTGAGGGACAGGGAAGCCTGGTGTGCTGCAGCCTCTGGGATCTCAAAGAGTCAGACACGACTCGACAGCTGAATAACAACAACAAAATCTGGGATCACTCAAGCCAGATAATTTAGGTGACAAGAAGGATCCGGTCAGGAGAAGTGAGGCATGAGTTTGGTAATCATCTGGACTGCAATGTGATGCATGGGACACCTGTTCACTTCACAGGAGCAGGAGGACAGGCTAGCAACCAAGATTATCAAGCATTTAGTATGTGTTTGGTATTGTGGTCAGTGTTTCAAATCTGTTGCCATTTTGGTTCATCCATGTTTGAGGTGGGAGTCAGGGGCTCTCAGGCAGAGAGCACACCTTCAGGTCTGTGCCCGTGGCCCAGAAGAATGAGCCAATAGGACATGAGTGGGTGCAGCTGAATGGGGGAGGAGGGAGTGGGGTGACGGGCTACACTGGGGGTCCTTATCGCCTCACATGGATGCACAGTCCTTTTTCTCCTTAGCGCTGGTACCTCAGTCAGTAAAGAATCTACCTGGAATGCAGGACACTTGGCTTTGATCCCTGGGTTGGGACGATCCCCTGGAGAAGGAAATGGCAAACCACTCCAGTATTCTTGCTGGAAAAAGAGGAGCCAGTCCATGGGATCACAGGAGTCAGATGTGACTTAGCAACGAAACCACCACAACTGCCTGCACACCCTTTCTAGTTGTTCAGAATCAGGAATAGAATAGTAGTAAAATAATAATGCTACTAATAGTTAATCATCCTTTATTTGGAAGGTTATTGGGCAGATGAGACCTAGAAATTGTCATCTGGGAAAGTTCAGTGGCTGTGTCATCTTTGGCCAGAGGTTCAGGGTGAGTGTTTGCCTGAGTTTAAGCTCAGTTGGATTGATTATATTCATGGTCTACTTTTGGAAACTGTCCCATGGAGACTAGAGAATCAAAACGAGCATCAGTTCTCCACTGCAGTAGGTGTGTGACATCTTCTACAGTGGGGCACAATAAAACTTGCCTTTGTTCCAGAAATATCAGAGTGATGGATGCGCTAACGAAAAAATGTACCTCAGAAAGCCACTAAGAACACATTTTGTAAGTGATGGACGGGCCTGACCAAGAGCCATTAGTATAGTACCCAATCGTGTTCATTTTATGTTGTTATTTAATATTGTTCCTAATAACTTTGGGGACAAAATCTCTCCTCTACCCAATTACAGTGCTCTTTCCAGGTCTAAAAGCAAAAGAGTAACTTCCAAGTAGCTGAAGGTATAGGATCTGAGTTATCAACAAGCCGATTTTCACTGCAGCGCCGGCTTCTGGTTATTCTCAGAACGAGAATCTCACCTGAGTCGCTCATTAACTGCCACAGCTTCCCTCTTAAAAAATTAATTTATTTTTAATTGAAGGATCATTGGTTTACAATATTGTGTTGGTTTCTGCCTTACCTCAACAGGAATCAGTCATAGGTATCACAGCTTACTTTTTAAAGATAACCATTTCTTCTTCCACCGAAAAAGATGTTTTTAGTGTAATCTTGGCACGTGGATTTTTAGTCCTCCCTTTCCTGTCCTTTCTTTCCTGCAACATGCTTTTCTCCATCATTATCTGCCGTTAAATCTCACTAGGTCATTGCTATATAACCTGTCAGTGGAGTGAGTTGATGGATTAACCTGAACTATTCCCATTATTAAAACGTGCATGTTCCCTGTTATTCTTTTGTCATAATTGGTAGAGTTGACTAGAATTCTCAGCCCCCGGCTGAAGGGGGATTGTGTTTGTCTGATCCATCTCCTCATTAG
The DNA here is from genome assembly GCA_020226075.1 of Hydropotes inermis. NCBI lineage: Eukaryota > Metazoa > Chordata > Mammalia > Artiodactyla > Cervidae > Hydropotes > Hydropotes inermis. The sequence continues at coordinate 4,814,961 of CM035281.1, read as the reverse complement.
GAAAATGGACTAATTTAACATTTCAAAAACCGCTGCTGGATCATTTCTCCATTTGCTTGCTGTCTGAGACCACTGTCCTGATGAGCTATTGAATTACATTCTGCCTTAGACCAGGCTTCTCTCCTTCTTCTTCACTTCTGAGATTGTCTGACATACTTTGCAACTCCTTAGGTTTCTTCTTTCTTATTCAAAGAAGTCAAAACAAGTGTCACTCTGTCATTTAGAAGCAGATATATACTGAACAAAAGAAATAAATCACATAAATAAATAATAAATAAGTCACATAAATGATCACTTGGGAAAATCAATAGCAGTTGGATAATTGGGTAGAACAGTTGTGTGTTTCAGATAACTTTGTGTTTGTCTCATGTTTACTTTCTCCTAAAACTAGAAATGCATATGAAAGTTTGTTGGTTTTTATAAGGTAATATTAAGTCTGTGTTGAACTCAATTAACTTTAATAATAGATCTATTGATTCTGGTATATTCCCTAACTAGATGATCACATTGTAAAAGAATGACAACAATGTTATTTCCTTTCCTATTGTATTGGCTAGAACCAAGGTTCAGTGTGAATCATATGATTGAGAGTGGTTGCTTTCATTTTAACATGAAATACAAAGTTGACTGCAGGTTTTTGAGAGATATACATTTCAAGTTAAGAAAGTTTTCATTTAAACCTGGATAGCTGTCTTTGTAAGAAAAGACACTGGACTGAAATTTGAACTTTATAAAATATTTTTTTTCAGAATTTATTGAAATAATTTTTATCTCTTACTCCAGTGACCCCCAACCTTTTTGGCACCAGGGACCAGTTTCGTGGAAGATGATTTTTCCATGGACGGAGTGAAGGAGATGGTTTTTGGATGGTTCAGGCACATTACATTTATTATGCTGCCACTGATCTGATATGTATGTATGGGCCTTCATTCTGCATCATTTGGGCCCTATCTGAGGTTTCATGTCTTTTTTAAATTCAGAGAAGTTTTTTCTTTTATTGACTTGTGCGTATTTCTCCTCAAAGGTTTCTACTTTGGGAATTACTATTAGACAGTTATTTGAACTGGTGTAGGTAAGGGAGATTAAGATCTACAACTTTCCAGGTACAAATAAATGAGTTATAGGTATGAAATGTACAGTGTGGGGAATATAGTCAATAATTATATACTATCATTGTATGGTGACAGATGGTTACTAGACTTATTTATCATTTTGAAATGTATAGAAATATAAAATCACTATGCTGTGTAACAGGAGCTAACATATTGTTGTAAGTCAATTACACTTAAAAAAAGGATATATGTATCTTACCTCCCTCTCTTTTAGCTTTCTACTTTATTGTCTTTTTGTGGCATTCTCTTGAATTGTCAGTTCAACCTTCCAGCTCACTTTTCTCCCTTTAAAAAAACTATATTTCTTGTGAAAAATTTTCAACATATAAAAGTATACACAAAATAATAATTATGAGCATAGAATCTTGCTTAAGGAATAAAATAGCACCAAAATATTTGAAGTCTCTTGGGTTCACCTCCCTGTGAACCTTTCTCTCTAACCAAAAGGAATCATAATTTTGAATTTGGTACTTTATCATTTCCAATCATGTCTCTTTATTTACGACATGTATGGCATTGCTTCACTTTCTAAATATTGTACAAACCATACTATACTGTGTACATCTTTTGTAGCCTTGCATTTCAAAAAACAGTATTATGTTTATATGTTTCATGTTCATAGGTATAGTTCTAGTTTATTCCTTCAGATTATTGTCTAAAGTATCTGAACAAACCTCAGTTTATTTATCCATTTTTCTCTTGGTGTGCATTCGAGTTTTCTTCAAACAGACACTTGCAATGGAAAGTAGCCTCCTGTGAACATCTTTGTCCGTGTCTTTTTCTTACTGAACTGTAGATTACCTTACTTATCTCAGAGAGTAATATTTTGAGGATCCAGACGTGATCATCTCATTTTCTAACAGATTGATTTTGCACTCCTCAAATGGTTTCTCCACATAAAGAAGAAACCCATGCATTTCTTCAGATAAAGAAATTCCCGGTGCGAAGTCATGAAATATTCTTTACTATTTTACACTGGTTTCAAGTTTTTATTTTTTCACATTTAAGCCTTTGCTCTGCCTACAATTCACTATTACTTATAGACTAGTTGGGAGATCCAATTTTATTTTAATTTCCGTAAGAGTACTCAAATATTCCAAACTATTTGAATAACTATGTAAGTAAGAACAAGACAGGATGAAAATAGCTAATAACTAGTTACTCATTATGACCGTGAGTAATTTAAACTTGATGGGCATCTTCCAGACTTTGGAAAAGCTGGGCCTTTTAGAATTTAATTTGTCATAGAGGGACAATGTGAGCTTGTGAGATGCTCCTGGAGTCCTGACCCAGAACATGATGACTAGAAGACTTAAGGCATCACGTCGGACAGAGCACAGGTAATTATTCCTTCAATCAAATGTGCCGGAGGACAGTGGGCAATGAATCTTCTTGACCGTTTGTCATTTGATAACTTTTCATCATATATCTCAGTAACCTGTGCCTGGGGGCAGCTTATATATTACATTATTCAAGTTAAAGTCACAAGCTTCATATTCTGCAGGCTTTTTATTATGCAGGGTGTCGTTAGAATGTTGTGTGCCTCTGCATTGTAACAGCTCTCTGATAGAAAGTAGAGGCAGCCCACCTCTCAAAGCCTGAGATGGTGAAACTAAAGGTTTAACTGACTGTCATCACTGTCAGTCATCTCAAGCAGAGGCCGTGAGGCAGTGCCTACACTGACCCTGCGGTGCCGTGTGGATTAATTTCCTTTTGTCTGCTTTGCCGTCTGGAGCCTGAGAAATCACTATGGGTAAAGCATGATGTTTATCTTATGATGCACCCCAAATAGAGAAAGGAGGGGATTTTGCCAATAAACCCATCTTTACCTGATGGGTCTAGCTTTTGAAGCTCAGAAAATTTAAAAAAATAATAATTTATTCATTCTCTTTGGACCTGGTAAGAGAAGGAATCTGCCCTGATTATTCATCAAAATTTCCCTTAAGTGACACAATATCTATGTCATAGCTGTGTGAATTTTCTCCAGCTGTCTCCTCTACCTGGCAACATGTCTATCTTCTTTTAGAACTAAGGAGCTTCCCTTGGCTCAGATGGTAAAGAATCTGCCTGCGGTGCAGGAGACCCAGGTTCCTTTCCCTGAGTCAGGAAGATCTCCCGAGAAGGGAACGGCAACCCACTACAATATTCTTGCCTGGAGAATTCCATGGAATGAGGAGCCTGGTGGACTACAGTTCATGGGGTTGCAAGGAGTCAGACATGACTAAATGACTTTCACTTAGCAAATAAACTCCTCCTCACCCAACTGAGCTAAGACAGCTTCTTGCAAGTGTCTCTACCATGGTGCCCATCCCATTTTGGTCCACCATGATCTCTTGGAGGACTTGGACTCGTTCTCCTTCTATATATATCCTCTCTTCTTTGTACACACACACGTGCACACACACACACAATGGATCGCTTATGTTTGGTGTCCAAGTACATTTTATTTATTTGGAAGGGGGCCCAGGGCTTCCTAGGGTAGTATAGGTCAGCTTTTCCTCGTTTATTATTTAAATTGAAGTATATTTGATTTTACAATGTTGTGTTCATTTCAGGTGTATAGCAAAATGATTCAGTTACACACACACACACACACACACACACACACATATATATATATATATATATATATATATATATATATTTACCTTCATTGACTACATTAAAGCTTTTTGATTGTGTGGATCATAACAAACTGTGGAAAATTCTTAAAAAGGTGGGAATCCCAGACCACCTTACTTGTTTCCTGAGAAACCTGTGTGAAGGTCAAGAAGTAACAATTAGACCTGGACATGGAACAACTGACTCGTTCCAAATTGGGAAAGGAGCACATCAAGGCTATATATTATCACCCTGCTTATATAACTTTTATGCAGAGTACGTTATGTGAAATGCTAGGCTGCATAAATCACAACCTGGAATCAAGATTGATGGGAGAAATATCAATAACCTCAGATATGCAGATGTTAACCACTCCAAAGGCAGAAGGGGGAAAGGAGCTAAGGAGCCTCTGCCTGAGGATGAAAGAGGAGAATGAAAAAGCTGGCTTGAAACTCAACATTCAAAAAACGAAGATCAAGACATCCAGTCCCATCACTTCAGGGCAAACAGATGGGGACAGAGTGAAAGCAATCACCAACTTTATTTTCTTGGGCTCCAAAATCACTGCAGATGGTGACTGCAGCCACAAAATTAAAAGGTGCTTGCTCCTTGGAAGAAGAGCTATAACAAACCTAGACAGTGTATTAAAAAGCAAAGACATGACTTTGGCAACAAGGATCTGTATATAGTCCAAGCTATGGTTTTTCCTGTAGCCATGTACAGATGTGAGAGTTGGACCATAAAAAAGGCTGAGAATTTGATGCTTTTGAATTGTGGTGCTGGGGAACACTCTTGGGGGTCCCTTGGACTGCAAGGAGATCAAACCAGTCAATCTAAAGGAAAGCAACCATGAATATCCAAAGGAAGGACTGATGCTGAAGCTGAAGCTCCAATAATTTGGCCACCTGATGTGAAGATCTGACTCATTGGAAAAATCTCTAATGCTGGAAAAGACTGAGGGCAGGAGGAGAAGGGGGCAATGGAGGATGAGGTGGTTGGATGGCATCACCAACTCGATGGACATGAGTTTGAACAAACTTGGGAATATTGTGAAGGACAGGAAAGCCTGGTACACTGCAGTCCCTGGGATTGCAAAGAGTCAGACACAACTTAGTGATGGAGCAACAAAAATATATTTGTATATTCTTTCTGTCTAGCTATTTTTCTTGAACTGAATTGGAATTAAAATATCATTAACTGATATCCACAGAAGAGATGAAAATGCATAAAACTTTGGAGAGAGAACTGGGTTCAAATGCTATTTTGACCATTTATTACTCAGATGCTGCTGGAAAAATTCGTATCTGAGTCTTAGCTTGTTGTTTGATAAAATTAAAATCATAAGAGTTCTGTTAGATAACACCTACCTACTGGCTGTCACAAAGGAGGCCTTATTTTTTGGTCTACTCTCGTTTTCTATTTTTCAAAGAAGAGGTGCTTTTAGATTATTTTCATTTTAAAAGAGGCCTATTGATGACTGTCCCTTGCATAAGCGAAGGAACAAATCATTGGTATTCCTCGCTTCTTGCTTATTTGCTATTTCCTTTGCGGGAAACAATACATAAATGAAGATTTGGCATCATCTGGGAACCAGAAGCATCAGAGCCCCTTGGGAGCTGGTGAGAAACGCAGAATTCTAAATGTGCTGGGTGAGGAATGTGCATGTCAGGAGGAGCCTCAGAAGGTTCCAGTCGCCTGTTGAATCGTGAGGAGAACTGAACCAGAGCGGATGCTGAGCCCTGATTTGAGGAGTGGGAGGAAGTTAATATTAGCTTTTGTGTTATTGGTAGGGGGATTTCTAAGGTAAAATAACCGGTTGGGTAGAACGTCCTTGTAGTGAAAGGAGGGCTGGGTTTTAATGGCTGTGATTGCCTGCATCTCCCGGTTGTATTTTATTTCATGCGTGTGCCAGCCTGGAGCTCTGGAACCTGTGTGCCAGTTACCTCCCCCAGAGGAACCAGCTCGTGTGCCCACCCTGACGTGGAAGCAGCGGCTGGTGGTTTGGTTTCATTTACCTGTTGCTGATTGTTCCCTGTGGACATGCCTTGTGCCTCCCCAGGGATTCAGCAGACTGAAACAAAACTCACTTTTCTTTTCTCTTCTGTTGCTTTATTAAAAAAAAATCTAAAGAAGCAAGGCTTTAATATTATATATATATATATATATATATATTTGAAGTGTTCCATGTCTCATAGAAAATGTATTATTACCCTCTGAAAGGATGACCTTCACTGACATTTCATTTCAAGGGTATTGGCTTGGTTGACTATCTTTCTTTTAAGTCTCCACACATTTATTTGAACCTTGAAGATGTTTCTGTACCAATCAAAAGTCTATACTCAGATGACCATTCATGCACAATTCCAGAGTTTCATTGGTGACAGGTAAATTTAGATTTTCATGACCATTTAAGTGGATACCTTTTGTCCTATCTTGTGTGATAACCAAACAAATTTCACTTCTGAGTGTTGGATGACACCTTAGGAAGTGTTTTTCAGGAGGAAGATGGCTTTACTATTTTCTAGCTTCTCTTTTAGGTGTTAGTTCCACAAACATTTCAAACATACCTACAACAGAACATGTCCTTAGAATAAAGGGACATGAGAAGTGTACAGAGTTTCTGCCTTCAAGAGGTGAAGAATTTGGTAGGCAGACAAGCAGTGTTTGATTAATTGCAAGTAAAACGTGATGTAATTGCTTGACTCTAAATTAAATAAGACAAAGACATGTATAGAGTGCAGTTTTTGTCCCAGAGAGAACAAAGGGAATGTTTAGGTGGGGACTTGAAGTCCCAGAACAGGTAAATAACTTGGGACACGTGGAGTTAAGAAGAGACTCCCATATGGATGATGGTGACAGGACACCCCACTGGGGGATGCCCTTACTCAGCCTGGAGACGTGAGACTCCAGTGTTGTATGGGGACTGAAAGTGTCTGACTCTGTTTATAGTAGTGACTCTTACCACATGTCAAACTTTTTTCATTGTGACAAGTAGTGAAAAATACATCTTATATAGTGATGCGGTACCCAACACGTGTACACACAAATTCAACAGGAACAAAAGACAAAAACTTCACAAAACAATATTTGATGATATTTTATAAATAATAGTTGCTGCTGCTGTCACTTCAGTCGTCTCTGACTCTGTGCGACCCCATAGACGGCAGCCCACCAGGCTCCTTTGTCCCTGGGATTCTCCCGGCAAGAACACCGGAGTGGGCTGCCGTTTCCTTCTCCAATGCATGCATGCATATGCTAAGTCACTTCAGTCGTGTCCGACTCTGTGCAACCCCATGGACAGCAACCCATCAGGCTCCTCTGTTCATAGATAGCATTCTCCAGGCATTTAACAATAATTTAAATAATGTTTATCCTTGCTAAATACAATATGCTTTTATATTTTCTTTCCTCATCTCTGTGGTTCTGTTTCATTTAAAAATGCTGGTCATGACTTACTAAACTTATGACAATTCGTTAGTGGGTCATTACCTACAGTTTGAAAAACAATGGTATGGTTGGTGAGTACTCAGGTGGAGGAAAGCAGCCTGGAGTGTCATCAAGAGTCTGATCACACTGGAGGAAGACATAGGCAGAGAAATCTTTGATAAAAACTGCAGCAATGTTTTTTTGGATCTGTTTCTTACAGTAATGGAAATGAAAGCAAAAATAAACAAATGGGACTTAATTAAACTTAAAAGTTTTTGCACAGCAAAAGAAACCACAAACAAAGCAAAAAGACAACCTATAGAATGGGAGCAAATATTTGCAAACACTATGACTGACAGGGGATTAAAACTCAGTAACAACACCACCAACAACAAAAAAACCCCCAAACAACTCATTAAAAAAATAGGCAGAAGACCTAAATAGACTTTTCTTCAAAGTCCTTTTTCTCCAAAGAAGATATAACAATGGCCAAGAGGCACATCAAAATACGCTCCACATCACTAATTAATAGAAAAATAGAAATCAAAATTAAAATGACATACTACCTCACACAAGTCAAAATGGCCATCATTTAAAAGTCTACAAATAATAAATGCTGAGAGGGTGTAGAGAAAAGGGAACTTTCTTACCCTACTGGTGGAAATGTTAACTGGTACAGCCACTATGGAGAACAGTATGGAGATTCCTTAAAAAACTAAAATTAGAGTTACTATATGATCCGACAATTCCACCCTTGGGCATATATCCAGAAAACACAAAATCTCTCAATAATAAAGATTCATGTGCAACAGTGTTCATAGCCACACACAATAGCTGAGACATGCAAGCAACCGAAATATCCATCAACAGATGAATGAAGAAAAAAGCTGTATGCATATGTACATATATACACATGCATAGAAACAGAATGGAATATTACTCAGCCATAAAAAAGAATGAAAATTGTGTCATTTCCAGAAACATGAAAGGACCTAGAGATTATCATACTAAGTGAAGTAAACTAGACAGAGAAAGACAAACAGGATACTGCTTACATGTAGAATTTTGAAAAAAAGGATACAGATGAACTTATATGCAAAAGAGAAATAGCACCACAGACATAGAAAACAAATTTCTGGTTTCCAAAGGGGAAAGAGGTGGGAGTAGGGATAAATTGGGAGTTTTGGATTAATAGATACACACTACTATGTATAAAATAGATAACAACTATATAGAACAGGGTGTTATACTCAATATTTTGTAATGACATAAGGGAAAAGCATCTGAAAAGTATGTATATACATACACACACACACACACACATATAAAACTGAATCATGTATACATATATATAAAATAATCTCTTTGCTGTATGCCTGAAACTAATACAACATTGTCAATCAACTATACTTCAATTAGAAAAATAATTCCTAGATTTAGACTTGAGCAACTGGATGGATGGTAGAATCACTTGTTGAGATGTAGTGGGCTTGTGTATGTTATTGAGCAGGACAAGGGTGCTTATCAAGAATTTTGTTTTGCTTGAAGCAAACTTGAGATGACTATTTATTTCCAAAAGAAGATGTCAAGTAGATAGTTGAATACATTAGTCAATAGTTCAGTGAAGATGTCTGGAACTAGATTCATAAATGTGAGTCCCTTTGATATGTGGGTGGTATTTAAAATTTTGGGATAGTGAGGAATCAGATAGGGAGAGGAGGCAGATAGAGAAAAATAGCTAGTTAGTTGTTAGTGAAATGGGCTCCAAAATTAAGAGATATAGCTAAGGAAGGGAAGACAAAAATTACTGGAAGCTGGTGGTTAATGTGGTGGAAGGAAGCCTGGGTGGTTGTTCTTAAAATACCAGCAGGAGTAAGAGTTTTCTAAAGAAGGAAGCTTTTGATTGTGTCAGATGCTGACAAGATGTCAAGTGGCAGGGAAGAAGTCATTGCATTTGGAAGGAGAATTGGAGTGGTGTTGGAAAGAGGAATTTTTGTAGGGTGGTGGCTTTGGCAGCAGTAATGGAATGATGATCTTGAGGATGGGGGGTTGGGACAGGAGGGGTGCCAGAGCCCAGGAGGCAGTGAGAACGCCTTTTTGTCTACCCCAGTTGCAATGGATGTTATTGAAAGGTTTTCAGAGTTTTGAAATATCTTGTGGATAGCCTGTGGAGAGGTGACTTGAGGTGGGTGTGTGTGGCTAGAGAGAGTGAGAAATTGTGAGACTTTGCAGTGGTCCATGTGAAAAAGGATGGCAGCTTATTCTAAGCATTGGGGTTTGTGAAGGAATTATGTCAAAAAAAAACCCTTCACAGAACAAAGAAGCGAGTTCAACAAGAGCAGTGAAAGTGTTTTATCTTCGGAAATGAGCATGATATTGCATTTGACTATATTTCATGTTAATTTATTCTGTTGACTAATTGTTCTTTGGAGAAATTGAACTCATTTGCCATTAGATTTGACATGTTAAATTAATCAGATCTCTTAAAAGGCTTCCAAATTCTGAGAGCATAAGACAGTTCAAAATTGCATCCACATTTATCAACGCTGTTTTTGACATGATATGCAAAGAAAAATAGCCTCATTCATTCTTGTCTGTACACTGGCATGGGGGCATTTCCTGGGTTACAAATTTTTTCCCCTTCTTCAAGATGAACTGACTGCCTTAAACTCAACTCTATTATTAATCCATTATTGATTAATATAAATCTTAAAAATATAGGTTTTAAAAATCATAACATATCATAGATCATGTGAAATTCCTTTCATTTCTCATCATTTCATTTCTGGTTTTGATATTGCTTTTAAAAAGTTCTTTTTTCTCCTTTATAATGAGACAGTGTCTGTAACACATTTCCTATTACATTGCCATTTTCGTTTAATGGAACACAACTTGAAGCATCCATTTTTCAGTTGGAGCAAAATGAAATTCTTTCGCTGAGCTGTTGCATTAACAGTCAATGTTGTGTTGGTTCTAGCTCTTCAAAACCATAAGTGATGTATACTTAATGGGTCTTCCTCTCCCATCTCACCCATTTTTCTACATTTCTCACTGATCCTAAGTATTCTTTCCAAAAATCTAACCTTTATCCCTTTCTACTAAACTCTTCTCTTATATTTTAATGCCTCACTTAGATATAGTTTATCATTGTCTGTACTTAAAGATGTGGTTTTTGGTTGAGGAGATGGGATTACCTAGAAGTAATGTTTGTGAAATTTTAAGATAGTCTCAACTTTTAAGGGGAGCTTTTCTGTCTTGAACAAAGATTTAACTTCAGTTCAGTCTCTCAGTCATGTCCGACACTTTGTGACCCCATGGACTGTGGCACACCAGGCCTCCCTGTCCATCACCAACTCCCGGAGCTTGCTCAAACTCATGTCCATGGATTCGGTAATGCCATCCAACTATCTCATCCCCTGTCGTCCCCTTCTCCTCCTGCCTTCAATCTTTCCCAGCATCAGGGTCTTTTTAATGAGTCAGTTCTTCACATCATGTGGCCAAAGTATTAGAGTTTCAGCTTCAGCTTCAGTCCTTCCAATGAATATTTAGGACTGATTTAATTTAGGATTGGTTGGTTTGATCTCCTTGTAGTCCAAGGGACCCTGGAGACCACACCTTGGCACTCCAACACCACAGTTCAAAAGCATCTGTTCTTCAGTGCTCAGCCTTTTTTATAGTCCAACTCTCACATCCATACACAACTACTGGAAAAGCCATAAAACCAGAGCTTTGGCTATGTGGACCTTTATCAACAAAGTAATGTCTCTGCTTTTTAATATGCTATCTAGGTTTGTCATAGCTTTTCTTAAAGGAGCAAGCGTCTTTTAATTTCATGGCTGCACTCACCATCTGCAGTGATTTTGGAGCCTAAGAAAATAAAGTCTGTCTCTGTTTCCATTGTTTCCCCATCTATTTGCCATGAAGTGATGGGACCAGATGCCATGATCTTTGTTTTTTGAATGTTGACTTTTATGCCAGCTTTTAACTTTTCATTGTTCTCCTGGTTCCTGATAAAAGACAGTTGTACCTTTATTCTCTACCATCCGTTTTATTTATTTATTAACTTTTTTCATTTATTCTTATTAGTTGGAGGCTAATTACTTTACAATATTGTAGTGGGTTTTGTCATACATTGACATGAATCAGCCATGGAGTTACATGTATTCCCCATCCCTATCCCCCCTCCCACCTCCCTCTCTACCTGATCCCTCTGAGTCTTCCCAGTGCACCAGGCCCAAGCACTTGTCTCATGCATCCAACCTGGGATGGTGATCTGTTTCACCCTGGATAATATACATGTTTCGATGCTGTTCTCTTGAAACATCCCACCCTCGCCTTCTCCCACAGAGTCCAAAAGTCTGTTCTGTACATCTGTGTCTCTTTTTCTGTTTTGCGTATAAGGTTATCGTTACCATCTTTCTAAATTCCATATATATACGTTAGTATACTGCGATGGTCTTTATCTTTCTGGCTTACTTCACTCTGTATAATGGGCTCCAGTTTCATCCATCTCATTAGAACTGATTCAAATGAATTCTTTTTAATGGCTGAGTAATATTCCATGGTGTATATATGTACCACAGCTTCCTTATCCATTCATCTGCTGATGGGCATCTAGGTTGCTTCCATGTCCTGGCTATGATAAACAGTGCTGCGATGAACATTGGGGTGCACGTGTCTCTTTCAGACCTGGTTTCCTCGGTGTGTATGCCCAGGAGTGGGACTGCTGGGTCATGTGGCAGTTCTAATTCCAGTTTTTTAAGGAATCTCCACACTGTTCTCCTTAGCGGCTGTACTAGTTTGCATTCCCACCAACAGTGTAAGAGGGTTCCGTCCCTTTTCTCCACACCCTCTCCAGCATTTATTGCTTGTAGACTTTTTCTATCATCCATTTTAATCCAGAGACTAGGTTCATTCTTATCACCAACTCACTTGTTTTTCATTAGAGTTCTAATACATAGCTTGCTGTTTTACAGAGTTACATATTGACTACGTTTTAAGTGAATTGGATTGTCAGGCATCATCACCTATTCATTCATTCACTTCTCAGTTCAGTTAGTGAACAAACAGAGTGTCCACACTACATGTGTTATTTACTAGGAATGCAGACATGAATAAGACAGAATCTGTATCCTCAAGGAACATCCATGAGAGGAAGAGACACCTAAGCCTTGATTCAGAAGGAATACTCTTAGAAGACTTGCTGAGATGTAATCTGCCCACTTAAAAGGACCAGAGTCAACAAAATCTAAGGATTTCCTTAGGACTTTCTATGGTATCAGTAAGAGAATTTTTATTCTTAAATATGTACTAGGATCTGGCATTATGTGGACCTATTATAATCATTAATCTCCAAAGTAATCATGGGAGGGAAAACATTACCATCCCCAATTTATTGATGAAAAAATTAGAAATAAGAAAAGTTAGAACTCGTCCAGTATTCCATGGTTAATAACTAATTTGCAAAAGTTTTTTTTTTAAGCTTTGTTAAAGTAAAGTACAAAATGGAGACCAAACTTGAAAATACTCTGAATAAACAAAATGTAGCCATGAAAAGAGAACTGAATGTAGTTCATGAGCAGAAGTGAAACAATTTATTCCTCGTAAATGCCTCTGATAATCATGAAAGAAACATACATTATCTTTGAAAAATTGTGTGAGATAATCACTTAAAAAATTCTGCTGTCTGAGAACCCACATTGTAACAACTAATCATTTTCAAGCTTAAATAACTTCCTCATTTTCTTTTTTAAGATTTATCTTATTACTGAGGTAGCATTAGTTAAATCCTAAACATTGGTTTTGGAGAAGGCCAATATTCTTGCCTGGAGAATCCCAGGGATGGGGGAGCCTGGTGGGCTGCTGCCTATGGGGTCGCACAGAGTCGGACACGACTGAGCGACTTAGCGGCAGCAGCAAACACTGGTTTATAACATGTTTCCTGTGTAGAGCACCATATTTCTATTTCTGTAGACCTTACAGAACGCTCACCGCCAATAAACGAGTTTCCATCTGTAATCATACAGCTTGCCCTCTTCACCCATCTCACCCTGCCCCTCTGGCAAGCACTGCTCGGTTCTCTGTGTCTGCATGCTTGCTTTTGTTTGGTGTGTTCACTTATTTATTTGTTTGCTTGCCTTATATATTCCCCATATGAATTAAACCATATAATACTTGCCTTATGTCACTAAGCATAAAACCTTCAAAGCCCACCCAAAGTTGCAACTGTCAAAATTTCACTTTTTATGGCTGAGTAGTACTCCATGGTATAGATATATACACATGGCACATTTTCTTTATGCCGTCATCTACTGATGGGTACGCCTGTTGTAAACAATGCCACGATAAATGTCGGGGTGCGTGTGTGCCTGTGTGTTCAGTCCCTCAGTCGTGTCCGACTCTTTGTGACCCGTGGACTGTAGCCCACCAGACTCCTCTGTCCGTGGGCGTTTCTAGGCAGGAGCACTGGAGTTGGTTGCCATTCCCTTCTCCATGCCATCTTTCCAACCTGGGGATTGAACCCGCATCTCCTGTGTCTCTTGCATCGGAAGGCGGATCTTTACCTGTAAGACACCTGAGAAGCCCATGTATCTTATTAAATTAGTGTTTTTTTTTTATTCTTGATAAATACTCAGAGATGGGATAGCTGGACCAGATGGTAGTTCTATTCTCACATTTTGGAAGAATTTCCATACTGTCTTCCATAGTGCCTGCCCCAATCTACATTCCCACCAACAGTGAATGAGAGCTCCCTTTCACCACACCTTCACCAATACTTCTTTCTTGCCTTTTTGATAATAGCCCATTAATAAGTATGAGGCTATATTTCGCTGTGATTTTGACTGCATTTCCCTAATAAACAGTGTCATTAAAAATCTTTTCATGTATCTGTTGGCCACCCGTATGTCTTCTTTGGAAAAATATCTATTTAGCTCCTCGGCCATTTTTTAATTGGATTGGTATTTTGTGTTGTTGTTGTTGTTGAGTTGTATAAGTTTTTTATACATTTTGGATATTAACTCCTTGTGGGATGTGTCATTTACAGATATCTTCTCCCATTCAGTAGGTTATCTTTCCTTTTTTTTTTTTCTTTTTTGTGGTTTCCTTTGCTGTGCAGAAGTTTTTTAGTCTGATGCAGTAACATTTGTTTATTTTTGCTTTTGTTTCCTTGTCTGAAGAGAGATATCTAGAAATACATTGCTAATATTAGTGTCAAAGAGTGTATTGCCTATGTTTTCTTTCAGGAGTTTTATGGTTTTAGGTCTTACGTTCAAGTCTTCAATCCATTTTGAGCTAATTTTTGTGTATGTTTTTGTGACTGTTGTGAGATAGTGATCTGGTTTTATTTATTTATTTTTTTTGCATGTTGCATTTCCCCAACACTATTTACTGAAGAAACTGTCCTTTCTTCATTATATATTTTTTGCTCCTTTGCCATCAGTTAATTTCTTCTATTTGTGTGGATTTCTTTCTGGGCTCTGTCTTTTGTGCCATTGATCTATGTATCTGTTTTTCTGCCAATACCACACTGTTTTGATTACTATGATTTTGTGATATATTTTGAAAACAGGGAGTGTGATACTTTTAACTTTGTTCTTTCTTCTTAAGATTACTTTGGCTATTTAAGGTCTTTTGTGATTCTATATAAGTTTTAGAATTTTTTGCTCTATTTCTCTGAAAAATATCATTGGGATTTTGATAGGGACAGCATTGAAACTTTAGGTTGCTTTAGGTAACATGGACATTTTAACAATGTTAATTCTTTGAGTCCATGAGCATGGACTATCTTTCCATTTATCTGTGTCCTCTTAAATTTCTTTCAACTGTAATGGTCTTTATTTTTCTGGCTTACAGTATACTAACACATATATATGGAATTTAGAAAGATGGTAATGATAACTCTATATGCAAAACAGAAAAAGAGACACGGATGTACAGAACAGACTTTTGGACTCTGTGGGAGAAGGCGAGGGTGGGATGTTTCAAAAGAACAGCATTGAAACATGTATATTATCTAGGGTGAAACAGATCACCAGCCCAGGTTGGATGCATGAGACAAGTGCTCAGGGCTGGTGCACTGAGAAGACCCAGAGGGATCGGGTGGAGAGGGAGATGGGAGGGGGGATCGGGATGGGGAACACATGTAAATCCATGGCTGATTCATGTCAATGAATGACAAAACCCACTACAATATTGTAAAGTAATTAGCCTCCAACTTGTAAAAATAAATGGAAAAAAATTTCTTTCAACAATGTCTTATTGTTTTCAATGTACAGGTATTTTACCTCCTTGGTTAAGTTTATTCCTGGATATTTTATTCTTGTTTTATAATTGTAAATGGAATTGTTTTCTTAATTTTTCTCATTATCACTTTATAAGGCATCCTGTAACATCACACTTCTGAGCTTCACATCAGTTTAGATTTCAAAGCTTCCAGTTCGTGAACTGTTCTTATATGCCCATGTGTGTGTGCTCAGTCACTTCAATCATGTCTGACTCTTTGCAACCTTATGGGCTGTAGCCCGCCAGTCTCCTCAGTCCATGGAATTGTTCAGGCAAGACTACTGGAGTGGTTGCTATGCCCTCCTCCAGGGGGTCTTCCTGACCCCGGGATCAAACCCACATCTCCTGTGCCTCCTGCATCACAGGTGGATTTTTTTACTGCTAAACCACTGGGGAAGCTCTCTTATATGCACCGTAAACACTTATTACATTTCACTGATCCAGTGGTTTTAATTTTGCTCTTTCTCAATTTCTGACATCTTTACTATGAACACTTTCAAATGTGCACCAAGAGTACTTAGCATCAGCTGTTAATACAAGTACCAGTGTCGTCAATGGTCAGTATCGAATATCGGCGTCATCAGTTATCAATATTTTGCCATTCTCCTTTCATTCATCACCATCATCTTTCTTTTTTTTTTTTACTTTGTGTCTGTAATAGATATGAACTTATAAATACACAAACAATATTATTAGTACAACAAATAATATTCCTTTATAATTGCTTAATATCATCTGACACTCAACTCATGTTTGCTTTATTTTGATTGTCACAAAATGTCTTTCTGGAGTTACATTTTTAAAACAGTTAATGGCTCAAATAGATTCATACATTGCATTTGATTAATATGCCTAATAAGGCTCTTTTCACCTTTAAATTTGTTTCTCCTCATTTTTTCACGTCAATTACTTACTGAAGGCATTTTTTTTCCCTGTGGAATTTATCACATTCTGGATTGGGCCGATTATATTCACTTGGTTTTGTTTAACATGTTCCTTTATGCCCCATATTTTCAGTAAATGGGTAGAACAATCTAGCAGTATCATTAGATTCAGATTAATGTGCTTTCTTTTGGCAAAATTTTTTCTTCTTAAATGGTACCATGTCCATTTTATTGCATCACTTCAGGAAACACATGATGTCTAGTGTCTCCTTTCTGTCAACATTATAGTTGATAACTGCATTCAGAAGTTAAGGATCTGAGTCACACTTTGCAAAAACCTACATGAACATTTTGCTTGTGTTTTCAAAGTCACCGATGTTCATTGTCCAGGTTGATTATTTCATTAGCAGCTGTAAAATGATAATTTCCATAATTCTATCATTCCAAACACATTCATTAATTAGCAGGCTTCTACAATAAGAATTTTTCCTTTATCAGTTATTTAGTTGCCCAGAAATATGGTTCACATTCAGGCTTGCCCAGTGGCTTAGTGGGTAAGGAATTCTCCTCCAATGCAGGAAGCGAGACCTTGGTCCCAGGGTTGACACGATCCCTTGGATGAGAAAATGGCAACCCGCTCCAGTATTCTTGCCTAGGTAATCCCATGGATAGGGTGGCAAACAGTCGGACATGACTGAGTGACTAAACAGACAGACAGACTGATGGTTCATATCCAAAACACAGGCTGCATGCTTGGTTCTAACCCTGTTTTCACCAAGTTTGACAATGATGAGTTGGCGCATTAAAATACAGCACTAGAACCCAGGATTATGTGACTCTGAGTCTTTATAATTTCTGCCTAATTAAAGAGTTTAAAATGCTGTAAGAATATAAACAAAGTCTTCAGGTCCCAGTGCTTTTAGGCAGGCAAGAGGTTAAAGAGGCAGGATTCCTGAGACACCTTCCTTCTATTGTTTCTGGAGAAATGTCAGAGGTCACTAAGTGTCACCCAGCCTCATTTCAGAGCAGTTACCACTCCTCTCAAGTTCATTAACCATTGTAACCTGTGGACTCTCAGCACTCTGATGGTCAACAGCAATTTCAACTAATACCCTCAGCCCCTCCCCTGTGTTTCTGGCTCTGGGCTGGAAGAACAGCAGAGAAGGTTTTGGCTGGGATATTTTTCCATCTTACTTCCTGAGGCAGCCTGACAACTTTGAAAAAAGAGGGAAATTATGTGAGTAAATACAGTAATTCCTCCCCAGCCCCAAGGGGATTGCCTTTGTCAGCATCAGCGAAAAATCAGAGATTGGAAGTGACTCCCTATTGCTCCCAAGCTTGCTTAGCACAGCAGCTGGAAACAAACACGTCTCTGTGTGCCCGTGTGAATACCTGAAAATAATGTGTTTATTTCCGTAATTTTAAAATGAAAATTACTTTTCAAAAACAATCCAGGAGGCGCCAAGGAAATTGTGGGAGGCTCAATTAAATGTTCTTTTTCTGCCTGCTGCTCTTCTAGGCCGGGGGCCTGAGAAGAATCATCTCCAGGCACCACCGTTGCAGTAAAAGGTTGAGTCTTTCTCCAGACATCCCTCCTCGCACACCGTGTTTGAGATGTTCTTACTATTCGTACATGGGAGATAGAGCCTGACTCTAGTCATCTCTAAGGGATGGCATTGGATAACAGAACAGTTAGAATTATGTGTACAAGTCCTTTCCTTCCTTTCCATCCCTACTGGGAACCTTAAGTGAGTGAATGAAAGTAGCTCAGGCGTGTCTGACTCTTTGCGACCCCGTGAACTATACAGTCCATAGAATTCTCCAAGCCAGCATACTGGAGTGGGTAGCCTTCCTTTCCCTTCTCCAGGGGATCTTCCCAACCTAAGACTCAAACCAGGATCTCCTGCATTGCAGCTGGATTCTTTGCTAACTGGGCTATAAGGGAAGCCTGGGAACCTCCAAGGGTAGAGATACGTAAGTACTTTGGGGAGTGGAAGAAGGGAGGGTCAGGGTAGGTGGTATGCAAGAATACAGAGAAGAGGGCAGAGGGCAGGGGCGACAGGAAGGGCAAGGGGCCCAGAGAGAGCAGGGGGCAGTGGGGCCAGGAGTCAGGTGGATTCCAAGGTGAGAGTCTCCGGCTCCTTTCTTGCTGTTCCCAAGATCCTTGCAGTTCCTCTCCTCCTCCCAGCATCCTGATCGGGACAGCTCTTGGCAGATGGTCCAGCATTGAGTCCTTGGGAGAGTCTGTGGCTGAGGAGTGACTGTGGTGAGCAGGATCCAGGGCTTGGTCAAGTGTTCACTGTGTGAGCCTAGGACATGGTCACTGGGGTGGAAAGAGCTGCCTTTTGAGTGATGGTGTCACAGTGGTGAGGCAGAGCAGGTCCTTCCCCACACCTGGTCCTCCTCTTGCATTTGTCTGTAGAAAAACTCCAGTCAAAGAGTACATTTAATCAGCAAAGTGAAAGATATATGTATATAAATAAACAAAAAACAGGACAAGCTAATAATAGTTGAGTTGTTAAGCATTGCTAAGGACTTTTAGCTCCATCTCGAGGACTATAGGTAACTATAGGTTCTGAGCCATCTCCTCTGAGCCGTCTTGTGGACACTGAAACCCCCACCAGGAGGAAAAAGTTAACTACGTGAGGACCGGGCTGCAGCCGTGATGTAAGCTGCCACGACCCTGAGAACCGCCCTCAAGGAAAGGGGAAAAAACTGTCCCTGGAACTGGAGACCAACAGCACTTGAAACAGTCAAGACGACGCTGGGCAGACACCACATGACCAACTTCAACACGCCTGTTAGAGCTGACCATGCTGTTTCTGTGCATAGCCCCTTCCCTCCACCTGTACATTTCAGAAACTCCCCTTTAAAAGCTCTTTCCCACTGACTGGCTGTTAAACACATGGCTGTTTTCTGATTTTGCTATGTATTTTGGGAATTGTCCTATTTAGCACCTCTACTGAGATCATTCCTCCCCCCCCCCCCCCCCCATCTCCTGCTAAGCCTTGAGAGTCATGGACTTCTGGACTTACCCGGGTAACATAGAGAAAACAGGAGAAACATCTGGAACATCACTGACATCGTGGGCCCAAGACATGTGTTGTTTTAGTCCAGCCGAGGAGCTAACACTCAAAGAGTTTTAAAGCCTTAATTTCCCTCTCAGTATCAATTGTCAGACACGTTCAGCCACCTGTGGTAATAGGCTGCATTCAACTGTAAAAAGGGCCATTGTCAAAACGACCTGAGAAATATTTCTAATGATTCCTTTAGGGCTTCTATCTGGTGCACACTTATTCCTTCTTGAAGTCTCTTGGCAAGTTCAGGTATGTGGCCCGGGCTGGAGAACCTGCTCACACCTCGCAGCTGGTCTGCTGCACTTTGGATATCATAGTGCTTCTTAAATCTATACGCGTCTGTCCCAACACCCAACATCCTTTCATCAGAGTAAGGTGCATGCTGAAGTTTCATAAACAGCACTGAGAAATTGCAGAAAAGGCGGCAGAGCTCATCCCTAATTATAGTGCATAGAGTTACATGAATCCCAAAATACAGGCAGGGGGTTCAGATACCACCATGGCCTTGGGCAGAGAAAGGCAGGAAGAAAGACAAAGCACAGAGCTGTCAATCATGTGTGAGGGAGGAGGAAATCACAAAGAGAGTAGACTCTGCCTGGCGCCTGGTGCCTTGGAGATCCTGCTCCAACTGCAGAGGAAGGTCTTCCCCAACACATCCCTTTTGATGCAGAAAATTTCAGGACTTGAGGGAGAGGTAGGGGTGACTTGCTACAAACTGAGGAGGTGCATGCCACACCCATGGCATTCATGACAACATCAGTGACTAAGTTTAAAGAGAAGTGAATGCGGAATCTAAAGAGATGATACAAATGAACTTATTTACAAAGCTGAAACAAGCTCGCAGACTTACACAGCGAACTGGTGGTTATGGGTGGGGGGCAGGGAGGGGAAGGGACAGTTAGCAAGCTTGGGATGGACACGTACACACTGCATAACCAATAAGGACCTGCTGTATAGTACAGGGACCTCCGCTCAGTGTTATATGGCAGCCTGGATGGGAGAGGAGTTTGGGGGAGAATAGGAACATGTATATGTATAACTGAATCACATATGTATAACTGAAAACGAACACAACATTGTTAATTGGCTGTACTCCAATATAAAATAAGGAGTTAAATATAAGAGAAGTGAACATTATCTGCAAGGAATAAAATGCCTGCTGACTGCATTTTCTTCCCCAGTTATACCAAATGGACATTTTTCCCATCTCACTCAGCTATGCTGAATTCCAAGCCCAGTGTCCTTTTAAGATCCCCAATTAATCACCTGACAGGAGGAAGGCCGGGGGCGTGGGTGGGCAATGAGTTGGTAGGAGGAGGGCAGTAAGGAGATTGGCAAGGAAATACGCAAGTACACCTGTGTGAGAGCCTTCTCAGAAAACATAGGCAGCGTTTTCTGTCCACTCCATCCTGCTGAAAGGAAACAGCAGCAAACCCAGCCATGGACCCAGGTGGTCACATGCCTTTAAAGCACTCTTAGCATCCCCCTGCTGAGTCTGTGTTGGCCCTACAATTGGGAGGCTGAAGCTGGAGAAAACGCAGTTAGGAGTTTAATTTCCAAATTATGAAACATTTACCTGGTTCTTGAAAGAGGAAGACGTGTGCCTGGCAAAAGCTGAGCCCACCTGGTGCTGCGCAGAGTCATTCCTCCCTTGTATCATTTAGCATCTCAGCATCACGCGTCTGCAGGGACCATGAGCACCTGGAAACACCCCACCAGCCCCCAAGCACGAAACTTCATTGGCTTCTCTCTCTTAAGACTTCCTTCCTTTGTCTCTCCCCGAAGACAGAGGAAAGAAGAGGCGTGCGTTCCAATTGCCTACCTAGGGAGACAAAAAGGCTGCTTTTGAATTTCAAGTGCAACATCTACTAACACAACTGTGTATCTTAGGAAGATTGTTTCCTTAAATGTAGTCATTTTTCTTCTTTCTCCTTTTGCAAACAGCATTAAGTGGGAACGTATCATACTTTCTTAAGTTCCTTCTGTCTGATTTCAGTTGAACAAAATATTAGTTGGTCATCTACTTTATCATTTAATAATGTCTTATTTGTATTGATTATGTGCAAATTGTTTTAGTAGCCCCAGGAAATAAATATGATGAAGGCATGGTTGCTATCCTCAAGGAACTCCAAATATAGAAGAATCCCTGACAGTCACAAGAGAATTGAAACCACAACCTATGATGTCTCCCCCATACACAATAAACCAAAACAGAAAAATTGGGACTTCCCTGGTGGGCCAATGGTTAAGGACTCTGTGCTTCAAATGCAGGGAGTGGGGGTTTAATCCCTGGTTGGGGAACTGAGATCCCACATTCTGTACAGCCAATAAATAGATAAACAAAAAATAAAACTGAGAAATTAATCTCTTTTAGGTCATTTGTCATGCTTAGCCATTCATTAATTAAGCTATTCATTAATACAACAAATATTTATTGAGCATGTACTAAGTGGCAGAAACTCTCCTGAAACTTGTATTTATGTCAGATAGTGATAGGATATAGGCTGGTCACAATAAAGGACAGAAACGGTATGGACCTAACAGAAGTACCTCGTGAAATGCCTGGCTGGATGAAGCACAAGCTGGAATCAGATTGCAAAAGGAATATCAGTAACCTCAGATATGCAGATGACACCACCCTTATGGCAGAAAGTGAAGAGGAACTAAAGAGCCTTTTGATGAAAATGAAAGAGGAGAGTGAAAAACTGGCTTAAAATTCACATTCAAAAAACAAAGATCATGGCATCCAGTCCCATCACTTCATGACAAATAAATGGGGAAACAATGGAAACAGTGACAGACTTTATTTTCTTGGGCCCCAAAATCACTGCAAATGCTGACTTGAAGTTAGAAGATAGATGCTTGGTCCTTGGAAGAAAAGCTATGACCAACCTAGACAGCATATTAAAAAGCAGAGACATTACTTTGCCAACAAAGGTCCATATGGTCAAAGCTATGGTTTTCCCAGTAGTCATGCATGGATACGTAAGTTGGACAATAAAGAAAGCTGAGTGCCACAGAACTGATGCTTTTGAACTGTGGTGTTGGAGAAGACTCTTGAGAGTCCCTTGGATGGCAAGAAGATCCAGTCAGTCCATCCTAAGGGAGATCAGTCCTGAATATTCATTAGAAAGACTGATGCTGAAGCTGAAACTCCAATACTTTGGCCCCCTGATGCAGAGAGCTGACTCATTAGAAAAGACTGATGCTGGAAAGATAGAGGGCCAGAGAAGAAGGAGATGACAGAGGATGAGATGGTTGGATGGCATCACCAACTCGATGAACATGAGTTTGAGCAGTCTCTGGGAGTTGGTGATGGACAGGGAAGCCTGGCGTGCTACAGTTACGGGGTCACAAAGAGTTGGATACAACTGAGCAACTGAACTGAACTGAGCAATGACACAGGCAATGTGTAATAAGGTCAGTTAAGGGGATAGAGAGAGATATTGCAGTTGGCTACAGTGACATTTGAACACAGAATGAGTGAGCCTTTTAAGTATCAGGTGTCTGCATGGCAGAGGCCCTGAGGAATGAATGAAATTGATGTGCTCAATGGGCAGCCAGGAAGCCAGCGAGGCTGCAGAAGAGGAAGAGGAAGTGATGAGGAAGAGAGGAAGTGAAGGGTTCTTGTGTATGGATACATGGTTGTGCAGGTCCTGGTAAATAATTGGGGTTTTACAGAGTTGCTAAAAACAAAGAAACAAACAGACCTGGAAACAGATGAATATATAGTAAGTGTCATTTAACATAATGTGGCAGTACAATCAAATAATACTGTCTCTGTTTCCAAATTTTATGGCTACCCTGAATAAGGAAAAATGTGGGCAGCTCCTGGTGTGTTTTGAGCAGAAGAGAGGCATGGTCTGGCTTTTGAAGGGATTCATGGTATCAGTTTAGTTCAATTCAGTTCAGTTGCTCAGTCCTGTCCAACTCTGCGACCCCATGAACTGCAGCACGCCAGGACTCCAGGTCCATCATTAACTCCCAGAGTCCACACAAACCCACATGCATTGAGTCAGTGATGCCATCCAGCCATCTCATCCTCTGTCGTCCCCTTCTCCTCCTGCCCTCAATCTTTCCCAGCATCAGGGTCTTTTCAAATGAGTCAGCTCTCCGCATCAGGTGGACAAAGTATTGGAGTTTCAGCTTCAACATCAGTCCTTCCAATGAACACCCAGGACTGATTTCCTTTAGGATGGACTGGTTGGATCTCCTTGCAGCCCAAGGGACCCTCAAGAATCTTCTCCAACACACCATTCAAAAGCATCAATTCTTCGGTGCTCAGCTTTGTTTATAGTCCAACTCTCACATCCACACCTGACCCCTGGAAAAACCATAGCCTTGACCAGACGGACCTTTGTTGGCAAAGTAGTCTCTGCTTTTTAATATGCCATCTAGGTTGGTCATAACTTTCCTTCCAAGGAGTAAGTGTCTTTTAATTTCATGGCTGCAGTCACCATCTGCAGTGATTTTTGGAGACCCCAAAAATAAAGTCAGCCACTGTTTCCACTGTTTCCCATTTATTTCCCATGAAGTGATGGGACCAGATGCCATGATCTTAGTTTTCTGAATGTCGAGCTTTAAGCCAACTTTTTCACTCTCCTCTTTCACTTTCATCAAGAGGCTTTTTAGTTCTTCTTCACTTTCTACCATAAGGGTGGTGTAATCTGCATATCTGAGGTTATTGATATTTCTCTCAGCAAACCTGATTCCAGCTTGTGCTTCCTCCAGCCCAGCATTTCTCATGATGTGCTCTGCATATAAGTTAAATAAGCAGGGTGACAATATACAGCCTTGATGTACTCCTTTTCCTATTTGGAACCAGTCTGTTGTTCCACGTCCAGTCCTAACTGTTGCTTCCTGACCAACCTTCAGGTGGTCTGGTGTTCCCATCTCTTTCAGAATTTTCCACAGTTTGTTGTGATCCATACAGTCAAAGGCTTTGGTATAGTCAATAAAGCAGAAGTAGATGTTTTTCTGGAACTCTTGCTTTCTCAATGATACGATGGATGTTGACAATTTGACCCCTGGTTCCTCTGGCTTTTCTAAATCCAGCTTGAACATCTGGAAGCTCACAGTTCATGTACTGTTGAAACCTGGCTTGGAGAATTTTGAGCATTACTTTGCTAGCATTTGAGAAATTGTGCAGCAGTTTGAGCACTGTTTGGCATTGTCTTTCTTTGGGTTTGGAATGAAAACTGACCTTTTCCAGTCCTGTGGCCACTGGTGAGTTTTCCAAATGTGTTGTCTCTCAAATGTACCATATTGGCCTAATGCTTATTTTGAGATCAAGACAATTGAGTAAAAGCACACACAAGCTGGCCCCCTCTGTACCAGGAAGAGCAAGACTGTTCTTGTCCTTAACCACCCTGGAGATATGTCTAGATGCTTATTAGTCCAGAGATGGTCCCAGAACAATCTATGTAGCAAATATTGCTAGAAATGCCCTTACTCTTCATCTGTTATTATTGTCACTAGGTCATATCCAATTCTTTGTGACTTCAAGGACTGCAGCATATCAGGCTTCCCCATCCTTCACTATCTCCCAGAGTTTGCTCAAACTCATGCCCATTGGATCGATGATGTCATCCAACCATCTTATCCTCTGTCACCCCTTTCTCCTCCTGTCTTCAATCTTTCCCAGATTCAGGGTCTTTTTCAATGAGTTGGCTCTTCGCATCTGGTGGCCAAAGTATTGGAGCTTCAGGTTCAGCAACAGTCCTTCCAATGAATATTCAGTGTTGATTTCCTTTAGGATTGACTGGTTTGATCTCCTTGCTGTCCAAGGGAATCTCCAAGGGTCTCCTCCAGCACCACAGTTTGAAAGCATCAATTCTTCATTGCTCAGCCTTCTTTTTGGTCCAACTCTCGCATTAGTTTCCTCCATATATTTACCTTCTCACAATTTGCTGTTCATACTCAAAATCCCTATCCTTTCTATCTTGTCCCTTCTATATGAAGTTAATATTCTTTTGTCAAAATGCTATTTAAGCTCAACTTCTAACTGCCTCTTGGAGTCACCATCATTGATGTTTCGCATGTGTGTGTGAATGCACACATGAATCAACTTCTATTTGTTTCCCTCCTGCGTATCTTTCTGTCAGCCTAATTTGTAGAGCCCTATCTGGAGAACATATGAGGGTAGAGGGGGAGAGAGTTAGGTTTTTCCTCCCCTACACTTTCCTTTGACCAACTCATTCCACTTGCTCTGTTGGGAATAACCTGGAGGTTTGCAAGGATGAAACAGTGAAAGCATGTGCTAGGCTGTGTAAATGGTTTTGGTGGACTATGCTGGGAGGTTGGGCTTGAATGGTGATGGTAAGAAGGGCAGATTCTAGATATGTGTCAAAGGGAGAGCTAAAAAGACATGATGGTGGATTGTGATGCAGGATGAGAAATAAAATATAAGAAGGACAACTCCAGGCTTTTATCTGAAGTGACTGGCAGCCAGGAGTGATTGTCAAGATGGGAAAGACTAGGGAAAGAGCATGATTGGGATGGGAGCATCCCAAATGGAGATAAATGAAGAGTAGGTTTGGGTTTGTTGTATTTTAGAATAGAAAACAAGTGAAACTGATGAGTGGGCAGCTGGATGTAGGAGTCTGAGGTTTAAGGTGGGGACAGGGAGGAATCTGGTCTGGAGATCATCAGAATTTGAGAGTCCCTGGTGTGTGAGTGGGCTCAGATCCCCTGGAGAATGAATAGAGAGTAGAGGGGTGAGGACTAAACTCTCTCAAAATTTACATGTTGGGAAAATGAGAAGGAACCTGGGAAAGGGTTGGAGGACAGTGAACAGCAAGATCTAAGGAACATCAGGAGAAAGTGAGCTCTGAATGCCAAGTGAAGGAGGTGGTTCAAGGGGATAACTTTCAACTTTCATTGAAAAAGAAAAAGGTGAAGACCTCACTTTCTTTTCTCATTTTTTTACCATCCCTACATGTTGGCTTTGGTGTCTGCATGTATTAAGAACCAGTAGTAGCTTGCTTGATTTTTATTTGTTATTTATTTGGCTATGTGTGCGGTATTTGGGATCTTAGTTTCCTGGCCAGGGATTGAACCCTTTTCCCCTGCAGGGGAAGTATGGAGCCCTAACTACCGGACTGACAGGGAAGTTCCCCAGGAAATAAAGAGACGAGTGTGTGTTGAGCTGAACTGCCTGACTGTGAGTAGGGTTGTCTTCCTAGTTCTGTTGCTCTCACAACACTTGTATTTCCCACTTAGACCTCAACAAAAAGTCAATTTTCCATACATCGTTGACCTTTCGGCCTGATCACATGTAACTGAAATTGCAAAAGTTAATGTCATAAATGCCAAGAGCCAACAACAGAGTTGCAGGGGTTGTGATAGAAGAACACGTACAATTTGGGCACAAAAAATAGAAATAGCCAATTTTGCTTTCTATGTGGCTTCTTTATTTATAACCTGCTTTGTTCCCAACTATAATCTTCCAGTTTGTAAAATCTGCCTAAAACCCTCATTGTTTGCAGAAACTTAGGCTAAGTGCTTAGGGCTGTAACAAAGAATTAGAGAGAAAACAGAGGCAGGAGTCTTCTAGTGCCTCGCTTTGGTCAATGCGTAGCTGCTGCAGACTTCTTAGATTTTTAGTTTTTCACCCACATTATCATTTAGACTAGAAGGCCACAGGCTAAATCCAGGCAACAGACGATTTTTGTTTGGTGAACGTAATGTTGGTTTACATTTAATGAATCT
This sequence comes from Hydropotes inermis, assembly GCA_020226075.1. NCBI lineage: Eukaryota > Metazoa > Chordata > Mammalia > Artiodactyla > Cervidae > Hydropotes > Hydropotes inermis. The sequence goes on along the minus strand of CM035281.1, from coordinate 4,787,868 downwards.
AGAAAAATGGTACAGATTAACCTACTTCCAGGCCAGGAACAGAGACGCAGACATAGAGAAGGGTCCTGCGGAACTGGGATTGGGAGGGGAAGGTGGAATGGACTAGGAGATGAGGATGGACACTTTATACTCTATCGAGCATAGAGCGGATGACTAGTGGGAAAAGCTGCAGGAAGCCCAGGGAGGTCAGCTCGTGTTTGTGATGAGTTTCAGGGAGAGGAGGGAGAGGCAGGCTCAAGACAGAGGGGGTATGTGTGCACAGGCAGCTAATTCACGGCGTTTTACAGCGGAAAATGACACCGTAAAGCAACTATACTCTGGTTAAAAATGAAAACAAACAAGTAAATAAAAATGGGAGATTTCCCATTCTGCATTTGTGGTTCCTTTTGAAAAACTGGCCCGATAATATTCTGAGCTACCCCTCAGTCTTTAGCTTGCTAAAGTTCACACATGGCCTACTTTATTGATTTAAATTTCCTGAGTAAGCCTTAGGGACAATGAAGTTTGCAATCATGGACCCATGAAGTTTAATTATCAGATAAATTATTACAACTTAAATCCTCTTTCAACACAACCCCACATGGCTCACCCATAAACATTTTTCAAGATAAGAAAACTGACTTCTTCTATGTGTTATATTGTTCCAGATGCTCATTTGCATGGCATAAAATTTCACTTAAACTTATTTTTGATATGTCAAAACAAGATGCATATGGTTCTCATCAAGTTAGTAAATATATATTGCCATAGCTTCCAAAGACACAGTATTGTAAAAATCTGTTGACTCACTTGGCAGTACATATCTACCATGTTGGATTAGACATCTGAGCCTACCATGCTACAACCTCTGAAATGGCTTTCATTAGTTGGTTCATTTGTTCATTCACCTACTCTGTTTTGATGCCTTTTAGGTGTCAGAACTGCTGGGAGATTGGGATTAGAAAGGAGTAAATTTGTTTCTCTGCCCTTATGGTTCAGTAGGAAGTTAAATACAAAAATAGAAACTCAAAATCCAGTGGGATAAATTCTAGGAGAGTGTGAGCACAGTGTGCTATGGGGCTGCAGAACAGAAGGTCTGAAACCAAGCAAGACCTTGTGGAACCCAGCCAGGTCTAAAACTGCCTCCACATCCCCCATTTCCTGTCTATACAAAGAGACTTCAGCCCCCTCAAGTTCCAAAGAGCAGGCCTAAGAAGTTACTAATTAGGAAAGGGAAGGGATGCAGAAACAAAGAAGGCACAGTCAAGAAACAGTTTTTTTTTTTTTTTTTTTTTTTAAAGAAGGATGCAATTTCCTATTAAATTAATTAATTTATTTCCAGCTTTTGCCATACTGGGTCTTTTTTTGTGGTGTGCAGGCTCTTCATTGTAGTGTGTGGGCTTAGTTGCCCCATGGCATATGAGATCTTAGTTCCTGGACTAGGGATTGAACCTGCATCCTCTGCATTGGAAGGCAGATTCTTAACCACTAGACCACCAGGGAAGTTACAAGAAACAGTAATTTTGTGATAAAACAGACTCCTAGTTTCTCCTCAATGGATAGCAATCTGATACATACCCTTGAGTTGCTCTCTAGGAACTGCGCCCCCCCCCCCCCCCGGGCAGAGGATGATAACTTCAGGCTGAGCAGAAGATTCCTGTTATCCCGTCACCAGCCGATCAGAAGAAAGTCAGGCATCCCGTAGCCCTTGCCCCAAACGTTGCCTTTAAAACGTCTTCCCAGGACACCCTTCGGAGAGCCTGGGGTTTTTGGACAGAATGCTCCTTTCTTGGCCCTGTAATAACCCTCTGCTCCAAACTCTGATGCTTCTGTTTGTTTCAGGGTGCACTTGGCACACAAACTTAAACTTGGGCTCAACAACAGGACCAATGATCTCATTAAATAAGGAGCTCCAGTGTGGGTAACTTCCAAGGTTCTCTGTTCTTAAGGGTTGGATGAATATCAAGGATCTTTTGGAATAGTGCTACTGTTTCATGTTGGTGTGTGATGGGCCTGTGTCAGATTTCATTTAAGGATGTTCTCTCTTTCTCCTCTCAGTTTACTGCTAGACGGATGGAAGGGGGAGAAGGGATGAAAGAGATGGATGAAAAGAGAGGGAGGGAGAGGTTAAAAGGATTTATTTTAAGGTGGTTTCTAGAGATAGGTTTATACAACTTTGCTACATAGCTTCCCTGGTGGCTCAGAGGTTAAAGAATCTGCCTGTAATGTGGGAGATCCAGATCCCGGGGTCAGGAAGATCCGCTGGAGAAGGAAATGGGAACCCACTCCAGTATTCTTGCCTGGAGAATTCCATGCACAGAGGAGCCTGGTAGGTTACAGTCCACGGGGTCACAAAGAGTTGGGTACTACTGAATGACTTCACTTTCTTCTTTCCTTCTTTCTTTCTTTCTCTCTTTTATTTTTTGCTACATAGCAAGGAAGTTTTCTGTCTCACAAGAAGTTCTGAGCTAGTCTTATTGTCCTCCATTTAACAGATGGGGAAACTCAGAGGAGTTAGGTCACCCACCCAACATCCAGGGCTTGTAAGTGGCAGAAGCAAGTTGCAAACGAATGTCTCTATAACGTTGATAACCTTACACTGTGCAGGTCTCCGTTGTGGCATACAGGAATTAGGCTCTGCTTCCCAGAGAAGGGAAAATAGGAAGAACCGAGCAAAGACTCCAGATCTGTCAAAGTATTACAAAGGTGGGAGACACAGTGAGAAGTAGGCTTAAGGTCGGAGGATCCAAGTGGATCTTAGGTGGGGTCCAGGGGATATACTCCACACATCCTCAGAAGTCACCTGAAACTTAAGAAAAGACCCTTAATTCCCACATTAGCAGCTCGTGGCACCAAGTCTAAGGCCCACTGTTGCAGATCCAAATCTCTGTTTTTAGGACAGCTGGGGAGGGGCTGGTACTTTTGCTGCTTGTGGGTCTACATGTTGGTTAGCCCCGTCCCTGTTTTTGGTGATGAGCATTCCCTTTGAAATATTACAGCCTCATCTGTGCTCTGCATGCCTTCTCTAAGACCTATTTTAATCTCTGTCAATTCTTCCCTTGTCTTTTTCAAGTACTGTCTTCAGGCAAATGGAATGATCCCTATAGAAAGTTTACATCATCCCTGGGCAGCCTTTCCTGGTGACCTGTGGCTACAAGGTCATGGGGCCTGGCTCCCCCCATGGGTGGGATGGCCCTGAACGTAAGTTGCATTCCCGATTTCCCCTATAAGATGGGCTAAGGCTGCTTCCATAGGGTGTCTGAGGTCACACCTTTACTTGGCTCCTCTTTTTCTCTCTGTCTGTCTTTCTTCCACTAGATTCTCTTTAATGAATAATTTGCTCCTCATTTTTGCTTCAGGAGTTTGCTTCTGGGGAAACTCACCTAAGACCCGCAGTATTCATGTTTGTGTGTTACATATTTATATATTCATCATGTTTGAAACTCATGGAGAGGGATGTTTATGGAGAAAATGGCATTGTGTTTGGAGCCAGATGAATCTTGTAAACTGAACCACTGCTACTGAGGTTCTCAGGCAAGATACCCACCCTGTCCCCATTCTTCCTTGTTTCACACTACGTGAAACACCAGCAATGCTGCTGAAATGGACAGTCTGAATTTAATAGGATAAAGTATCTAAATACCTGATACGCAATGTCCTACTTGCTATAACCCCAAACAAAACTGAGTTTGAGAGATGGACTCTAAGAACAGTCATGTAGAAACTGCATTTAAAATATAAATAATTTTCCTCGTATTATGTTTCTGCATAGAGCTCTCTCATCTAAAGAAAGACATGACCTTGTACAGCCCCGGCCTTCACAGAGTCTGCTGATGCCCACTTGGAGTTCCACAGTGTTGCTGCCAATTTGTACTCACCCTCAGGAGGCACTGTGGTCTGTGGACAGAGAAATAAATATTTCTGTTTGTTTCTTCATTTAGTATATGTCAGTCCTGCATTGATCTTGGCTATTTCCCTCAAAGGGATGCATGTAGAAGCAGTTTTCACAGCACAGATAAATATTAAAGGCATATTTAGTTCCCTGCAGTGCAGAGCCTGGGGAGACAGACAGTGCCACGGCTGAAGGGTGTATCTGAAGGTAGATTAAGGGCCGGCCATCACCGTGACCAGCATGGAGGCCCTGTGAAGTGCGCCTTCCTCAAAAGCAAGCACCTGACCTCATCTTTCGGGATTTGGAAGTGTAGACTGGATTGAAATCTGTATCACTTCTGTCTCTCAAGGCCCAAAATGCTTCTTCCCTGACTCAAAGTTAAGTATTCTAGTCACAGAAGCATGTGGGCTTGATTTTTCTTGCATTTTTAGAGAATTCAAACTTCTTTCTTGGATGTGGCAGGGGCTGTGGGTTGATACCCACCTGCCCCAAGAAGAAGCTGAGAAAGCCTTGAGCATATATTCTGCAGGACCTCCTCTTTGGGTTGGGGTAAAGTCTGAGTAAACTCCGGGAGTTGGTGGTGGACAGGGAGGCCTGGCGTGCTGCGATTCATGGGGTTGCAAAGAGTCAGACACGACTGAGCGACTGAACTGAACTGAACTGAACTGAACTGAAAGGACCGCTAACACTTTCAGGTTACTCCAGACACTCCAGGGTGCCTTTCATTTCCCCGTCTTGCTCCCCACTACATGCTCTGCCTGGAGCTTCCAGCTCTTCCATTACCCCTCACCTGTCTCCTTTTACCTGCGGCTCAGCCACTTGTGCTCCAAGATTTAGTTTAGCAGCCCCTGCTCTAAGCAGCCTCTCCTCTCCTGTCTAATTAGTCTTGTCGTCATCTTTTGCTGCTCCCCTGCCCTGCTTAGACATCCACAGAAGCAGCTACCACCTGCTAGAAGCAGGAACTGTGATTCCCCAAGAGTAAGAATCACAGCAGTCATTTTGGGTTCTGTAGTGTCAGGCCCTCCGTGGATGTTGGCTAGAAAATGAACAGTCATGAAGTCAGAAATGTTTTAGACACCAGACAAGATGTTGAGGAAATAAAAATATAATCTCATCTTTCAAAATTAGAAGCCCCCATGACTTTCCAGGGAGCTTCCCCAGTTTTATGAGGAGGTGGGTTTTATTTTATTGATATATAGTTGATTTGCAGGCTGTGTTGGTTTCAGGTATACAACTAAGTGATTTAGTTATTCAGCTATCTATCCTTCCTTTTAAGATTCTTTTCCTTTATAGCTTGTTATAAAATATTGAATACAGCTCCCGGTGTCATATAATAGGTCCTTGTTGGTTATCTATTGCATACATAGTAGTATGTGTATGTATGTTAATGCCAAACATCTAATTTATTCCTTCCCTCTTCCTTCTTTGATAACCCTAAATTTGTTTCTATGTCTGTGAGTCTATTTATGTTTTGTAAATAAGTTCATTTGTAATCATATTTTTAGATTCCACGTATAAGTGATATCATGTGGTCTTTGTCTTTCTGTCTGACTTACTTCACTTAGTATGATCATCTCTAGTTCCATCCATGTTGCTGGACCTGAACCTAGAGACGGAAAAAGAGAGCAACGGCGTTGTTTATTTCTTTTTATGGCTGAGTAATATTCCATCACATATATGTACCACATCTTCTTTATCCATTCATTTACCGATGGATATTTAGGTTGCTTCGTATCCTGGCCATTGCAGGTAGTGACGCAGTGGATATTGGGTACATGTATTTTTCTCAAATTAGGGTTTTCTCTGGGTGTATGCCCAGGAGTGGGTTTGCTGTATTATCAAGTAGTTCACTTTTTAGTTTTTTAAGGAACCACCTGCCGTTGTCCATAGTTGCTGCCCCAGTTCACATTCCTACCAACAGCATAGTAAGACCCCTTTTTCAAGAAGGGAGATTTCAGTCTGTATACTCACTGTATCTTCACTCCCCTCGAACAATGCCTGGCACACAGCAGGCCCTTAATAAATACCTTATGAATGAAAGGAGGCATTCGGCTTTGTGATAGTTAGAGCTCTCTCAGTGATGAGCTTGCTTAGCGTTATAGCATGGGAATTGTACCGCTTCAACTTGCCAAATCAGGGGTCCCCGTCATAATGCAAATATCTCTGGGGAAGATGTGATGCAGATATTTTAAATCTCTGTATAACCAAACACAAACAAGTTAAACCCTTGTTTAAATTTGTTTTTCAGAGGTTCTGGTTTGTTATAATCTTACCCGTTACCTGGAGGCTAAGAGAAGCTGGCTGCTTTCAAGCCCCAGCATTTGCTGAAGGAAGCGAGATTACGTGCAGGGTCTCATCCATCCAGCCATCAGCAGCCACGGAAAACACATGTTCAGCTGTATATTGTTTTATCCAATTTAAGGAGTTAAGTAGAAAATGTCTTTCTGATTGGAAGTCATTTCTGCTCTTCCTGGGTTGTTAGGTACTTCATCACAAGGGTAGATTTTTGTCTCCTCTTTCTCTATATATTCTAGAGGGTTTACAACAGGGCAGTAAAACCTTTAGCAAATGGCTTACCCAAGAGGCTGTGTTGTTGTAATCATTTCTGAAAGATGCATGGCAGGCATCACTGGAGGGATTCCTGATGGCAAAGCATAGAATCCTATTTTGATGTCCTAGGTCAGTTTTAACTCCGAGATGGTTAAGGAATTGCAAAAGATAATTCTATTCCAAGGTTACAGAATCTAACGAGATTAAAGTTAGCTGTGATTGAGAGCAGTTAAATAAAGGGAAAAGCGTAACACAGTTTGCCAGCATTGACCCTGTGTACTCTACCTCTGAATGTGCTATTTAGTAGAGTTACTCTGTTTAGTGTTTAGAGGTGTCTGTTTAGGCTTCTGGTTGGGGAAATATCAGTATTCCGGTTCTTAGAAAAGAATACGCTTCTCAGTTCAGACTAGGTAAGCTATCTGTGCTCCACAGTGGCGATTTTCTGGAAGGAAAGGGGAAGTGACTCAGGAGAAGCCACTTGGCATATGGGGCTGGAGAGAGGGGTGGGGAAGGCACCAGTGTGGGAGGGAGCAGAGAGTGGAACTTGGAAACTCCTGCAGAACAGAAGAAGGCAGGCTCTAGCTGTGAGGTTCTGGCAAGTGGCTGCTGTGTAACCTGCAGAGTCTTGGCCACTTCTCTCCTTGGCTTTTCCCTCTGTCAGAATGCCAGAGAGATAAGTGTAGGGAGGGCATGATGAGAACTGAAATGATGATTTGGGGAGGTGGAGTGGCTCAGAATGTCTACATGACTGGGGAAAGTGAAAACTCCTTTACACGCGTTCTCAAGTATCTTTCCTCCCTGGCTATCCCCTAACCCCACAGCTGGCTCTGCCAGCCAGAAGGTGTGGAGTGGCATCCACTAGGATTTCTACCCAGGAGGGCTATGCATCAGTGTGTGATCCTGGAGTCAATGGCTTGCAGTTAAGCTGTCGCTGGGGGCTTTGCAGATTTAGCGATTCACCCTTCTAGAAAGTGTGACTGGATTAATATCGATGCCCCTGAGAGAAGGGTTATTGTAAAGATGGAATCCTGGAACCGTCACTTTTACTGCCTCAACCCATTTGCATCAATGCTTTAGAGGGCTGCATAGGTATTTTTATTTTTTAGCATTGCTTCTTTGTGCGCAAAGGAAAGCGAGTTATGTTCCTTGAAATGAGTTCTTGATTTTTCAAAGCAGAATCAATAGGCCGTCTCATTTTGGGGAAGAGAGAAGATGCGGTAATGGGCCTGGAATCTGTTAGTTAACAGTACAGTGGGCTCACCTATATCTTTCATTCTGTCTTGGGGCAGAAAGGCGGCTGTGAGAAGGAAGTCTGACATCCTCTCACTAGGCCTAAATCCTCGTCCTCCACATCCTCGTTCAAACCACAAAGTGCTTGACTCCCCAGCCCCTCGGCAGGGCTTTTGTCTGTTGTCTAAGATGACCTCTATGAAGAGGGGCTTTTCTCCTCATTTCCCTTGATGACATGGGAACTCTTGACTCTCAGGGCTGGTGAATAGAAAAGCTAGGACTTGAACATGGGCTTTTCTTCATCAATAGTGTATACATTTAGGTAGCAGGCTTTCTTGCCTGTAGTTAATAATTAACAATTGAGCAATTCAGCCAATATTTCTTCTTCTCTATTGTAAATTCAATCAGTTAAGACATTGGATCCATCAGGATTCTCCAGAGAAATAGAAGAGGAGATACAGGTGGTAACTTATTGTAAGAATAATAGACAACATAATTTCTATGTTAATAGGATATTGATATTAATAACCTAAAATTAATTATTGTATAATGTAGTATGTATAAAATAGCATAAGTATAGAAATATATATACAAAACAAATATATAATATTGCTTATATAACTAATTATATTATTGATTAATATTACTATTATTTAACATAAAATATGTTGTATATTGTTTCTATGATAAATTTCCATATCTATCATATATATATCTCTATCTATATATATATAGATATATATATATCTATATATATTTCCATATCTATCATATATATATATCTATCTACCTACCTTCTCTCCTATCTACCTCATATGATCTTGGAGTCTGAGAAGTCCCACCACCTGCCGTGTGCAGGCTAGAGAATCAGGAAAGTTGATGGTATAATTCAGAGCAACTCTGATGGCCTAAGAGTTAGGATTCTGGTGGTGTAGGTCCTGATCTGAGTCTAAAGGCCCAAGAAACTCGAACTGCAATGTCAGGGGGCTGGAGAAGACAACATGTCCCAGCTCAGGCAGAGAGAGCCTACCTGACCTTCTCATGCCTTTCTGTTCTATTCAGGCCCTCAGGGGGTGGAGGGTGCCCACTCACGAGTGAGAGTGGCTGGCTGTACATTATAGATGTGCAGTGTGTACTGGTACCTTTCTTTTCCCATCTTCCTTCATCTACACTATTGATGAACCACTGACTATCACCTTTCTTCATAGGTGTTTGATTATAGTGAAAAAGCTCTACCTGATGTTCCATCTTCCTATTCCTTCCTTGAGGAATACATAGGATATCAGATTTTTGTGGGGATGTTGAGATACTGAGCTCTTTTAGAGCTGCCAGGAGCAAATGGATGACAGAGAGCCAGCTCTGGCATTGAGCTTAGGGTGCTAGAATTTGCAATCACTGAAGCGTCATTGTCTCCACTTCTGAAATTCTGAGTGGGCCAGGGCATGTTTTCTGCCAGTGATAGATTCCTGGGGGATCTGAGTGGAATCTCTGGGAAGAGACCTTGATCAATGACAGAGAAGGGGTGTTCATCTATCTCTCCGCATTCCTTGATGAATATCTTAGCAGTTGGGAGTAACTGGCGTCATGTTTAAGAAGAAGGAAATAATGGACATGCAGAGGATAATTTTTAGAAATTGTCTTTGAGGCTCTCCTGGGAGAGTAACTTAGGTGCTCTGCTGCGCTTAGTCGCTCAGTCGTGTCTGAGTCTTTGTGACCCCATGGACTGTACCCCACCAGGCTCCTCTGTCCATGGGGTTCTCCAGCAAGAATACTGGAGTGGGTTGCCATTTCCTGATCTTCCCAACCCAGGTCTTTCACATTGTGGATAGGTTCTTTTGAGCTACAAGGGAAGCCCAACTCAGGAAGCTACAGGTACATTTATTGCTTGGAGATAATTTATCTGAAATTTTTTTTATCTGAATTTTTATGATGACTATTTTGGCTTCCTGTCAACGTTTCCTTGGGGGCTTCCCATGTGGTGCTAGTGGTAAAGAACCCACCTGGCAATGCATAAAAGACGTGGTCCAGTCCCTGGGTTGGGAAGATGCCCTGAAGGAGGGCATGGCAACCCATTCTAGCGCCGTTGCCTAGAGAATTCCATGGTCAGAGGGGCCTGGCGGACTGCAGTCCAAAGGGTTGCAGAGACGGACATGACTGAGAACTGAGCACTCACATGCACAAACTTTTCCTAAAGTCAGGAGCGTTCTGAGCTCCACAAATTTTATCTTGAAACATGAAAGGAAAAGTGATCTTGAGCACTATGTATTATCCAAACTTTTCTCAGTAGATGTTCTAGTAATTAGATGTGAGTTTAGAGAAAGCTTGACTGGAATCAAATATGCCATTACTAATTGCTGTACACAAATGATGCCTTGCATTCGTGTGATGTGTTGCGCAGTATGAATCCTTATCTCCATGTCTGACTGGCCATTTTCCATTTTCTCCAAGTTCTTAAACTGTCTTTCCTCTTTAGAAACTGCCATGTTCCTCTCATAGATGACTTATGGTTTTAGAATGAGAAATATAAGCAGGAAGAAATTCTCCCTAAAAGTAATCCAGTGTTTTATTTCCAGGACTATAGAGTGCTATTGAATATGAACGCAGTGTGCCTGTAACCTCTTGGCACCCACATTATATTAAAAAGAATGTGCATTTGATAAAGCCTCAGATATGAGCCAAGAGTCAGGGCAATTTTTCAAAACCATTGTGCAGAGTTCTTATGGCAGCAATAAATACCTAAGTATCAGTTTAATAATTGGATTCTGACAAGTTTGCAATCATGGCCACACATCACCAAAACTGTTTATTCAGCACCTCAGAAAAAAATCGGAGGATGCATTTGTGCAAGATGTTTTCAAGTTAAAAAGGAAAGCAGGAAACAAACGGTGAGGAAGTGCTGAAAGCAGAATGCTGAGTCTTTTGCCTCAGATTTTCCGTCGCTCTCATCTGAGGAGTAGGAGCTGAAGGCGTCTTGTATTGTACAGGCAGTCCAAACTATGCTGAGATTTTGGTTCCTTCTCTAAAGTCCTCTGTGACCTGAGACACTTTATCTAACCTCTGGTTTTAAAACTTTTGCATATGTGGATATTGCAAAGATGAAATGAGATAGTCCATACAGATATCCCTATACGGATTACCAGAACATTTGGTGCTAATGAAATTGAAATTTCAGTCTTCTCATTATTTCCTTTTTTAGGAATCTGTGGAGTTGGGAGAAGTTAAAAGAAGTTGGACATGTGACAAATTTTTAATCACAACCAACTTAGGTGAAAAGACTGAGTCGACTTTCCCTCATCAGTAAGGATGTCACAGCCAGATTTTTAGCCACATTATGATCAGATAGGACTTTGTTGGACATCCCAAAAAACTGAAAAAATGGCACTATTAGGGAGAAAATCTGCTTACATGCTTGCTAACTACTCTTGTCTCTTTTATTTTAATTTAAAAATTTTAATTGAAACATGGTCGATTTATAATGTTCTTATCTTTTAATTCAGATTCAAAAATGAGGAAGGAGAGTTACACATGGCATTTTACTATCTTCTTTTGTATTGCTTTTCAAGTTGAAAGAAAAGTCCACCGTTTTCAAGTCCTCTGTCAGTTACTAGCTGTGTGGTTTGCGGCAATCTTTCTAAGCCTTGATTCTTCCATCAATAAAGTGGTACTAATCAGAGTACCTGTTTCAAATGCAGTCATGAAGATTAAAAGAGATAATGCATATAAATTACTTAATAATGATTAGCTCTTACTATCATTATTAGTCTCCCAGAAGTTACTTTCCGTCCACCCTGGCTCTTCCGGTCACGTTTCCCCAGGGAGGGATGGAGAGAGAAGATGGCTGGTGAGTTTGTGAGCCTGTAGTAGCTGCTGCTATAACATCTTAGGTTCAGGAATGCTGCCAGTTGTAGTGATGACCTTGGAGATGGGCAAAAAATGAAAGTTTGCTATAGACAGGAGCTGAGGCATCCGTAATTAAACACTTTGAACTCTTGATTGAGCCTGTCTGTATATGTATCTATGCTTATATATTTATTTAGAAAGTAAGATTAAGTTAAATGTTTCTGGTGGTATTTTTAAACCTTCTATGATGCAACTGTTTCTGGATCCAAACTTGGTTGTGACACTTTCCTAAGGAATTTTAAAAATACAAGTACATGTATTTTAACTATTGCTTTATATTAAAAAAAAGTCTCACAATGGAAATATTCACTATGATTTACCACAAAATGAAAACTTCAGGAATTATAGTTGCTTTCATCCTGGGATAACATTTGCTGTTTGCTGGGGATGAATATCAGCCGTAAAAAATAAGATGGGAGCTGCTTATTTAGTGTTTCCATTTGTTGTAGCAAATCTATCTGTCAGGCGAATCTGACAACAAGATGAGCGCCCCCGGTTTGATTCATGCGGGAGGAGAGGGAGGAAGTCTGCGGGGGGTGGACTTAGGCCTGGAGAATGAGGGAAATGCAGGTGGATAAGGAGACCAGACAAACCACACAGCCGGTGAGCTCGCGGGAGAAAGCGCCCAGCCGCCTGACAGTGACACTCATTTTAGAAGATGTCTGTTTTTAAATTGATAACAACAAAGGACTCATCTTCTAACTTGGAGTTTTAGATTACAAATCACGTGCATATCACTCTGAACGCTTAGTTTCCTGATAGAGTTCCTTATAGGCAAAGAGCAGTATGGAGGATATTATTTAATCTGCTGAATAATGTGTGTTGTGTTCTCAGCTGCGAAGTCATGCTTGACCCTTTGCAACCCCATGGACTGTAGCCTGCCAGGCTCCTCCGTCCATGGGATTTCCCAGGCAAGAATGCTGGGGTGGGTAGTCATTCCCTTCTCCAGGGGATCTTCCTAACCCAGGGATCAAACCCAAGTCTCCTGCCTTGGCAGGAGGATTCTGTACCACTGGGCACCCAGGGAAGCCTAGTGTATTTAACAGGACATGTTAAATACCTACCGCGTTCTAAGTGAATGCTGGTGACTGGGAACCGAATACGATATTGTGTTTGCTCTGGGGACTGGTAGAGGGGGTTGGAAGTAAGCTCATCTACAAACAAATGCAACAAAAACTTAGGAGCATTCCAGAAGTCATAGTTTGTGGGCAAAGAGCAGAGAGTTGTCATTTCCATTTGTGGGTGGGGATTGTCTGTATCAGAAAAGATGTCAGAGAAAAGATGACTGGGAACATTAGCAGATGTTTGTCAGAAAAGATGGGAAAGACATTTCAGAAAAAGGTACATTTGAGCAAGACACGGGGGTGGGAAGCCCATGAGCCATATTTTGGCATCTAGATTTTTTTCTGTGAAATTCATCCAATTATTTTATTTTAAAAGATGATTCAATTACTAAAGTGTAAACACAGATGAGAAGTCTGTTAAAGAGTACTCAGTTGGACTAAAATAATACTTTAGCAATATCTGTTCTGCTAGGGTGCCTGTGGTGGTGCTGTGGGTTGGCTCATTAAACACCATCCCAACTTTCTTCTGTATGTTTGTGCCTGACTGGAGAGCCCAAAGAGCTTACAATGACTTCCTATGGCACTCATATTTGACTTGATTTGGGCAGTCTGATCAACTCTGCTTTCAGCTCCCTCTGTATCACTCCAGCACATGAGGCTTGAGGCCTTGAAGTGTGATCACTAAACACTATAGACTGAATGCCCTTATCCCTAAAATTCAAATGTTGAAGTGCCAGGCCCCAGTGTGATGGTGTTTGGAGGTACAACTTTTTGGAGTGTTATGAATTTGTCAAATTAACAATCGATTAAATGGAGCACAGGGTGCTGGTTGGTGAGCTGTGTTTCAACAACAGATCACAAGGGAAACTGAAATAGAGGAGTTTATTAATCACAGATCCTGAAAGAGTATCTGGAATACTTTAAGAGGCCACCAAGTGAAGTCAAGACAGAGTACAGACAGAGAGATAGGCCCTAGTTACATGGCTTGTGAGGGTCTCTGGGTGGAGCCTTTTGGAGCTGATTTTTAAACCAAGGCTGATTTGGTCAATTGAAAGCAAAATTGCCAGGTGTCCCTGGTGGCTCAGGCGGTAAGGCATCTGCCTGCAATGCAGGACACCTGGGTTTGATCCCTGGGTCAGGAAGATCCCCTGGAGAAGGAAATGGCAGCCCACTCCAGTATTCTTGCCTGGAGAATTCCATGGACAGAGGAGCCTGGTAGGCTGTAGTCCATGGGATGGCAAAGAGTCAGACACGACTGAGTGATTTCACTTCAGTAAGCGCCAAGTGGATTTTGGGTAAGTCCTAGAAGGCTGGGGATCACAAAGGCTCCTGGGGAGTCATACCAGGAACTTACATTTGCCTGTGACTAGAGCGCTGCTCTCTCGAGACACGAGAGAGAGCGTCTTGATCACGGGAGGCCACAGCAAGAGGGAAGGCACCAAATCACCCGGCAACGTGATCAGCAAATAAAAAACTGCTTGCTGTTTAAGCCATCCAACCTATGATATTTACTACGGCATCCAAGGCAGACCGAGACTGAGTTTTGAGATCTCACTTAAGTGTGGAATACCCTCCTCCTTGCAAATCCCCTAAGAGCTTGTAGACACAGGAACTGATCGGTGGTTGCCAGGGGTAGGGGGTGAGGGGTGGGTGAAATGGCAAAGTGAGTCAAGAGGTATAAACTTCCAGTTATGAAACAAATTAGCCATAGGGATGCAATATACAGTGTAGTGGCTATAGTTAAGAGTACTGTATTGCATGTTTGGAAATTGCTAAGAGAGTGGACCTTGAGTTCACATTGCGAGAAAAAAAATTCTGTAACTGTGTGTGGTGATGGGGATTAATTAGACTTACTGTGAGGGTCATTTTGCAGTATAGAGAAATAACGAATCATACAAATCCTTGTGTTATACACCTGAAACTAATGTTACATGTCATTAGACCTCAAAAATAAAAACAAAGGAATTAAGAATGCAAGAAAAGACAGGATTGATACTATCTCAGAAAGAACTTTGGGTGTAATTAGAGCTCCATGGGTCAACAGGAATTGAATAAATCAGAATCTAAATGCATGTTTGAAGACAGCTTATTGCCAACTAAATTACAGTTTTGGAAAATATAAAAAATAAAAGAAAAAAGTATCCACCCACCTCTCAGTTTAAAAGCCTTATGCCTGGAACTTCCCTGGTGGTCCAGGGGCTAAGATACATTTGCCAATGCAGAGGACCTGGGTTCAATTCCTGGTAGGTTTTCTGGGGGAGGGGATGAATGGGCTTTATGGCAACCAGAATGTGGATCATGATGGGTGTAGTGCTTGATGCTCACCAAGCCAGTGTCCTTGTTTTCCTGTTCATCCAGGAAAACCTATCCCAGCCCCTTTCAACAAATCCATATTTTCTGAAGCTTGATGGAACTTTGGGATTGAATTCTGGCAACTGGAATGTGAATGGAAGAGGCTTGTTATTCGAAGCTAGTCCTTCCACCTTCTCTCACAGGAACTTCTACAATATCTCCCATCCTCATCTTCCCACTGGATTTTGATACCCAGGTCCACATTGGGGACTGTATATTGAAAACAGTGAAGCTTCTATAATGAAACAAAGAGCCTCCCTCCCTAGCTCAGGGCTGTACCATGAATGAGTGACGAGCAGTGTTTGCTGAAGGCTTCTGAGATGTGGAGTGTTTTTGTTATAGCAGCTAGCCAGCTCTGACAACTCCTATGTAACTCTTAATGGTTCAATTCAGTTCAGTTCAGTTCAGTCGCTCAGTCGTGTCTGACTCTTTGCGAGCCCATGAATCACAGCATGCCAGGCCTCCCTGTCCATCACTAACTCCAGGAGTTTACTCAGACTCATGTCCATCAAGTCGGTGATGCCATCCAACCATCTCATCCACTGTCATCCCCTTCTCCTCCTGCCCTCAATCCCTCCCAGCATCAGGGTCTTTTCCAATGAGTCAACTCTTCGCATGAGGTGGTCAAAGTATTGGAGTTTCAGCGTCAGCATCAGTCCTTCCAATGAATACCCAGGACTGATCTCCTTTAGGATGGGACTGGTTGGATCTCCTTGCAGTCCAAGGGAAAAACTCTCTAGAGTCTTCTCCAACACCACAGTTCAAAAGCATCAATTCTTCTGGGCTCAGCTTTCTTCATAGTCCAACTGTCACATCCATACAAGACTTTTAATGGTAACCTCAGCATTTACCAAGATTCCTGGAATATAGTAGGTGCTCAGTATATATACTTGCTGAACTAATGAAAAGTTATCTACTGAATTTAAGATAAATTTTTTATAGTTATTTTGAAATATTGACTATAGTCCCTGTGTTGTAAAATATATCCTTATAGCTTATTTATTTTATTTTAAAAATTTGCTCTGTTGAAGTACAGTTGATTTACAATGTGTTAATTTCTACTGTACAGCAAGGTAATTAAGCTATACATATAAATTTTTCTTCATATTCTTTTCCATTATGGTTTATCACAAGATATTGAATACACTTCTCTGTGCTATACTGTAGGACCTTGTTGTTTATAGGAAAAAAATTAAGTAGTATCTATTATGTGACAAGAATTGAATTAAGAACTTCAGGGAAATGATAAGTAAGATATTGTTTTAGCCCTCCAATGGCTAAGAGTCTTTTTTAAAAAGTTACATTTTGCTTTATTCAAACACATTGCTCCTTAATTGTTTTGAAGCATCTTAAATTAAAAGCAAATGTAGTACAATGAAATGCAATAACAATAAAAATCAAGAGCCAGGACAGGCAGTCAAGATCGAGTAAGATGCAGACGTACAGTATAAGCTGTAACCCCTGACCTGGCTCCTGAGGTCGAGTACCTTTGCCTCGTGGAAGCTAAAGTGAAAAATATGCCTGATTAGAAACCTAATTTTGATTTTAGAAGAGGAAAACCCCAGAGACACAAAGTTATACACACCACAAAGGATAAGTGGCCTTTTTTCCCCAGTAGTGAAAATTTTATTTGAACTTGAAATCTTAACAACTGGAGTCACTTATTAGAACTGGGAAAGCTATTAGCATTCAAAAATATTTTTCAAGCTGAGGTTTTATTTAAAATGTAACAGGAATTGTTCTTTAATATGCTAGTGAAATACCATACATTTAGGTTCACTTGAATTTAATGCAAAATGTTAAGCTACTTACTCCATGCTACATGCCTTAAGGGAAGGAAAGTGACTTTTGGTAAATACTCTCTAAGTTCCTAGCACCTAGTAAGCACTCAATAAGTAAGTGCTGACGTGCTGCATGAACACTGTACCACCATCATGTTAAATTTCAGTTGAGTTAGAGTTGGTTATATTTTATAGATTGAACTTTATTAAAGCTTCTTTCAATAGGTGTTACATAATAACCACATTGATTTTAATAAAATGTGCATTGATTATGGCAAAATGTCAGTTTTCTGCCCTGAACACAATCATTAAACAACATTACAATTTTATTAAATCAATTCTATTCATTCATTTTAATTAAGGACAGCTTTTAATTTGACCTTTTTAGTTTGGAGGACATTTGATCAAAATTCAGCAAAGATGCATTTTTTTAGATCCTTAAACAAAAAAGAGAAACTATAATTATGTTGTCTTGATGGTCTTATTCAAAGACATAGATAAAATACATCAATCACATCACTTTAAATTTCAATTTGGGGATCAGAAGGCCAAGTGTTTAAAAAGTTACCTTGGGGGAATTGCCTGGAGGTCCAGTGATTAAGACTTCATTTCTCAGTGCAGGGCCCTCGGGTTTCATCCCTGGTAGGGGAGTTAAGATCCCATATACTGCATGGCACCACCAAGAAAAAAGAAAGAAAGAAAAATTACTATTTTGAAACTAAATTCTTATTTTCTGATCTAGATTCAGGTTCTGAAAGCAGCTTATGTAGCAGAATAGGTTGGTCCTTGGTACTCGTCCGCTTCCCCCAGTTTTCTTCTCTTTATAACACACTTCCTTTCTCTTTTTGACATGACTGGATTTATTTATGTATATTTATTTATTTGGTCGTGTTGGGTGTGTTAGCTGCAGCACTTGGGGTCAGGAGTGCCATGTTCCCTCTTAGCTGCCCTCAGGTGTGTGAGATTTTCGTTCCCCAACCAGGGATGGAACCTGAGACCCCTGCATGGCAAGGTGTATTCTTAAACACTGGACTTCCAGGGATGTCCCCACTCAATTTAATTTTCACTTTAGAAAATATACATTAGAAAGTGTCTCCCAAAATGCTTAGTAGTACAAACCAAGGAAATAACAACAAAAAACCCAGTCCTCACAATAATAGGTGAATGTGGAGTCCAATTTTAGCTTGCAATTTTTTGATTTTTAGTGACCTTGATCACTGTTTTCTCTGTACAATTGCTGGGCCTTTGGATTTCCAGTTGTGTGAATGTGTCTTTAAATTTTGGTTATGGGTTTTTTCTTCTTAAAGTAACCAAATAAATTGGTCTTTTTAATGTGGCTTCCCCCCCATGTCTTTTCCCATTAAACATTCCTAATCTGAGGATTTAATAAATATTCATTTTCCTTTGCAGAAAAAAAAAAAATGTCTCCCAAGATGCTCGTCATCCAGGGATTTTGGTACCTTAACAGAAGAAAATGCCTCGGCTCTTCAATCACAACCTCATTTCTACTTCTAGATTGGATATGACAGGCTGACCCACAGCCAAGGCACGCCCGAGGCTCTGGTTTTAAAAGAAAAGCCTAATGAGATGCACCTACAGTGAGCACGACCTTAGGGACGGACCCCTGCCTCCAGTCCCTGCTGTGTGACCGATAAGACCGAGTCTCACGCCCGCAGGCTTGGCTCAAAGAGTAATTATAATCAAAGTGCATTGTAACTAATTATCTAATTTTGATGAGCTGTTTATAGTTAATTTTGTGAATATTCCATTATGAAAGGAATGACCTTATGAAGTGTTCCAGACAAAAGAGAAATAGATAAGTATAAAATTTCCAGGTACAATTAACTTCTGTTTGAATTCTATCCAATTCCCTTATTCTCTGTATGAAAGTGAAACTGAAAGTTGCTCAGTTGTGTCCGACTCTTTGTGACCCCAAGGACTATACGGTCCTTGGAATTCTCCAGGCCAGAATGCTGGAGTGGGTAGCCTTTTCCTTCTCCAGGAGAACTTCCCAGGCCAGGGATCAAACCCAGGTCTCCCACATTGCAGGTCAATTCTTTACCAACTGAGCTATCAGGGAAGCCATTCTCTGTATGGACTAACCTTTATTCTAAAAGAAAAAGATTAGCAATGTGTCTTGTACATTCATAGGTTTCAAGGCTTGTGTCCACGACAGGTAGTGGAAAACAAAACAGATTTCTATAACTGTATTTTAACCCCAAACAATAAAAACTGGATGAATATCAGTCATTTTCCCCTTCCTCCCTGCCTTACCCTCAATTTGGTTTCACTGTGTTTCTGTTTTGTTTTCTGATTCCTTTTCCTCCAAGGAAATTCCCTTTCCTCCTTCCTTCTCTAGAGGAAGTCAGTATAATATAATGAAATTTGATTTAGGATTAATCTTTCTGAAAAAAAAAACTAACATGACTTAAGCATAGTTTTTTGAAGGATAAAAATTGTCATAAGGAGTGAAATAAGTCAGAGAAGCAGAAACACTGTATGACATCCCTTCCATGTGTAATTTAAAAAGACATGATACAAGTGAACTTATTTACAAAACAGAAACAGACTCACAGATTTAGAGAAGTGAATTTATGGTTGCCGGGGGAAGGATGGAGGGCAGGGATAGTTAAGGAGTTTAGTGTGGAAAGGATACACTGTATGTTTAAAATAGACAACCAACAGGCACCTACTGTATAGCTCAGGGAATGCTATTTAATGTTATGTGGCCACCTGGATGGGAGGTAAGTTTGGGGAAGAAGAGACATGTGTATATATATATGGCTGAGTCTCCTTGCTGTCAACCTGAAACTATCACATTGTTAATTGGCTATACTTCAAGTACAGAAAAAAGTTTAATAAAAAATAAACAAAAAGAAAAACAGAATTGGTTAAAGATATTAATAATATGAACATCATATTTCATTTTCCTAAAATATAACCTTTTTTAGGCATTATGATCATTTTTGCTAAGCAGAATAGAAGTGCTTTTCTCAAACAATTCTTTCTCAAAGAGAATCCAAGCCAAGTGAGCTCTCTATTTGCAAATATTCTCTCCATTACTACAAATGGGTGGAAGCCTTTAAAATTAGTACAGTTGCATTTATTATTCTATGGGGCTAACTAATAAAAATTTTGCTAATAAGATTTTCCTAATAAAGATTTTTCAACCCCCCTTCCTCCCCCCAAAATGAGACCTCTTACTTCTTTCAATAGTTGTTTTCCAGCTATTCAAGGAATTCTTGTAGACATTATTGAGTTAAACGATGTGGATGATGGATAAAAATAAAACATTCCCATCCACAAGTTGTTTGTAATCTGACTGGGAAAACAAAGCAATAGGTAACAATGGGTGAAAGCACCAAAGGTTCTTAAGACTAAAAGAGCATGACAAGCCAGATGCAAAACGAAAGTGGGCTGGATGAAGATTCGGGGGAAGTTTCCTAAAGGTTGAGGCATCAAACTGTGTTTAAGCCTGGGTGGTTCACTGACTCAATGGATAGAAGGAAGACAAGCATTGCAGGTGGGAAAGGCAGTGTACATGAAATCAATTGTGGAAAAGGACGTCTCATTATGATTAAAGTCAACGGTCTATCTAGAACTGGGGCAGGTGGATTCAGGTTGGAAAGCTACATGGAAAAGTGTGTGGTGCAGATCATGGGCTTTGGAATGCAGTCACCTTGAGTAGGGCAATGCCTAGTTTGTGCAGGGCTCTGGGCAAATTTTGTTGTTGTTGTTCACTTCAATATATAAATAATTTGATATAAAAAAGGTATTGTATCCCAGTGTATCATTAGAAAACATCAAGCAAACCGCAATGGAGGAACATTCTGCAAAATACCTTACCAGTCCTCCTCAAAGGGCCAAGGTCATAAAAAACTAGGAAAGACCGAGAAACTGTCTACAGACAGGAAGCCACTGAGCAGATATGATAACAAAATGAATTGTGGGACCCTGGGTAGGACTCTGAGCAGGCGGAAAGAACTGTAATGGGAAAACCGGGGAAATCCAAATAAAGTCTGTAGATTAGTTAACAGTATTATACCAATGCTAATTTCTGAGTTTTGATGAATATGCCATGGCCATGTAAGATGTTAACATTAGGGGAAGTGGGATGAAGAGTATCTTTTGTAACTTCTCTATAAGTGTAAAATTATTCCCAGTAGAAGCTTATTGTTAGAATTATTCTAATAATTCTATAATTCTAATATTCTAACAATTAAAGAAGCTTATTAATTGCTAGAATTATTCCCAGTAGAAGCTTATTCACACATTGTCAATGCAGTGAAACTACTCTGTATGATAGTGTAATGATGGATATATGTCCTCTTATATGTATTTGCCAAAACCTATAGAATATACAGCACTGAGAGTGTACCCTGCTTGCCTGGGTTGATAATGATGTATCAGGGTTGGTTCACTGATTGCAATAAACATGTCACATTGGTCAGAATGTTGATGGAGGTGAGACTGTGTGTAGTGGGGAGGGCTTGGGGGAACTCTACGTTCTGTTCACTTTGGCTCTGAACCCAAAATTTCTTTAAAAAATAAAGTATAGTCTTTGGAGAATGTATATACGTATAACTGAATCACTTAGCTGTTCACCTGAAAACTAACACAAAATTATAAATCAACTATATTCCAACATAAAGTACAAATGAAGTATATTTGTTTAAAATAGATTGTAATACCACATGTATAAGAATCTCACATTTGTATGAAAACTCTGTTAATATACAGTGTTCTCCTCACCCTAGAAATTTTCATCCCTCCCCACTTTTGCATAACCTCTTGAGTTTTCAAAATCAAAAGTTTCAATAAAAATGTGACTATCAAAATGCATTACAAACTCCATGGGTCTGTGTGAGGTATCGTGATTTTTTTTTTATTATTAAGAATTAAGGTTTTGAATAATAGGTGGAAAAGAAGTATGTCTATGTTTGTTTATTGTCAAGTTGGTGGGCATGAAGATTCTGCAGCATATCTAGGCTCCACTTCACCTTCTTGGGGGCCAAACACACTATTTCTACATAATTCTGTATCTCCCACCATTACTCATAATACTGTGGTTTTGGGAAAATGATTTTATAATGAAATAATGTTGATCTTGGTCTTCCCAGGTGACTCATTGGTAAAGAATCGGCGTGCCAAGAAGGAGATAAGGATTTGATCCCTGGAGAAGATCCCCTGGAGGTGGAAACGGCAACCCACTCCAGTATTCTTACTTGGGAAATTCCACAGACAGAGGACCCTGGTGGGCTACAGTCCATGGGGTTGCAAAAGAGTCAGACATGACTTAGTGACTAAACAACAAGAAATATAGATCTCACTACTGTGGTATCTCAGGCCATTTGCTGAGTGCTAGTGACATCGTTGCTCCTGAGGCTCGTCACTGGACCACCTGGGAATATCAGCCCCTAGTAACCCTCTCTACAGCTGTTAACTGTGCTTTGTTGAAAATGAGCTCTTCTTGGAAGCCTTTGGGCTGTAATGACTATGTCACTAGGATGAAATGTCTTTCTTGGTGCCTTCCACAAACCTGCCTGTTACAGGGAGCAGAGATGAGGAGCCTGTGGGCAGAGTTAGAAGAGAAGTCCCATTTATGCAAGGAACCTCTGTCCCCATCCTGCACAACAACCTATGCCTCAGGTAGGAGGGCATGGCTTTACCACACTGGGTGTTTGTGATTCACTGGAACAAGGTTTTGGAGATCTCTGTGACATCTGGCTGACCCCATGTAGGGGGCTGTATGTCAGGCACATCTCTCCCAAAGAGAGATGGGAGTCAGAGCCCATGCAGACCCAAATCCAGGCTACAGTTATCCCCAGATGGCACTGCCAACCCCAGCCCATCTCAGGAACTTAGAAACTCTTGAGGAAGGTAACACTATGAAGTGTGGGGTCTCTGTGGAGTGAGGTCTGGGGAGGAGCCCCACTTTGTTGCTTATGACTAAGGGTAATGTACCTGACTTTGGTCTTATCTGCCTCCTATTAGACCTGAAACCCAGGCCAGTCTCAACCTCTGGGCCTTAGTTTCTTCTTCTCTGAGATGAAGGTAATAACCTCAAATAATTGTTCGGAGGAGTGAATGAGATATTTATTGAGTTCTTGTGAAATGCACTGGAGAAACAGCAGTGAACAAGACATATAGAAATTGCCCTCTTAAATTTTTATAACCCTCTACTCGACGAAGTCAAAACTGTGTTCAGCAAATATTGTACTCTTAATAAATGTTGGGTAGCATTGTTGTTGGTTCAAACTCTAGGACTTCTCCCCAGGGTGTTCCAGGCCTGCCTGGATGCTTCAGTGAGGCCTGATCACCTCTTGGGCTTTAAAGGGTGAGGGAGAAAGGACAGGACCAGGTGAGAAGGGATTTGTTTTTAAACCAAGGGTTACTTTAAGTATATCTAGAAGAGAGAAACAAGAAGATCACAAGACCCTCAGGCAACACTTCCTAAATGTGTTTTTCTTCCAAGTGAGATTTTTCAAGGGGTCAGGAAGCAATGAGTTCAGGACTACCTGGCTGTGAATTCACTCCACTCTGGTTGGGAATGTAAAGATGTCTCTGCTTAAACTGTATCACGATGAGGGTGTTTGCTATAACAATATGTGCACTGACTTTACATTCTCTGAAGATTCCTCCTGATGCCTTCAAAATAAATTCTGTTAATACAAAAATCTCCTTGATGATTTTTCTACAATACAGCAATTTCTAAAAGCGGTATAAAATGCCATTATTCCTTCAACTCTGTTTTCTGACATTCCAACATTTTTGGACCTGAAAAATATATTTTAAAAATCCCTTCCCAGATGTGCTTCTAAAAGGCTGTGTGAACCCCAGAGATACTTTGCTTCTTTGAACAACTGCCTCCCGTACATCCCCATGTGATGTACCAACAAAAGATATTCCATTTGTAATTGGGAATTAGCTTTACTTTCTGCTCAATAGGAATTCTGTCTGAAATTCACTTCCTTTTATGTTCAAATGATATCTCACATGCATTTTAGTTGAACAACAGGGAGAAAAGCCAATTATATTTACTATAACTGTCTTTTCCCATTGTCCTATAATAAAGCACTATCTCCAGGTAAAGAGAGTAAAATTGACATGCATATAGTAAGTTTAAACCAAGAAGCTAACTTATTTTTGATCAGCACTCCAGGGGTACACAGCTATTATCTGGACATGTTTTCTTTACCTGAGCTCTTTGGAAAACAGAGCCTAGGTTGGTCATTATGGGCTGTGTTCTGTCCTGTTCCCACTGCAGACTTTCTGAAGTTCTAACCCCCAGGACCTCATCATGGGACTGTATTCAGAGTCTTCCAAGAGTAATAAAGTTAAAATGAAATCATTAGGATGGGCCTTAATCAAATATGGCTGGTGCCTTTATAGGAAGAGATTTAGACCCAGATATACAGAGAGGGAAGATCATGTGAAGCCACACTGTCCAGAAGCCAAGAAGGGAGGCCCCTGGAGGAACCAACTCTGCAGGCACTTTCGTCTTGGACGTCGAGTCTCCAGAACCGTGAGAAGTAAATGTCTGTGGTTTAAGCCGTCCCGCCTGTGGTACTTTGCTATGGTAGCCCTAGCACACGGAGACTGTGAGGCAACACTTCCTAGTCGCACACCACAGAAAAAACACCGAGACATCCGTGAGCCTGGAGTTTTACTGCATTGATATTTAGTGGAATCATAAAATTGCTCCTTTCTGAGTAAATTTCTGCAACATTAATCATCATCATTTTCATCACCACCATCAGCACGGATATCATCATCACCACCATCACCATCGGTATCATCTTCCTCCTCCTCAGCATCACTGACACCATCACCATCATCACTGTTACCATCATCACCAGCCTCCTCCTCCTCACCACCACCATCACCGCCATGACATCACTACTGTCACCCGAGCACCAGCATCCTCCACCTCCTCCTCCTCCTCATTTTATAACAACAACCCCACCATCTACCAGCTAGTACACATTATCAGACAAGGTGCTCTGGACTTTTCATGTGCACTATAGGAATAGCATCGATACTATAGCAACATCACAAAGCCTCTCAAAACATCAGCGACTCAACACAATGTCTGTGTGTTTCTTTCTCATGCATTGCCTAGGAGGCTTTCCTTGGGGGCTCCATTTCAGTAAGTGAATCAGGGACCCAACAAGCTCCTTCTTCTTTCTGCCTTGCCCTTTTAGAATTCACTCCACCGAGTCAGTAGGTGGAGAGAGAGAGGGACAGAATCAGAGGCAGACGGAGAGGAGGGACACTGTGCTGTTCTCAGGAGGGATTTTATGGTCAAAGCTTGAAAGCGGAGTTTGTCACTGGCCCCCAAATCCACTACCCAGAACTAGGGATGTGGCTTCACACAGAGCAAGAAGGCCTGGGACACGTAGGCCCAGGAGGGAACGCGAGCCAAATAAGGAACGGCGAGCCTGCTTCTGCCACCGTCTGAAAGTTTCTTTTCTCTCCAGGTTTTGCACTGTAATAACGAAGTTTTGGGTTCTTCTTTCAAGCAATCCTGTTGAAGCTCATCTCCATTTAAGAGGAGAAATTCATTAAAACTCATAAATGCTGACTTACCACGCATATTAAAAATATTAAGTTTATTAATAAAATGAGAGTTAACACTTACATGCCCTTACTCTATGCTGGACATATACTTTCTAAATGAATAATCAGCTCAGCAGGGTATTAAAATTATCACCATTATCTCTTTTACAGGAGAAGGAACTGAAGAAGGAAAAAGTTATTTTATCATAGAGTCAGAATTTGAGGCCATAGATGATGATCTGAATTACCACACAGCTCTGCTACTTTCTGGTCAGGAATATAAGATTTGATCTAATTATCAATATCTATGACATTCCAATAAGTAATATTTGTGACCTAGTCAATTGTAAAGATATTGAAAATATTAAACAAATCTAAGATAACATTTTATTTTAAATTTTAGCCCATTTCCTAAATTGGGCTATTATTTTGACCAATTGCTATTGGTTCAGCAGAAACTGAGAGGATTCAGCAGCAGCAGGATGAATATTGTTGATTTTAGAAGGAAATTGACTTCTTGTGACTATCAGTGGTCTAATAACTACTGATTCAATGGAAAAGTCATTGGAATAGTTTGATGTGGTTTCCTGGGTCAAACTATGGCTTTAACAACTAGCAGTCATCATGTCAGAATGATCATGCCAACAATCATTTTGTACATTTTTAGGATGAATTGACAAATGATCTATGCTACAGTTTATAAAAATTGATAATCAGTTGCTGAGATTAAAAGAATTAGGTGCTAATTTGCAGTCTTGGGAACCACCTGTGTGTCATCTGGAACCAGCCTCTCACACAAAGCGCAGGAGGAGACGAAGGAAGGAGGCAGATCAGTGACGATTGGCAGGCAGCAGGTCTGATAAACAAGGAAACTTATATAAGAGACTTGCCTTTGGATGCTGTAAGATGAGTGGGTCTCACATCCACCTGACAGAATTTTCACGTTTATACAGAGGCCTTGGCTAGGTTCAGTCACAGACACAGTCTAGATGGTCTCAGTTCCGTTCAGTTCAGTTCAGTCTCTCAGTCATGTCTGTCTCTTTGTGACCCCATGAATCGCAGCACGCCAGGCCCCCCTGTCCATCACCAACTCCAGGAGTTTACTCAGACTCATGCTCATCGAGTCGGTGATGCCATCTAGCCATCTCATCCTCTGTCATCCCCTTCTCCTCCTGCCCCCAATCTCTCCCAGCATCAGGGTCTTTTCCAATGAGTCAACTCTTCTCATGAGGTGGCCAAAGTATTGGAGTTTCAGCTTCATTATCAGTCCTTCCAATGAACACCCAGGACTGATCTCCTTCAGGATAGACTGGTTGGATCTTCCTGCAGTCTAAGGGACTCTCAAGACTCTTCTCCAACACCACAGTTCAAAAGCATCAATTCTTCGGCACTCAGCTTTCTTCACAGTCCAACTCTCACATCCATACATGACCACTGGAAAAACCATAGCCTTGACCAGAGGGACCTCTGTTGGCAAAGTAATGTCTCTGCTTTTTAATATGCTGCCTAGGTTGGTCATAACTTTCCTTCCAAGGAGTAAGCGTCTTTTAACTTCATGGCTGCAATCACCATCTGCAGTGATTTTGGAGCCCTCCAAAAATAAAGTCTGACACTGTTTCCACTGTCTTCCCATCTATTTCTCATGAGGTGATGGGACCAGATGCCATGATCTTAGTTTTGTGAATGTTGAGCTTTAAGCCAACTCCTCTTTCACTTTCATCAAGAGGCTTTTTAGTTCCTCTTCAGTTTCTGCCATAAGGATGGTGTCATCTGCATATCTGAGGTTATTGATATTTCTCCCAGCAATCTTAATTATAGCTTGTGCTTCTTCCAGCCCAACGTTTCTCATATTGTACTCTGCATATAAGTTAAATAAGCAGGGTGACAATATACAGCCTTGAAGTATTCCTTTTCCTATTGGGAACCAGTCTGTTGTTCCATGTCCAGTTCTAACTGTTGCTTCCTGACCTGCATACAGGTTTCTCAAGAGGCAGGTCAGGTGGTCTGGTATTCCCATCTCCTTCAGAATTTTCCACAGTTTATTGTGATCCACACAGTTGAAGGCTTTGGCGTAGTCAATAAAGCAAAAATAGATGTTTTTTTCTGGAACTCTCTTGCTTTTTCAATGATCCAGTGGATATTGGCAATTTGATCTCTGGTTCCTCTGCCTTCTCTAAAACCAGCTTGAACATCTGGAAGTTCTTGGTTCACATATTGCTGAAGCCTGGCTTGGAGAATTTTTGAGCATTACTTTACTAGCATGTGAGATGAGTGCAATTGTGCGGTAGTTTAAGCATTCTTTGGGACTGTTTTTCTTAGGGATTGGAATGAAAACTGACCTTTTCCAGTCCTGTGGCCACTGCTGAGTTTTCCAAATTTGCTGGCATATTGAGTGCAGCACTTTCACAGCATCATGTTTTAGAATTTGAAATAGCTCAACTGGAATTCCATCACATCCACTAGCTTTGTTCATAGTGATGCTTCCTAAGGCCCACTTGACTTCATATTCCAGGATGTCTAGCTCTAAGTGAGTGATCACACCATCGTGATTACCTTCCATCACCTCCACTAGCTTTATTCATAGTGATGCTTCCTAAGGCCCACTTGACTTCACATTCCAGGATGTCTGGCTCTAGGTGAGTGATTACACCATCATGATTACCTGGGTCATGAAGATCTTTTTTGTACAGTTCTTCTGTGTATTGTTGCCATCTCTTAATATCTTTTGCTTCTGTTAGGTCCATACCATTTCTGTCCTTTATTTAGCCCATTTTTGCATGAAATGTTCCCTTGGTATCTCTAATTTTCTTGAAGAGATCTCTAGTCTTT
This sequence comes from Hydropotes inermis, assembly GCA_020226075.1. Taxonomy (NCBI): domain Eukaryota; kingdom Metazoa; phylum Chordata; class Mammalia; order Artiodactyla; family Cervidae; genus Hydropotes; species Hydropotes inermis. Next base: position 4,759,732 of record CM035281.1, on the reverse strand, counting down.
CCCATTCTGTTGTTTTCCTGTATTTCTTTGCATTGATTGCTGAGGAATCAGCAATCTGGCCATTGTTTGGAACTCTGCATTCAAATGGGAATATCTTTCCTTTTCCCCTTTGCTTTTTGTTTCTCTTCTTTTCACAGATATTTGTAAGGCCTCCTCAGAAAACCATTTTGACTTTTTGCATTTCTTTTCAATGGGGATGGTCTTGATCCCTGTCTCCTGTACAATGTCACGAACCTCCATCCATAGTTCACCAGGCACTCTGTCTATCAAATCTAGTCCCTTAAATCTATTTCTCACTTCCACTGTATAGTCATAAGGGATCCGATTTAGGTCATACCTGAATGGTCTAGTCGTTATCCCTACTCTCTTCAGTTTAAATCTGAGTTTGGCAATAAGGAGTTCATGATCTGAGCCACAGTCAGCTCCAGTCTTGTTTTTGCTGACTGTATAGAGCTTCTCCATCTTTCGCTGCAAGGAATGTAATCAACCTGATTTCGGTGTTGGCCATCTGGTGATGTCCATGTGTAGAGTCTTCTCTTGTGTTGTTGGAAGAGGGTGTTGGCTATGACCAGTGCGTTCTCTTGGCAAAACTCTGTTAGACTTTGCCCTGCTTCATTCTGTACCCCAAGGCCGAATTTGCCTGTTACTCCAGGTGTTTCTTGACTTCCTACTTTTGCATTACAGTCCCCTGTAATGAAAAGGACATCTTTTTTGGGTATTAGTTCTAAAAAGTCTTGTAGGTCTCCATAGACCCGTTCAACTTCAGCTTCTTCCACGTTACTGGTTAGGGCTTAGGCTTGGATTACCGTAAAATTGAATGGTTTGCCTTGGAAACGAACAGAGATAATTCTGTCATTTTTGAGATTGCATCCAAGTACTGCATTTTGGACTCTTTTGTTGACTATGATGGCTACTCCATTTCTTCTAAGGGATTCCTGCCTGCAGTAGTAGCTATAATGGTCATCTGAGTTAAATTCAGCCATTCCAGTTCATTTTAGTTTGCTGATTCCTAGAATGTTGTCATTCACTCTTGCCATCTCCTGTTTGACCACTTCCAATTTGCCTTGATTCATGGACCTAACATTCCAGGTTCCTATGCAATATTGTTCTTTACAGCATTGGACCTTGTTTCTATCACCAGTCCCATCCACAACTGGGTATTGTTTTTGCTTTAGCTCTATCCCTTCATTCTTTCTGGAGTTATTTCTCCACTGATCTCCAGTTGCATATTGGGCACCTACTGACCTGGGGAGTTCCTCTTTCAGTATCCTATCATTTTGCCTTTTCATACTGTTCATGGGGTTCTCAAAGCAAGAATATTAAAGTGGTTTGCCATTCCCTTCTCCAGTGGACCACATTCTTTCAGAACTCTTCACCATCACCTGTCCATCTTGTGTGGTCCCACATGGCATGGCTTAGTGTCATTGAGTAAGACCAGACTGTGGTCCTGTGATCAGATTGGCTAGTTTTCTGTGATTATGGTTTAAGTGTTTCTGCCCTCTGATGCCCTCTCGCAACACCTACCGTCTTACTTGGGTTTCTCTTACCTTGGACGTGGGATATCTCTTCATGGCTGCTCCAGCAAAGCACAGTCACTGCTCCTTACCTTGGACGAGGGCTGTCTTCTCATGGCTTCCCCTCCTGATCTTGAATGTGACACCCTATTCTCAAGGCTGCATCCTTGAGAAACAGCTCCTTGGGTGGAAAATGTGGGTATATCCCAAGGACAGAGGAGGGGTGAGGAGCATCTGATTGGCCATGTCCAGCTCATGGGTCAACTTTCTATTATCACTTCCAATATTAGGAAATAAAAATAGGTACAATATTTACATATGAAAGTGTTAGCTACTCATTCGTGTCCAACTCTTTGTGACCCCATGGACTAGAGCTTGTCAGGCTCCTCTGTCCATGGAATTCTCCAGGCAAGAATAGTGGAAAGGGTTGCCATTTCCTTCTCCAAGGGATCTTCCCAACCCAGGAGTCAAACCCGAGCCTCCCACATTGCAAGCAGATTCTTTACCATCTGAACCTCCTTGGAAGTCCAATATACATATTTTCATTTGTTAAATATTTTGAATATATATCTGTGGGTGCCAAATCTTACAAAAGTACTTGAGAGTGGTCCACACATTGTTATAGCTCCCTTCAAGATTCAGTACAGGTATTACCTTTCCAAGAAATTTTCCCTGTATACCATCAAATATCTTGATAAGCAAAGGATATTTTGGTCTCTAATCTCACAGCTCCCAGATTTCTATCTTTGTACCCATCATCCATCATGCTATCTTCTAAAAAAAATTCTTTATTATATATATTACAAACATTTCTTCCCAACTGATTCCATATATACATGTAAATATATATGATGTATATATACACACATATAGTTGTTGTTGTTTTATTTTTTGGCCAAGTGGCATGTGTGATCTTAGTTCCTTGACCAGGATTGAACCTGTTTCCCTTGCATTGGCAGCACAGAGTTTTAACTGCTGGACCTCCAGGAAGTCTCCGTGATGCTATTTCTTGTTGATTTATCTGTGACCCATTTGAATGTGGAGGTGTGTTCTTGTTTGTGCTTAATGTCATAGATTTTTACTTTAAATCCCTTTAGACTTTGCCTTTGTTTTCTTAGGATATGTGTACTTACAAGATGCTTACACTAAACGCAATAATAGATCATGACCCTGGAGTCTTTTACCTGCAGCATCATCAGAGTTGAAAACATATCAGAGATGGTTACAACATCCTTCTGAATTTTCCAGTATGTTTACATCTACCATTTTTTATCAACCTCCTTTCTTAATTTTTCTCCATTGGAGTTTAGTTCTTTCATTATTTTAAATTGCAAGATCATTGCTAAAATTCCACTAAAATTTTTAAAAAATGACATATTTTTCTTTATTCCATTCTGGTTAAACCTCATACTTTCATGTTTATAAATTCTGGTTGCTGCAGAACCATACTTAATCTACATAAACTTTACTCACAATGTGACTATAATCTTGTTTCGTGAATGTCTGTGGGTTTTTCCTACCCTTTATCTGGTAAGTCACCCTGACTCTGAGACAAAATGATGAGATAGAGGTAGACAAGAAAAGATAGAGAAAACAGCAAATACAAAACACTTAAGATGAAAAAGAAATTCGCACGTTTGTGGAAAAGAAGTGTGGTGAGTGGCGAGTAGAAGGAAATAGAATTGAGGAAGTTGATGCTTAAATCATGAAAGGGCTTTTAAGCCCTGGTGAGGATGTTCGATTTTATTCTAAGTGCAGAGCAACCAGACACTGCATTGTCGGATTTATGACAGAAATGCTTTCTATGGGGAAGCTGGACTGGGAAGGGGCCAGTGTGGAACAGTGAGGCCAGTGCAGCAGTGGAAGTGGCGATGGTGATGGTGGTGGCTCAGGATGAACAGTGGCAATAGAGAGGGCAAGAAAGCACAGAGTTTTCAGGCTGCATGAAAGCTAGAACTTGAGGATGAATTGGCTACAGTGTGAGAAGAGGAAAACAGAGGGACCGATGTAATTATAGCACGAAAATATCATTGGGTGTTGGTAACATTTTCTGAGATAGGAAGGAACAGAGGTTAGAAGTGGCTTTGATAGTGAGTGAGTCACAAGTTCTATTCTCAGCCTGCTGCGTGTGGGATGCTTATAAAATGAAAAGGAGGGTGGATTCTGTGGGGAGACTGGAACTGGATAGAAATATGAATGTTATCAGCACATAGATGTTATTTAAAGCCACAAAACTGGGTATTCCACCTAAAGACAGTGTATATATAAAAGTAAATGGTTGAGTCAAGAGCCTAGAGATCCTCTAGCATCTAAAGTGTGTTGATATGGACAAGTCAGAATCAATACATCAAGCATAATAACAGTAATAAACGTGTAGGCACTTAACGAAGCCCTCAATTTGTGTAAAGCAAAACCTGACAGAATTGAAGAAAAAAATAGAAAATTTGGCTAACATAGTTGGAGACTTCAATACCCTGCTTTTAATAATGAGTAGAATGGTTAGAAAGAGCATCAACTGAAAGTAGAAGGAATGAACAATTCTGTAAAACAGCTGGATGCTATACATATCTATATCTATAGAACTCCTCACCCAACAACAGCAAAAGGTCCATTCTTCTTAGTGCACATGGAGTGTTTTGTAGGACAGACCATATGTTAGGCCATAAAACAAATCTCCAAAAATTTAGAAGGACTGACACTATACGAAGTATGCTTTTCAAATACTGTGAAATATATTAGAAATCAATAACATAAGGAAATTTGAGAAATTCAGATATATGTAGAGATTAATCACACTCTTAAATAACAAGGAAAATGATGGAGAAAAATCAACAAACCAAAAGCAAGTTCTTGGAAAAGGTAAGCAACATTTATAAATCTTTAACTAGACTAACCAAGATAAATGAATACATACATGAATGAAAAAAATAAAAGAAAAAAACTCAAAATTACTAAAATTGAAATAAAAGTATATATTATTACAAACTTTAAAGAAACAATAAAAAAGATAAGGAAATACTGTGAAAAATTGTATATCAACAAATTAGAAAAGCTAGGTAAAATGTATAAATTTCTAGAAAGACACAAGCTATCAGAACTGACTCAGCGGGAGGGAGGCTCATGAGGGAAGGAATATATGTATACAGATAGCTGATTCACTTTGCTATACAGCAGAAGCTAACATAGTATTGTAAAGCAATTATACTCCAGGTTAAAAAAAAACTGACTCAAAAAGATATAGAAAAATAGTTATATAACAAGTAAATAGACATATAACAAGTAAAGTGGTAGAATTAGTATCAGTAAAATTTCCACAAAGAGAAGTCCAAGACCAGATGACTACTCTGGTGAATTCTACAAACTATTTAAAGAAAAATGAACACATATGCTTTATAAACTGTTCCAAAAAATAAAAGTGGAGAACACACTTTCCAACTCATTTTATAAGGCCATTATTACCTTGATATCAAAACAAACAAATCACAAGAAAAGAATAATACAGACCAGTATCCCTTACAAACATAGATAAAAACCCCTTAACAAAAACCATAGTGAACTTTACCCCAGCAACATGTACAGAGAATTAGAAGCCATAAGTTTTTGTAAATTTTTCCCAAAATGTAAATTTGTATTAAAATATATAAATATCAATAAATGAAATATACCTTATTGAGAAAACAAAGAACAAACCCCACAGACAATCTTAATTAATTCTGAAAGCCATTTGACAAAATTCAATACCCTTTCATGATTGAAAACCCTAAACTAGAAATAGATGGAAACTTTGTCACCATGATAAAGAGCATCTGTGTAACACCCACAGCCAACACCTACTTATTCACGACAGATGGAAAGCTTTCTTAGTAAGATGAAGTACAAATCAAGGGTGTCCATTCTTGATACTTCAATTCAATATTATTAGAGAGATTTGAGCTCAGGAATTTAGTCAAGAGAAAGGAAGAAAATTCCTTCAGATTGGAGCACAAGAAATAAAACTACCTATTTGCAAATGATATGACCTTGCACATAGAAAATCCTCAGGAAAAATCAACAACATAAAAAACAAAAATATCCTAATAGGTCAAATATCAGTAATTGAGTTCAGCAAGGTTGCATAATGCAGAATCAATATATGAAAATCAATCATAGTTTCACATATTAGGGATGAATACTATGGAAATAAACAAATTGCAGTTGCAGTTACATTAAACAGAATGAAATACATAAGAGTAAATGTATCAATGTGATTAAAAAGCTTGCATACTGGTGAAAGAAATGTTGAAGAAGTTAAAGAGTTCTAAAATAAATGGAAAAACATCCCATGTTCATGCATTGAAATACTTCATAGAGTTAAGATGATTTCCAAATTGATCTACAGATTCAATACCATCCTTGTCAAGCTCTTAGCAGACTTTGTCCCCCTTTTTTGCAGAAACTGAGGAGCTGATTCTAAAATCCATGTGGAAATGCAAGGAATCCAGAACAATGAAAACAATTCTTTCAAATTTTGTGAAAGAGCATATCAGTGAGATCGCATCTCCAGATTTGAAAACACACTGCAAAGCTATAGTAATCAGGACTGTGTTGTACTAGAATAATGAGCCATATAGACCAAGGAGAGTCCAAAATTGAGTTTACAAATAAATGCATTTAGTTATAGTCAATTGATTTTTGACAAGGGTACTAACAATTCAACAGAGAATTTAGCAAATGATGCTGGACATTGAAATAACATAGGATTGCTGCCTAGTTTACAAAAATTAACTCAAATGGATCAAAGGCTTAAACATGTCTTATCATTTTTATAGTACTGCTTCTTATGAAACTGTTAGAAAGCTCAAAAACTAAAGGAAAAAAAAAACAAATTGGACTTCATCAAAATTAAAAACTTCTGGGCATCAAGGGATGCCATAGTCAAAATACTGCCAAGAGAATGGGAGAAAATATTTGCAGATTGTATGTCTGATATCAACAACACCAGATGTGCAGATGATACCACTCTAATGGCAGAAAGTGAAAAGGAACTAAAGAGCCTCTTGATGAAGGTGAAAGAGGAAAGTGAAAAAGCTAGCTTCAGAGGGAGGTGGGAGGGGGGATCGGGATGGGGAACACATGTAAATCCATGGCTGATTCATTTCAATGTATGACAAAGCCCACTACAAAAAAAATAAAAGCCAGCTTCAAATTCAACATTAAAAAAAACTAACATCATGGTATTGGGTCCCATGTTTCAGGGCAAATAGAAGGGGAAAAAAGTGGAAGCGGTGACATACTTTATTTTCTTGGGCTCTAAAATCACTGTGGATGGTGACTACAGCCATGAAATTAAAAGATGCTTTCTCCTTAGAAGGAAAGCTATGACAAACCTAGACAGTATATCAAAAAACAGAGACATCATTTTACTTAAAAAGGTGTGCATAGTCAAAGCTATGGTGTTTTGTTTTGTTTTGTTTTTTTCCAGAAGTCATATACGAATGTGAGAGTTCGCCTGTAAAAAGGCTGGGTGCTGAAGAATTGATGCTTTCAGATTGTGGTGGTGGAGAAGCCTCATGACAGTTCCTTGGACTTCAAGGAGATCAAAGAAGTCTATCCTAAAGGAAATCAATCCTGAACACTCATTGGAAGGACTGATGCTGAAACTTGAAACTCCAATACTTTGACCACCTGATGTGAATGACTGATTCATTGGACAAGATCCTGATGCTGGGAAAAATTGAAGGCAAAAGAAGACGGCTGCAGAGAATGAGATGCATATGAATTTGAGAAAACTCCAGGAGACAGTAAAGGACAGGGAAACCTGCTGTCCTGCAGTCCATGGGGTTACAGAGTCAACACAACTTTGTGACTGAGCAACAAAAACATCTGTTACATTCTAGTATCTAAAATAAGGAAAAACTCCTACAATTTGCAGTAGGTAGAATAATGATCCCTTAATAACATCCACATTCTAACCCCTGGAACTTGTGGGTATTTTACCTTTTGTGGCAAATGATACTTTGCAATGTAATTAATCCAAGAATCTTAAAGTATGAAGATTACCCTGGATTATCTAAGTGGGTCTGATACAGTCACAAGGGTTTTTATGAGAGGGAGAAAGGAAGGTCAAAGTCATGGGTGCTGTGACAGTGGAAGTGGAGATAAGAGTTATGCCAACATGAGCTAGGACTAGGGACAGCCTCGGTTCAGTTCAGTCGCTCGGTCGTGTCCGATTCTTTGCAGCTCCATGGTCTGCAGCTCACCAGGCTTCCCTGTCCATCACCAACTTCCGAAGCTTGCTCAAACTCATGTCCGTTGAGTCAGTGATGCCATCCAACCATCTCATCCTTTGCCATCCCCTTCGCCTCCTGCCTTCAATCTTCCCCAGCATCAGGGTCTTTTCCAATGAGTCAGTTCTTCTCATCAGGTGGCCAAAGTATTGACGTTTCAGCTTCAGCATAAGTCCTTCCAATGAATATTCAGGACTGATTTCCTTTAGGATTGACAGGTTGGATCTCCTTGCATTCCAAGGGACTCTCAAGAGTCTTCTCCAACACCACAGTTCAAAAGTATCAATTCTTCAGTGCTCAGCTTTCTTTACAGTCCAATTCTCATATCCATACATGACTACTAGAAAATCCATAGCTTTGACTAGATGGACCTTTGTCAGCAAAGTCTCTGCTTTTTAACATGCTGCCTGGGTATATGGGTAGCCTCAAGAAGCAGTGAAAACACTAGGAATAAATTCTTTCTTCAAACCTCTAGAAGGAATACTGCTCTGTCAACATCCTGAGTTTAGCCTGGTAAGATCCATTTCAAGCCTCTGATCTCCAGAACTGTAAGATAATAAATAGGTGTTGTTTTAGGCTACTGTGTTTTTTAGTAATTTGTTACAGCACAATAGGAGACTAATATGGATTTTAATACCTAGAAGTGGAGTGACTCTGATTACAAATACCTAAAAATTTGGAAGTGGCCCTTGGGCAGAGGCTGGAAAAAAATGAGAAACATAATAGAAAAAGCCTAGATTACCTTATTACCCTGAAAGGATTGTTAGTAAGAATTTAGATATTAAAGGTTCTGAAGATGAGAGCTCAGAAAGAGGTGAGGAGCATGGTAGATAAAACCTACATAATCCTACAGAATACTGAAGGCATCATAGACAGACTGCTGGTAGAAATATGAATACTGAGTGCTATTGGTGAGGTATGAGAAGGAAATGAGAAACATATTATTGAAAAATGGATGAAAGGGGATCCTCGTTACATAGTGGCAGAAAACTTAGTAGAGTTTTCTTATACTTATGTGAAAGGAAGAACTTTTAAGTAATGAACTGAATTGAACTAAGGAGATTTCCAAGCAAAGTGCTGAAAGTGTGGCCTGGTTTCTTCTTGTTGCTTGTAGTAAAATAAAAAGCACAAATTAAATTGAGAAAAAAATATTAAGCAGAAAAGAAACAAGAATTTGGTGACTGGGGACATTCTCAGTTTATCTGGGTTGCAAGAGACACTAAAATATGGAGATGTAGTCAAGGGTATGACACACCAATCTTTTTCTAGTTCCTGGGAAGGAAAAAAAAGGTCAGAATATTCAAATCAGACAGAAAAGCCTTTAAAGAGATTAAGCATGTGACTCAGCCATTTCCCCAGGAGCTAGGGATGGATAGAGATGAGATGGGATTATTTTGTGGTGGAGTCTCTAGTTTATGAGAGTGAATCCCCAAACATACACAGAAGACCTACAGGGTTGGTAAGGATATTACACCAGCAGAAATATTGTCTACTTGGGCACAAAAAAGAGGATAAAATAAAAGAAGGCTGTCCAACTGCTAAAATTCTATAGGCAGGCAACAAGCTAATAAACAACTAAGCTATAAACACTTGCTACCCTCTGTGAAAAATGAAAGCTGTCTCAGAGGGTGGAGCCTTGAGCCTGGAGAGAAAATGGTTTTCAAGCATTGGTGGTAGAGAGTATATGGTTTTCTTTTAAGAGTTACAATGTGATATGTATGAAAACAGGCTATCAACAACAGTGTCATCAGGAAGCATCTTTCATTAAGTGTTCTCCCTGTTCTAGACATCATTCTATAGGTGTTTTGTGTGATTATTCTAACAACACTATGAAATAGATAATCTCATATCCATTTTAAAACATGTTAATTATGGTTTGGAGGTAATTTGCTCATGGTCGCAGAGGAGGGGTGGAATGGGCTGCTTTCAGAGCCTGGAATGGGTACCACCTTGGTACAGTTCCTTCTTATCCTATAATGGCTTAAGGAGACATAATAAAAGTCACCTTAAAAGTACTAAGTCAAAAGGACCAAAGGGATAGTTTTCATTGTCCCAAAATAGCTATGGCACCAATAGACGAGAAGAAAAATAGATTATTGACTGGGAAGCAAATATCAGCATTTCCTCCTTTAAATATTCTAGTATGGAAGAAATTTTTACTATGAATGCAAAATACTTAAACTGCCTGGCCCTGCTAACCTTGTAATAAGAGTACTTCCAGTTACTTTAGTTCCTGGATACTCTGTAATTCAGAGCAACTAAATATTAGATACAAAATATCAAATCCCAGAGTCTATGATTTTAAGGAGTTTCCTGGTGGTGTAGTGGTTAGGGTTCCACGCTTCTGGGCTTTCATTGCTGTGGCCTGGGTTTAAGCCCTCCTTGGGGAACTGAGATCTCACAAACCATGCAGGGTGGCCAAAGGAAAAATGAAGACCCTGTAATGTCAACATCTTCATGTAGTATTGGTTGCTCAGTTATGTTCAACTCTTTGTGACCCCGTGGAATGTAGCCCACCAGGCTCCTCTGTCCCTGGAATTCTTCAGGCCAGAATACTGGAGTGGGTAGCCATTTCCCCTCTCTAGGGGATCTTCCTGACCAGGGATTGAACCCAGGTCTTCTGTATTGCAGGGAGATTCTTACCATCTGAGCCACTAGGGAAGCCCCATGAAGATTAGCTCCAAGTAGAAAACGTGCAGAGGAACTGGTCTGCAGAGTCATTATTCTTCTCACTGAAGTCACTAAAATGATAATCTTGAGAGTATATAGCTGGGTAATGGAATGTAGTGGTCAAAGCATGGATTTCAGAGGAGGGTTGAACTAACTGGGTTACCATGAGCAAACTGCCTCATAGGATGGTAGTGATGACAAAATATAGTATTTCATGTGACCTGGTTAGCACAGTAGCTTATACGTATTAAGCACTCCATATAGTTTACCTCTTGTGATTATATTTTAGTCCATGGCACTTGGTTAATATGACTCTTTTAGATAACAAATCAGGTCCCTGAGCCTATATGATAGAAGAGAAGACCTGGGACTCCAGTAAAACTATTCCAGGAACAAGATATTCTGTTTGAATCCCATGGGATTTCATGAACTAGAATAATTTCAGAAAACAATGGGAGATAGAGGAGACAAAAGAATTATTGGTAACTTGCATTATCAAGTTAAGATCGCTGAAATTCAGTCATGCAAACAAAGCAAGCTACAAACAGAACAGATCCAACTGTCAACCATAAAAAGTTTCTTCTTGAACATACCTAACACTTTTTCAGCTTATATTATTACGTTCTGGATGCTATTTTAGGGTTTTATTTATATTATTTTGCCAAAGCTCCACAGTATTATGTCTAGAGAACAGTAAGTAAAACTATTTGCAGACAAGTTTTCCATGGTACACAGAGGTTTAATGTCACATGCTAGTAAGTAGTGGAGCTAAGATCCTATCCCAACTTGTGTCACTCCATAATCAGCTCAACTAGCATCCCTTCTTCTGCAGAGCTCATCATTTGTGAGGAAAATGGACACATAAATGGAGTATTTCAACAAAATAACATATGGTTAAGAAGCATAAATGACTCAGGAATACAAAGATTTAACCATCGGCCTATTCTGAGGTTCAGAACTAGCTTCTTTAAAGAGATCATGCTTGAATATAATCTTAAATGATGAAGAAGATAAGAAGGGCATTCCTGAGAGAGAAAACGGTACCAGTGAAGGCGTGGGTAGATGAAAGCCATCTAGAGACTATGCAGCTTACGGAGAATTCCATGTAGTTCAAGACTGACAAGTGTAAAGGACTTGAAGGAGGTTTTTGAAGATAACACTGATATGCATCTGGAGGTCTACTTGTAACAGCGGAGTCTGAAGGGGCAGAAACTGTTCCCTCCGCTGCTTCTTGTAGCGGCACATCCGTAAGCAGGAGTGAAGTGGAAGTCACTCAGCCGTGCCCAGCTCTTTGCAACCACATGGACTATACGGTCCATGGAATTCATCCGTAAGCAGGAGTGAAGTGGAAGTCACTCAGCCGTGCCCAGCTCTTTGCAACCACATAGACTATACGGTCCATGGAATTCTCCAGGGCAGAATAGTGGAGTGGGTAGCTGTTCCCTGCTTCGGAGGATCTTCCCAACCCAGGGATCAAACCCAGGCCTCCCTCGCTGCAAGAGGATTCTTTACCAGCTGAGCCACCAGGGAATAAATAGGAGAATGGCTTTACATGACCAGACATCTACATTATAATTGTATTTTTTTCTCCTGGGTAAATTAAATTAAAATGTTAACAAACCTAACTTTAAAGCTAAACGTACCTAGATATGTGAAAGGTCAATATATATATATATATACTTCCTTGTATGTGGGCTGTTTATAGTTAGGGTTTTTAAGGCTGGTCATGGAACCTCTTGGAGGACAGTTGTTTCCTGTCTGGAATATTAGAGGATGAGACTGTCCCTGGGAAAGATGGGTTTAGGGATATCTCAGCGCACAGGCTTGGAGCCTCTCCGGATGCGGAAACGCCTCCGCCTGTGGCACACCACACTGCTGGGTTGGGAAGCATCCTGGAATTGTTCAGATGGTTCTTATGAAGATATGTTAGTACTGGAGCTGCAGTCAGACTTGGTTGGCACTATTACTCTACTCTTATACGGGAGGCCATGTGGTCACTAACATCTCTTAAAAACCTGCTAAAGAGTAGGCATCAATTTTAGTTTAATGATCTTAATACCTAGGGGCCGGAGGTGTAAGCGGATAAGGGTCTGCTTGTCATACCTGTGGAGAAATGATCCAGTGGGTCAGAAGAGCGCTCACTTGTACCTAGCCTTGCATGATAAGTTAAGGAGCACACACATGTCAGGAATCACTGGTGGATTTTAAGGAATAGAGTCTAAAATGGTCAGACATGAAGCAGTGCTTTCACATGACAGTGTGAAGGGATTAAAAACTAAAGGACAGCAGCTAGAAGACTATTGTAATCACTGCATGCTGGAAGACTGTATGCTATGGAGTCAGACAAGCTAAGGTTCAAATTTTGGACCTACTACCTCCTGGATTTGGATGGCATCACTGACTCAGTGGACATGAGTTTGAGCAAGCTTCAGGAGTTGGTGATGGACAGGGAAGCCTGGCACGCTGCAGTCCATGGGGTCGTAAATAGTTGGACACTAAGTGACTGAACTGAACTGAATTTACCTCCATCTTTTTTAAGTCTCAGATTCCTCCACTAGGAGGAATGTAGGAAAGAGGGAGGATGGTTGTAAGATTTAAGAGATCATTTGTGTAGCATGCCTCATTTAGCACTTCCCATAGTAAATGAATAACTATCACATCTTTTTTTTTTTCTCTTTTAGGCAAGATTTTTCAGCGTGCTATTAGTCAGCAATACCAAGGGATCAGGAATGTATTAATATCTCAATGTATACATGAGGCAGTTTCTTTTTCTTTTTTTTCCATTTATTTTTATTAGTTGGAGGCTAATTACTTTACAATATTGTAGTGGGTTTTGTCATACATTGACATGAATCAGCCATGGATTTACATGTGTTCCCCATCACGATCCCCCCTCCCACCTCCCTCCCCACCCGATCCCTCTGGGTCTTCCCAGTGCACCAGGCCCTAGCACTTTCTCACGCATCCAACCTGGGCTGGTGATCTATTTCACCCTAGATAATATACATGTTTCAATGCTGTTCTCTCAAAACATCCCACCCTCGCCTTCTCCCACAGAGTCCAAAAGTCTGTTCTGTACATCTGTGTATCTTTTTCTGTTTTGCATATAGGGTTATTGTTACCATCTTTCTAAACTCCATATATATGTGTTAGTATACTGTAATGGTCTTTATCTTTCTGGCTTACTTCACTCTGTATAATGGGCTCCAGTTTCATCCATCTCATTAGAACTGATTCAAATGAATTCTTTTTAATGGCTGAGTAATATTCCATGGTGTATATGTACCACAGCTTCCTTATCCATTCGTGTGCTGGTGGGCATCTAGGTTGCTTCCATGTGCTGGCTATGATAAACAGTGCTGCGATGAACATTGGGGTGCACGTGTCTCTTTCAGACCTGGTTTCCTCGGTGTGTATGCCCAGAAGTGGGATTGCAGGGTCATATGGAAGTTCTCACATCTTATGACTTTCAGATGCCCATCACTTTTTCCCTTTCATATGCTAATGCTGGACATTTCTTGAAAAGCCAACAGCATCTTTCTTTGTGCAATTTAGTATAAAACTTAGAATGAAAATCTCTCACGAAGAGACTTCATTGATTACAATTAAATCTAATCAAGATACAGATAGTTGACATGATGTCTTACTCTGAAACCAAGGAAAGTAAGTCACCAGTGAGAGGAAAATGGGGCAATGAACAAACTGCAGAAACAAGAGGCTGGTTGGTGGTGGATGTATTGAGAGAAAAAAAGACAAACACTACCAAAATGCTGGTCCTGCTAATTAGACACATCTGTAGCTTGGCTCAAGCTAAGCATGCTTCTCTTTTCTCCTTATCAACTAAGCTGTTTCCTGATTTTATTTCCCTATCAAATAGCACTTTGTATCAAAATGATATTTAGGTTTGGGGTTGTGTTATCACTGAATGATTGTCTGGCTTCATTTTTTCCCCATATGGATGGTTTCAAAGTAGGCTCTTTCAGTCTTGTGGATGGTTTGAAGAGGCTGTGTGGAGCCGGTAATACCTTTGCAGTTGACTGTGTTTATTCAGTGGTGAAGCAATAGAGTCATCATCATCATACAGAATGAGGGGTTTATTTGGAAGCCTAAGGTGTTTAATACTTGAACAGAAACACTGCTACTGCTGGATTCAGCAGTAGATTTAATAGGATGCATTTTGTTTAAAACTCTGGAAGAATGGTTTTGAGAGAGTGAAGCAGTTGCCTAAGTTGGACTGAAGTTATGAGGTATAAGTTCATTGATGTCTTTTGTGATCAAAACTGAAATTAGTTTTCCTCTATAGTTTTGGACTGGGAAGCTTTCCTAAGCTACCAAATTCTTTTTTCATTTTTCCAAGATAAGTTGAGCACAGAAAGATTTGCAGTGACAGTCACCCTCTGATAACAGATATAATTGAGATAAATATATTTAATATATTCTTTTTTACAAATTGCAATTGGTTTCTTCTCATATTACATTTTCATGAAAAATTTCTGCTATGATTTATAATGATTTAAAAACAAAAAGATTGTTTTGAACAAAGAGTCAAATGAAAAAGAGATCCAGTTATTCAAATATGACCTATTTCTCTACATCAGCACAATGGTTCCATGATATGACAGGGTGGATTAAACAATATTTCATTATAAAAACAGTGATAAATTAGCATCAATAGGGCAATACTTGATTATTTCTATTAAAGAATACCTTGTGCATAGATAAAATTGACAGCAGTTTAATTCACAGTAATATCTGATGGCTCTGAAAGGTCCTTTTGTCCTCAGATTCCAGGTCACAGGATCTATCTGTTCACAGTTTCACTGGCCCCTATTTTGGGAGAAAGCTTGATGATGTGGATCAATGCCTCTCCCACAACATTTATTTCAAGAATACTGTCTTGTCATGGAGGTTCCTTAAAAAATTAAAAATAGAGCTACCAAGCATGTGTGCATGCTTATTTGCTCAGTCATATCCGACTCTGAGAGTCTTTGGACTGTGGCCCACCAGGTTCCTCCGGAGGTTCATGGGTTCCTCCGGGCAAGAATACTGCAGTGGGTTGCCATGCCCTCCTCCAGGAGATTATCCAGACCCAGGAACCAAGCCCTCTTATCCTGTGTCTTCTGCATGGCAGGTGGATTCTTCACCCACTGCACCATTAGGGAAGCCCCAAAGCTACCATGTGATCCTGCGATCCCACTCCTGGGCACATATACAGAGAAAAACGTGGTCTGAAGGGATACGGGCACCCCGATATTCACTGCAGCACTATTTATAAGAGCCAAGACATGGAAGAAACCTAGATGGCCATTAACAGAGGAACGGATAAATATGTGGTACACAGTGGAATATTCAGATCAGTTCAGTTCAGTTGCTCAGTCGTGTCTGACTCTTTGTGACCCCTTTGGACGCTATGGACCCCAGCACACCAGGCCTCCTTGCCCATCACCAACTCCCGGAGTTTACTCAAACTCATGTCCATTGAGTCGGTGATGCCATCCAACCATCTCATCCTCTGTCATCCCCTTCTCCTCCTCCCACCTTCAATCTTTCCCAGCATCAGGGTCTTTTCAAATGAGTCAGCTCTTCACATCAGGTGGCCAAAGTATTGGAGTTTCAGCTTCAGCATCAGTCCTTCCAATGAACACCCAGGACTGATCTCCTTCAGGATGGACTGGTTGGATCTCCTTGCAGTCCAAGGGACTCTCAGGAGTCTTCTCCAACACCACAGTTCAAAAGCATCCATTCTTCAGTGCTCAGCTTTCTTTATTGTTCAACTCTCACATCCATACATGACCACTGGAAAAACCATAGTCTTGACTAGATAGACCGTTGTTGGCAAAGTAATGTATCACCTTTTTAATATGCTCTCTAGGTTGGTCATAACTTTCTTTCCAAGGAATAAGCATCTTTTAATGTCATGGCTGCAGTCACCACCTGCAGTGATTTTGGAGCCTCCAAAAATAAAGTCTTCCACTGTTTCCCCATCTATTTGCTGTGAAGAGATGGGACTGGATGTCATGATCTTAGTTTTCTGAATGTCGAGCTTTAAGCCAATTTTTTCACTCTCTTCTTTCACCTTCATCATGAGGCTCTTTAGTTCTTCTTCTCTTTCTGCCATAAGGGTGGTATCATCTGCATATCTGAGGTTATTAATATTTCTCTCAGCAAACTTGATTCCAGCTTGTGCTTCATCCAGCCCAGCGTTTCTCCTGATGTACTCTGCATATAAGTTAAATAAGTCGGGTGACAATATACAGCCTTGACATACTCCTTTTCCTATTTGAAACCAGTCTGTTGTTCCATGTCCAGTTCTAACTGTTGCCTCTTTACCTGCATACAGATTTCTTAAGAGGTAGGTCAGGTGGTCTGGTATTCCCATCTCTTTCAGATTTTTCCATAATTTATTGTGATCCACATAGTCAAAGGCTTTGGCGTAGTCAATAAAGCAGAAGGAGATGTTTTTCTGGAACTCTCTTGCTTTTTTGATGATCCAGCCGATGTTGGAAATTTTATCTCATTACTCAGCCATAAAAGTGAATGAAACAATGCCATTTGTAGCAACATGGATGGACCTGTAGATTATCATACTGCCTGAAGTAAGTCAGAATGAGAAAGACAAAATCATATAACACTTACATGTGGGATCTAAAAAAGTGATGCAAATTAAATTATTGGCAAAACAGAAACAGATTCACAGTCATAGAAAACAATCTTATGGTTACCGGGGGAATGGTGGGGAGAGGGGACAGTGAGGGAGTTTTAGGTCAACATATACACACTGTTGTAATAAAAATGAATAGACAACAAGGACCTACTGTATAGCACAGAGAACTCTTTTAATGTTATGTGGCAGCCTGGATGGGAGCAGAGTTTGGGGAAGAATGAATACATGCATATGCATGACTTATTCACTTTACTGTGCATCTGAAGCTATCACAATATTATAAATTGCTTATACTCCAATATAAAATAAAAAGTTTATGAAAAAAGAATATATTTTTGGCATATAGGCAGACTTTGAAGCATATGTCTCTATTTCTAATCCTACTGGTTACAGCTGAACCAAAAATGGGCCAAAGCAGGATACCAGAAATAAATGACCTAAGAATTCTGGTTCAAATAGATAAACTGTTTCCTGTGGCTTTGAGTCAGGAAATACTGAGACAGTGACCATTAGCAGGATGCCAGGAAGCTCTGCTGAGACCCTGGCTCAAACTCCACATGCTGTTTGAGGAAACAGATTGAACAGGGGATGGATGAGAACATCCGTAAAGATGAAGGAGAAACAGCAGATATGCCGAGGAGCCAGAGAGAGAGGCTAGGAAGGAAGAGCGAGAGGATGGGAGGGCCGTGCCTTCCTCCCTGCCCCCAGCTCCAGTTTTTGTTCAGCCCATGTATCTTCACGATAATCACACACTCTCTCTGGTAGCTCAGGTTACCAGAGAGGTAAGTCAGGTCTTCCTTTTTTCTCAACATAAGAAGCAAAACACAAGAAAACATCAAAAGTTCTATTTGCAAATAAGTTCAGAAATACTGACATAATATTTTCTGAGTACCTGTTGCTTAATGAGCTTAAATAAGTAGCAAAACTAAAGTGCTGGATCCAGAATAGGCCTGAGGGAATGGGCAGGAATTGAAATGGTCCTTTGGACAGTGGAATGCTTAGGGGGCACTCTGTACTCATTATTTTCCTGGATGAGCTTTGGGCTAGGAGTCTAGGGAGATGGAAAAGAAGCATTGGTAAGAACACTATTTTCTCCTCAGTGAAATGAATTTTGCTTAGTTGGACTTTGGTGTTATACCCTATGCTTTCATTGAAGCAACAAGAAGAAGTGCTTTCTGAGGTTCACACTTGCATTTCATGTTGAGATGTGGTAATTTTCACCACCCCCAACTTTGCTTGAATTCCTTCGAAGAAATTTCATGTAAGAAATTTCTTTTGGAGCTAAGTGGTGGGTAAAATTTTGCCTCCTCTTATGAAATGTCATGATTTATCTCTATGGACATTGAGAAACTGCTCAAACAATTCTGTTACCATTTTTATTTTGGTTGTCAGGGTGGTCAGAAGTAAAGTGCTGAGGACTTTCTGACTCACATAACTATGCTGTCTCTCTCCCTCATCTCTCCTTCTCTCTCTCTCTCTTTCTTTTTCCTCCAGACTTTAGTTTTCTGGGTTTAATTCTATGTTTACTAATCTTAACATTTATGTTTAAATTAATATTTAACTATTTATTGTATAATTAAATAAGTAATGCTGGAAAGATTCTCATTCTAAAAGCATAGTAAATGAAGGATCACAGAAAGAAGGTGATATTTGAGAAAGACAAGAGGGAGGTAAGAGAGAGAGAGAAACATGTTGTGAAAATAGCTGGTAGGGGAACCCAGGAGAAAAGATGGAAAGTTCAAGGGTTCTTGAAAGCGTGGATCACATAGGCTTGAAGAACAGAGAGCCAGCTGGTGGTGCACCAGTGGAGGGTCTGAGATGGGAGTTATATGAAATCCATGGCCAAATTTGCCTGTTATTCCAGGTATCTCTTGAATTCCTACTTTTGCATTCCAGTCCCCTATAATGAAAAGGACAACTTTTTTGGTTCTAGTTCTAGAAGGTCTTCACAGAACTGTTCAACTTCAGCTTCTTCAGCATTACTGGTTGGGACATAGACTTGGATTACTGTGATATTGAATAGTTTGCCTTGGAAACGAATAGAGATCATTCTGTCGTTTTTGAGATTGCATCCAATACTGCATTTCAGACTCTTTTGTTGACTATGATGGCTCCTCCATTTCTTCTAAGGGATTCTTGCCCACAGTAGTAGATATTATGGTCATCTGAGTTAAATTCACCCTTTCCAGTCCATTTTCATTTGTTGATTCCTAAAATGTCAATGTTCACTCTTGCCTTCTCCTGTTTGACCACTCCCAGTTTGCCTTGATTCATGGACCTAACATTCCAGGTTCCTATGTGATATTGCTGTTTACTGCATCAGACTTTTCTTCAATTACCAGCCATATCTACAACTGAGTGCTGTTTTTGCTTTGGTTCCATCTCTTCATTCTTTCTGGAGCTATTTCTCCACTGATCTCCAGTAGCATGTTGGACACCTACCAACCTGGGGGGTTTATCTTTCACTATCCTATCTTTTGCCTTTTCATACTGTTCATGGGGTTCTCAAGGCAAGAATAATGAAGTGGTTTGCCATTCCTTTCTCCAGAGTTTGGCTAACAGAGTTTTGCCAAGAGAATGCACTGGTCATAGCAAACACCCTCTTCCAACAACACAAGAGAAGACTCTACACATGGACATCACCAGATAGTCAATAACAAAATCAGACTGATTATATTTTTTGCAGCCAAAGATGGAGAAGCTCTATACAGTCAGCAGAAACAGGACTGGGAGCTGGCTGTGGCTCAGATCATGAAATCCTTACTGCCAAATTCAGACTTAAAGAAAGTAGGGAAAAACACTAAACCATTCAGGTATGACCTAAATCAAATCTCTTATGACTATACAGTGGAAGTGACAAATAGGCTCAAGGGATTAGATCTGATAGAGTGCCTGAAGAACTATGGATGGAAGTTTGTGACATTGTACAGGAGGCAGTGATTAAGACCATCCCCAAGAAAAAGAAACACAAAAAGGCAAAATGGTTGTCTGAGGAGGCCTTACAACTAGCTGAGTAAAGAAAAGATGCAAAAGGCAAAGGAGAGAAGGAAAGAGATACCTATTTGAATGCAGAGTTCCAAAGAATAGCAAGGAGAGATAAGAAAAGACTTCCTCAGGGATCAATGCAAAGAAATAGAGGGAAACAATAGAATGGGAAAGACTAGAAATCTCTTTGAGAAAATTAGAAATACCAAGGGAACATTTCATGCAAAAATGGGCACAATAAAGGACAGAAATGGTAGGGACCTAACAGAAGCAGAAGTTATTAAGAAGAGGTGGCGAGAATACACAGAACTATACAAAAAAGATCTTCATGACCTAGATAACCACAATGGTGTGATCACTCACCTAGAGCCAGATATCCTGGAATGTGAATTCAAGTAGGTCTTAGGAAGCATTACTATAAACAAAGGTAGTGGAAGAGATGGAATTCTAGTTGAGCTCTTCCAAATCCTAAAAGATAATGCTGTGAAAGTGCTGAGCTCAATATGCCAGCAAATTTGGAAAACTCAGCAGTGGCCACAGGACTGGAAAAGGTCAGTTTTCATTCCAATCCCAAAGAAAGGCAATGCCAAAGAATGTTCAAACTACCATGCAATTGCACTCATCTCAGACACCAGCAAAGTAATGCATACTAGACAGCATACTAAAAAGCAGAGACATTACTTTGCCAACAAAGGTGAAACTAGTCAAAGCTATGGTTTTTCCAGTGGTCATGTATGGTTGTGAAAGTTGGACTATAAAGAAAACTGAGAACTGAAGAACTGATGCTTTTGAACTCTTGAGAGTCTCTTGGACTGCAAGGAGAGCCAACCAATCCATCCTAAAGGAAATCAGTCCTGAATATTCGTTGGAAGGACCGATTCTGAAGCTGAAACTCCAACAATTTGGCCACCTGATGTGAAGAACTGACTCATTTGAAAGGACCCTTATGCTGGGAAAGACTGAAGGCAGGAGGAGAAGGGGACAGCAGAGGATGAGATGGCTGGATGGCATCACTGACTCGATGAACATGAGTTTGAGTGAACTCAGGGAGTTGGTGATGGACAGGGAGGCCTGGTGTGCTGCAGTCCATGGGGTTGCAAAGAGTCAGATGCGACTGAATGACTGAACTGAATTGAACTCTATGAAATGAATGGGGCATGTCTAAATATTGTGTCTGACTCTGTAGGCCATTGTAAGTGATTTTGGCTTTCACAAAGAAATTTACAGAAGGTGTATAAGAAAGAAAGTGATGTGATACAACAAACTTCAATGAGACTAGCTCGATTTCACTGTCAAGAATAAACTAAAAGAGTGGGTAACAGGCACGGAAGAGCTGACAAAGACAGAAGCAAGAAGACAACTTGGAAGGCATTTCAATAATCCATGTCAGGGATGATATTGGCTGGTTACAAATTGGTAGCATTGGAGGTAATAAGATGTCAGATATATTTCAGTGGCAGTATGGGCACCTGATAGATTTGATGTGGAGTGTGAGAGTAACAGAGAAGTCATGGACAGCGGGAGTGACAGGGATACTGGAGGTTCCCACATGGAACTGGGGGGTTGAAGAAGGGTTCTGCCTGGAACACATTCATTTCAGTGTATTGATTAGACACTCGAGTACGGATGTTTAAGCAGACACCTGGAGGCAGAAGTTCAGGTGAAGGGTCCATGGCTGAGACTTATCATTTGGGGAGACATCAGTGTAATGATTGATTTTAATGTCCTAAGATTGATGAGATCACAAAGGAAGTGAATCTATTTAGAAGAGAGAAGATGTCTAAGACCTAGTCAAGGAAATGTGGTGGATCCATAAAGGAAGATCCGAAAGCAATGGGCAGTGTGATAGAAAGAAAAGGACAATATTGTAGTCAAACAAGCAAAGGCTACTAAAGAGGAAGGAGTGATCCACAAGTCAAATGTGCAGGGAAGATGGGGAATCAGCAATTACATTTATTATAATAACACCAGGCTCCATGGTACCCTTGATGGGAATATGTTCTTCAAGAAGAAATGGAAGAAGTTAAAAAGCCAAAGAAGTGGGACAGAGGTGCTTAGAAAAAAAGAGGATGCCTAAGTATCAGAAGAAAAGGGGCCAATCCCATACCTGCA
The DNA here is from genome assembly GCA_020226075.1 of Hydropotes inermis. Lineage (NCBI taxonomy): Eukaryota > Metazoa > Chordata > Mammalia > Artiodactyla > Cervidae > Hydropotes > Hydropotes inermis. The sequence goes on along the minus strand of CM035281.1, from coordinate 4,737,521 downwards.
GGGTTTAGGTCAATACTGAAGAAGCCACTACCTCCAGATTTTGGAGTAGGTGGAAACAGAATCTTAGTTCACACAGGCTTCAAACAAGTAAAAATTTCCTGAGAAATTACTTTGGGTGCAAACTGGTCTTTTTCGGCTCATATTTACAAGACAAGAACGGTAGTATTTGATTTTTGGGGGATGACTCATAGGATTAGGGAACAAATGAACATAGATTCTTTCCATTCAGGGTGTACAAATAAATATACAGAAAAACATATTAAAATGTAACTGTGGGCATATAATCCAAATTTTCCCAAGAAGACATTTTTGAAAAGAAAAAGTGCTCGGATTAATTATACTGTGACTTAAAAAAGTGTCTTGGGTCGCTGTCATTTTATCTTTTTAAAAATATCCCTTTGGAGTGAACCAATTCTCTATATTTACAGAAAGTCAATTTTATTCTTGGATTGCACATTAATATCATTTCCCAGCATAACAGAATTCCACTGAACAATTTTGTTATTCCTGAAAAGTGATTTGGTCATTTTGGGTCAGAAAATTAGCATTAGGCTGAAATGCAACAAATCCCCCATTACTTTGTCTTACAAAAAAGAAAAAAAGAGTTTTGTGGTTTTACTGCATCTAGTGATCATTTGGGTGAAAAAAAACATTCTATTCCAAATTCTGTGCCAAATTTCATCACATCTCTTTCACTGCACAGCTTGTTACATGCAAACAAGTGACTTTGATTTCAAGGCAGCACTAAGATTCTCCCGTAAATTGCCTTGGAACTTGCTGGCCCCTAATTAAGGCAGCCAGGGCTGGACATTTTGTGTGATATTGTTTATACAGATAAAACACACCTGTGTAGGAAGCTCTTGGAGCAGAGAGAAGCAGGAAAAGGGCTTTTACATGTGGCCTTTAAAATGTCCCGACGGGATGCCTAGAATATGGTTGTCACTCTTGTTATTAAGGTTATTTGAAAGCACTTTTATAAGGAGCAATGTTTAAGGAGAGTGAAGCACCAGGCTGACTTTGGACTTTGTTCTCAGAGTTGTTGCAAGAATTTGAGCATGCAAACAGCATTATCGGTTCACCCTGGTGGTCCTCCGGAAGAAGATGAGGTTGCTGACAAGGAGCTAAAAGGTTATTGAAATTGTCCAGATGAAAACAATGCAATGGACCTAGGAGAGAAGAAACAATGAAAATGGTGGTGAAGAATTTCACTTGTGTTACTTTGCGTTTTGCTGTGTTGCTGATTCTGGAAAACGTAAGTACAGCCCGGGTCTCCTCCAGGGTTTCTCTTCTGAAGTCTCTCTCCTCTCTTCAGTTTTGTTCCATGCTGCTGCAGCATCAGATGTGTTTTCTGTTTCTTTGAGTTGACGAAACTATAGCTACTCCTTCCCCTTTCTAAAGAAGAGGAGCTTAGGAACTCTTAACAGCCAACCCTTCTTCTATGTGATTTGGTGATCCTAAAATCATGGACAGTCTTCGCTCACTTTAGAAGGTGTCCCAGGAGGCTCTGTGGGTAAAGAATGTATAAAGTGAGAAAAGTATCTAAATCCATTTTTGTTTTATTAAATTCCAGAAATAAGAAGAGACACCAAATTCCTTCGTGGTGGTTTAGTCACTAAGTCGTGTCTGACTCTTGGAATCCCACGGACTGTAGCCCACCCGGCTCCTATGTCCATGGGATTTTCCAGGCAAGAATACTGAAGTGGGTAGCCATTTCCTTTTTCAGGGGATCTTCCTGACCCAAGTATCAAACCCAGGTCTCCCGCATTACCAGCAGATTCTTTACTGACTGAGTCACCAGAGAAACTCTTAATAAGTGGGAACTATGTGTCTGACTTCATGTGGCTCATCTTATGGTAAAATTTAGATGTTACCATTTTTACTTTGGAAACTGTTCTGGCATAGCTGACTAGGGCAGCATGTGGTAGACAACCATTCCTGATCTAATATTGGCTGTGTATCGAAAGTAGGTAGGGAAGAAAGTTGTGCACAGAATGTCTAAGCCAGAGGGTGTTATCTGCTCATGTAACTTTACTAATAATTGTCTTAAGTAGAAATTAAAATTTCTTTGAATTAAAGTTTTGAAACTATGCTAATTTTAAAAAGTGCAGAACTAGATTCCAGTTTATGGAAGCCTTGTTTCCTGCGCTGGGCTCTGCTTGCTGGGCAAACAGGCCGCAGAAGCCCCGGATTCCTCTGTAAGCTCTCTCCTGATGGCCCCTTCTGGCCCTTCTCCACGCCTGAGCCCGAGGTGTCTGCTCACTTGTTGGTCGTGTCTGACTTTTCGTGACCTCATGGACTATAGCCAGACAGGCTCCTCTGTCCGGGGACGCTCCAGGCAGGAACACTGGAGTTGTTGCTGCGCCCTCGTCCAGGGGATCTTCCTGACTTGGAGATCAAACCTGCGTCTCCTGCACTGCAGGCAAATTCTTTACCCACAGCCTCCTGGGAAGCTGTAGAAGGCAACTAAAAAATAAATGCTGAAACTGTATAAACTTAATAGAACTCTAATGTGGCATACTAATACGTCATTTAAAAAAGCTCTTACTGATAATTAGCATACTAAGCAAACCATTCATTTAGGAACAAAAAGTCACACATGTACCTATTTACCATTTTCTGAGTTTCCACTGTGTGTGGCAAACATAATGACCACTGGGGTCTTCTGAAATGAGGACAGCACTGCTTTCATCCTCCAGGAACTCACAGTTTGATGGAGGGGGCCAGCCAGATGAATGATCACGAATCAGTTTGAAGTGTTACAGGATGCAAAGACTTACTATGGTGTGCCAAGAAGGGCCCTTTCAACCACGTTTCAACCTAGAAACACAAATCATAGAATTATTTTTCTCTAGCTGGAGGCCATTTCCAAGGTCATGATGCAAACTTTTAGTCTCTCTTCCTAGACAAGTTAAATAAAACCATTTTTAAAATGAGTCATAGGTAAATTGTTTGAACAAAGACATTGTCATTTACAAACTTAAATATCATTGTTCAATAAATAATTATTGAACACTTATTATGGGCCCCTGGACTTCTCAGGTGACTCAGTGGTAAAGAATCTGCCTGCCAATGAAGAGATGTGGGTTTGATTCCTGAGTCGGGAAGATACTCTGGAGGAGGAAATGGAAACACTTTGCAGTATTCTTTCCTGGGGAATCCCATGGAGAGGACCTGGTGGTCTACAGTTCATGGGGTCACAAAAGGTTCAGATATGACTGAGGGACTGGGTATGCACACACACATCTCTAGATACAAGATTCAAATATATTTCCTGGATTCAATTAGACTACCTATTTATATATTCTAGTGTCTCATGTTCTAATCCTCTTATGCTGATCGATTTTAGTTTTCAACTCTGATTTGCCTCTTCCTTTCCAAAATATTTCGGTAAATAAATTTCAACTGCAGATTGGAGCAAAACTGACCAGAATATTTTTTCTTTTCCTTTTTAAAATTGAAGTTAATTTACAATGATGTGTCAGTTTCAAGTGCATATGCATATATGTGTATTCTTTTTCAGATCCTTTTCTATTACAGGGTATTACAAGATATTGAATATAGTTTCCTGTGTTACACAGTAAGTCCTATATTTTATATATAGTAGTGTGTATCTGTTCGTTCCAAACTCCTAATTTATCCCTTCCCTTCTTTTTCCTTTTGGTTATTATAAGTTTGTTTTCTATGCCTGTGAATCTGTTTATGCTTTATGGGTAAGTTATTTGTATCTTTTTTTTTTTTTGATTCCACATATGAGTGACATCATATGGCATTTGTCTCTGTCTGACTTATTTTACTTAATGCAATGACCCCCTAGGTCCATCCATGTTGCTACAAATGGTGTTATTTAATTCCTTTTTGTGGCTGAGCAATATTTCATTGTGTACATGTATCACATCTTCTGTATTCATTTTTCCATCTATGAACATGTAGGTTGTTTCCAAGTCTTGGCTACTGTGAACAGCACTGCTGTGGATGTCGGGTTGCATGTCTCTTTTCAAATTAGAGCTTTCTCGTGTGTGTGCCCAGGAGTGGGACTGCAGGGTCCTACGGTAGCTCTATTCTTAGTTTTTTAAGGAAGCTCCATACTGTTCTCCGTAGTGGCTGCACCAACTTACATTCCCACCAACTCTTTCAGCATTGATGATTGGTAGACTTTTTGATGGCCATTCTGACTGCTGTGATGTGGTACCTCAAAGAAGTTTTGATTTACATTTCTCTAATAATTAGTGATGTTGAGCATTTTTTTTTCACATGCCTGTTGGCAATCCATGTGTAGACTTTGGAGAAATGAGAACTGATCAGAATTTAAAAAGAGATGACCTTAGGAGCAGGTATACTGGTGAATCATTCATGTTCTCAGAGATTTTCTGCAAGACTCAGAAATGACTGAGCAACTGAACTGAAATCAGAGGTATTCTAATCCAGAGTTAATAATTTTTTAAAAATACAAAATGGTGACTGAACATTAATGAAGACCATGGAAACTAGATATTTATGAATAGCTTTGGGTTCAAAAAAGAAAGGTCCTGGACTACAGGCTCATCTTGGTAAGAGAAGAAGAGCCCATTTGGGAAAGTAAAACAGTAGAGAGTCTTCCATTTTAGGAGAGTTAGAGTGGATTAGACTCAGTAAATTGCAGCTATTATTATTAGAGCCACATTCAAGTATTTTGCTTGAAGACTGTAGTAGGAAAGAAAGCCTCATACACTCTTGAGTGAAGAAAAGTTCTTCCATGTACAGGAATGCGATTCCTCAGTGGAATGCAAACAATGAGGGGATGGAGGAAGAATAAACTCGGGAGTCAAAACAAAAATCTGATTTCTAGTCATGATAGAAAAGCTTAATAAGACTAACCCTATAATTATAAATAATAATTGCAAGATGTAGGCAAATAATGTGAAAAATACAACTATTTGGAAGTTCTAGGGAGCAAACAGGGAGAAGCGAGAGTGAGATGTGTTAAGCTGGCAGCATCAGCCAGGAGGCACGCTCTCCTGCTCTGTACTCAGGCTACATGGACCTCCTGCACCCAAAGCTGTTGGCATGAGGGGCCAAAGGACAAAGTCCAGAACTGTGATAGATGACAGGGGAGCTCTTGGAAGGGAGGGAGAGCGCACGAATGCCCCATCTGCAGATAAAAACCACAAAATCTTTGAGGGCTAGGAGTCTGTTCTTTTCTTAATTAAAAAAAAATGCTACTATTTTAAAAATAATTATAGCACTATAGTATGGTGGTTGTAATGTTTATTAGTATGATGTGTATAACAATCATACTACAAAGACTGGTGGTGATGAATTGAACTATATTAGGAGGTTTCTCCCATTTTTACATGATGTAGTAAAATATTAGGGGCTTCCCTAATGGTAAAGAACCTGCCCACCAATGCAGGAGACATAAGAGACACATGTTCGATCCCTGGGTCAGGAAGGCCCCCTGGAGGAGGGCATGGCACCCTACTCTAGTACTCTGGCCTGGAGAATCCCATGGACAGAGGAGTCTGGCAGGCTATAGTCCATAGGGACGCAAACAGTCAGACACGGCTGAAGCGAACTAGCATGCATGTATGCAGTAAAATAGTAAGTCCACACAGATGGTTAATATATACATTGTAATTTCTAGTGAAACCAGTAAAAATTACTGTAAAGAGATTAAAGCTAAAATACTAATGTGTGTGTGCTCAGTCACTCCGTCAGTTCCGTTCAGTCACTCAGTCCTGTCTGACTCTCTGCGACCCCATGGACTGCAACACACGAGGCTTCCCTGTCCATCACCAACTCCTGGAGTTTACTCAAACTCATGTGCATTGAGTCGGTGATGCCACCCAACCATCTCATACTCTGTCATCCCCTTCTTCTCCCGCCTTCAATCTTTCCCAGCATCAGGGTCTTTTCAAATGAATCAGCTCTTTGCATCAGGTGGCCGAAGTATTGGAGTTTCAGCTTCAGCATCAGTCCTACCAGTGAATATTCAGGACTGATTTCCTTCAGGATGGACTGGTTGGATCTCCTTGCAGTCCGAGAGACTCTGAAGTCTCCTCCAATACCACAGTTCAAAAGCATCATTTCTTTAGCACTCAGCTTTCTTTATAGTCCAGCTCTCACATCCATACATGACTACTGAAAAAACCACAGCTTTGACTAGACAGACCTTTGTTGGCAAAGTCTGCTTTTTAGTATGCTGTCTAGGTTGGTCATAGCTTTTCTTCCAAGGAGTAAGCATTTTTTAATTTCATGGCTTCAGCCACCTCTGCAGTGAATATGGAGCCCAAAAGAATAAAGCCTCTCACTGTCACCATTTTCCCCCCATCTATTTCCCATGAAGTGATGGGACCAGATGTCATGATCTTAGTTTTCTGAATGTGGAGTTTTAAGCCAGCTTTTTCACTCTCTTCTTTTACTTTCATCAAGAGGTTCTTTAGTTCCTCTTTGTTTTCTGCCATAAGGGTGGTGTCATCTGCATATCTGAAGTTATTGATATTTCTCCTGGCAGTTTTGATTCCAGCTTGTGGTTCATCCAGCCTGGCATTTTGCATGATGTACTCTGCATAGAAGTTAAATAAGCAGGGTGATAACATACAGGCTTGAAGCATTCCTTTCCCAATGTGGAAGCAGTCTTTTGTTCCATGTCCAGTTCTAACTGTTGTTTCTTGACCTGCATACAGATTTCTCAGTAGGCAGGTCAGGTGGTCTGGTATTCCCATCTCTTTCAGAATTTTCCACAGTTTATTGTGATCCACACAGTCAAAGGCTTTGGCATAGTCAATAAAGCAGAAGTAGATGTTTTTCTGGAACTCTCTTGCCTTTTCAATGATGCAATGGATGTTGGCAATTTGATCTCTGGTTTCTCTGCCTTTTCTAAATCCAGCTTGAATATCTGGAAGTTCACAGTTCATGTACTGTTGAAGCCTGGCTTGTAGAATTTTGAGCATTACTTTGCTAGCATGTGAGATGAATGCAATTGTATGGTAGTTTGAGCATTCTTTGGCATTGCCTTTCTTTGGGACTGGAATGAAAACTGACCTTTTCCAGTCCTGTGACCACTGCTGAGTTTTCCAAATTTGCTGGCATATTGAGTGCAGCACTTTCACAGCATCATGTTTTAGGATTTGAAATAGCTCAACTGGAA